>OX439140.1:26481642-27136383 GCA_949318255.1 Pollenia labialis | reverse complement strand
TTCCAAATTCCTTAATTATAACAACCTCCTGGAATGGGGACAAAATTAAGAATTTCAACACTGGCTGGTAAGAATTAATTCCCAAATTATATTTTGCATTTTTCCGACGAATTTTAAAGTGTTTTTCTTTATACTAAGTCTATCAACGTTTGACTAAATGACGTATAAGAAAGTACCGCATTTGTTTCCACTAAACCAGGTTGACATAACCTTCAAACGTAAAGTAGTGCCAGTAGGATCATCGACTAGGTGGGTAACGAGGCACACGATTCCAAATAACAACAGGAATCGTACATAGGAATAATCAATACTTTGATCTTTCTTTTCTTACCAATTATAACCATAGTTCAGGGGCTACATACTTTTTATTTGTATTATACTATGGTTTGCTTCATTAATTTTAGAGTTGTTCCATTTCTTAAACTAGGGAGTCTTTAATAAATTTTTTTATGTGAACCAGGACTAAGTATAGAAAAGACACGAACCCCACCAAACCCGACTGAAGCTAGCTTAAAATGGCTCCCGCAGGCTTTCTATTACTTTGATCTAAACAAAGTTTTCTAGCTTGTCTTTTTATTCTGAAAGTAGTGAACCTAATAGCGAAATTGCTTTTAGATATTTTGCAAAAATAATAATAGGGAAATATTACAAGTCTTCAGAAAAAAACAAGTGATAATAAAATAGACATTATAATAGGGATTTTTATTTAAAAACAAAAAAACAAGAAAATACTTTTATATGGAAAAACAATTGGGGTAAATTTTTGAAATCATAAAAAAAACGACATGGAACAGTAATATTTTTTCTTTTTTCTTTATAAAATTTTTGTATTCCAAAAGCTACTTTGATAACACTATGGAACATTTTTGGGATTATTGCCTGGGGGGGGGGGGGGGTGAGAAATTCCAAGTCAGGGTGATGGTACTAGGTCATTATAGTAAAACCCTCAAAGGGTTTGGCGTTCGTATGTGCCAGTTTTTTTTATGACATTTTAAATTTTTTCCTTATCTTGATGTTTTTTTGTTTAACATAACTCCGATTTTGCTAAAACAAACTCAAAAAAATTTAGAATTACAATTTCTTTAATCCGTTCATATATCGTTTTTCTTTATAATGAACAGTTTTGCCGGTAAAAATAAGTTTGTGGAGAAAAAAAAATATTATAATTATTTCGCCCTCGAAAGTATGCTAATAATTAGTTTAATTTTTTTTTTTAAAAGTACTTGAGAGCGTATACATATGTTTTTGTTTTTCTAATATTAATCATACGTTCAAAATTACGATCATTTAGGATTTTTTTAGTTTTTATAAAAAAATAAAATTTTAATTTTAGAATTAAATATTAATTAAATGGAACATATACATCAAGGCCCATCTATCAGGTCTGCTTTCTTGTACAAAAACAAAAAACGATTAATTTTAGTTGTGAAAAATTTAATACCACATATACAAAGCAAAAGGAAAAAACGTGTATGTGTGGCATACCATAAACGTAAACAAACGTATACATGCACATGTAAACAACTTTTGACAACTAAAAATAACATAAACAATAATCATCAGGCTTCTTGCGCAGACCTTTTCAATGGGCCTTGATATATTTACATCATTTCGAAAATATTATAGGGGAAGCAAAAATTTAATGCAAATAATTAATTTATAAATTTTTCATTAATAAACAATTAGTAAACGGTTAATAAGATCTTTAAGCGTTTATCAGATTATCGCTTTTGTTGATGTTGTAATTATTAGCAAACATGAAAAGTAATTTCTATTTTGTTTGGCAACCCCTCTTTCTTCTCAAACCCGATCACCAACAAACAAAACAAAACAAACGTGTTTGTTACACAAGTCTAAAATGACATCGTATAAATGCCCCCTAATAGCGAAGATAAAGCGAATTAAAAAGTGTTCATAATATTAACGGCCAACGTTTGTCCAAATAATTTATGTTGTAGTTTTTTATCAATTAAAAAAGTTGTTAAAAAAGTATTTCAGTTAAATTAATGTAATTTATTATTTTTTTTGTTAAAAGAAAATTAAAACTATAATTTAATGTTATTTACATTTTCGTTGTTTTGCAATAAATTTATAATAAATGTATTAAATAAATTACAAGAAATCTTAAATGATTTTTTTCGTTTAAGATAAAATAATTTAAACTTGAAGTATTGTTGTTGGGAATTGTCAAACCCTAAGCTATATATTTAATTAAATCAATGAACACATTGTTTGAAACGGCATAGTTTTTTAATCCTGTTTCTTATTAAAATCAAAACTATCATTAATTGAAAAAAAAATAAAAAAAAATATTTACAATTTTAAATTCTTAAAATGTTTAGTAGTCTATATAATCAACACGCAAAGAAAAAACATGGTTGATACAATCACAATCGCAAACTATCATAATGTTTGTGGTTATGATTGTGTCAAACACGTCTTAAGTAATAAAATATGTTCAGACCAGTGTTCGAAAATAAACAGTACATTATTTTGTGTAGACGAACACAAACCCTAATACCGTTCGTAACTATTTTTAAGAAAAAACCAAACAATATATAATGTTCTGTTCTTTGTTAAAAAACCGAACAATTGTAGTGATACTGTAGACAAACGTTATATTTAAATATTTCATAATGTTTCTTTTTTACATTGATAAAGAAATGAACAAATAAAAAAATTTAGCAACGAAGAGAAGTAAACTAAATGAAGAGCAAACACACATGGGTATAAATACACAAACAATAAACAAACAACGTTACCGATGTTGCTACTACAAGTTATGATAAAATGTATTAGCATACCCGCCTTATTTCGGGCGATATATTGGTTTAGCGCACAAATCTGTGAACAGATTTCGATTCAGCACCCGCACTCTTTTGTGGCCGGTTACATAAAATATTATTATTAAAAAAAAATGTAAATATTAAAATAAATAGATTACTAACGCCTTAATACCATAAAGGCCTACCCATAATTTGCAGAGCCTTGCTTAGCCTACTGTCAAAAATTAACCAAAACTCTCTTAAATGTGGTAAAAAAAAAAAAAATTATTTGATTCCATACGGAATGTGCGATTAGATTCGCAACTTGCTTAAGCAAATATTAGTTTCAATAAACTTAGCAAAAATTTCCTTAAGTTCAATATGGTTTGCCACATGTAATAAACACGTGCCTTAAAAATTACACTTTTGAACTTTTATGGGCCGGGGGGATATTGCGACCCTGTCAAACAATTTTTTTTTTTGCTACACAAGTAAGTAAATCATTGATTATAATTTTTTCATTCTAATCCGGGATAAAATCAACTTTATAATACATGAATCAAGCACATTTCGAGATTGATGCAATCTTAGTTTTACTTAAATCAATCTCATTTTCGGATTATTTCAAGTACGAAATCGGCATTGCATATGGATAATTTAAGTATTTTGCGTTTGAAAATCCGCACTTAAATCAATCTTTCTGTACTTGATTCACGAAAATCCGTACTCACGGTCCTATTAATACCGCTTCGGATTGATTTGAGTACCGATGGATTGATTTTTCTTTTGAGTGCACTATTCCTACCGCTTCAGATTTATTTAAGTACGGATGGATTGATTTTTATCCCAAGTGCATATATTCAAAATGCCCCATTTCAAAATGAAACTTAAAAGGTCTTCGTTAAGAGGACTTTGATATCTTCCATCAATCATTATACTTATTGATATTCATTCTGTGGCCGTGTAAAGTTTTTAATTTTAGTCAGACAAAACCTTTTGAAATGACATATTTTTTCCCCTAAATTATTTTGAATGTATTCCACTGTATTTTGCAGTTATTAGCATCTAAAATTTATTTGTTCACTTCAATTTAATATTTCCCTTCTCCAGAATCATATCACCGTCATTATCCTGTATTTAAAAATTAAATAAAATACCTCTTATTTCGAATTTCAAACATTTCAAATGATTGTTTTTGTAATAAGTAAAAATTATAATATTATTTGGTTAATTTGTAACTTTATCGCTATTGTATTATTTGTTTATTGTGCTTACGGCAATTTTTACTTTAAATACAAATAAGCAGATACAAAAAATTAAATCAGATTAAAAATTTAAATAAATATCCATATGAATACTTGTATATCAATACACGTGTATGTTGTTTTTTCTTCTTACTTTTGCATATAAATTTACCTTTGCCTTCTTTACCCTTACATCCTCTCACATACACACATACACATTTACTCTTACATACAAACAAAGTTAATGTATCTCTTTCATATCCCTGTAACTTAAACCTGTTCAAAAAAAAAAAAAAAAAAAAAAAAAAAAAAATTTGAATGTAAATAGGAGAGGAGAAGAAAAAGCAAATTGTAATTTGTAAATATAACACTTGGCATATCCTTCCGTATTTTTCTTACTCAAATATCTTCGTCAGCATGCATGTATGTGTGTAAGTGTTTACTGAGTAGATGAAAATAAAAAATCAGGTATATACTAAACATTTAATTTACATACAGACATACTTACAGAATTTGCATGATACAGAGTTTGTGAGAAATATGTTTGTTAAATTATACGCATTAGAGGGATCATTGATAAGTTCGTTAAAATTTTAAGTTTTTTTTCTGTTTATAATTATAAAATTTCTTTAAAGATTAGAAATTATTTTTTTTCATAACAATCTTTATTTACAATCTACCACATAAAGAATAGTAAACTAATTATTTAACTTATAACAATTAATTCGTCTTTGTGCTCCAGCTATGACAACAACATAGTAACAATAAGGTTCTATATACATTAGGGCGGGTCGATTTTTTTTTTAAACAATCGTATAGCAAAAACGTAATCTACACAAAATTCTAAGAAAATTCTCCGAAGAAACCATGGGTCTAAAACAAAATCCTAATCCGCGCCTCTCGACTTGAAAATTTGGCTGCCCGCCTTGAAAAACAAAAATTTTTTTGAAAAAATAGCTTTTTCCAAAAAGAAATGGAATTTTTTAATAAAATGGTTTAGTAAGGTTATTCTTTTGCACTTTATATTTTTTTTCAATCTAAATTTTTTTTTAATTTGAAAAAATTTTCACACAAGTAAAAAAATTTTCAAGTCGAGAGGCGCGGACTAGGATTTTGTTTTAGACCCAAGGTTTCTTCGGAGAATTTTCGTAGAATTTTATGTAGATTACGTTTTTGCTATACGATTTTTAATTTTTTTTTCATCCATACAAATCGACCCGCCCTAATATACATACTTGTATTAAATTATATTTTTATTTATTTGTTAACTTGCCCACAACTATATATTTAAGAAAGTTGCTTATTCGAAAACTGTTTTAACGAGGTTTTTCCATGCGTCTCTAATTTTCACTAGAATATTTAGTTCGTTAAACGATTTGGTATTTGTCTGTACCGTTCTTTTCCATGTGAGCGTAGGGCTGCCTATGCTTCTTGACCCTTGCGGATGCCAATCGTATGCAGCGTGGGCAATTTTAGAAGACGGGTTCCTTAAAGTGTGCCCAATCCACATGTATTTTCGTTTCAGTATCTCCTCTCCTGTCGATATTTGTTCTGTTATATGCCATAGATGTTCGTTAGATATAATAAGGTCCCACTAGATTCCGAGTAGGCGCCGTAAACATCTCTTTATAAATGTTTGAATATTTACTGTTATTACGTTTGTGACGTGCCAGGTTTAACAGCCACAAGCCAGCACTGGCTTCACACAGGTATTAAATATATTAATTTTTGCGTTCAAACCCAGTTTGCTGGCTTTCCAAATGTGATTTAATATGGCAAAATATAACCGAGCTTTGCGTATTCTATTTTCGACATGCATCATAACGCCACCATCTATTGTTAGTATACTGCCTAGATGTTCGAATTTCAAAACCTCTTCAATTTCGTTATTGGTGATGACTAGAAATGTGTTTTTGCTTTTTGCTTTCTTTCTCAAGACATTTGTCTTTGCAATATTTAATCGGAGGCCCGCCTAACTTGGCGTATTTATGATATTTTTTTGCTGCATTTCGCTCTGTCTGTCATTCAGTAGGTCGAGGTCTGTTCCAGTTCAGACCGAGATGTTGATGGTTGGATGCTTCAAAGAGCGAGAGCTGTTATAGAAAGGTAAACTCCACTGATGGATTGGAATTGTTCGCTTAGAGCTCTGTCATACAACACTGTGTTGCTAGCTCCTCCATGCGATGTTCGTTGAATATCAACGATTTTTTCTTGGATTCCTTTTTCACTCAGAGATTTCCAAGCAAATTCAAAGTCGATAATTGTCATGTTAAGTGGTGCGTTTAGATCGACTGATTGCATGGCTGTTGAGTTCTAACTCCGACTTCAACCGTTGAATTTTTTTAGTTCGACTCCAACTCATACTCTGATGCTTTTGAGTGCTTTAAATGGTTTTATATAACAAGAAAATTATTCTGTGAAAATTTCAAAACGATATTTTTAATATTGTAACGCCAATTACGAAGAATTTTTATTTTGGAATATTTTAGAAAATTTTTTATGCCGAAAAATTTTGGAGTCGGAGTCTGCGAGTTTTTGTGGGTACTTCCACTCCAACTCCGGTACGAAAAGCTCAACTCCGACTCTTTGACTCCAAGTCCGACTCCACAGCCCTGGCTGATTGTTCAATTAAATTAAATATTAAAGTATTTACTATTTAGTATTAAATTAAGATAAGAAATATGTATATAAAACGGATAAGCAATTTCGTAAAATTATATATTGCTCATACGCACATTGTAAGAATAATTCAACCAGCCTGTCAGACAAACCAATTTGTGTTTTTTTTTGCGTACATTTGTATTGCAAAATCAAAAATTATGAAATAAAATTAATTTAAAAACTTGTTGTTTTATTGCTATTTCCCTTAACCCATTCAGTACTGTACTATAAGGAGTGATTTTTGGCAAATCTAAGTAATTTTTTCGTGTAGATGTGATACTAAAAAGCGCCAAAAATATTTATTAAACACATTTTCGTGGGTTAATATAAAATAGAGAACTAATAAATTTGTATTGTATTGCTTGTGTTTAATTTAAAAAAAAATGTAGATCTTTTACAGTGCTGCCAGAATAAGTTTTTAGAAAAATATCTTTTGCACAAAAACTAAAAGTGGTATGCTCACGATCAATCATAATATGCAATGCAAATTTACAAATTGCAAATTTGCACAATGACCATCGTGATTACCCTTTATCACAATAATATTTTTTGTGAGATTAGATTCTGTATCAGAGGCCCTAAAATCTCCAGGATCAGAGTCACTGAAATTATTTGTCGCAGAGATTTCTTATTTCTTCAGCCTGCTGCCAGATTTGTTTTTTTTTCACTGTGCAAACTTACAAATTGGCTTACAGTTGTATACAAATAGGTCAAATAAAACCAATGGGATCTACTATCCCAAATGTAAAAAAACCCGCAGAAAATAATGTATTTAGAGCATATTGTTGCGTACTCGTTTTATTATAACATAATGCACTTTTTTTATTTGCACAGAATGACATAAAAAATTGGAAACCGTGTGAGCATCTGATAGAGGTTGCCGCCAAATAATTGTAATAAAAAATAATATACCTAATAAACCCACGCAAAACAGCAAATTATGTGCAGAAAACACTTAAAACTACCAATGGAATATAATTTTATTTAAATACAGCGCAAATTGTATTTTTACGATTTTTAAAATTTCGTCTAGGTTGCATGAAGCCCATGGCAGTGAAAGTGTTAAAAATTGTCAGAAAATTATATAAATTCCACTCTTTTAAATACCTGGTTTTTAATTAATCTAACATACCTGATCTGATTACCTCAGTGTGTATCGGCCTAAGAAAATAAATACCCTATTATACACATATTCTCTTACTCTTTATTTGGGTTATGCCGGGATACATATTGGAGAGATTTCGTATTTCGGTCTTACATTCTGGGGCGAAATGTCTTGATGACTCATGGTTTAAGTACTCCGGGGTCTTCTCGGAGGAACTACATGTGAACCTCTCTTTTCGTCTGCCGGATTGGGCCAGCGTATTTCAGGCTGAAATACTGGCGATCAGAGAGGTATGCAGAACGCTATACGGTAGGAACATCAGCGGCAAAATTGGCATCTTCGTCGATAGCCAGGCAGCTCTGATGTCACTGGAGTCACACAAAACAACATCCATACTCGTCAACCAGTGTAGGGAAGAATTGTCCAGACTGGGCAGTATATCTGACATTACCTTAATTTGGATCCCTGCGCATAGGGACCATTATGGCAATGAACAGGCGGATGGGCTGGCCAAAACTGGAGCCGCTCTTGATATTTAACAGGCTGTGCCAGTCGCAACACCCCTGGGAACTATCAGGAGCGAAGTCTTCAGGCACTATCTGGATATGGCTGACGATAAATGGAGGAAACCAGATGGCTGCAGGGCTACCAAGGAAACGTGGCCCACATATGACATAGATCGCTCTGAGCGACTTCTCAATTTCAGTCGGAAGGACGTGTCAAGACTTACATACGTGCTTACTGGTCACTGGACGATCGGCAAGCACGCTATGAGACTCGGCCTCCCTTTCAATGAATGCTGCCGCAGCTGCAGGGAACCTGGAACTGAGGAGACAGTATTTCATCTTCTATGTGATTGCCCGGCGTTTAACTTTATGTGACATGGACTGTTCGGGAATTACCTTCTACAAGGACTCTCGGAGATATCGCGGGTGGGACTCAACAGCCTGCTGAAATATCTCAACGCAACCGGCTGGCTCTAGCCACCTCGGCATTGCCCCTGGGTCAAGCTTGATCGGGGGGTTCCAATTTCTTGACGAGTTGTGTGGTGTCAAAACGGAGCCACCGTCGGCTCTACTTGCTGCGCGCCTGGACCTGTGCGTGCTAACACGTTAACCAACCAACCAACCATGGTTGTCAGCTCACACCAGTATTCGAAAATAAGCAGTGCATTATTTAGCGTTCGGCTCATACACCCAAGAACGATATCTATTTTTTTTAGTGATTGTGTAGACGAACACAACCCTTAATACCGTTCGTAACTATTTTCAAGAAAGAGCCGTACATTATATATTGTTCTGTTCTTTGTTAAAAAACCGAACAATTGTAGTGATACTGTAGACAAACATTATATTGAAATGTTCTTTAATGTTTCTTATTTTACATTGATAAAGAAATGAACAAACAAAAAATTTTACCAACGACCCTACCACGAACAGCATGTGTGTGTATTGTATATATGTTTTGTTTTTGTAAAAAGTGTTTGGGTTTTTTACCAGCCAAAAGCGTCGAACACTAATGAACCGAACCGAACACAATGAAGCTTGTGGTTAAAAAAAAACCGAACGGAATTAAATGGTCTCATCTTTTGTTGAGTTTGATAAAAACAGTATTATTTTTGCGTTCGGGAAACGTTTTTTTTTAATGATATTCTACACAAACACTATTACTTAGTTATATTTCATAGATAAAAACCCTCAAAGTTATCAATGTAAAAATTCGTTGGCACAACAGCCGATATCAAAGGAACTCCAATTAGCAGATTCAGATTTACAAATATTTCACTTCTTCCCTCGTATATGCATATGTAAATAAGTGGGTGTAAATGTAAATAGAAGTGCGTAAGTTAAACATGCCATGCGTTCTCTTTTTTTTTGACAACTTGTACAAACAACAGACTCGTACTCGTTATCATAAAAATAAAAAGGTATAAGAATGAAAAATCACAAAATAAGAAGAATTTTAAAAATGTTCTAAATCTTCTGGTTTAGAAAGGCATGAGCTCATGATTTGATTGATTTTGATTTTAGAAAGGATTTCGCAACACACAATCTTTCGCATCTAGAGAATGTGCTATTGTTGCTAAAGATATTTAGAAAAAAAATGGGGGTTCTTAAGGATGCGTATAGAAGTAAAAGGATGCTTATTTAAGATTTTCCATTTAATATTAACATACTTCTTGTCAATTCTATTAGCTTTGGTTTACATTTAAAGGCAGGGTTGTACATTCTCTTTTAAAAGGAAGAGAAGGAGAAGGTTAGATGTCTAAAGGTCTAAAGGAGTTTTTTTTATTAATAGGGTTTGTGTTTTTTTATGTATGTACTTCCGTAAGATTTGGTGGTTTTTCTATTTTGCCTTTTATTTTCAACTGCCTTTCTATCCTTTTTGGGCACATTAAAACGGTCCTTTAAACTAGTTGTATTTTTTATATGTGTTTATTGAAACTTCATACGTTTAATATGAACTTACAATAATTAATCAAATCTCAGAAAGCAACGCAACTAACATTTAAATTTGTATTAGGCAAGGCAACATCGTTTAATTGCCAAAAAGAAAAAAGTAGATAATGCTATTTTGCCACTTTTGCAACTAATAAATAAATATAACAAATTTAAAAAAAAAAACAAACGAAAAAATGACAAGAAAAATAAAATTAAATTAAAAAATAAGATAAGCTCTGCGGACCAATATTTCGCAGATCGGTAAACGTGTACCAAATGAATGTGGCGAACCCTAATAAATAACATAATTTGAGACCACACATCAAAAATGCACCACATACACTTAGTAAAAACAAATCCAAGAACATTGTGCAACATATGCAGTTTGGAAAATTGAGTGACTATTTATTATTTAACTCAATTTCCCAAACTAATTTTGATGTGTCAAGAATTGTTAAGGGGAAAGATAATTAGAAGTTAGTGTAAGATCATTATTGTCCTCATTAAGATGAGATCGGCAAAGCGTGGCCAGTGGCAAACCCTGCCGGCTGCACGAAAACTACTAAAATTGCATTTTTAGCTATTCATTTTAGTATCTATTAGACGCTATATAAGAGATTTATCAAAGCCTTGATCGTTTTTTTTTGCCGCTCATTATAATTTTGGAGCTCAGTTTCTTGTTCCAAAACTTACTCTAAGTTTGCCCAAAAGACACGTCCTTTAGGTTTTACTTCCAGATCCATCTGTAATAGCTGGGCCAACAGGAATTGCAGCCTGTTAAATTGCGGCCAAAAATAATTTTGTTTTTTTAATGTCAATAAAATTTTGATGACAGATAATAGCGATACACTTCAAAGTATACAACTCATTTCTTATTTTGACTCTTGGATAACTATTTTACTGTTTACTTAAATATTGGAGCAAAGTAGATACATTTTTTTCTTACAAAAGTTTCAAAGTTGATTTTTTTTACTTTGAAACAAAAGTAAGCTATTATTTTTCCTTTAAAGTTTTCTTTGAAAATAAGCATGTTATGTTTAAACGGTATTCGTAGATAATCATTACACGTGATAATTGTAAAACCTAAAGTAAGCCAAATTTAAAGAGACCATAACAAAAAAGGTGTGGCTAAGGGGGGTTAAGTAATAATTATATCTAGCATTGTAAAGTATCAAAAGTAAGTACCAAACATTTCAGCTGCCACCACCTGCCACCCTAGTCGCCAGATAATTTTTAGTGATTTCATATATTTTTATAAGATTAACGTAACTGACTGGTTGATCATCGCCCAGCCCAAACAACTTAAGCCAGACACTTGACTCACTGATTCATCATCGCACAGCCTAAACGCCTGAAGCTAATAACTTGAAATTTGGACCAGAGATTGGTCACTCTCCAAATCGATCCATTAAGACGGGATTTTTGGAAATTCAAATGTTTAGGGGGTAAAAAGGGTAAAAACGGGAAAATACGGTAACATTATATTTCTATAACTAAATGAGATAAAAAAAAAAATGTAATACATATCGTTGTTCTTTAGAAAAATAAGCGGACAGGTGTCTGCTACTTTTTTGAAATTCGGCCCTTTTAGGGAGTAAACGGGTTAAACCTGAATTTTGGTACTTTCTTGACACCCCATCTATCTTTTGAACCAATAAACATAGAACCAAAGTTTATACCACATTCGAAACTTATAAAAAAAATACGAATATGAATTTGGTACTTTCTCGAAATTCGAACATTTAAGGGGTGAAAATCGTAACTATTTTTGGTACTTTTTTTACAAAACATTTTCCTCCATTCTTTGACATATTCGTTCTAAATTATGGGTTCCCACTACAATACTGAACTTTTTAATACTTCAATGGGGGGAAAAATAGTACCAAAAAAGGAAATACGGGAATTTTATATTGTTGTTCAGCTTTTTGGTTCTACAACTGGTATTTTTTTAACTATCGTTAATATTGGATCTTGAAACATAAAATTCAACATGAGTGGATAAGAATCTATGAGGGAACTTTTTGGTACTTTTTTGTTCTTTAACTGGTACTTTTTGAATTTCCGTTAGTATTGGACCTAGAAACATAAAATTCAAGATGCATTGTCCTGAGTGGATAATAATCTATAAGAGGGAAATTTTTGGTACTTTTTTATTCATTAACTGGTACTTTTTGAAGTTCGGTTAGTATCGGACCTAGAAAGATAAAATTAAACATGCAAGGTCCTGAGTGAATGAGAAAATAAACATTGGCATACAGATATGTCCACAAAGAAAATGAAGACGCTAACGAAGTAGCTGGTTAAATGCTAGTGTGTAAATAAAAAAGTAGAGTCTTTTGAAAATGCAAGGGGTTAGAAATGGGTAAGAAAAGGGTAAAATTAGTAACATTATATCTCGTGATCTAACAGAGGTAGACGTAAAATTCATAAAATATCATTATTAAATCGAAAATTAAATTGTCACGGGTTTGGTACATTTTTGAAATTGCACATTTTGGGTATAAAAAAGGGCAAAAATATAGTTTTGGTACTTTTTGTTTAACAATTTATCTTTTTAAGTAATAAAGACAAAAATAAAATTTAAATTGTGTTCTCTTCTCTTTAAAAGCTCTCATATAAATTTTGGTACCTTTTGGAAATTAAATTTTTTTCCGTTAAGCTATTTTTATTTTTATACTGAATATATTCCCAATATTTGAATGCCAAATTTCAGCTATTTACTGAAAGAAATCAGAAAGCTATGAGGTTTGATATTTGTTATATATTCTTATGCAGTCGCGAGTACAGCGAAAAAAATGACTTTGTACTCATCTCAACCCACCCACCTCAAACGAAAAAATATATACCATTTCTAGGTCTTTCCAAAAGAAATTTTTCAAAATGGTATGTTTCAGTTGAAGGCTCCTAAATAATCCCCGCCTCACCCATCCCAAAGGAGCTCAAGTCGGATTAAGAAGTCTGAGTTATGTTAAGATATACAAACATATGTTTATGAATATAATCACATAAGTTTACATATTATATTATAAACATTTATGATCATATCTTCTTTTATTTGCTCAGGTTGGCAAAAAGAGGGCGACAGGAGATGAGCATTTATAGATATAACACAAACTATTAATATAATCGCTTCAAATTATTATATTTTATTACACCTCCAAAGCCATTTTTTAGTTTTTTTCCGATACTTTTGGAACGTTCATGATTATTTGGCCACCCTTGTATGTAC
This sequence comes from Pollenia labialis, assembly GCA_949318255.1. Taxonomy (NCBI): domain Eukaryota; kingdom Metazoa; phylum Arthropoda; class Insecta; order Diptera; family Polleniidae; genus Pollenia; species Pollenia labialis. Next base: position 27,122,938 of record OX439140.1, on the reverse strand, counting down.
GTGTCCAAAATTGTACCTAGGGATCGAACATGCTATTCTCAGGTTTGATAGCAAAGCCATTTACGTAAAGAATTAAAGAAGAAGTTATGGATTTTTGGCCGGAATTTCCGACTGCGAATTGTGGCTAAACAATTTTAAATCGGACAGTTCTCTGACGGCAGTGCATTAATTTTGCCAGAACTTCCATGTAGCTTCAGTGCTGGCCTTTGTGCTGGCTTTTGTTTCCTCAAAAGACCGAACACCACGAGTAATTTGACTATAATTTTCCAATTCATGGACTAAAAGTTCAAACCGTTTTCGAGTTGTAATTTTTACCATTTTGAAATCTAAAATTAAAGAAATATGTACATATATATAAACATACAAACATGCATATATGAACTTTAATAACACAAACATTTTTTTTTAAATTATTCATACTTCCATATCAATTTTTTCGCCTTCTTTACTGTAACAAATACTAGCAGCAACTACAGGATTGTGGTTGATAATATGTTAGCAATATGGCAACTGAAATAACAAGCTGTTAGTTCACAGTTGCCATATGTTATATAAATTTATCATATAGCAGCGTTACTTCAGTTGTGTTGCCATTCGTAACTGATCCATTATTCTAAGATTATCATATTAGTAAAAACCAAAAAAAATCTTTAGTTACGAATGTGCTTATTGTTGCAACCTACATTAAGCGTTTCCGCCAGTGTTCGAAAATATCGCTGCTAAGTGTTCCGTTCGGTAGATTTGTGGAAAACGCAAACGCTAATAGTGTTTGTGTAGAAAATCATTAAAAAAATAACGTTTCGTTGTTTGTCATTTTTCGAACACAAAAATTATACTTTTTTTATCCAACTCAACAAAAGATGAGAACATTTAATTCCGTTCGGGTTTTTTTAAAAAACCACAACTTCATTGTGTTCGGTTCGGCTCATTAATGTTCGTTCCTTTTGGCTGGTAAAAAAACCAAAATTTTTTTACAAAAACTAAAAAAAACAACAAAAAGCCAGCAAAATAATTTTACACAAACAAAACATTTACACAATAAACAAACAAGCTGTTCGTGCTGCGGTCGTTGCAAAATTTTTTGTTTGTTCATATCTCTATCAATGTAAAAAAAAAACATTATAGAAAGAACATGTTTAAACGAAAAACAGAACACTTAATAATGTTCGCCTCTTTCTTGAAAATAGTTACGAACGGTATTAAGGGTTGTGTTCGTCTACACAAACACTAAAAAAATAAAGATTGTTCCTGGATGTGTGAGCCGAAAGCTAAATAATATACGAATTATTTTCGAACACCGGCTTTAGCTTTTCTTAGGCTTTAAAAAATTTCGTTTTTGTCCCCGGACTCCGAAACAAAATGTATACAAGAATTCTGCAAATTACTTTCTACATGTGACCAACGATTATAGGTACATTCACATGAAAACCGTTTTGAAAAAAGCCATGTTTAACTTATAAAGTGTAGTTTTTAGGCGTGTTAAACTTCTGATAGAGATATCTGTAAAAATAATTGTCATACTATTGAAGTGTATTTGACTTTTTGTTCAGTTAACTTTGGCATATCACTAGGCAAAGACTTACACCAGGACAACGTTTACAAATCATGGAGATATATTTCCGAAATTCGCGCTCTTATAGAGATTTTTATCGTCAAATTATCTTCAGCGATGAGGTTTGACAACATTTTTGAAGAGAGCACAATCCTCACCGGACTCCATTTCGAAAAAAACACTGTTTGGTGCGGTTTACATACCGAAAGCGTCATAGAGAGATTTGTCTTTGAATTCGAAACCGGTGCCAACATTACCGTGAATGGCAGACGGTATCGGTAAACGATTTGTGGAGAAATGATTTCAAGAAAACGTCGCAACAGGCCAAACAGCAATTACGATTATCACTTTGTTGAGCCAAACATTTGGTGACCGAATTATCGCATGAAAAATACCGGTACATTGGCCACCTTGTTCTTGCGATTTGACACCTTTGGACTACTTTTTATAGGGTACATCAAATCCTTGGTCTATGTTGATAAACCAGCAACTACTGATTATAAAGAAGCCAACATTAGACGCAATATTGACGAATTAAGTCCGGGTATGCTTGAAAAAGAATTAAACAGTATGGCGTTCTTTAGCCAGAGTTGCGGAGGCCGTATGCCAAAAATTATTTTTAAACTTCAAGTGCCATGGAATTTGTAAGTTAATAAAACCAAAATATTTTCATTGCATTGCATTTGTTGTTTTTTATTTAAAAAACTTTCTCCAAAGTTAAAAAAAAATACATATGGGTAATTCCATGTCAAAACGACCAAGAGTGGGACACGACCTCTTCCGATTGTATTGAAATTTGGTGAGAAGGTTCCTTTTATCTTATTAGGAACATATATGAACGAAAAAAAATAATAAAAAAAAAGAAATAATTTTTTTGAAAAATGTAATATCTGCAAAATATTAAATTTTAAAAACGGACTAAGTCAAAAACCTATTTTTTTATTTGGCTGATTTTTTTTTATATAATACCCCAAACTGTTCTTAAAAAATCCTGGTCATACAGTTGACCCATCTAGGAGCATCCTACGCGCGCGCTGCAGGGGCCAAATTAAAGAATTTTATTAAACCGCAATATTTGCATGGTGGCGCGTAGGATGCTTCTAGATGGGTCAAATGAATGACCAACCCCACTTTATTATTTATTGCCGAATTTCGGTTTTTTTTAGTTATTTCAATAAACTAAACCGTTTTTGATTTACGCAAATATATGCTGTGCAGCCTCTTACATTTTCGAAATAACGGTAATTCTTGAATACAAGAGCCAATCTAAAAAAACGGTAAGTCCCACTGGATTCAGCGTGCCATAATTAGGGCAAAATGCAAGGTGCGCGGCTGGTCTGTTTTTTGCAACTAGCACAGTGTACTTATTACTCAAAATTACAAAATTAAAATTCTATTTTAAGATTATTTTTTCAAAGGTTGCGAAAGAAAAAAAATCATATCTTAAAAAAGGAAAAAAACACCTACTTCAAAGTTTCAGGATTTTTTAAGAACAGTTTGGGTATTATATAAAAAAAAATCAGCCAAATAAAAAAATAGGTTTTTGACTTAGTCCGTTTTTAAAATTTAATATTTTGCAGATATTACATTTTTCAAAAAAATTATTTCTTTTCAGTATATGGTTTGTAGTCCTAAGTATTCTCTTTAAAATGACATTTAAATCATCTTCGTATGTCAAGTAGTTTTCGAGATATTGAAGAAATAAGCTCAACACATTCGGCTAAATCTGCGAAATTATGACATTTTGAATATGACATAACTTTTGAAAAAAAATTTAAAAATTTTTTTTCGTTCATATATGTTCCTTATAAGATAAAAGGAACCTTCTCACCAAATTTCATTACAATCGGAAGAGGTCGTGTCCCAGTCTTGGTCGTTTTGACATGGAATTACCCATATTAAAATTTATTTTAGATTTATTTTCAGGCAAAGGTTAAATTGTCTTAAAATGCTTATTATAAATAAAAAAATGCTTCTTTAAATCTTGAATTTGTAGAAGGATTACAAAATTGCTTCAATTATTTGCAACTACATTTTCCAAGCAAATATTTAAGTATTGTAATAATGTTTATAAATTATTCATGTTTAAATTCCTCAAAAGTTACTCTTTAAATTCTTATTTTAACTTTCTTGCTATACAATCGCAGTTCTTAAAAAAAAAAATAAATACACGTGTGTAATACTTAAACCCTAAAATTTTATTAAGTGTAATTCTCACGTACCATCGCATGTATTTCCGGATATAATTTCATGTGTGGAAGTAAATACGTTTTTATTTTCATTCATACACGGTTTTGTTTTTCATGATATTAACGATAATTTTAATTACCTCAATTAATATTATAATCTGCAGCCGCAGGTATATAAAAATGAACATAAATATTCTTTACTAAAGTAGAAGCGCATATATTTCTATTTGTTTGTTTTCTTTCTTCTTAAACATTTACAAACTTCTTAAATAATGATAACACTTAACAAATGTTGGCTGCTTAACATTTAACACAGGAAAAAATAATTTTCATATTTGAATACGAAAATCGCATATTTGATTAAACAAAATTTTGAATTTTCTGCAAAGACGATTTTTGCGGTATTGATCCAAAAAAAAGTTGAAGGTAAAGTTATTGGATTTTTAGTCAACAACCAACCCAATAAAAAATGGAGCTTTCAACGAAGCAGCTTTGTAAGGGAGAAACATTAAAGTTTAGTTTACCATTGCCCTTACAGAAGACATGAATTTTTTATATGGCGAGTTCCTAGTTTGAGCCAATACATTTTTGACACATAAGACCCATTATTCAGCAAGCTGAATGTTTTGATAAAGTTATTTTTGAGTATTCTCCCTTTATTTTTTTCTTTATAAAAGTTGTTGAGAGTTCTTTCACTTACTTTACTGCATTTCTGTATGTCCCCTAGAGGGAAGCAAACTGACGCCAAAGTAGTCCCGTGATAGGTCTTCTGTGTCAGTTACTAAAATGTAGTATTATTTCAATAGAACAAGTCGCAGAATTAAATTCAAGAACCAAATTTTAGAAAGTACCAAAAAATGTGCCACAGCACCGGCGAAGACTGTACTGTAATTCATTACTTTTTCTACATTTTTGTTCTTTATTAACCAATTAAGGGATTGGTTATTCTTTCACTGGTCATTAGTTCTTTTTTTGTGTACTTATTTTATTTTATTTTTACAAATCCCAGGACCAGTCTGTTGAACCAATTAACACAAATTTCCCGCAGGGTCTTATTGCGTAGCTCATAATTGTGCGATTATTTTTTTGAATGTACCCTTAATGCTTGGCAAAATGATAAACATTTTTATTGGGAAGTTTATTAAGTCAATAAAAAAAGTCGTTGCTGAAAATGATTTTTTTCAACATAATGTTTACGTGATTTGTTAAAAGAAATTGTTGGAAATGTTGAAAAATCAAACAAAATGTGTATTAATTATGGTATGATTCAGTCCCAATTTTTAATCTTTGATAAATACACTAACATTTATTGGGATAAGCTAGTTCCAATGCGCATTTCGCTGGTTGCTAAGGCCAGATCATCAGGAAATCTTTTTCCAAAGACTTAGGGAAAACTAAAGATGTTATACAAATAAAACTGCAAAGCGAATGAGAATTATGAGCGATTTAAAAATAAACAATAGTTGTAAAAATACTAAAAAATGAAAAACTGGGAATTTAGCACGTCATACGAAAATCGTATTAATAATAAATTTTTTATTTCCGAAAATAACTTTGATAATATACTGTCTTTACTTTGATTAAATAATTTTTTTTTATTGAATATGATGAAATATTTAATTATTTAATATGTTTAATTGAGTGCTATTTTGCAAAGAGTAATTTTAATTAATTTTTTTATTGAATTAAATAAAAAGTTTGTTTGCCTAAAATTTTATTTTTACAAACTGTGTTAAAAAACTTGTTAAAAATTTTCTTGACATATATTTTTTTTGTGAACCCACTATTTTGAGCAAATGATTGTACGTTTGTACGTAACGTTTACTTGATCAAACACCAACTAAACTTTTTCAATTACATTTTGCTTATTTTTTATTTATTTTTTTTAACATTAAGCTTGGTAAATCAATCAAAATGCTTTTTATACCCACACCTCTAAGCATGACAATCCAATCGGAGTCACTTTTTGAATCGATCTAGCGATGTCCATGTAGCCTTGTGCGCAAAGTTCTAGTCACAATTTTAAAGGTAATTTATTGAAGTTTGACACAAATGTTTCAATTTCTACAGGAATGGAAGATTTTGAAAATGGTAGGAAGCGGTCCGTAGTTTCACATGACTCACAATGGACAGATGTGACCCTGGGCGCATTAACTTTTAAAACTTCACATGACACCCATACAACTTCTTTCCGAAATAGAGTATTTGAGCTCATAAACCATTTTAATTTAAGTTAACCTTGTTATTTTCCTAAACACTTTACATCATTTAAAAAATATTTGCACTCAAATTTTAAAAAATTTAAAACAGGTGCAGTGATTTACAAAATTACCCACTAATTTTTATTCAAACATATTTTATTGCAATCTTGATTATATCACCCAAACAAATACTAGTTCCGAAAATAGCATTTAAGCCCTTACTTTCTTATAGATATTGGTATTGACATACAATTGAAGGACATTAGCTTTGGCTTTTGTTTGAACTTTAATATTGTTACAAGTAGAACTGTTGCTATAAGTCTTATACGTTTAACATTTTTATTTGGTTTAATATCTTTGGTTTTTGTAAAATCTTTGGATGAAGTTTCCTGACGATCTGGCCTAAGCAACCAGTGAAATGCGCTTAGGAATAGCTTATCTCATCAACAATAAATTTCAGTGTTTTTATCACGAATAAAAATTGGGAATTAAGCACGACCAACAAAATCTTTTAAAATAAAATAGATTTTAATTTTATGCCGTTCCGCACTGCGGGGTTTTTACTTCAAAATCGTATGAAAAACCGCACCACAATAAATTATCATTAAATTCCGTTCAGACTCTTATGAGCGTTTAAATTTGATACTAGCACATATGCAAAACACATACACATATATATATTTTTTTTTAATTACACAAAAGGTTTTTCTATCAAATAATAAAAAGGGTAATTTTTCAGAAGCCGGTTTTTCGAATATTTCGACTATATAAATCTTATATATAAATCGGCAAAAAAGGCAAACCAATTACGAACACTTTCCTCCTTTGTTTGTCAACCGAACCTCGATGGTAAGAAAAAAGTATCAAGAAGGAGAAATACGGGAAATTAAATTTGGGTTTTTTACTTTTTGGTGATGCATGCGGTAATTTTTGAATTTTCTTATTATAGAACTTAAAAACATTTTATTACACTATGGAACATTTTTGGGATTATTGTCTGGGGGGTGAGAAATTCCAAGCCAGGGTGATGGTACTAGGTCAGTATAGTAAAACCCTCAAAGGGTTTGGCGTTCGTGTGTGTCAGTTTTTTTTATGACATTTTAAATTTTTTCCTTATCTTGATGTTTTTTGTTTAACATAACTCGAGAACCACTTGTCCGATTTTGCTAAAACAAACTGAAAAAAATTAGAATTACAATTTCTTTAATCCGTTCATATAACGTTTTTCTTTATAATCAACAGTTTCGCCGGTAAAAATAAATTTGTGGAGAAAAAAAAATATTTTTTTTGCCTAAAAGTACACTATGGAAAAAAAATTTAAATTTTAGGCAAACAAATATTTTTTTTTCTCCACAAATTTATTTTTACCCTGACTTGGAATATCTCACCCCCCAGATTGGCTGTTGTACTGTGTTATAGGAACAGGCTCCTAAGTGAATGAGAATCTATTAGATGAAAAATGTTGGTAATTCTGGTTCTTCATCTGGTACTATTTGAATTTTTGTAAATATTCGACCTAAACAGCAAGCAAAACACTCGGGATATATCAAGTTTTTTATGATTACTTTAAGTACGATTCGTACTCTGAAATTCAAGTACGAATACCACTTAAACGTTCTCAAAACAACCATAATTGGGATTGCATTCGAAAATCCATCCTGGAATTTCTTGAAATAAGTATAATATTCATAAATCAAGTAAACAAAATATTGAACTGTTTGTTGAGTTTAACCCTGCGGCTTATTTGTTTTTGATTTTGTATACACATTGAAAAAAGGTCTGGCCAGACTCATGTGTACCAAGAAGGGTTAAAAGGTAAATTTGAATTCTTGCTTCTCATTAAGTTTATATTTTTGGTTAAATATGTACATAAGATTTCAAAAGAAAAACTATATCGGGTATGATGTTGGTGTGTTATTATTCGGTAAGGTGTAAAACAAGTAAGTAAATCAGTCATGAGAATTTTTTCTTTCTAATTCGGGATAAAATCAACTTAATTATTCTTGAATCAAGCACATTTTGAGATTAAATCAATCTTAGTTTTACTTAAATCAATCTCATTTTCGGATTATTTCAAGTACGAAATCGGGATAGAATATGTATAATTTAAGCATTTTGCGATTGAAACTCCGTACTTGAGTCGATCTTTCTGTACTTGATTCAAGAAAATCCGTATTCAACGTTCTATTAATACCGCTTCGGATTGATTTGAGTAAACATACACTAAAACAAAATTTTAAATTTTCAAAAAAATGTCTTACCAAGGAATAGAAAAATATGTACAACATCTCCAAATTTTAAACTTATTTGTACAACTTGGTTTTCGGTAGATTTTTGTGTACCTATTAGAGGTCTGCTTTGAATAACTCACTTGCTTGCCTTTACTCAAAGTGCACAACATTAATTCAATTATAAAACATTCAAAAAGATTAGAAGAGAGTAAACCATATACAAAAATAAGAATGAATGAATTGAATAAAAAACTTGTTTACTGTAAATGAATATGAGAGTAATTCAAAAATAACAAAACATTGGGATGACCCGTTAGAGAGAGCAAGTTTACAAAAAATATTCAAATAATTTTTGAATTATTGAATGTGCATTCATTTATTTGAATACCTTGCCATAATATGTGTGTAAGCTTGTGGCTTCTTTTATTTATAAGAGTTAAGCTTACACATACATATATAATGTTTAGGTACACATATTTTTCATTCAAATTATATTTGAATAATTTACTCATTTGACTTGAGTTGACTGAATAGAATGAGTTTTTGTTGTTTTGTCTCTGGTTATTTTTTCATTTGTTTCGTTATCATTGGGTGATCGACACATTGTAATGAAAAAACAAATGAGTGTGTTGAAATCGCTTTTTATTTATTCTTGCAGACCTCTAGTACCTGTACTAAGCAAAAAAGTCACAAGTACGTTTTCTCTACTTAATCATCATAAGTTACCTTGTCTGTTCCCTGCGGGAAAATTGTGTCAATTGGGCCAACAGACAGGTCCTGGGATTTGTGAAAATAGAAAAAGTACAAAAAGAAAGAACTCATGACCAGTGAAAGGAGAAGCAATCATTTAACTGGTTTTTAAAGAACTAAAAGGTAGAAAAAGTAATGAATTACAGTACAGTCTTCACAGGTGGTGTGACACATTTTTAGGACTTTTTAAAATTTGGTTATTTAATTTATTTCTAGGATTTGTTTTATTGAAATAATAAACTTCGCTTACTTTTTCAAAATGAATAGCTTCTTTAACTCATTATTTAGTAGCTTCCATCTATAACTACATCTAAAACAACTTCTATAACTACTTTTTTCTGGATGTATTTAAGTAAAAAAATAATGACTTGCTTTTGAATGCGTTCATTTTGGGACATCCCTTGTAAAATTCATTGGTTCTTTCAATAGAAATGGAAGTAGTGCTTTTAGGTTTTTCTGATTACTCAATACATTATTTTGTAGGCGAAGTTTTTACTGGGTTCATTAAGAATAGATGTGTGACTGGTGAAATGGTGTCAATTGACCCTTCCCAATGACAACCCCATGTAAAAGTGACAGGTCTAATTCATATGAAGTGTTAAAACTAGAACCGGTATCTACCATCAAAGACCTATTAGGGGATTACTTTGCTGTCAGTTCGATTCCCTCTAGGGCTATGATAATAAAATTGGATCATACTTTTTATTTTTAAATAATTTTTGAGATATTTCGAATTTTAAGGCGCGAAAGATAAAACACGTAAGATCTCAAAACTAATAAGAAGGAGATTTGACATCTATTCTTACCCAGATAGCATAGGCTGTTTGTTTGACGATTATGTTTAATACACAACTCCCAAAAGAATCTTCTGATGATTATCTGACGAGTAACAAAAACAAAAACATATAAATTTTTTTTATTTATTATTTTTTTATTTATTTTTTGACACGCTCGTCTTTTAATCTTGGAATGAACCTTTTGCGACTCTCTGTAAGAGTCGTATAACAATTACTGAGCTACCTAAATAAGAGCGTTTTTGAAAAATGAAAATTTTATTGTCAATACAATTTCAATAAAACAAACCGGCCTAAGGACCTGAAAAAAAGGATTTTTCCGACTGGATGGTGTTGATTTCGCGACCTTAAGGTTTGTTTTATATAAATTGTATGAAAACTAGAAGTTTTGACATGAAAAATACGCTTGATGCCCTTATTTAGGTAGCTCAGTTATATGGCTGAGCATTTCACGAGTCGTAAAATAATCCCTAAGTGAGTCTCAGACGACTCTTGCCATGATTTTTGAAAGACTCGTTAGATAATCTCTACATACATCGTAAACGATTCCCTCTACGATTAATATAAGCGTCCTCCGCTGTGTTGTAGAAGTATCTCACAGAGGAATCAGCTTGTGTAACAGTTACTCCCGTGCGAGGAATCGTCTACAATTAAAAAATGAGCTCGTCGACGATCAAAAACACTCGGCATGAGATTCCCAGTAGACTCCCAGACGATTGAAAATGCAAGCTGGGTAGGAATTACCGAGCTTAAAGCGATTTTTAATTCATTAGGTATAAAAAAGGGTAAAATAATGGTGTTTTCTATTCTACAAAAAAATGTGCATTTTTTTAAAAAAAAATGCAATTTGGTGTCTGTTTCTTAAAAATTTTGCTTCCGAAAAGCATGAGTTTTTTAGAATAAAACAACACCCTTTTCGGGAGCAAAATTTTTAAGAAAAAGTCACCAAATTGAATTTTTTTTTTTAAAAAAAGTCACATTTTTTTGTAGAAAAGAAAACACCATAAGATTCGCTACAGTACAGTATAGCATTTTTTTAATTTTCCCCAACCAGAAATTTAAAATTGTATTGCAGATATAAACTGTTTATCTGTGTGGAAAGCAAGAAGATTAGCATGACTTTAACATAATTTTTTTTTCATTCTCATCTAATTGTTAGAAAAACGAATGGTTAATGGAAGAAAATAATTCAGCTTCCCATTACATCGTGTTAACATTCTTTTCAATAATTACACAATTATATGCGTAAAAGGGAAATTATAATGCTAACTAGTATAATTGTTTCTATAAAAACATATTAATAATTTTTTACGACAGTTTATTTGTTTAGCGTAATTTGCTGGCAATCGCGTTCTATTTCGAACGTGCGTTTTGAAGTTTTTTTCTACGGACTTCCTGCAAAAAGTGAGACGCAATTAAGAAATTATTTCGTATTGTTTTATGATTTGTTCTATGAACACAGGAAAATTTGTTGACATTTTGGAGATTTTTTTTTCTTTTTTTTATGCTTCTAACACGCAATGAAATGTATGCTTGAAAGTTGGCGAGAAAGATTTTTTTTGTACCTTGCATTTAAAATTTGTAATAAATTTTGGAATGCAGTAGGTCTTAAATTTTTTTTTAAAGTTTTACTGCATGTTCATCTGTTGCCGAACGAAGACTTCTTCATTTGAAAACGATGAACAGCCCATTATTTTTAGAAAGTAACGAAAACTAAAAACGTTTTGATCAATTTTCTGTAAATCAGTTTTTTTTTAAACTTATTTTCGACACTAATTTTATTTTATATTTTCTTAACTTGATTTTTCTTTATCCTGTTGAATAAGTAATTAAGTGTTTGGGTTGTGAAATGTGATATCATTAGCATCTGCTTAGTAAAACCATCATTCACACTTAACTGACCAACAATTATGCTTCCTAAACGCATTACCTCTCATGCCTAATCGCTACTGGCAGCATTACACTACTCTTATTAATAAAGTACTACCTCGTTAATCATTAGTACACGTAGCTTAGTTAGCTAGAGCGAAAAAGGAGTTAATTAAAAAACGATCCGAGTTCAAATCTCAACTCGGGCAGTGAATTTTTTTTTGTATAAAAAAAATGACTTGTTAACTTCCAGCAAACACCAAGTCAATCCTTTGATATTAAATGATTTTTATTTGATTAAGTTTTATACAATTAGAAGTTGTAATACTTTTTCTTGTTTGAATCGTCCTAAAATTGATAGGTTCCATATTAAGTCCAACGCTGAAAAATATTCATTAAATCATAACAAATATTGACATTTTAATGAAATGTCCTTGAAATAAATTTTCTAAAAATTAACTGAATTTTGTAAATGCCGAAAATAGCTGAATCTTTATTTAAAAAATCTTGAGAATTGGTAACTTTTCAACCCCGAAAATCCCTAAATTTTGAGAACAGGATTTTACTTTCGGTATCTCTAGTAAAAAGCCTGAAAATTATTATTACTTGTATACTAATTAATTTACATCTAGTTATAACCATATCAAAGGAATTACATACGTAAATAAAATATAATGAATGAAACTAATTAAGTTGCCCAATAAATCTTGTTAACATCCTTCTTATTTAACGTTCATGAGGACATGCACAAAAGTGTAATAATAATAAAAATAGTTATAATATTAATAATTTTATTTTATGACAGTTTTATAGTTTGGCATGATTTGCTGGCAATCACGTTTTATTTCGAACTTGCGTTTGAAATTAGTTTACAAGACTCCCTCCCTCAAATTGACACACAAATTTAGGAATGACTTCTTATTTTCATATATATTTTTTTGTGATTTATTACAATGAAGTTAACAATTTATTTAAGGGGATAATATAATAATATTAAAGGTTTATTTAACAACTTAGAATTACTAAAAGAGAGTGAGATAGAGACAGAGATAAAGAGATAGCAAAGGGTTTTTTGTATAAATTATGAAACAAAATATCGGCTAAATGGCACACCAGATGGTCCAAATTTTCGATGATCCTGAGGCATAATTGAGGTTCTATGCCGTTAATGTGCCGAATTATCTCATCCTTTAGCCCTTGATGTGTTGCTGGCTAATTGAAGTATGCCTGTTATATTTAATTACCCTAAAGAGAGAAGTCCAACGGTGTCAAATCACATGATCTTGGTGGACAATTGACATCGCCACCTCGTGAAATAAAACGGCCATTGAATTTGTTGCGCAAAAGAGTTATTGTTTCGTTAGCTGTGTGGCAAATGGCATCGTCCTGTTAAAACCACATATCGTCCACATCCATATCTTCCAAATCGGACCATCAAAAGTTCGTTATTATCTCACGATAGTGAACACAATTCACAGTTACTGCCTGACCAGCCTCATTTTGAAAAAAGGCGCGATGATGCCGCCAGCCCATAAACCGCACCAAACAGTCACTCTTTGCCACCAAAATGCGGCAATTGTGCTAATTGAGGTGAAAATGTGTCTCATCTCTGAAGATGATTTTCTTCGAAAATTTATCTTCCACTGTTGCCATTTCATGCCACCATTCTGACCATTGACGACGTTTGGAATGGCCAAGAGGCTTTAGTTCTTGAGTCAATTAAACCCTGTAAGCGTGTAAATGCAAGTCTTTATGCATAATGTTCATTAACGACGAGCGTGAGAGGTGCAATTGTTGGGCACGACGACGAGTTGAGGTGGACGGCTCTTCAGCCACACTATCGCGAATAGCAGCAATATTTTCTGCTGCACGAGCATGCACTAGTGTTATCACACGGTTTGCTCAAATTTTTCACGATTTTTCCGATGTACGCACATGTAGAAGATTAAATTGCCCGACAAAATCACGAAGTGCACGATATCCATTTTGATTTGAACGCCCATTTTCATAATGAGCCTGAATAACTTTAACGCGTTGCTCGATCATGTATCTTTCCATGGTTCAAATTGAGTGCTGAAAAAAACTTGACGTCAAGGTGTGGTTCACATTCAACATCGGCCCTTTACATTTAATCACTCGTTACTTTAATATTATGCGTCTGAGGGCAAACAATACTTGGGTCTTCAGTCGATTAATCGAACAATTTTAGACGATCAATTGTTCGAATAATTTAAAACTGCTGACTTCGATTAAAGGATTAACAATTTATACCGGTTAATCGCGATAATAATATATAGTATTTCTGTTAAATGTATAATGTTTTAAAAAGTTTTAAGTCAAATTAATAAATTTGAATAAAAAAAAACAGTCATGTTATGTGAGGAATTTAGCTAATATTTTTTAACCCAATTTAATTATTAATTTCAAAAAAGAAAAAACGACAAACGTGTCTTAACCCAAAGATTTATATTAATTTATAGGGTATGTTCTAGAAATCGAAATGAAGTGAAATATAAAACGAACGATAATTTAAATTTAATTAATTTTTACAAAAAGGGCCGTAGTTTGTCATGGTTCTTGCAAAAATAATAGATACTGAAAGAATGAAGTAGATAAAATTTTTTATGAACTTTAACTTTTATGAACTTTCATTACAGAGTCGTTTTTAAAATTTGCTCAATTTAAATCCACTTCATTTCGTTTTCCAGTTTCGTTTTCTACTTTGGGGGACCCATTTCTTTCGTTTACGGCTTTAAAAGGTTCGGTTGAAGAATTTAAACGAGAAGTTACGAGCTACCAGGACTCACATAGTTCTGATCAACCAAATTAGGTGTCCACGTCGGAAACGGAATGTCCACACTATTAAAAACGGAAATACTTCGTTTGTTATGTTTCTTCCGTAAATTTCGATTAAGAATGAGTTTGTCGAAATTTTTATAAACTAAAAGGTATTTACAAAACAAATTTTTCACATATTTTAAAAATCTTTTTGTTTTCTTAATTCCATCTTATTTACACCTTGGGAAAGTAATTTTACAGAAATGAGCAAAATAGTGTAAAAAGTAAAAAAGAAAAACAATTTTGAACAATGTAATTTAATGATGATGTAGTAAAATAATGGCAAACAACTTGCAACAATATATTCCGTTTAATGCTGAGTTATCAATAAATGTTGCTTGCAATAACAACACAAAAGTTTAACTTTTCATGGGAGCACAGTGGGGTAAAAGTAGACAAATGCTTTAAAGCTACTTCGAAGATTTGCATTAAAGAAATTTAAGTTTTAAATCCTTAGCAAGCTTTTTTTAATAATTTAAGGCAACTGAATAATAGCAACCGGATACAAATTGAGAGCCTTTTATCTGAAAAATCTTTTTAGTGTGGTGAACTGCAGTACTTATGAGCTTCGTTTTTAGTATAAGCGTGAATCCAGATTTTTTAAAGAGACAGAATTAACAAAGATCCTTTCCCAAATAATTAGTATTGTGGTCGCAAAGTCAGAAAAAATAAACCAAAATCGTAAAATATTGATGTACATGGTAGGACTAATTTTCCATTGAAAAGCTTTAATTAGGTACAGTTTGCCTGACAAAAAAAAAAACGGATCATCAAATTGGAACAATATTATGTCAATAGAATAACTCAAAGAGCATTTATAAATCACGAAACAAATACCTAAAGCCTCCTACATGGAGATAGAAGGAACTTTCCATGTAAACACAGAAAGAAAAACACTGGGGATAAATCAAGTTTTTTATTATTACTTTAAGTACGAGTCGTACTCAAAAATTCAAGAACAAATAAAACTTTGCCTTAAACTGGCTAAAATGTTTAAATTTTCTTTATTGGCTGTGATATTGTTGTATACATATTTAACTAATAGGTGGCAATGTGTCTCAAATTTAGGGACTATTTCGAAACCCCTGCGAGCTGTCAGAGGTGTCCTTAAGGCTCGATACTTGGACCACTATTATATTTAATGTAATACCAATGATATACCAAAACCAATTAAATATTGAAGTGTTAAAATGTATTTTTTATTTATTTATTTATTTAATCAAAGGAACTGAATAATAACAAAATTGACTTAAAATTAATGAATAACAATATACATTTTAAAATATAGTAACCAGCTTTACAGAATATACGTACAAAGAAAAAATAGAAAATCGACTTTAATTAAACAATTCGTTCAGACAATTAAATATTTTACTAATTTTGCCCCTGCAAAGGAATGGATCGTATCAATTAACGGATTTGCATTATCGAGTCATGGGACACAAAATTAGTCAATTAAAAAATTAATTGCATAAACTAAAAAATACACCACACATACACAAACATTTAATTTTTTGGGTTTTGATTAAAAAAATTAATTGCTGCAAACAAAAATTAATTGAATATTTAATGTACACCAATCAATTATTTAATTGAATAATTTTTTTCAAACATTTTTTCTGTGCACATAAAAAATTACGAGTTAAGAAAAACAATAATTTTATGCTTAATGGAATTTAAACATAAAGAAAAAATCAACAAATTGTGACAAAGAATTTAATTGTCTACATAACCTTGTAAAGGGATCAGCAAAAGCGTAATTTACTCTACAAAATTTAATAAAAAGTGGACAAGGTATATTAAATTTAACAGAAAATCACAACAAACATAACCATTAATAAGATTTACCATAAAATATACATTTAACATTGCACGACGACTTTTGAGCGATGGTAGTTTTATTAATGTCAGTCTTCTAGCATAGAAAGGAAAGTTTGTCGAGTAACTCCAATGAAGATCACGTAAACAGAATAATAAAAATTGTTTTTGGACAGATTCAATACGAGAATTATGAATGTTGTAATATGGAACCCAAATGATTGACCCATATTCTACGGTAGGTCTTACGAGTGACACGTAAAGTTGCTTCGTTATGTATGGATCGGCGAATTCTTTAGCTCAGCGCTTAATAAAGCCAAGAACACCTCGAGCTTTATTTACAGTTAATGTAATATGAGAAACAAAGTTTAATTAAGGATCCAGTAAGACTCCAAGATCAAGAAACGAATCAACCAACTCCAGTTGATGACCACCCAAAGCATAATTAACATCAATACATTTATTTCTATAAAAACGCATACTTTTAAATTTCATTATGTACAGCTCCATCATTTAAAGATTACACCATTAAAAGAAGTTATTAAGATCCAATTGAAGCTAAAAATGATCAGCAAAGCAATTAAAGGAATGGAAAATTTTTACATCGTCAGCATACATCAATATATTGGCGAAGTTGATAACGTTGGGCAGATCATTAATAAACAGCGAAAAAAAAGTGGGCCAAGATGACTGCCTTAGGGAACACCGGACGAAACATAAATGTACTTGGATAAACCATTATGGAATTGTACTTTTTGCTTTCTGCCAATAAAATAAGAACTTAACTTAACTTCTACGGGAAAAGCCTAATAAATCCAATTTAGTTAGAAGAAGTCGATGGTTAACTTTGTCCAACGCTTTACTGAAGTCAGAATAAACAGCATCAGTTTGATTCTTTTCTGTAAATGCAAAATTAATAAAAGTTGTTAAATGAAGTACATTGGTTGTAGTTGAACAGCCTTTTTTAAAACCATGCTGGCATGATGCCGGTAACGACGAGGTGTGATGGCAGAGGAAATCAGTAACTAGTTTTGTAAAAAGTTTTGGAATAGCACTTAATTTGGCAATTCCTCTAGTGTTTGTTATATCCATATTATTACCAGATTAAAATAAAGGTTTTATATACGAAAATCTTTCCATAATGCGGGAAAATAACCACATGTAGTCAAATCATTGAATATAAAAGTTAATGATTCAGCACATTGATTTAAAATACATGTTGGAACAAGATCAGGACCATGACTAAAAGACATCTTCAGCCTTTTTAAGTTAACCAAAATATCATTGCTATTAAAAGTAGGGAAAGAGATAATCATTACTATGATCGTATGCAATACCAGAATAAGTTGTGGCAAAAAAAAAAATCGGCAAACATATCACATATGACCTCAGAATCTCCAGATTCTTGTCAACGAAATTTCATAACGGATGGGTATCCACTAGATTTTCTTTTAGAGTTGACAAATGCAATGAACGATTTTGGGGCACGAGCAAAATTGTTTTTCACCTTATTTATGTATTGATTATATAAAGCATGATTCAGCTGATTATATTTTGAAGGACTGACAGAGTATTTTCCGTAATCAATAAATGATCCAGACTTTTTGAATTTTTTGTAATTTTTATTCTTTAGATTTTTTAGCCTATTAAGCTGTTTAGAGTTCCATGGTGGGCCAATCGGAGTATAAACAGATTGTTTGGGTACACACATATCAAAAACGGCGTAAATTTTATTATAAAATATAGAAACCATCCCATCAATTACCGAGCTGTTGTTTAAATGAGCAGGAAAGACGCTGCTCCAGCATGTATTTCTTATTACACGCAAAGAAAAAACCTTGTTGTGGTAAACATATTCTAAGAGCAACATATTATGATAAGATTCATGATTGTAGTCACCATATTACGATTGTTATAAAATCATATTATGACCAAATATGTTCGTAATATTACATCATAATATTTTTCCCTTAATCATATTGTTATCCTGTTAATCATAAAACGTTAAAAAGTTATAATATTACTGTCATGGTAATCATAATAAGTTAAGAAGTAATCATATTGTTGTCATGGTTACCATAATAAGTTAAGAAGTAACCATATTACTGTCATGGCAATCATAATAAGTTTAGAAGTTATCATATTATTGTCATGACAATCATAATAAGTTTAGAAGTAATCATATTATTGTCATGGCAATCATAATAAGTTAAGAAGCAATCATATTATGATGCAAAGTGATATGAACTGTTATACATACATTTTTTACATCATAATATGATACAACTTTAAACATAATATTTTTATTGGAAAAAAATACTTATGATAAAATAAAAAACATAATATAGTTACTGTAATCTTTTTGTCGTAGGTCGCAATTATTTATAAATTATTTTATGGAGTTTTCATTATTTTGCTCTTAAAATAACACAAAACTTACCAGTAATGGTTAATATTTTGCACCAATGTTTCACAAATTTTTCCACCACTTTAAGATTATTAAAATTTTTTAGCAAAGATATTTTATTTTGTGACACTACAACCCTTTTTTAATGTTTTTTCTTCATTTTTTTTTAATTTCTTGTTTATTTTAATGGTTATTTTGCTATTTTTTTTTAATATTTTTCTTTATTTTTTTTTTAATTTCTTGTTTATTTTAATGGTTATTATTTTATTATTTAGCCACTCACTAACAAATAATTCGATATGTTTATGTAAAACACGACCCAACTGATACAAAATTTTTTTAAAAATGGCGATACCAAAATATTATTAGAGTAACGATATTTTGATTGCATCTTATACTCATTATGATAAATGTATATAAAGTTATCATGTTATGGCTATTAAATATCATGTTATGGCTGTGAGTAATATAATATGTTTTGAAAGTTGTCATAATTTAGTTGTTAGAAAAATAATTATTTTTCGGTCAACAATACTCAAATTTATAATTGCGATAAACATTAATATGTTTACAGTAACTATAATATTGCTGATATTTAATAAAAATAACAATTATTTGTGTACAACAACAATATATTGTTACAATAAACACAGTGTGGTTGCCGTAACCATGCCCAACCATATTTTTTCTCTGCGTGTAATTGCTTTGATAAGTTGTAATCACTCCGTTTGAAACAAAAAACTTAATCGACCTTTAAGGGCTTTAATTTAACCTCCGATGGAGTTGCAAAACGTACTTCAATAGTGGGGTGATAACGATATTCAGGCAACGTTAAGGGTTCTGAGCGAGTAAAAATACAATCATCCGCAATGATATTCAAATATACCTTAAAACCTCTAAGTATCAATACAATTGTATTAACTCCAAAATAAATGAATTTTAATGACGATCAGGATGGATTACGCCTCAATCCTTAAAAATCAAAATGTGCTATTATCACAAAAAAACCTGTGAACATTGATGTTGAAATTAACGTTATTTTGGGAGATACTAAAATTGAAGTAGTTAACTCGGTCAGAAATCTTGGAGTTGTCTTAAACAGCACAACTCCCTGGTCTGATTACATAAGCCAGGCATGTGGAAGAGCGGAATTTGCGGACTGTGCAGTACATACTTTACACCAACCAAATAAAGACTTTTGCTGGCAAAATCTTATCTTCTACCTTCATCTTCTGGATGTAACTTAAAAGATTTTATGAGCCTGCAAACGACAGTTAATAACATTGTACGCTTTATTTGTAGTTTAAAAAAATTACGTATCTCAATACTTTTGTCGTGTAATCAGCGTTAGCTTTGAAGACTATCTAAAATTAAACAACCTTTTGTCCTTACACAAAATTATAACGACAATGAAACCAAAATATCTATTTGACCGTCTACAGTTCATGAGGTCCTCGAGAGTAGACAGCCTAGTCCTACTTCGACATCGTGATGCAGCGTCTGAGAAACAATTTTTTATATATTCAAAACGTCTCTGGAACCAACTTCCTGTATCTTTACAAAATTCAACCAACGCAACTTAATTTAAATAAAACCTTCAATAAAATTTATAGCAATCGAAATAATTAACTTATTTGTAAAATTTAAATCTGTAGAATAACTGTATTCTAAAACATGGTAGCTGCAAACTTTAGTTCCAAGGCAGTTCTATGCTTATTTACTCTTTTAATCATTATTACGCCACACATTGGTTGAAGAGTGGCCAAAATTCATTTTTTTCATGTTCGCCGATTTGGATAATTTTTTGGTATTTTGTTGACAGATATCTGAATATTATGATTCCGTAATATAAGGCTGTTATATTTATTATTTGTTTGGATAGACACGCTCGAAGTTCATATATGTTCGCTTGTTTTAAATGGCATGCAAATTTACTGTTTATTCAATCTTTTGGTACAATCACAGTAAACTTATCATTTGACTTTGTTATATATTTTCGTAAATGACAATTGCCAAAGATGAGATTTGCATTAAAAAAAGTTGGAAAAAGTGCAATCTAAAAAAATTTCGTAGAACAAAATATAAACTACATCAAAATTTCAATGTTCATCAACTTCAATAGGCTGTATCTTTTTAGCGCTGTGGAGCGCTGTTTAACGAATGATGTCAAATTACAGCTTGAAGTCTCAGCTACAAGTAAAACAAAATTCAGCTGCACATATTTGCACTTTTCCAAAAAAAAACAGTAAAAACTATAAAGTGATAAAGTAACAAAACATGAATTTTCGTTCATGCTTGTTGTTGTTGCCATAATTCTGAACTGTTTAAAATTATTACAAAATGTAATTTACATACTAGTCAATAGTGTTAATTATACATTTCATTCTTGAAAAAAGCATAAGCTTCAATTGAATTTGAATCGTTGTTTACTAATTTACATTAAATTAAAGATAGTGCAGTGATAAGTGGTGTATTATTAAGTGATATCAACATTTAATTTTATTAATTATAGAAAATTTAACAATTTCTTATTTAAATATTTGCGAAATATTGATTGATACCAAAATGGATATTGATATTACTGTCGAAGTCATTGCAAGTAACAATGAAGAAATTACTGCTGAGGATGTTGAAGTCTTTACTAGATTTTTGAAAAAAGACTTTTTTACAAAGTTCAAAGATAGATGGCAAAAAGCATTTCGCATGAAAACCAGATTTCTCGATCTAAATGATTTGATTTCAATGATTTGATTTTGTTTTTTTACATTTTTATTAATTATTTGTATCAGGTATGCTGTCCGAAGAAGCTCATGAAGCAAGGAATAAAGACTATAGAGCCTATAGATTACATCACTCGCGAAGAACTGGACGTTTAGCCACTAATGAAGACGTAATGCATAATCTTTTATTGTCTTCAGACCCATTTATAAACACATTTCGCTCAAAGCTGCAAATCAAAAAATTGGAGTACGATAATGATGTCAAAAACTTATTAAAAGACTATGCTTAAAATTCATATTCATGTTTTTCTATCTGTTTTTTCTGTGGGAGGTGGGCATATAAGTGGGCGGATCAGGTATATATTTTTAGGAGCCTATTCTACAATTATAATATTTATTTTAAGTAAAAATTGTGTTGATACAATCAAAATCAAGGGAGTTATGCCACTTTTTCAATACAAGTTCTATGGGAGGTGGGCGTAAAAGTGGGCGGATCAGGTATATATTTTTAGGAGCCGATTCTACATTTATAATATTTACTTTTAGTGAAAATTGAGTAGATACAATCAAAATCAAGGGAGTTATGCCACATTTTCAATACAAGTTGTATGGGAGGTGGGCGTAAAAGTGGGCGGATCATTTTGATTTTTCCATTTTTTCTTGATTCAAACAAAAAATTACTATGTGCCAAGTTTCATTGTCCCTTGACAACTTCTTCTATTTTTAGCCGCTCGTTATATGAACTTCAACCAATGTGCGCCACTGTGTTGTTCTGAAAACGGAAATTTCTTCAACCACATTGATTTTTTTTGCTGCGATTTATTTTTCATTTCTATAAGATTTTTATTTTATATATTTTTCGCTTCCGCAGTCATTTTCCTTTTGAAGATTTTCGTAAAATTTTATTTCATTTTATGAAATGAGATTTTTTCTTTTCTTCTGCTTTTTTGTTGAACAACAATTTGTAATCTTTGTGCACCATTTTGCAGGTGTTTACGGTTGGATTTAAACGTTGTTGAAAAGGGATTTTTATAACCTTTGCCACTCTCAGCACTCATTGTTTCGGTTGTTCAGTTGCATTTCGCATTGTACTGTAAAATCCTGTTTTTTTTTGTGGCGCTATTCTGTTGCCATTTTATAACGTGTTGCACATTGGGGAATATTTGAAGTTTTCTATATATAACTTTTAAAGAACTCATAGTTTTGCTTCTGTGGCACGTGCAACAGCATCTGGTTGTAATATTCGTATTTTAGCTGTTGAGTTGTTATTCATGTTTGTATCTTTATAGTTGTTACCCATTTGTTGGCAACATTCCTACATCTGTGGCAGGTGATTGCTACTGTTACAGCATGTTTATGTGTTGCAGATGTGATTGTGTGTATTGAAACCGAAATGTGTAAAAAATATTTCAATTTAAAGAAAATTGTAAGGTTTTTATTTACATAAAAAGTATATACACATATTTCTTTTTGATGATTTTGTTTTCTTTGCGTTTGATGGTTTTATCTTAGAATTTCTCTTATTCTGTTTTCACTTTAATCTGAATAATTTATTTTGAAATGCAATCAACAATTTTTTTATATCTGCATTTTGGATTAGCAAATATTTACTTTAGGGGAAAATTATCAGATCAATTCAGTACAGATAAAAGCGTGAAGTCCTTTAAAGAAATATGTTTTTTTTTGTATTTTTAAACAGTTTTACCAAAAGTCCTTAAAACAATATATCTATTGCTTAAGTTTGCTATTTAAGCGTATGTATTGCGCAACAAGCACCATATCGCAATCACAGCCATCTAGATTTTTTTTAGCAGCTGGATTCTAAAGATTGCAAGACTTCCACAAAGTAGAGGATTTATTAAAGATTTATTGATCCCGCCCCCGAAAATGATTTGCCACATGGAATGTTAGTATCTTCTACCAAGTAGGAAGGCTGACCCAATTATCTGCAAAAGCTGAAAAACTTAACCTTGCAATTTTTGAAATAAGAGAAATACGTTGGAAAGGTAACGGCGATTTAACGACTACGAAGCACTCAGCAACTTTGTTTTATATTCAGGAATGAAAAACGATGGTGACCCATATGTTCACGAAGTTGGGATATTCAAAGAAAAAGCAATACTCTCTCTAGCTGGAATCCCAATTCTAAACTTTTAATAACTGCATTTCTGAGTTCGAATATGAAATGTTCAGTTCTACGCAGAGGTGATGCCAAAGAACAATTTTTTTTATTAAGTTAACAATACCCTTCAGAATAAACCAGGGAAAACTAAAATGCAAGTGAAAGACATGAGTGCCCGGACAGGCAGCAACGATGAAGGCATAGAGCTTGCAATTGAAAAACTTAGCCCTGAACTTCGTAATGGAAACTGCGGGCTCTTTTAAAAAAACACTCGTTAAATAAAACCTTGAAATCGGTGGATTTTATTTTCCTTATTAAAACAAACACAAATTTACACGGAAATCACGTGAAAATCAGAAGAGTTAAGTAGACCAAATATGCTTTTGAAAAAAGTGGGTAAATTGTAGACAGGATGTCAGAGTCCTCTAGAGCGCAGAGATATCCTAAGAACATTTCTTTCAATGGCAACAACAATCAAAGATGATGCGAAGAAGACACAATATTGCAGCTTTAAAAATCCAGTTAATAAAGGATTCTTTGAACGTTAAAGTTATGGAAGAACAACACACGAACGACAACTATTTCAGATGAACAAATAGAAGATTTGCTTTATCTTGTTGCTAACAAAATTATTGGAGTTACCAAACGAGAAGATAAAGAATGGCTAGTAAAAGAAAGAAAGACGTTTCACCAAACAACCACACCTTAGTAACTTGGGCCAAGCTAAACAATCTGTACTAAAAGCACGATACAGACGGCTGGACAAGAGAGTTTAAAGACAGGCAAAAAATGAGAAGGGATCATTTACTGCCAAACTTGCTACAGACTCTGATAACGTTTGCCTACTCGAAGATTTTCAGGTTATATAAGATGGGAATACCTACGCCAATTTGGCTTGTAGCGAGTACTTAAAAGAGAGTCTCTCCTATCCATCAGCCAAAACCCGTTTCAGTACTATCTTCATAGTTTCTCAAGGAGTTCCAGAAGACAGTCTTGTCATTAACATTGAAATAAATTAATTTTCAAACACAAATTTAACTTTACCTAACCAATTAAAGTAACGGAGGTTAGAGTCCCAAAACCATCGAAGAACAAAAATTACGGCGCACAGTGGCTTAGAAATAAATTTTATTCGCCAAAAGTCCAATTTTTCGTTACCATCAATTTCCAAAACTTTAATGCCATTCAAAAGTGAAAATATTTACACAAAGTTAGCAAAAAATGAAGTCAGAATATTGCGAATTTTGTGCGTGGCATGTGGTTTAAAACAGATATTTTATGTTTTATTTTAGAAAAAAATTTGATTCTTGTAAATTCGATCAAAGGGAAATTCTCAAACCTCGCAAACTATAATCGATAAAGGGCTGACATTTTTTTTGTTGTTAGTAGGAAACTAGTTTTTAAAAGATGAACAGCTGTATTACTGCACCGTTTATATCTGATGTTGTATTAAATGTTTTCCTACACGTAGAAAAAAAATATGGGTGGAGGTAACCATATTCTAAGAGCAACAAACTATGGTTGGTTTTTAACAATGTTAATGTTTGCAGGTTACCATATTATGTTTAAATATGGCCATAGTATGTTTAAAATCAACAAAAATTTTCCCTAAATCAACCATAATATGGTCAAAATTAACCATATTTTGGTCAATATTAACCATAATAATGGTCAAAACTGAACATATTATGTTCAAAATTAACCACAATATTGTCAAAATTTCCCAGAATTTCGAGAAAAGTAACCATATTATGGTCAGGATTAAAAATAATATGGTGAATGCTTATCATATTATGGTTAATCCATTTTTTCAATTTGTTTGTTAAGTGTCAAATTATAATTTTATATTCTTGATAGGTGTTACGTTCCACTTTTATAAAAAATCCCCTTTGGTTCATATTCCAGCCTGTGACGACATTCATATTACCATTTTTTCTGTTGTACTAGTTTTTTCTACGTAAATTTATGTGTTTTAATCAATAATTAAAATAAATTGAAAGAGAATTTTAAGGAAACCAAGTAAAATGCAAACGACCAGAATGTTGTTGCTTTTTAAACATATTATTTTAAATTTAAAATTAATCATACAATATTTTAAAAGATTATAATTTCGAACATATTATTGATATTAAATATTACCCATAACATGTTTGTAGGCAACCATAATATGGTTATAGCTTTTGGATGGATGAATTTAACCTTAATATGGTTACCGCGATAATAATATGGTTAAGGTAACCATAATATGTTTAAGTGTATGGTTGTAGTTTTATTTTATTTAAACATAATATTGTTGAAATCAACCATATTTGAAGTTTCAAGGGATGTAAACACTTTATTGTTAAATAGAAACAAAATATTATAAATCGTGAAAAAAGTTTTTTTAAAAACAACAAAAGTTTGTTTGTTGCCATTGCCGGGACCATAATATGTTTTTTTTTAACATTCTTCAACCATGTTTTTTCTCTACGTGTAGGTACTTTAATTTTTTAATATCGGATCAAATTTCACCATAGCTCCCATACAAATACCACTCCCGAAAAAGTTTAAAGTTCCATTAGTTCCTCATTAATGTTGGCATGATATAAAATCCCGAATTCAAAATAACGGATATCAGAAGCCCGGGAAATTTTTCTCGACAGCCGACCTTCGGCCAGGCGGAAGGATTTCATGTGTGTGAATGCTTTTGACAATATGCAATGCCTTTTATGCATTTACTTAGCAAAAAATTAAAGTTAAATTCCAAATTTTATGAAATAACCAGGGAAACCATAAATATGCAACTGCATGTTTTTCCTTGTTGGACCAATGAAAGCAGAAACAATAAACTTATCCATTTTACGGCCATTTTCATCAACTTCGGTTATAAGTAACTATCGGTTATAGCTGTCAAAACATTTTGGTAACCGGTACTTTAATTGAAAGTTATTTTTAACCGAACTTGGTGAAAATTGCCGTTAGAGCTTTTTATGAATTTTGACATCGATTTGTTAGTTCATATTTTACCGTTTGCAGCAATTTTTTTTTATGCAACATTAAGTTAAAAAAAGCCTTTTGCAGCATTTTTTTAATTTTTAATGCATATTTTCCCTTTTTGAGGCATATTTTGATACATATAAAATTTTTTATGAGGCCTACAAAACCTTTCGCAGCAAATAAAAAAATTTTTTTTTGCGAAATTTTGGCTTTTCTTTTATAAATATATGAATAAACAAAAGTTAAGAAAAAGCAATTATATACGTAGATATCTGGACCAATCTTTCAGAATACCGTTAGATTTAGAATCACTTGTTCAAGTGATCTAACATTAACCTGTCCATGTTTATTTTGTGCGCCAAGTACAAGTTGGAATTGTGTAGATAATTTGATCAAATGTAATGTAAATGATGAAAATTTGTCTATAATTTCACATATCCCCCATAAAAACTTCTTTACAAATTAGACTTTTTGAAGCCGTCAACCATCGTATTATGTTGGTATTTAGATTAAATTCGCCCAAGAATACTTGAATGCAAATAAATTTATTCTTGAATCAGTTCACAGTTGAGCAAAAAAGCTTCCATCTATAAATAGCATTAACGTCCTTTTAAATGTCAACATTAATAAACATTTCAGCGACAGACCCTAAAATCCCTTTAACCCTCCGATGAGTGAGAAGGTCCCTGAAATTACTCCTACTTCGGCCACTACAACCCCCCCCCCCCCGAAAGTTAAGCCGATCGGATCATAACTTTAGGAGTTATTGAGGTTTTAGTGAGAATAGTACGCGGACGTGTGAATAGGTCCGTATGGACCTTGAATTTCACTTATAAATGCATGTTTTTGGGCACCATTATAATTTTTTTATTGTTTCAACACATAATTTACTTGTTCTGAACACAAAGACGTAAACTCAAAGACATTTGGGATGATGATAAAAACAAAAAATTCTAAGAAAAAATTCTAAGAACTGGTTTATTGCTAGAAGTATAAAATCCAAAAAAAAATCCAAATTATTTTTGTATGTAGAATTTAGTTATAAACAATACAAACAAAAAAAAATCAAAAAAAAATTTTTTATATGAAAAAAACATGATTTGCAAAAAGGTCCGTAGGGACCTTTTCACACGGCCGTGAAGTTCAGAACTGTTACTCATCGGAGGGTTAAGGCAAAAAAATTCATATGGATGTTTATATCTATATAATATTTGACACAAATAGCTCTTAAACCGCTCCTTTTTTGCAACATAGTCAAAAAATTAAATATTTTAATTTACTTAAGCAAACGTGTACCAAAATCTGCATTATATCTGAAACTGAACCGAAGTTGTAGCAAAATGAATTTTTTTAAATCTGTATATAAAGGTAAATTTTACATTTAATGGCAGTTTGATTTTTTTTTGAGATATGACTATGTTGCAATAAAGGAACGATATGAATTTCAACCTCTTAAAAATAACTTCGGCTTTGTGAGCCGATTACTGCTCATCGTTTCCAAATAGGGTTAAATCTCGAAAATAAGTATGTAAATACTATGTTGTTTGGACTTTAGCGATTATAATTTTATGATTATTTTCATTAAAAGGAACTGTTATTAAGTTATGGATTATTTTGTTTTCAAATTAACAATTTTTTAATTTTTTGGGGTATATTTTTTAACAATTTTTAGCGCATATTTTCAAGTTTTTACTGCTTATTTAATGCTCATAAAGAGCATATTTCCTGCTCATAACAACTTACCGATAGCTAAAGGTAGGATTTTATCGGCATAAAAAGTTTTCCATTATAACAACTTTACTTTAACCTATCAGTTAGGATGAACCTTAATTTACTTTATCGCTCACTTTAGGTAAAAGTAAATTTTTAATAATGGAACACTAAGGCCCGTAAAAGTCTACACAGAAAAAAAATTACGACAAATCAATTGTCATATTAAATTCCATATTCGCCAATACAAATAACTCTTTAATTGAAAAGGCACCAACAACTAAATTTGTAAATACAAAAAATTATTTTGTTAATTAAAATTGTTAAAACTCAACAAATATTTTTAACAATGAGTTTGCAATATTGAAATTTTTAATTAATAAAATATTTTCTTGCTAACTAATTTGAAAAAAAGATGTAATTGAAAGTTGTTTTTATTATTTTTTTTTGCAAAATTAAATAACATTATAATTTATTTAAGCCACAAATAAAGACCTGGATGCACTGGGAGATTCATAGATCGTTACAAAACGGAATCTTGCCATCATTATCATAAATATTTCAAAATCTATAATTTATAAAAGAATGGTTAAAATTGCTTTATAAGTCATTAAATAATAACATTACTTACCGTATAGATTGATTATATTTCGCAATAATCATCATATCGTTTATTCTTTTAAAGATTTTAGATCGAAAATCGAGATCTTTTTATTTTTAATTTTTAATTTTTTGACACAAAATTATTTTTTTATATGATATAAATTTTCTACAAATGAAACAAATTGTTAATATGACAATTTACAAACATGTTAATTAAGAAAATTTTTAAAAATATAAAAAAAGTTTTAACAAATTTTCTTAACTACTAAATAACTTTTGATATTTTTTCTGTGTACTTTTAGCTATCGGTAAGTTGTGAAAACAGGCCTTAAATTTTTTATAAAATGTTTTGTTTTTTATAGTTTGAAGGCTTAAAGTCTTACCTAATGAAGTATAATGCAGCATTATATTTCAAAGACTTGGCTTTATGCTCGCTCTCTTCACTAATACCAATGTGCAGCAATACAACCACAGTTTAATATTTGAGCACCACTGCCTCGGAATAAATAGTAGTACAAAACAACTGTTTCCCTATCAACCATTACTTATGAACTCTTTTTTATTAAAAAAAGAAGAATAGCGCAGCATCCTTCAAGGATACTTTTTTTAAGCCTTACTCAAACAAAAGTCTATTTCATCTTTTGTTTTTGATTTATCGTGTTTATTTAGAATCAGTGTGACCAGTTCGTTAAATCTGGTTAAAAAAATGCTTAAATGTATTCCAAATAAAATTAATTACTATTTGAATTTAAACAATGATGTGCAACTTATTAAGTATAAAAAAAATAAATGATTAAGAGGCTGCTTGATTTCAGTTTAGTGCAAATTTAAGACATGGAGAATAATTCAACTATGAACTTCCCATTTAAAGCACCATAACATTTTTATTAGATATCAACAATGAGTAGTGAAAAAGTGAGTAGAGCTGAATCATGACTCATAAATTCTTGTACTTATACGCACTCATACTTATTGCAATGTTATTCAAGCTCATATTCACTCAGAAGTTTGATTTTACTCATCGTACTCATACTTAGCAATTTTTGTAGTGGTTGATTTAGATTCAACTTACCTCAATGTATATAGGCGAAGCAAAATGCGAAGCTGCCAGATTTGTCCTCGAAATAGCAAAGTGACAATCTGGCAATTACAGTTTACTTAAGTTAAATGTATGAAGTGGGCGATTTTTCGGCAAATTTATCTGGCAGCGCTGTTTATGAAGTTGTGTGTTTGACCTGTTGTGTTAAAACGGTAAATGGATGAACTGAATGAGTTGAATCATTTTGAGTATTGTTAGTATTTTCCTGAAATTATAAATTAAACCGAGGTCATTTATGAGTATGCGTATAATGTCGACGTCGCACTCATATTAATATCTCTTGTGAGTATGAGGGAATCAGAGTAGTTTAGTTTAACCGATGTCTACGCTCTTATTCTAACAATTTCATGAGCCAGTATGAGCAGCGATTCATTGCTGATCTCTGATTTGTATATTCTTATATATTAGTTTCTTTATCTGTTTGCAGGTTATAACAGAATTCTTGGAAATTAATAATAAATTTTGTAAAAATGCAAAATATTATGCCAAATGAAAGGTGGAAATGCTGCAGCTAAAGCAAAAATTTTAATGCTTAATTGACCTTTAAAAACATCAAAATGGTCACACTGTTTTAAACTGAACATCATCAGCTCAAGCATGCGATGCATTGATGCCACTATCAAATGGCTGTCAAATAACGTAAATGTAAATCAATGTGTACCAGTTTAACAATATTGAAACATGATTTTTTTTTATCTTCTGCTTCTCCGGCTCTTCTGCAGTTTTCGAAGAAAAAAAATTTAAAGAAAAACAAAGAATTTTTTCATGCCTTGTTTTACAAGCGGAAAAATTTGTAATGGAAACAAACAAATCATGCAGAGAGACGACAGACATGCAAACAATGCCATGTTGTTATAAGGAGAGGAAGTTTATAAAACTACTAGAACAATAAAAACAATCTTTTAAAAGGGAAAAGGAAGGAAGCTTTTGTGCATATATGCAAACATATTTACATCTAATAAATGAATCACAGTGGGTTTAAATTTAAACCAAATTAAATAAAAGTTTATTGCTGAGCACACAGTATTTAAACAGAACACATTTGGGGTATTCCCAAGGTAGTCATAACGTTGTAAAGTCATATGTCTTAAAATAATTACAAGAAATATATATGATTTCTGTGGGCTACCGCCTTTAATTTAGATTTCTACCGTACAGTTATGACGTATCAATGAACACAGCATTACAATTACAATTGTAAAAAATTATTTAGGTCATTATGACGATATGACTTGATAGCACACCTTGTGAATTCCCCAACTATGTATACAATTTAACATACAAATTTTTTGCAGGAGGTCGTCGAGAAATATATAGCCTGGCCTACGATATCGACTGACAGCTTAAAGAGCGACAACAATTCACTCATTGTCATTCTATCCCTTTACGTATTCTTTCCATTTACGCATTGTCAAATAGCTGTCTGCTGCCACATTAACAATTTCTCAAACAAAACGTTAGTTTGAAAATAAAAATCGACGAAACGTATAAATAATGCCATGCAAATACAACTCTGCACTACAAACAAAGCATAAAACCATCCATTTAAGAATTTAATAATTTTTAGAAAAATGTTTTTAAAAATGTTTATTTAAACTTTATCTGCCGTATTCGTTAAAAATAAAATAAGTTTGAAATGTGTTTTAAGGCAAAAGTTTCATTTAAATTTTTCTTAATAAGAAGGAAAACTCGGGTTCATAGTTCTTATTCGCTTAGAAGTTTTATTTGTATAGTATCTATAGTTTTTCTAAAATCTTTGGATGAAGTTTCCTGACGATCAGGCCTATGCACCCAGTGAAATGCACATAGGAATAGCTTATCCCATCAAAAATAAATATCAGTTTATCAATAGTATGAAATGGGAATTTAGCACATTTAAACGAAACCTTGTTGATGAATTTGTTGAATCCCAATAAAAACTTTGATTGACAATTCAAATCCATTTTATTTTTTTATGAATACGGCAGTATTATGTATTTGCTAACCACCTGGTAACGTATGAGTATTGTGTATTATCAAAGTGCGTACTCATACGATCTGTTACAAAATAACAATATATCACATGGTTCACATGGTTCACATGCGCAAATTTCGGCCAAAAACTTTCCATTTTTTTTTTTTTTAATTTAAAAAAATTCAATCATGGAATTACAAATTTCGTTCACAATATCGGGCGTGTTTCAGAATCCGAATCCACTCGAAAGTGGATTACTTTAGCATTATTGGTGTTCTGCATTTCACATCCACATGTTTTTCTTCGTTTTCAATTAGAGTAGATATGGGTTGGTGAAAGTAAACCGAATCGACTTTTATTGTAATATGTGATAACATTTTTAACAAAAAAATTAATATTGCTTTTAGCTTAAAATCTTCTTAATCCAATTTAATCAAAAATATATCGTTATCTAAAACGCAAAAGGCCCTTACTAATCCTAAATTTAAAGTCGACATTTTCATTGATATTGATGTAATTATATTTACCAAATTTTTTTGAACGATTTTTATGTTATTTTCAGACAATTTGTTTCTTTAATCGCTTTAGCGATCTCTTAGTTTTTGGGTTTGTTTAAACTTTGCAACTTTTCACGAATTTTAGCCATGTTCGCGATATAAGCGATTTGGTCGTGTAAGTTTTCTGATTCTTTACAGCTTTGACGATTTATAATAAATAGTTGACTTTGCTATCATGCCGCTGTTTGCAAATTTTTGCGAATTTCCTTGAATTTAGCAATTTTTACCGATTTTTTGCCATTCCTTATAGTTATAGGGACTTTAAATCAATATTATGGCTGGTTTGAAATATTAAAATTTTTTCGCGAATTTTCGCTATTTTTGCAATTTTTTTTTTTGTTATTTTCCGACATTTTGTTTTTTTAACCCATTTAGAGATTTCAAATAAATTTTAGTGTTTGTTTAAAAGTTTGCAATTTTTCGAGAATTTTAGCCATGTTAGCGATTTTTTTTGTGATTCTTTACAGCTTTCACGATTTTTAAAAAATATTAGACATTGCTATCATACTTCGGTTAGCAAATTAGCGATCATTAGTTCAACAAAAGTTTTTTCGAACAAAAACTTCGAATACACAAAAACATGCTGATTTGAGAACACCAATTTATGAATTATGCTGATTCAAAAAATTTTTCGTTTTCAATTCGAGTCTAAACCTAGAACATACCTGTATGCACCCTTTTTGACTGCACGTCTGCCAGAAAGTTGGCGTATTTCTTTATTAGTTTTTAATACAATTGAATTATTTATTTTGAAAAGCCCTCAGGTATAAAAATCCAAAGTGTTAAGGAGACATATAAAATTGAATATCTCTTAAAAAATTTGAACTTTTGAAGCAGAGTTATTTTATACATATTCAACGAAAACTTTTTTTTTATAGAGGAACAATAAGAACATTTCAGTACATTTTAATCTGTTTATTAAGATAATAAATAATTTTTTTTAATTTATATTATCATCTTTATTTCATTTTGTTTTCGATATTATTTTTAATATTACAACAAATAAAAACGCACTTCAAACTACAAAATCAAAACAAAAACACATAGTCCCTTCTTCGTTATCTTCGGGATTTATTAAAAGTTTCATGGCCGATTATCTTTTTACCTAATTAAAAACAGCACATTAAAGAAATTTGTTTTTCTCAATGTCTCATTTGCTTCTTTTCTGTCGCAAAGCTAACCAGCACTCATCTGCCAATTATTTATTTTCCTTTTATTTGCCGTACAGATAAATTCAATCAGCTGACTCCCAACTTTTGCAAGTATTTTGAGAGGTGTTGCCAACTCAAATCCATGTTTTTTTTGTCGGTGTATTGAGAAACCCAAAATTTTTAACAGACAGTTTATCGGTCTAATAAATTTGTGTTGACGTTAAGTAACAGACAGTTTGTCGAAACATTGAGAAAATGGCCATCAGACTGTCAAACCAAACACTTCCGAACATGTCGGCTGTCGATGTTCTTTGATGTCGTTTTCTGTGTTTGCCTGGACTACGACTGTTTCCTTGTAATGAATCAGAAGTAAAAGCAATCAGTGGAAGAAAAAGCAATTTTTTTAATTTGACTGCAGTTATTAAAACCATGATATAAATTAAATTTGTTCTTCGGCCTTTAAAAACTGACACTCTTTTAAGTCAACCGCATTATTTTTTATAATTTTCATCGATCGCATCGTTCATAATAAATTCTTTTTTTTTAGAAATTTTAGGATGTTGAAGGTCTTTAACGTAGAATAGAATAAAGGTTCACAAGTAAATGTGCTATGAGATTCAGAACCAAGTTAGGCCAAGTTTTTTAATTATTAACTCTTAATTGCCAATTTCACTGATTTATTTAAATAACAATTTATCTTTAAAATTCGTTTTTTATGCCAAATAAAAATAAAATTATATGAAAAACCACAATTAAAAAGAATTGGCGAAATTGACCACAAGTGATCGCTATTATTAAAAGTTTAAACTTTTTAATAAAAATAAAAAAAACTTTATCAAATAGTTACAGTTGTACTTGAGAACATAGGGAATGTTCGAAGAAAAAAATGCAAAATAAAGATTGTTTTTTTATATTTTTTTTGTATAAAATAATAAAAATGAGGTAACAACATCTTATTTATATTTTAGTAACCTATGAAAAATTGGTTTATTTGCTTCTGTGAAAGAGAGCTACTTATAATAAATGCACATATCTTTAACATTGATCAGAAAATGTCGACGTAATGGGTACAACATTACAAGGGATGTTATATGTATGGGTCAATTTAAAAAAAAACGCAATTTTTGTGTCCCCGTACTTTACACTTCTATTTTAGGTAAAAAAAAACCCCAAAAAAAAACAAAAATGTCAGAGTGATCAGCGAGGAATATGTAACAAAAAAAACGTAGTTCTCAAATTAGTATGTTTGTTTTTTTGTTTATTAAGAATGGTGTTTTGTTTCTCCCTCTGACTCCTTCCATCCAAAAGCATGTGCCCCCGTTAGAATTTTTAGTAAAGAAAATAAAATTAAGCCAAGAAAAAAGTAAATATGCAACATTTAATAACAGTTTTCGAATTATTGCGTTTCTTTCTTGTGTTTTGATTTGTTATAGTCGTCAAAACTGAACTAGTGCGAATTTGGCGTTGCAAACAAAGGTTGTCCCCACAATTTGCATTGAGCGTCACTTTTTTATAATTCAAGTAATATTACTAGTTTTCAATTTTCATTTAAATAAAGTAAATAAAGTAAGGAAAGTACAAGCTTTAATTATTACAAAAGTTAATTAAAAAAAGTGTCCATTTGCGTAGTTTTTGTGAACACCATGGTAAGGGCGCGATAAAATTTCATGAGCGTCACGCTAATTTTTTTAAAAGTGAATATATTAAATGTAAAAAATTGAAGTTGACAATCATTGTTCACATGGTTTCAACTCACTTTTTTACAATTTGTGAATTTGAGAAAAAAATTGCCTACAAAAAAAACCAAAATAGGCAAACATTTCATGAGCGTCACTTTTGATATATGTATATTGCTTCATAGCTTAAAATGCTTTATTTTGATTTTATTTTTTTATTTACAAGAGTAAAACAACAAAATTAACGGCGATTGAAAGAGCACGAAGATATCGAGAGAAAATAAAGCTCGATAAAGCGCGTAATGGCGAATGTAAAAGAAAGAAGAAAGAAAGAAAGATATATTCGATATTCACCATATAATTACAAAATCCAGAGGTGAATTGATTTACAGATCTCGCTCGTGCTTTTGCAATTTAAACATCTGGGGGACCGGAAACTTATGCAACTGCCACAAACTTAATTCGAAAGTGCTTAAACTGAATGAGAATGAGAAAAACAAAACCGCTTGTCATTTCATAAAGAATTCGAATGAAAATTTATAAATTAAATTAAGTTAAGTAATTGTTTTGCGTCAAATATTTACATATGTGTCAGTGTTGCCATAACTTTTTGATGAGAAACTTAAAAAAAAATCTGCTAAAATCTGCTAAATCGTGAAATGAAGAAAATATCCTAAAAATCTGCTAAGATTAAAGCATAAATTTTGTAAATACGTTGTCAAATTGAAGCGTATATTTTATACAAAAAACACAATATCAGCCTATCAGCGTATTATCATAGTAAAAAAATATATGTTGTAATATGAATTAATTTTTGTTTTTTAAAATTGAACATTTGAAATTAACGGCGATTCACTTTTTATACTTTTTTAAAAATTAACGTAAAATAATTTAATTTGATTTATAAAATTTTATTAATTTAAATGCCCTGTAGAGAGGACAAAATAGTTTCCATTTCTTCGTTTTCCTCATTAGTTACAAGCTTCTCATATTTTTCGGACGCTCTTATTTTGGATGCAAAGTCAGACGGTATTTTGAACGAATAGCAACAATAATTGTCCAGTTTTAATCCTTCTCTGATTTGTAGGATACCGCACAGAAGATCCGTTTTCATTCTATTTCTTATTTTGTTTTTGACCAAACCCATAGTGCTAAATAATCGCTCAACATCAGCGTTTGAAAAAGGTAGAACCAACAACGAAATAACAAATTCTGATAATTCTTCAAACGGGTTTTCCTGTACCGAGTTTTTAAAGTTGAAAACTTGTATCCAAAATGTTGTGGTGTCCATATTTGTATCCCAATGCTGTTTTGTAATATTTTCCCACTGATTCTGAATTTTTTCTATATCTTCAGCTTTTTTCTTGAACTCTTTCAGTAAAATATCAATTGGTCCCTTGGTTTCCCTTAATGTATTCTCAATTGAAAAAAATAAATTTTTTGTAAAATTTCTATGTCTATTTTTTAACTCCTTTACAAGCTCTTTTAAAAAATTTGCACATACTGTTCTTATTTCCGCTTCATCCTCCTTTGAAATAATCTTTAAGTTCATTTTTTCTTTTATAAGATTTTCCATCCCATATCCCAAATATGGTTGAGGTAGTAAATACTTCTCATAATCATCCGCTTGTATTGATATTATTTCTGAAATTTTTTCCTTTGCATAAATTTTTCCTGCAATTGACTGCACAAGGAAATATAAATCATTTAATATTTTGAGTGGGTCACTTTGCTTCGCTTGTAAAGCTTTATTTGCTTTTTGGGTTTCAATCATAAGGGTAGTATCTTTCACAGTAGTATAATTGTAGTATTGTATATATTTCACACTGCAAAAATCATTAGACAAATTTTGCGAAAAACGAAGTAATACAGGTTTTAATATGAAATTGTTTAAAAAGAAAAAATATGCTAAAAAATCTGCTTTTAGACAAGGAAATATGCTAAAAAGCAGTTAGCATATTTTTAAAAAAAAAATATGCAATTCCCCAACTCAATCTGCTAAATCTAGCAGAAAATATGCTAAAATGGGAACACTGATATGTGTATAAGTTTCTTCAAGAATTACTTCCTTTTTTCCATTTTTGTTAAAGACATCAAAGAATATGTTCATGTTTAGTTTTGTATGAAAATTTTTGTTTTTTGAAGAATTTTGGTTTTTTTTATTAAATTTTTGTAAAAGAATAAACTTTTTTTTTTAAACTTTAAATTAGGCATTATTTCTTGTTTACGTGCAACAAAATCTCTTGATCGTCACAAAATATCTTGAGCGTCACACTTAGATTTTTTCCCTTAAAACGCTTATAATTGCAGTTTTTTTTAATACATTGTTACAAGCCTATTACTTTGCAAGTAACCTCTAAGTTCAAGTCTTTTTTCAACAAAAATTTAAATTTTAAAGTAACCAGTCACTTTTAAAAAATATTAAAAATCAAAGTGAATCGTGAGTGCGTGTTTATAATCGAAAAGGTGATTTTCACAAAAGTCAATCTTGAGAAACAAAAGAACATCGTAGTAAACTTGAATTTCAAATATTTTTGCATTTTTAGCGAATTCTTATACATATTTGGTGTGTGACGCTCAAGATCGAAATCATAGAAAACCTAAAAAAATCAAAAAATATTGATTTTTTTGAGAGCCTAAAAGTACCAACGGATTCTTCATCAATTTCTACATAAATTTGCCACTCTTACAGGCGAATTGAAAAAACTTTAAAAATAAGCAAAAAAAACTCGATGTGTACGTTTTTTTTTTGAAATTGACCCGTATACATATGGGCATGGCATGGCAACGTCCTTTAGCTACTTTACCCACGTACGAAGTTTAATGGCTTTTCGAAAAGAAATAACAAAGTTCTAGGGTTTTGGCCGAAATCTCCCACTATGCACTGTTCTCAACAGTGTTGTTGCAAGTTGTTTGTGTACTTTACATGTGCACAGACTTTTGGCTTAAAATGAAATATCGCAACAGAAAAAACAAAGAATTCTAAAAAAATGAGAAAAACATTTCTAAACGTCTAAACAAAAATAGACAAATGACAAACAATTCATGGCAAAAACCCCCATGTAAACAATAGAAAAAACGTCAATAGAAAATATTCAACAAAAACAGAATATTTTGAAATGAAATGAATGAAAAAATACATCCAGCAAAATGAAAATCTGCCAAGTAAACAAAAAACAATCGTTGAAAAAAGAGATTACCTTAAAGTACTTGCATATTCTGCATACACATACATACATACATACATATTTATGTATGTATATAAAAGTATTTTTTTATTGGAATTTTTTACTTCCCGAAAAGGCGGGAAACAATTTGGAACTTCCTGGTACACTCCGCTTCAAAAAAAAAATAATGTAATTATTTTATAATTTTTTGTTAAGGTAATTTAAATGATTTCACACTGAACACTAAAATTCCAAAAATTACTCTTTTTAGTCCCTTCACCAGAGAGAAATTAAATTCTCCAAATGGGAACCACACCTAAACGTCAAATTTTTTTCTGCATTTCATTTCGTTCAGACTAACTGAATTTTAACCATGGAAAGATACATAATCGAGCAACGCGTTAAAGTTGTTCAAGCTTCTTATGAAAATGGGCGTTAACATCAAAATGCATATCGAGCACTTCGTGATTCAGTGATGAGGCACATTTTCACCTCAGTGGATTCGTCAATAAGCAGAATTGCCGCATTTGGGCGAATAATCCAAGAGTGATTGTTGAAAAACCAATGCACCCACAAAGAGAGACCGTTTGGTGCGGCTGGGCTGGCGGCATCATCGAGCCGTATTTTTTGCAGTTACTGTGAATGGTGTTCGCTATCGTGAGATGATAACGAACTTTTAATGTCCCAAATTGGAAGATATGGATATGGACGATATGTGGCGTCAACAGGACGGCACCACTTGCCACACAGCCAACGGAAAAATGACTCTTTGGCGCGACAAATTCAATGGCCGTGTTAGCTCACGTGGTAGCGATGTCAATTAGCCGCCAAGATCATGTTATTTGCCACCGTTGAAGGAAAAGGTGAACGTCGATAAGCCAGCAATAATTCAAGAGCTAAAGGATGAGATAATTCGGCACATTAACGGCATAGAACCTCAATTATGCGTCAATTTGACCCATCGGATGGAGGTGTGCCGCCGAGGTCGCGACGGCCATTTGGCCAATATTTTGTTCCATACATTATTGAACCATGCCAATATTATTTTAATAAAAAGAAATGCCAATAATTTCCTTAATAATTTGTGTTTTATTCAAAATCAACACCGGCCCTTAAAATTTAGCAACCCTTTATATAAAAAAGAGTAATTTCAGCGTTTTGGTAATTTTTTAACCGATTTAACAGATCTGTGGAGTCGAAAAATATGATTTCCGAAAATAGGTATTAAAAAAAAAAATTGGATGTTGGTCAAAACTTTTTTGTCTTTGAATCGATTTTTTCGAGGTTTTTGGAAAATATGTTCTACTAAGGATTTACTTTAAATAAAAAAGAGAGTACAAAATGTTTAGAATTTTTTGTCTTAACCAGTCTTAAAACCCTAAAAATATACAGGTATGTGATGGAAATCGATCGATTTCAAAACGAACGTTTTTAAAAGGTGTGATGAATTTCGAGGGATTTTAAAATCCATTTCTAAATTAAAGGATTAAGTTTTCGGTCAGAATACAATTCAGTTAACGTATAAAATATAATATTTAAAAGAATTAAGACTGAAAATAAAAGGAGCATGTATTTAAAATCCATTTTAAAAGATTCTAAAAACGATATTTTCGGTTTCAAATCGTTTCGTTTTTAAAATCGATTTCCATCACATACCTGATATACATATATTTTTTAAGCGTACAATTTTATCTTGGAGAGGATTTATTTATGTTTTTCAACAAGTTCACTAATTTACCACTTACTCAGTGCCTAAAACAAAGTAGGTACTTGAAGAAGATGCTCCACCAACAAAATCAAAGGGGTCTACAAGTCGTCCAATGAATAAATATTTTTAACAAGATACTTTGATCGATTCTCTAGAGGAAATTATTTGCAGGAACATAGCAGAGAATGAAATGTCCGTGAAAAGTTTCAAAAAATCTAAAGTAATATTGACTCTTTTAGCCCACTAGAAGTCACTGTACTCAAATGTGTACAGCAAAAACAAAAAATTTTTAATTGTTGTACCATTATTTAACAATAATACCAACAGTAGCTAAGAAAGAATTTGAGTCTCTTTTTTATTTTTGGGTACAAAAGTATATGCCTGATTTGTGTCTCGAAAGCAGCGTGAAGGT
Organism: Pollenia labialis; assembly: GCA_949318255.1. NCBI lineage: Eukaryota > Metazoa > Arthropoda > Insecta > Diptera > Polleniidae > Pollenia > Pollenia labialis. The sequence goes on along the minus strand of OX439140.1, from coordinate 27,082,434 downwards.
AACTAACTATTTTGATAATATTGAAAACAATATTGAATTTTTTTCGTAATTTTAAATTATTATAATTAAAATCGTATCACAATAGCACACAGACAAAAAAAAAATTACTGACATAAAAAAATTAATAAAAGTAGAACCGTTTAAAATTGACTGTACTCGTTTGAGTGCCCTGGCATCATGCATAGGTAAAAAATATGTTTTGTTTTTGTTCGATTTTAACTATGAGTAAAGAACTTTTTAGGACCCAAATGTCATCCAAAAGGATGACATCTAACGGAAATTCGGCAAGACTTCGCAAAGCAAATAAATCCTATTTAGAGGAAATGTTCTAAGTTGCAAAGCTCAACCAATCCCTCGTGTTTTTTTACAACTTTTTACTGGATCTTTAAGTTGATCTTAGAAATTTAGAGTAACGTCTGGGACAATGTTTGCAGAATAATTTCAATATATTGCTGGACACTATCCTACTAAACTACAAAACCATCTTCTGTGCATTTTTTTGCCATATAAGAGCTCATCGGCAAAACAATATTTTAAAAGTTTTCATACATAAAAGGCCATTGTACTCAGTTTAGTACACCCCAAAAACTCAGTTAAAAAATTTTTTTTTCATATCTTCCATTTTATGTTAATAAGTAAATAAAGTTGAACTTAAAAATTGTGGCCAGCTTTTTTTTTATTACCTCTAATGGGTTAAAATCTATATGCCCGAAAGCGAAGAAAAAGTACAAATTTTTTCGAAAATTATCGAAAACAAATCTCGTAATTTATAGAATTTCTGGATTTATAATTATTCGATTAATTTTTATTCGTTTAATCGAATAAGTTAAAAATGTCAAATATCGATTAATTGTTTAATCGAACAATAATAAAACCAGATTAATTGAACACGCTAATGTCTAACACATATTTAAAATTTCAAGAGTGACCAATGCCAAATTTTCAGGATTGATATTAAAACACATTTTTATGTAAAATCGTTTTAAATACAAAATTCTCTTTTTCATTAAATACTTAAATGAAACTTAATTCACCGATGTGGTACACTTAGGCCCTAATTTTGTAAAACACAACGCACGCCAAAGTATTATATTGAAAGCAAAAACAAATTCATATATTTTTTTTGTAATTTTGTTGTTTCTTTGTACAGAAATTTATTTACCGTTTTAAAATTTTAAACGCCACAAGCAATGAGGCGTATGAAGTCTTAAAAACCAATGTGAATTTCTGTTAGAGGCAACAACAAAATTACAAAATATTTATGAATTTGTTTTTGCTTTTAATGTAATTCTTTGTCGTTGCGTTGTGTTTTACAAAATTAGGGCCTAAGTGTACCACATCGGTGAATTAAGTTTAAGTTAATTTCAACTTAAGTTTCCATTTTAATATTTTAGCAAGGGGGCACAATAATACAACAACAACAGACTAAGCAATAACATTCAGCTGTTTTTTGCGACCACCTTGCAAATAAATAAACTTTTTTATGATATTTTTTTGTATTTAGTAGTGCTACCATACTTTCGTCTTAATTAAATAAGACTTTTCCAATAAAACTCAAAAAATCAATCTGTATTTAAATACGATTTAAGTTTATATGAAAATTTACTTAATATAGATTTAAATACTATCCTGAAAATTGGGCATACGAGTAGCGAGAAAATGCTTCGTTGCAGCTCTCTGATGTACATGTTGTTACAATTGTGTGTAACGTATGTGCGTAGCAAGTTACTAAAGGTTGTTACTTGTTTAAAAACGACATGCCAAACATGACAACAATTTCAAAACATGTTCTTAACATTTTTTACAATCTTTTTTAAGCTGCTTGATTTTTTTCTGATTTAAGTTTAAAAATGTACGAAGATTATTTTACATAATCTGACAGACAGTGGCGTTAAGCTGATAAAAAAAAGTGGTATTAAAATTGTTTGCAATATTTTAAATGGTTCGCTTAAAACGCACCGTCATAAGCCATATATTCGTGTATTTATTTATTAATGTAAGTAACAACAGTGCACCTAGACCATAAATAATTCTCTTTCCATTGTTACTCGATTAGTGTACTAGTAAAAAAAAAAAACTATAAATCTTTGGCTGAGCTCCAAATCATCAAAAATATATTAAAGAGTCCAGGGATGCACAATTTGTTTATTGCTTACACATCGATAATTTTTTTTTGCACTTTGGGACAGATTAGCGATCTAATTATGGCAGTCGTGATCGAATAATTCTTCTATTCGAAACCAATTTTATTTCAGTCGATACTAAACAAAACGCAATTAGTTTTTCAGAGCATTAAAACCTCAAATAAATGCTTTGAGTATCGACAGAAAGAATTAGAAATAAAATTTCTTTCGAATCGAAAGAGTAGTCGATCACGACTGCTATACTTAGCCCCAAGATCGTAACGTTCTGTACAGTTGCATTGCAGAATGCATTTCAAAAAGCGAGTTGCCTTGCAACTGTTGTTTGGAACTCAACCTTTGTTCATTCATTGATCGCGGTTTTCACAAGAGCTTTGATTTAAGTAGAAACTTAAGCTTGGATAAAATGGAAATATTTTGAGACATCAAAATACAATTTTGCAAGAAATTTTACTTATAAATTTTCAGCAGAACCAACCACAATTGATTATAGTTCCCATTTAATTTTAACACTGAAGCAAATAAATTTCTCCTAAAAAGGTTTTGTATGAGGCGAATAATTGCTGGACAATTTTCTAAGTATCAGTTTGCAATTGACCATTCTTGCCGTAAAAAATTTCATAAGAAACTCAGATTTAAATTAATTGAAAGGAGCATTAACTTAAAACAAAGACATTTATTAGAGTATTTTCTCCTACTCACAAACAAAAACTTTTTGAATCAAAGTTTCTTAGCTGTAGGCTGACTATGGAATATTTTTTTAATTGAACCCCCGCACTTAGATATGTATAAAGAAGATCCTTCTTAAATTGCCTTTTCCATTACCCATTTCATTTTTAAACATATTTCGGGGACATACCTGTCCCACTTATTCAATTTTTTGAATGGTTTCTGTTCATCTTTATATGCGAACAAAAATTTACATATTTTTCCGAGTAAAATTTTTTGTTTGTACATTTTCTTTTATTTGACAAACAACTAAGGCATTTTTTGCGTTTTGGTATTTCGTTGTTGTTCGATGTTACCTTTTGTTGTTTTCTTTGGCACCCATACATAAATAAAAAGGAATTTTTACGTTAATTCGTTCGAAAATGTGTGCAAATATACCCGGTAAACATTTGCTTGGCGAGTTATGACAAAATTTGTACTAACAAAGTGCTCGAGTGGCTGCTTTTGCATTCAAGACTTGAAAAAATTATTGTTTTCACATTTGTCGGAAATATTTCTGTATCAAATTTCTGAATATTTTCTTAAGCTTAGTAAATTACAACATATATTTAATTTAACAATGTGTATCTCTTATGGTTTTTATTACGTACGTTTCAACTGTATTAAGGACGAAGAAATCTGAAACCTCCATTGCATTTGATACATACATATTTCAGACATGCCAACCAACTATACCCTGATACAGCTTTTCTAAGCACCCACGTTAACCTCTATATTCCATCAAAATACTTAAATGATCTTATATTTTAACTGGAAAGATATTTAAAACAATGGAAAATAAAGTTCAAGGAGCGAAAATGCATACACGCAGCATACAAACTGCTGTCAAGGTAGAAAAACAGTAATTTATTCCCCTTCATCACTTGACATTGCCCAACAAAAAACTGTTGCTTTTACATCTGATCCATTAAATGTAAACAGTCGCTGTCAAACCAACTCAAAAAGCGAACATTTGTACACAATTGGATGTATCGATCGACGATGAACATGGTAATTCCACAAGAAAAACATGGTTGTGGTAACCATATTTTAAGAGCAACATATCATGATAAGATTCATGATTGTAGTAAACATATTACGATTATTCTTGAATCATATTATGACCAAATATATTTTTAATATAACATCATAAAATATTTTCCTTAATCATATTATTATCATGTTAATCATAATAACATTCTGTTTCGCATAGAAAATTTGTATGAAAAACACTCAGTTTTAAAAATATATTTCATATTAAATTCTATGCGAACGTTTACGTTCGAAATTGTTGAACAGGTAGTATGTTCATCATGTTACTGATAATAAATTTAGAAGTATGTTATCATATTATGATACAGCATCTTTCATAACAATACAAAATAAATTAAATTTTTTTCCATCGATTTTTTATTTTGCGGTACTTTAATGTAAATACAATGTCCTAATATTTTTAAGTTTTTTAATTAATTTTTTTATGGGAATTTTTCTTTTATATGTTTAACCGCTGATTTAACAGCTGATTTACAATTATTTTACAAATGGCGCTAACATAATATTATTTCAGTAAATATATATTTTTTTTATTCCATCTTAAGCATATTATGAGTACCGCTTAGAAAGTTATGATGTTATGACTATTAAAAATCATGGAATTATTTTTCCGTCAACAATATTAAAATTTATAGTTGCGATAAACATTGAAACGATAACAATATATAGTTACATTATACATAGTGTAGTTGCCGTTACCACTCCGAACCATATATTTTGTCTGCGTGTATAAATATGCAAAATTAACTTAAATAAAACTAAAAGGAATTCAAATAAACCGGCTCATTGTTAACAATTCTGCTTTTATGCCTAATAAATCACTGATAGTTTAAACGTTGGTTTAGTTGAACTAAATTTGAATTAAATCTTATCAAATTCATATGGTCTGTAATGGTAGTTTACACGCCCAATTTTATTCGTTTAAAGATACTTTATAAGTTTAGTTTTTTATAGATTTGTTGTTTTAAACACATTCTAAACCAAAAATAGAGTCTAACTTGCTCTGATTTTTAAGCCCTTAAGCCTAGTACTCTGTTCGAACTTGCGAAAAATGTTGAGCAACATTGATTATTTCACACGAGCATTTTGTCATGTATCAATATTATCTATCTTGCGGCTTTTAAAAATTTAACGTTTTTATTAGTTACAAGTATACAACATTATTTTTGAAGGTAAACAAAAACCATAGTTGGGGGCAGTGCATTAAATGTTGATTTAAATAAACATTGCACTCTCACTAAATAAAACTGCAAACAATTAGTTTTTATAATTTTTTTACCAGCTTTAGTTATTATTTGTATTTTTTCACTAGCACTAAAAAAATGAACTGGTATTGAAAATTTTTTCACTATCGCTAACTGTAATGCATAAAATCTGCACTCAATCCAAATTTGTTGTTCAAAATTTGAACTTGCAATCAAAAAGCTGTACTAAAACATAATATCACTAAAATTTAAATAAATTTAATTTTGTACGTGCATGGTTTTTGATTTTTCCGATGATATGCATAAGCAAAGGAAATAAAACTAAATGATATTCTGTCAATAACGGAATAATTCTTGGATTTAATCATTTAAACACAAGTTTTTTTTTTTAAATTGTGTGCAAAATTTTTAGTCAAATAAGTGAAGACAAAAAACTACAATTAACTGATGATTGCTTTTTTTAAATCAAACAATTTTTTTTAGCGCAAAATGTTATAACATTACAATCACACATGTTTAGTGAGATTGCTAATTTTCAATTCATCACTCAACATCAACAAAATTATTGCAATCATTTTAAACTAGTGCACTACCCCCATCTATGACAAAAACCATGTGTTTTGATAATTGTAATTAAAACAAAAGTAAAACAATTTTATTTTAATAATTTTCTATAGTAAAAAACTAAAAAATTTGATTTTATTATTAATTTTTGCACTTTTCTACATTTTTCTTTTTGAAACGCTTGTTATAACCTCACCTCACAAATACTAAATAAAATATTACAAAAAATGATTAACTCTTGCTTAAAATTCCGTGCGAAATAATATGAGCTACACTTGTTTCACACGGAAAATAAAAATGTTGCTAGAAACATGTCGCATGTTTTTCGTTATATAAACAGAGTACAAATCTATCAACATTTTTTCGTTTGTATTTCACAGAAATTTTTTTTATTTTGAGTTTGAAAACATTTCGCACGAAATACTGAACAGAGTACCAGGCTTTGGTCTGGATTGTAAACTTCTATTTTACAGCTCTATCTTAAAGGCAATCTGTAGTGCGATTCACTAACTTTCAATTCACTAACGCTTGCAGTAACGATGATGTGATTCAGTAACTTATTTTTAACGACTGTGTACAGCTGATTTTTTGTAACATCTCTGTCTACAAAATGTTAAAAAAACGAAAAGCACAAAAGAGAATAAAATAAAAACAAATAAAATTGTTAGTAAACCCCGTATTACACATGTTTTTTCATTCAAAATGCATAAAAAAAGGTCTGGCCAGACTCATGAGTAAGACGAAGGATTAATTTGTGGTTTTTATATTTTTTTTTTTTTTGTCAACTTTACATTTAAAATTTTATTTTTGCTCTTAATTTGGTTTTTATTGTAATTTTTAAATTTAGGATTTTGTTTTTGTTCATACATTTAGATATGCAAATATTCAAACATTAAATACATTTTATCGATTAAATAAACACAACCTAAATTATTGTCGCTAAAATAACGACAAAACAATTGCTTAAGTTAACAGCTGACTTAAAACGACAGCGAATATCGTTAAAAAGGTTACTGAATAGCATTTTCGCACTACTGATGTCTCGGGCTCCAATATTGAAAAAATCTAAATGCGGCAAAAGAAAGTTATTCAAATCATCAAATATAAAGAAAGAACTCTGTCATTCATTATATAAGAACTTTGCTAAAAACTTTAGTAAAGTGAGGGTTAAGACGAAAAAGAAGCATAAATATGCAAATGTCTTTATAAAATTCGAAACAATGAAATTTTTATTTTTGCCCATTGGACCCAAATTATAGTACACTCTCAATAATGTGTCTGTAGGTACCGTGCTATAAAGGGTATCATATAGATGAAATCCATATTCTTGTGATTTTGTAACTACCTGCGTAGGCGATTAAAAATTTTAATAAATCATTTGAATATTCTGTTAAATGTCTTAAGGAAGTTTAGACATTTTAGTTTAGTTGCTAGTTTTTCTTGTCAGACATGTCGGTAAAAACTGTTTACTGGGTAAACGTGCAGGTTTGTTTATGTTTGTATGTTTCTGTATGTATTTATGATTTTCAGGTATTTTGTAAAAGAAGATTTTTATGCACAGGCACTCACTTCCAAAAAATACGAGTGTAAATAAGTGAAATAAAGATTTTTGTTTGCATACTTTTAGGGGGCTTACACATGTTTATTTAGGGCATAAGGGTAACAGAAAAAGGCATTTAAGAGCCTTTGCTCTTAAATATATTAAGGATACATTTAACATAGTTTAGTTTTTCCAGTTACACATTCTAACCAAAACATCAAAATTAGATAAGCAAAGAGAAATGACAGGGCATTGCAATTGGTTCTTGTAGAAATTAACTGGAAGAATGCATGAAAAAGCTTAGAATGTTAGTTAAGGCTCAAAGAAACAATATCACTGGTATTTCATGGAATTTTTTTTGATAGGACCAGCACTCAGGGGATGACCACTCCTAATGCATTGTTTTGTGTTGGAACTAGGAAAATAGGTTATGGGTAGGAGGACAGAGGGAGTAGTGTTTTTGAGCATTCGACTTGAACTTATTCATGTTGAAAGTGAGAGGAAAGACTTCTTCAGCAGGAAGGTTATTTTACATACCAAAAAACGAATTTTCCCTGTAAAGCGTTGCCCGATTCACCGACCCCCCAAAAAAGATGCGCTCTTGAAGAAAAACGTGTACTACGAACAAACATACGAGTTCCGGAAACCAAATCCCTAATTTCATCTGAACACATCGAGGGAGTCAACAGTCTTCGCCCTCTCCTTCCGTGGTCAAGAAGCTCCAAAATAGACTTTATAGCACCGGCCCATACATGAGAGTTGCACACACGGTCGGATGTTGCAACTCCACAATCTGACTATTCATTTTGACGTGCCACCAATTAATCTTAAAATAAACCCGAAAGGAAGCTTGGAAAGAGGTGATGTTGAAGATGGAATCCTGTTTGTTGACTATTTGAAAAAAGTATATACCAAAGGATAGATCAGTAGAGTGTCCATCCCTCATTTCCGGTACAGGTAAACCGCTTAGATTTGAGACAAGGGACATTGAAGAGGCGTTTGATTATGAAAACCCCAAAAGAAGCAATTTATTATTATTTAGCAACTACATATTTAAAAACCAATACTTATGTTGCTGCCCGGCATAGCAACAAAAATAATCCTTTTAAACCCTGTTCGTGATTCAATTGATTGATTTATAGCAAGAATTGGTCGAAAAAAGCCTAGAATGTACAAGCAGATAAAAAGTTGATCCATTCGATTGTGACATTAGTAGATCATCACTAGATCTCACCCGTATTATAGTCCAGTCATTGCCCAGTTATATAACCATTTATTTCGATTGATGCAGATCGCTTTCCGCAGACTACGGCGTATTTTAATACAGGGTATCTGAAAAGCACTCGGTTTTTTGAGTGTTTCCCATATAAATTTTACTACACGTTCAGTCACTTGTGTTGTGAAAACAGCATATTAGTTAAATAACTTCGAGGTCCAACCTCTTATATGTGCAAACGAAAGAATGTGAGTATGCGTTTGCATAATGTGGGAGTAAACATGTTGTTGTTTAAAATGTGCACGTGTATGGTTTTTTTTTAAATTTAATTTAATTCACCCATGCACAAACATTCATATATTTTACGTCATTTGTTAGCAATGAATTTTTGCTTTAGCTTTAGTGGAAAATAAAAACATGCAAAATAAATCAACATTTAAACATTACAATGAAATCTTGCAAAATAATATTGTCATTCAAAAAAAAACAATGTTCATCTTTCGTTTATCTTTGCTCTTCCATAAAATTACGAGAATATTGCAAAGTTTTAGGGTGAACTTGTTTTGTTTACCGAGGGACGCCTTTTAGTTATTTTTTTTAATTTACCGTGCTCGTTCATGTCGCTGCGTGTTATTTTGATTATATTCTATAAAGATAATATGATATTTGCTCACCCTTAACAAAGAATATGCAGAAACAAATTGAATAAATGTATGTATGTATGTATGACATACACATTGTTATTCACATTGTGTATAACAAGTGTGAGCTACGATCGTGAACACCTGCGTTAGATATAATTCCATTATGTGACTGTTGGTATTTTAAAAGCGTTTTTTTTTTGTTTGGAAATATGATTGTATTTTACAAATCCAAATGTTAATAAAAAGTGAATGTTGTTCTTGAATAATAAAGAATTAAATAAAATATTTCAGAAGAAGTTTTATTTAAGTTATTTTGAAAGAATAACAATTTTGCAATCATAACCAAGGCCCGGATTTTTATGCAAATGCATATATGTTGTCGTCAGTCTGAGATTATCATTTACTTAATATGTTTGCGAATCAAGAAATTTGCAGTAAAATTGCCTCGATTTGTTAGTGGATATATTTGAATATTTTGCTTTGAATGCATATTTTTGCATATTATGCTCATATTGGATATTTTGAAAAACAAAACTTCATATGATTGCTTTTTTACCAAGCACCAGATTCGATCATATTTATTCATTGATTTCTTATGGGAAAAGCATTTTGTACAGCACCTTCGCGTGTTGCGGCATATAAAGACAAGTAACCAATTTATTCCTTCCTCCATAGTCTTTAAAAACCAGGTGTCTTCAAATTATGGGTTCTATTGAGGAAGCAAATTAAGATAATATATATTGCCATGCATAAGAAGTATGCTGTTGATTGTAACTTTAGTAAGAAAATTCGTATTAAACTTATTAAAGTTTTTTTAAAAAAAATAAAGGATTTAAAACAATAAAACAAACTGCTGGCATATTTAATCTTTAAGTGAAAATGAATTTATCACAAAGGAACTATCAACATTTAATCACGCATCTAACTAACACCTCCCTTTTTATTTTTTATTTTTTTTTGAAAAACAGGCCGTAAACGTTTTTTAAAAAAATATTTAAAAAAAGTTCTAAACAAGTGACTTATGTTACATGATTCTTTATTTTTTGACGTGTAATTTGTTCGATTTTAAACGCATGTATTTAAATTTTTAGCACATTTTTTATGCGTATAAAACGCGATTTTAACTGCATAAAAGTCCGAACCCTAATCATAACATTAAAATTAGCGACAATTTACTTATAATTTAAATTTATATTATTTCGCGTATTTTTAATAATCGGTGTATTTTGTGTAAGCCCCTACTTCCTCCATGTCTTTTTAAATCCAAGTCAAATAAACGATGTGGATGTAACGATGTTCTCTCAACGTTCACAATTCTAGAGCTCTTGAAAATTGTATGGATGAACGGCCCTGGGGCTCAAGGCAGCTGTCTAGACTTAAGAACATAAAAAATAAATATTACAAAAAATATAAAGAATCCGGATCATTTTGTGCTTATGGTAAATATTCTGTATCTCGTGCTGAATATAATTTACTAAACATGAATCTATATAAAAATTACTTAAACGAAATGAAAAATAAATTTAAACATGATCCTAAGTCATTTTATAAATTCGTAAATTCTAAACGTAAATCTACAGGCTATCCAACTATAATGAAGTATTTAAATAATGAGTCCAGTGATGATTTGACAATAAGTAACATGTTTGCCGAATTTTTTGCAACTACATATTCTGATGCTCAATACAACAACTCCAATAATTACCCTTACGTGATTGATGAACACCAGTCAATATCGTTTTCTCCAACTATAACTTCCCAAATAGTAACCAATCTAAAAAGTGTAAAATCATCTTTCTTTAGTGGACCGGATGGTATTCCAAGCTGTATTTTAAATAACTGTGCTTATGCTTTTGCCACACATTTATCAATGATATTTAATCATTCAATTACATATGGCTACTTTCCTCAACTTTGGAAAGAATCTTATATAATTCCGCTATTTAAGTCTGGAAACAAATCAAATGAAGCAAATTATAGAGGTATAGCCAAACTAAGTGCTATTCCTAAACTCTTTGAAAAGTTCATAACTGATTCTCTCTCTCTCTTCAAGCATCTTCACTACTATCACCTTTCCAACATGGTTTTAGAAAAGGTTGCTCAGCAATAACCAACCTATTACAACTAACCACTATTATTAATAATGGATTCAATAATACCCAAATAACGGACGTTATATACACAGACTTCAGTAAAGCTTTTGATAAAGTCAACCATAGACTTCTTCTTAAAAAACTTTCCATAATGGGTTTTACTAACAACAGTCTTCGCTGGCTTGACTCATACCTTACTTATAGGAAACAAAGCGTTCGTTTTAATAATACAACATCAAAGAGCATCATCGTCAATTCTGGAGTACCGCAGGGAAGCCACCTTGGTCCAATCTTATTTTCACTTTTTATAAATGATCTGCCGAGTGCAATACACAATTGTAATGTGTTAATGTATGCCGATGATGTAAAAATCTTTTTAAGCTACAAAAAATCATCGGAAATGCTCAATCTTCAACATAATTTGGATAATTTTTATAACTGGTGCAATATCAACATCATGAATCTCAATTTAACAAAATGTAAGCATATGCGCTTTTGTAGAAAATGGAATCCTCTGGGTATCTATACTTTGGGTGACTGCCAACTTGAATAAGTTAAAGAGATTTTGGATCTTGGTGTTTTACTTGATCCAAAATTAGATTTTATAAAACACATTACATCAACGATAAATAAAGCTCGTGGTATACTTGCCTTTATAAAACGTTGGGCTAAGGAGGTCACTGATCCTATGATTACAAAGCTGTTATATACATCTTTGGTAAGACCTATCATCGAATATGGCTCTATTATCTGGGATCCTGATTATGATGTTCACATAAACCGAATAGAATCTGTCCAAAAACAATTTTTATTGTCCTGCTTAGGAAACTCAACGTGGAATCCTTCTGAAGTACTTCCTTCTTACTCTGTAAGACTTGCACTCGTTAAATTACCATCACTAGTAAGCCGAAGAAAAATGCTTATTATTGCGTTTTTATTTAATTTGCTTAATGGCAACGTTAGTTCGGAATTCCTGCTTAATAATGTCAAACTCAACGTTCCTCAGCGATCAACTCGCAATTACATACCATTATATCTTCACGCCTTTCGCACAAACTATGCAAATTCTGATCCTTTCCGGAGAATATGTAAAGATTTTAATGAAATGTATGATTTAGTTGACTTTTCTTTAAGTGCCAGTGTCATTAAACGTAGTATTATCTTGTTTTTAAATACATTAACTAATAATATTGTTCGTATTTTAATTATAGTCTGTACGGATTTAAATCCATAGACTTAAATAAATAAATAAATAAAAAATATGGGCTGTGGATTGCAGGCACTATCCGTTCACAGCCCATTTGTGGGATGCGGACTGTTAACGTGTTAAGAATATTATCAAGAATTTAATTGTGAAGAAAGAAAAACGTCGATTATTGACAAAAAGGAAAAGGTTGCTACTCTCTGAAAGCTTTTGTGAGTTCGCGTCTTGAAAAAGGCACTCCAAGCAAAGATAATCATCCTAAGAGACAGGAAATATTTCAAATATTATATATTAGCGAATAGTCAGACCTATGCTTGCACTCACCGAGGGCTGCTGACTCCCGTTGCACATCAGCTAAGTAATGAGGTGAAATTTTGAAGTATTTCGAAGAACCCTGTCACTTCGATGTTTGGCGCATTCCAGGTAACATTCACCAGTTATGTTTATGGATGTAACAGAAAAATGTGGAAAATCCCGTAGATAATCTCTACATCGCCCATAATCCTGATTGCATTGGCATAGTTAATGGAGCTGGGGTGGGCAAAATCGGGGTTGGGGTGGCTATTTATTTTTTTATTTTAATTACATTTTTCGTTAGACATTTTTTGTAAGTGTATCGATATAAAATATTCCTTAATATATTTCTTTTATATAATGTGCAGTTTTCGCTACACAAGTGACTGAACGTGTAGTAAAATTTATATGAAAAGCACTTAGATTTTTTACTTTTTTTATATAAATTTTACTACACGTTCAGTCACTTGTGTTGTGAAAACAGGACACAAGTGTTAACTTTGCATTTAACGAAATTTTTTCTCAGTTTATAAACAAAAGAAGAGTAAAACCAAGTTAACAAAAAACCGATAAGTTAAACTTTAATTAAAAAACCTGATTTCATTGTGAATTTGTCGGTCCTTAATTTGGTATTCAAACGATAATCTTTTTGAACAAATTTTTTTCAAACGAAAAATTCGACACTTGGCCAATACACAGAAAAAATTTTTCCAAAAAATTTTTCAATTAAATAATTAATTGGTGTACATTAATTATTCAATTAATTTTTTGTTTGCTGCAATTAATTTTTTTAATCAAAACCCATAAAATTAAATGTTTGTGTATATGTGGTGTATTTTTTGTTTATACAATTAATTTTTTAATTGACTAAATTTGTGTCCAATGACTCGAAAATACAAATCCGTTAATTGATATGATCAATTCCTTTGCAGGGGCAAAATTAGTTAAATATTTAATTGTCTGAACGAATTGTTTAATTGAAGTCGATTTTCTATTTTTTCTGTGTATAGAATCAACTTTAGGTAAAAGCAAATCTCTGGAGCCGGCTAGTGGTATTGCTTCAGTCGATTATTGAAAGTTAAATATATATTATCAAGTAATCAATAACTTAATTTCTTATATCGAAAACCGCTTCGGAAACCTTCCATTGGCTAAAGCTGCAAACAATTTCTTTCAATTCGATTTGAAAGGCGCTGACGAATAAATAATTAATTACAAAAGTGTATTGCAAATTGATTGATTCTATGAAAGCCGAATTACTTTAGTGTGGTGGTACTTCAGTACGTAGGAATATGTTTAAAAACACATCCAGCGAAAAACAATTAATTTTTAATAAGCTAAAATCCAATATTTAAAACGAATATTTATCCAAACAATTACAAACTTTTAGGTATTGAAAATGAGATAGTCAAATACAAAATTACTCCAGAAGAAGTATTAAACATATTTTTCATATATTTTAAACTCGAAAACAAAAATAAATTTAAATTTTTAAATACTTTGGTTTTTGCTACATTCATTGCAGACTGAAGTTTTGTGGTATTTTTAGGTTTGTTCTAATAAAAAATATTTCAGTGAATTTACCAGAAATTTAATTAATAAAAAAATATTTTGTTTTAATAAAAAATTATTTTGTATATATATTTTTTATTTGTAAGAATGGAGTGCACTTGCCCAACCCAGAATATCAGTCTAGCTACGCTAATGCCCGATTGTAATATCAAGTAAACACCGAAATATCTACCAAGTCTCTTGGCAAATCGGACATATTTCAATGTAAGAAAAATACAAATTGACACAATAAATTTAAAATCAAAGGAAGCACTTTCTCATAAAAATAGAAACACTTTTCTTCTGGTTCTCTTTAACATTAAAAAAATAACAATTTATTTATATTTAAAAATTTTATTTTAAAACAATTAAATACATATTTAACCTTCAATTAATGTTGGGAGAATGCCAACCAATTTTTGTTTATTGTTGTTTTTTTTTTGTTTAACCCTAGAACACACACCCGGGTACAAATGTATCCACTTCCAACTTTGCAGTGCTGTAACTCAGGAACGGCTTAACTTAAGGAATATAGATTTCGGATCTAGGAAACATAAGTAATTTCTAATTGCTTAAAGGTTATTTTATGGAATTCGGATCAGTGGTTCAGAAGCAACGTGCTTCCAAATTCGACACCTACGTAAACACACACCCGGGATACGTTTGTACCACACCAGCTAATATCAAAATTAAAGGCAACAAACCATTTTATTGTGTGTTTAAATTACATTATTTTATTTGAAAAATTAAAATAATGCATTATTGTTATATATTGTGCACTCGATATTGGTGATCGAATGTTCAAGACACATTGGCTTCTTACATTTGCCACACACCTTTTTGGATTTTCTACGTCGTTTTCTTTCTTTAGCATAGGATAGGTTAGGTTCCATGGGAGATACAGCTCACTTGGGTCCCTTTGTGATATCCAGCGCCCTTGCCCATCCTATAGAGCAGTTACTCAGATGGCGTCACTGCAAAGTTCAACCAATTCGTCTTCCTAGTGAATAGAAGAACTTCTACATTAGTCGATAAATTTCAGACCCATTCTTCCAGCATGATTCCCCACCGGCCAGTGTCCAGTCACAACCGATATCACTGTTCTAATCTGATCCCTACTGAACTTAAGTAGAAAGTTAGTTCTCCGTTCATCAAATCCAGGCCATAGGATTCTGGATATCGAGCAGGTGGACTCACAGGTTCACCTCATCTGCGCAACTCTGTAAGACTCGCGCCCGATAAGTGACTTACAGTGAGCTATTGGAAGTCCATTCGACCACCTTGTTTGGCCAGCCCATCTGCGTGCAGCCGTGTCGCTGAGCAAAGAGCCATCTGTTTGGCCATGGTGTCCACCAGGAGCCAGTTTAATATCATAAACAGTACCCTCGTGGGAATAGATCGCATTGATCCCGTGATCATCAACGCGGTAAGTCTATGTACTTTCTCAAGCATCGCGCGGTGCCTGGTCTTATCCAATGCAGTCCACCATTCAACGACCCCGTAATACAGAGTCGGCTTTACTACAGCCTCAAAGATCCAATTTGCACACCTCGGGCCCATGCCCCAGTTTCTACCGATTGCACCCCTACACGCATATATGGCAACTATTGCCCTTTCCACTCTCATCCGGAAATTAAGTCCCCATGACAGCTTGCTATCCATAACCACGCCCAGATACTTGGCACTGTGAGAAATCTGAAGCTGAGTTCCGTTTAATCTCGGAAGACTAAAGTCTTCGGTCTTGTACTTCCTCGTAAAGAGTACCAATTCCGTCTTTGACGGATTGACACCCAGCCCGCATGATGCGCTCCAGGTGCTGAGTACTCCCAAAGCAGCCTCAATACACTAAGACATTACGTTCAAATGTATCCCTGTGATGGCCAGCGCAACATCATCAGCATACGCCACTGTTTTAATCCTCATGTCGTCCATCCTCATCAACATGGTGTTCATAGTTAAGTTCCACAATAGTGGGGATAGAACTCTCCCTTGGAGACTTCCCCTGCTCACCAGCCTCTGAACACTGGTCTCACCTATCGTAGAGAAAATTACCCTATTCCTGAGTAGATTGTCCACAAATCTACATATGTATGTATGTAATGGTCAATCCCCAGACTCCTTATGGACGCCACAATAGATTCCGGGCTGACATTGTTGAATTCCCCCTCAATATCGAAAAAGGTCACGAGTTGGTACACCTTGAATTCGAGCGATCTCTCAATAGTTCCGACTAGAGAGTGAACAAATCTTGAGCACTCTTTTGCCTATATCTTTTGAACGATGTAGAATATTTGCATGAAACAGAACTAAAACATTTTTGAAATATTTTTTTACGTTTTAAAAAAAATAAAAATGAAATCGGACCATTTAAACATAAGAAAAAGCCAAAATCAGCTAGTAGGTACAAACGTATCCCGGGTGTGTGTTCTCGTAGAAAAAGTTGGGTATGCATCGTACGGTTAAGCTTTGATACTGTTACAAGTAACTCTGTTGCTTAAAATATATATAAAATATAATATAAAAATATCTTTATTTTTTCTAAAATGATGATCTGGCCTAAGCAACCATTGAAATGCGCATAAGAATAGCTTACACCATCAACAATTAATTTCAGTTTTTTTTTATCAAGAATAAAAATTGGGAATTAAGTACGACAAACTAAATTCGTAAGTTATAAGAAAATTGAACTAAATAATAAAAGCTAGAAACTTAATTTAAGGCTTATAACAATTTGATGGTAAGACTTCAATATATCAATGCCCCTAATGGCAACCACAGCATTTTAAATAGACACCAGGGATGGGAAGATTCCTACGTTTGACAGGTTATATCTATATTCAAAAATAAATCCCTTTTTTCTTTACTGCGAATTATAATTTGTCTCACGTTAGATGCTTAACGTTTATTAATACTAGTGTTTGCTCAGCAGTCTAAATTCGACCATATTTATGCAAACATGAGAAAATATACATAAAAGCAGGGAAACCAGAAATATGCTCAAAAAAATTGCGTTTTATGCGCAAAATGTAAAAAAAATGAAATGAAGAAGTCAAATTTGTAAAAACGGTTTTTATATTTATATAAGCAAAAATATGCGCTGGCGTGACGTTAAAGAAACGGAAGTAGATTTTGACTTTCATTACAAAACTGAATAAGACTGCGAATTGAGCAAGATGTTTTGTATAAAACTTTTTTTTTAGTTAATTTTGGACTTAAACAGATTTATTTTTCAAGCTATAAAATTTATAAATCTTTGCTCGTTTTAAGGTAAATATGGGCATTTTTAGCGAAAAGTCTACTTTTTTGATGTAATTTTGATGTAAGATTGCAAATAAGGTTGTATTTTCAGGCCATGTTGTTCAATCGTTATCCTTTTTGTTACTTTAAAAAATATAAAAAAGTAAACTATACATATAAAATTTTTTGAGAAACAATTTAAAATACTTTTATCGTTACGCTACAAAAAGTAGACTTTTCGCTGGAAATGCCCATATTAAATTAAAGACTTTTTCTGACCATGTACAATTAAAATGTATTTATAAAATTTTATCAAATTATGTAGAAAATTGCAACGTGCACTTTGCGCACAAAGTTAATATGGACAGACAACCAGCCAGGAGGACGGATAGGAATCGTTAAATCTCTTTAAAACGTGATTCTCAGTCGACTAGTGTACTAAAAGGTTGATTCAGATTTGTATGTAAAAATTAAATGTGGATGGCGAAATTAAAGCAACACGTTGGGTAAACATATAAATATTTAAAACAGAAAAGCCATCTGTTAACCAGAATTTCAAAAAAAAAAAATTGCTGCGAAAGCTTACAAGAAGCATCAAAAAAAAAAATCGAATATGTATCAATAGATGCCTTAAAAAGGCAAAAATATGCTCCAAACGGTAAAATATGCCAAAATTAATAAAAGAACTTGCCAAAATATTATTCATAATAGTGAAACAATTTTTTGACTGAAATTTTTAAATAAACATTTTTTTTCGAAAAGTGAAAGGAAAATATATTAAATACTTTGGGAAGAAATTGTTGCTCTCAGTGTGAACAAAGCTTAAAGCTTCGCTCACGATTCGGCCAAAATTATGAAAATTAATGAGGTTGGAGGGTCAGTTTGCAAAGACCGAAGAATGACTTAATTCATATGACAGATATGAAAAATTAGCCTCCCTCAATATCGTTGTTCACAAATCCAAATAATTGTATTACAAACTAATAACGAAATAAGCTAAAACTTTGGCACTCATACAATCAAAGTAGGTTGTGTATTGTGATCGAAATTCTTTATTTCATTTTTTGAAGAGTTAGCTGTAATATTGCACTAACATTTTTTTAAAAATCCAAAAAAAAATTGGAGGTTTTGGCCGAAATATACATCTGTGCTAGGGATGGGCAAAAAATATCGATATATCAAAATATAATCGATAAATATCGCCGATATTTTAAATACCGATATATCGTTGTATCGATATTGAAATATGACTATCGAATTCGATATTTTTTAAAGTCAGTCTTCATTAAGATCTCAAAATTTTAGCCGTTTTTTAAACAATATGTTTTTTTAGAATTGGAATCCTTGCATGCATCATACGTTTTTTTTTTAAACAAATATGAAGATCTAAAATAATTGGCATTTATAAGAAGCAGTGCCGGTTACAAGAAGCAGATTGTCTGGAGTGCACATAAAACAGAGAGTGCTCCTGATGTCCAAATCTGATGATTTCTGGTTTGACTAAAACCAGTTGGTACTTTTGGGGTGCAATTCAAATTTTAAGGAAAGTTGGTACTTCCATGACTTATTTACTTCCAATTAAATTTTTCGTAATTTAGGCCCTAATTTTGTAAAACACAACGCAACGATAACGAATTACATTGAAAGCAAAAACAATTTCATAAATATTTTGTAATTTTGTTGTTGCCTCTAACAGAAATTCACATTGGTTTTTAAGATTTCATACGACTCATTGCTTGTGGCGTTGAAAATTTTAAAACGGTAAATAAATTTCTGTACAAAGCAACAACAAAATTACAAAATATTTATGAATTGGTTTTTGCTTTCAATATAATACTTTGGCGTGCGTTGTGTTTTACAAAATTAGGGCCTTATTTTTTTTCTTATGATTTTTTTGTATTCTTCCCTTTTGCTTTTGTTATAATTGAATTTTTTGTTTTGATTAAATTTTTATGTTTTTATTAATTTTTTTAAATAAAATTAAATAATAAAAAGTTACAATGTAATTACACATAATTAATTTGTTCATACATATGTTTGTACAAAGGTATACTGAATTTTTTAATTTGGTAATAGTTTCAGCAAAATACGTTCGATATATCGATATATCGATATTTTTGAAATAATAAATATCGATACTCTAAAAAAATATCGATTCGATATATATCGATATATTTTTTCAACTTGCCCATCCCTAATCTGTGCACAGTGTGAAATATTGTCATATAGTCACAGTGCGTATGAGTACGCGATTTAGCAATACACAATACTCATACGATGCCATGTTGTTAGCAAATACTGATATTTTTCTAAAAATTATTTCATAACTGCAACTAATTACATTTTGTTTGCGTCATTTAAAAGGTTAATACCATATGCAGACATAATACAACAATTAGATATTTTATGTGCTATGTATGTATGTACATATGTTTTAAAACATATTTTTTTTATAAATTAAAAAATGAACAAAAACAAAAAAAAAAAAGACAAGAAACATAAAGAATTTTTATCGTCTCAAGTACCAAATAAAGTAGCACTTTTAAAACTTCTTTTTAAATGAGTGTGAGTATAAAATATGTATGAACAGCCAACAAAAGAAAGCAAACAAATGAATCAAATGGGTAAACAAAGCAACGTTTAAACGAAAGAAAATATGAACAATAGCAACAATAAAAGTGGGTGTAGCGAGTGTAAAGAGCATAAAATAAAGTAAGAATCGCATAAAAATTGCTAACAATACACAAGAGACCCATTGTTTACATAATAATAATGACATACACATGTACACAAAGGCACACTCATTTAAGCACATTTAGAATAATTTTCATTAATATACACATACCATATATATACATATATATATATTTATTTATATATATGAGTGTTTTTTTGTACCGTTATATTTAATCGTTAAATATATGAAATGTATAATTATTACTGCTTTGGAAACATATTGTTTGTTGAGTAAACTGAGAGCTGAAAGAGAGAGAGAGAGAGAGAGAGAGAGAGAGACTGCAAGAATAAGTCAAGATTGTTTTAATGTAAACAAACTAAGAACAATTACAAAGAACTTATATACAGTGGCGCTACAGTAAAAAATATTACCATAGATTTTGAATTTCCAAAATGAATAAGCCGATATATATTTAGTTGAAACTCTTAGCAGTACTGCAGGGTAATTAAAGTTAAAAAAATATTGTGTAAAAAAGCTTCAGACTTAAAACATTGTCGAATGTTTTAGAACGTTAACGATTTGGAGTAATCTGATTCTTAATTTGATGTATTATAGGCCAGCAACATCAGCATGTCTTGGTTTTAACGTAGTCTCTTACCAACTACCGATAATATCGTTATTACTATCGATTTGTTTATATTAAAGAAGTTAAAAAAGATACAAAGCCCAGTGGTAAAAAGAAGTAGTAGCAAGCCTTCTGTAAGCCTTTATTTCTCAGACACAAGACCTTACTTCCCCATTCCATACTCATACATTTTTTACACACGATGTCCTTGCCAGCCAAGGCCTTCTGTGTTCCCTTCTTCAGCAGGTGTAATTGTAGACCTAATCCAGTAAAAACTTCGCCTACTTTTTTTAAAATGAAAAGCTTTTTGCACTCATTATTAAGTAGCTTTCTTCTATATTACTGCTATAATTACTTTTATAACTACTTATTTTTCAGATGTATGATGGTAAAAAATAATGCCTTACATTAAATGCGTTCATTGTAAAATTCATTGGTTCTTTCAGTAGAATTTAAAGTAGTATTTTTACTTTTAGTAGTTCCAATATCTTTAAACAACTGCTAATAATAACATATAAGTATATATTTTCGGTGGCATTTCATAATTTCCATGAACATTGTGACACACAAATAGTGACTTATGTCCAAGAACTTTATGCACTACGTAGGAAAAAGCCACCTACATTTTCACTTAATACAGTTATTCTGCGTGGCGGCCTGCGGCCGATCTTAGGGGTTTTCTCCTCCATAGGAAGCGGCAGGTGGCTTCGCTAAATACGGTTTTCCTGCGCGCGTCTCATTATCTTCCGTAGTGTGAGCGCGCAGGGAAACTTTATTCAGCGCAGCCACCTGCCGTGTCTAAACGATTTTCAATATTATTGCAGTTTAATTAATATTTGTGTATGCTTTTTTCCAGACATTTCCTTTTATGTACATTTTAATGTCAAGCAAATCTTTCCAGAAGTGGGATTAATTGCACACTGCTACAAAAAAACACTTTATGTCAGAACTTGAAAACCGACCTAGTGGGGGTTGTAGGCCTAGGTGAGGACATACAAAAACCGTTTTCAAAAATTTTGAAACACCCTCAAAATTTTGAGTTATTTTCAAAAAACTGTTTTAGGGTAGGTCGTAACACTTTAGTACCTCTAAATCATACATTTTTTGATCGATTTCAAAATTTAAAACAGTTTTGAAAAGGCAAAGAAGTAAGCTTTTATGAAATGTATTCATAAAAAATATATTCCAGGAAATTAGGTGAGTGTTTATCAAAAGTTTCTAATTTTTTTTATTTTTTTTCATAATTTTTCAAATTCAACAAGAGTTATTTTAATTTTTTTCTATGAAAACCTATCTTTGTTTGCACTGTATTTTGAAGATAATTTTGTGTAGAAAAAAACGAGATATCATTTATTAAAATCGGCTTATATTTACAAAAGTAACTAAAGTTTTAAATCACGCACAAGATCGCAAAAATATGCATTTGTCACAAAATGTGGCTCAGCCGATTTTGGTAGATATTCCAGATTCATCATCACTTTGCTTATTTTAAGTTTCATTACATTTAATTGCACTTAATACTGGCTTAGTAACAGTTAACACGTTAGCATACTTAATGCTATCACGATTTTTATATTGATAACCAGTGATGTTTGTTTGGCAAAAATAACAGTCTTGTGGTTTATGGAATATTTTATGATGCCAAATCATTGGGAAAGATAACGGTAATGGCTGGCTTATAAACTTTTCGGACTTAGTTTTCTTAAGCATACTGGAACAGCTTGTACAAATACTTTCGGGTTCATAACATTTGCTAGAACTGTATGAGCAGTTAAAAACTGTATTGAAGGCATTTACCAAGGCTTTATTTTTCTGCAGATCAAAGCGATATTTTTTGTCAGCGAATAAACCGCAAACATATGTCTGTCTGTCCGTCTGTCTGTCCGTCTGTTGAAAACACGCTCACTTTCGAACAACTCAAAAGAAATGAACAAATTGGTGCCAAATTGCTTGCAGTTATCCTAAGCAGTTTGCGATTGAAATTCAGCAAAATCGGTGCAGTAGGACCAGAGCTATGAATCAAAATGTGGAACCATCACCTAAAAAAAATGATAACTTTGTTATAAAAAATAACATAAATGGTGGAACAAGGCACGGAATGAGATAAGATTTTGCAAAAATTTGTTTTATTCGACTAGAAATCACGCTGTAAAATTTCGTGAAGATCCGTCCATAATTTACCCTAGGCCCCATATAAACACTACTCCCGGAAAATAATTTAGTACGCCTAAAACCGATAAAAATAATGCTATCATAACAAAATTTGAATTGAAACTGTTACTCAAGCTAGTTTAAATTGCTAAATAATTTAATATAGATCTAAACCTCAAACCAACCAATTTTAATGCTGATGTCTGAAAGATAAATTAATAATAACTAGACATCATATAGATATCCCTCCTGATATATTCGAACAGTCGGTGGAGGGTATTAAAAATTCGGCACAGCTGAATATAGCACTCTAACTTGTTTTTATTCATAGTTTTTGCGCGGAGGGAGAAAATACTAAAAATAGGTGTTAATGAAAAGTTGAATAACTTATACAATTTTTATCCGATTTGAAAAATTAAAACCATGTTTTGTTAAGAACTAAATTTTCTTCATACGCTAATATAAATTTTTACAAGCTTTCATATTAAAATAAGCAATGAAAAACTACTAAAATCAAAAAAGTTTATAATTTTCGTTATTTTTGTAGATATTCTTAACAAAAACCATACTTATAATTTACAAATGTATAAAAAAATGCACGTAATTTTAAAGCGTAATCAATTTTCTTTCCAAACCCGTTAAAAAAATCAAAATCGGCTGAGTTACAGGTCGATAAGTTGACGGACATCACTGAAAACGGTTTTTTTAAAATAACTTCTGAATTTGAGGGTGTTTCTGAAATTTTTTGGCACAATTTTTAATGTACTCAACAAGACCAATAACCCACGCTAGGTCGTTTTCCAAGTTTTTTTACACTGTAGCACCGTGTTATTAATGTTCTATTAATTTTTGTTAATATGAAATTTTTTTATAATTGTTCAATAAAATATAAGAAGAATAAGAAATTTTATTGCTTCATTTAAAAAGAAATTTAAGTGAAATGAGACCTTTACGGCTTTATTTCACTTTCAAAGTGTAATAAAACCTCTTTGGAAATAAAGGTCTTATTTCACTTTCCATTGAGAAATAAAGCCTCAAAGGCCTTATTTCGTAAGGCGTTATTGCAACCCATCTACTTAACCCAGTAACCAGTAAAAACTCCGATTACTTTTTCAAAATGAATTGCTTATAAAAACTTCTATAACTCCTTTTTTCTGGATGTATGTAGTAACAAAATAAAGACTTACTTTTGAATGCATTTATTTTGGGAAGTCCCTTGTAAAATTCATTGGTTCTTTCAGTAGAATTGTAAGTAGTGCCTTTATGTTATTTCGATTACTCAATGCGATATTTTGTTCGCGAAGTTTTTAATGGGTATGTATGTAGAAGGAAGTAGGTAGGCCTTCCATAAGACCTTCGTGAGAAGGCAAGCGAGCAAGAGTACTGGATCTTTATATGTAGATTAGACTGTCCCAGGTTTGTATGGGGAAATTATTTTTTCTAATTCGGATACGCATGCCCTTCATTATTTTCTTTTGATCCGAATAACCGAAATATGGATTATTATTGCGATCGGATAACATTAAACCGTGCCGACTTGACGCCAAAGTTTGAGATGAAAGCTATTGAAAAAGCTTGGTATTTTAAATCGCGTATTAGTTCTACTTATCAGGGGTGTGCTTGAAATCGAAAACGTAAAACGCAAGAATTTTAAAAGTCGTTTTTTAAAAATATTTTTGTAATAAAAGAATTTTATGGCAAATATTATACACATATTTCTCTATTAAACATAATTTTATAACAAAAATAATAAAAATTGGATTAAAAGTGTTTTACAAAAAACTTCAAAATTCTTGCGTTTTACGTTTTCGATTTCCAGCACACCCCTTCATATCATATACATTTATTTATTATTATTGTTGCAATGAAAATGCAAACATCTAACAAAGCCTTCATATCCCACTTTGATATTGTTAACTGCGCGCTATGTAATACTATTTTCAATTAATAAATTACGCTTGCCATCCATCGAGCTTGGTGCATGGCGCCTGGAGGCCGAATTTTAAATTTATTCTGGGTATCTCCACCAAGAAATATTTTTGGCAGCTCTAACACTTCTCGAATAGTCAACTTTAACGATCTCTTTAGTCTGTTCAAATTGGCAACATTACACCAGTTTAAACAATTTTTAAAACATTTTGCCATGATTATTTTTGTGTGTAGCTTTGAATTTTCCTGGGATTGATATTTTTCTAATTTGCTCGAACAGTCGAATATCTGGACTGGTAGTCATTAAACAAATTTTTGCCTCAAACCCACATTTCAATACTAATTCGTAGACATTTTGGCGAAAACCAAAAACAAGTATATCCTGATTTAACTTTTTTTCCGGAAGTACACAAGTACCATTAATGCTACCTGTATTGAAATCTGCACTCTGTATTCAAGATCCCAGTTTACTATAGCGTTCCATACCCTGAATGTTCCATCCTGATGAGGTTTTCAATTTTGACACAGCGATAAGTAATTTGTCGTCATGAAAAATAACTATTGGCAGTCGTTCTTCATTGGATTTGCGTGTATCTAGGGCTGGTTAATGAAACGTGCTGCTAATACATGAACTTTTGAAACAAAATATTGTTCCAACTTACAAATTATTTGCTCGAAAGACTTGCTTTGAATCTTTTCAGATCCGAATAATTTGCTTGCTTATTCAAATAAATCTGGCCCCATCCAAGATATAAAATACGATTTCATTTGTTCGGCTTCTTGAACACCATACGCTTTAAAATGTTCCTTGAGTTGATTGGAATACGAAGAAAAGTTGTCTGCACTTAATTCAAATTTTGGAAACGGCGGTATATTCTTTTTTGGAGTTGCATTAACGTTTTCCATGAAACGTTCAAAAAATCCTTGTTGGCTTTCAAGTAACTGTTGATCTTTAAGCAGTTTGGGTTTCCATTTTAAAATTAATTAAAAAAATTTTTCCTTTTTAAATTTTCCTCGTCGCCAATTATTATGTATGTTTTCTAATCAAAATTTATTTCACAACTGACAAATATTTCAAATTTACATAAAACTAAAAATACAAATCAATGAAGATATGTTTAATAAAAATATGTATACAACCAGTAAACTTAACAAAGTAAATATACATCAGTTAAATTTTTCCATCCTGTTACAGTTTCCAGTACTTTGTTCTGAAAATTAGCCTTTATAGATTCTGCACGATTTTTTCGGTGTTTCTTTTGAAGTGGAGAGTGAATACTTTAAGAGTTGCGTTGTTCGTAAAGCGTCTAGGCCACACATCAAACTGCTTGAATCAAACTTATGCATGTTTTAGTAAAATTTGGAGGGTAGCAAAAACTGAATGGTTTTGCTTTCTTCCACCTCTCATCAAACAATTCGTTTATTCAATCAAATTGAGGATCATAAACTTTTAAATTTTGTACATTTGTTAGTTTTAATTAATTTTTTAAACAAAATTTTCAAGATTTGTTCCCAGTCTTTCCTCTTCCACATTTGCTTCATGGCTCATAAATCCTGGCTACTTGTAATGAAAGTCGACATGGGTTACCGTGGTACTAGGGGCATCAACATTTTTTTACAGTGGTTTTGACATTATTTAAAAAAAAATTAGGGGGATGCATTAAAAACATTTATTTTTTTTTGTTTTGGGACACTCAATTTTTTAAAATAACAATATTCTGCCAACTGATTCTTTATTCTTGTAGAGAGAAAAAAAGTTATACGTATCTCGGCGCTTAAGAAGTTTACATCTGAAACTTATTTTACGGCCTATTTAAAGTTGCACCCTTCTGTAGTAAAAAAACGTAGAAAATCGTGTGATACTTAGGTTTTTGCTATAAAAGTGTCTTTAGAAGATCTATTCAGGAAGCAATAAGTAACATTTTGTTGTCATACATAAACCTTCTAACTCTTCTGTAATTGGGTCTTTTTTGCAATTGTTTTTTAAGAAATCAAAAATATCCATTAAAACAGGGATGTATGTCGTTTGAATATTCTTACAGAAACACTTTCGTGAGAAAACCCATTTTTTTGTTGCATTTTATTTACATTGTTTTTTTGCAATTCATTCGTTTCTTGCGAAAGATTTTAAGATGCGAAAAATACAACAATGAGCTGCAGGGTTTATACGAAACTAAAAAGGTGTAGCATACATATAGGAGCGATTTACCCATTGAGAAATACAAAAAAAAAATGATATCCCGGTACGCAAGCTGGGTATGAGCGAGTTTGATTCCCGCCAAAGACTCTGGTTTCTTTCCTGCAGATTGGCGTAGAGCTTCGCGAAATTAGCTAAGAGAATTAAATAAGAAACATCTTACTGAGCTACCTGTAGATGTAACGTGGATTTTTCAATTACAATAGTTCCATTACATTATTGTTCAAGAAAACATGTAAAGAATTTTTAAAATTTGTTATATTTTTAACCAGTCTTTTATAATTTGACATCACTGTGCAATATGTTTTGTTTGTTCGTATTTTTCCAACAGTCAATGGCAACAAGCCATTAGAAAGTGTTTTTAAGTCCAGCCAGTACCGACCCCGTAGTCGTCCTTTGTCCACTTTTATAAGAATTCATAGCGACAGATGGCACAAGTGCCGGTTTTACATAAAATATCCGACTGAGAATTAACAACTTGACAACAAATACAATTTTTTTTTTCTGGAAAAACTTAGAAACAGTTTGGCTTGTTTTTACATTTTGCAATACTATCAGTATCAGATACAAACCTACACTTTTTTAAGAGAGAGCATTGATATTTTCGCATGTACGGTTGTTAAACAATTTTTTTTGAGGCAACATTATATTGTTTACATGCAACCATATTAAAGAAAATAATGCTGTTATTATTTAAAATTAGAATCGCAGGCAACCATAAAGACATTTCTCTTCGCTTTTCACAAAAGTATTTTATAATTTGTCGACTCTTGGACATTTTGTTAAAAATGGTTTGCTGGGTGTAAAGTCCGTTGCTTTAACAAACTCCTTTCAAATTCCTTGTGTACATATTTGCTTCCTTAAAATAAGAAAATGTTTTCTGTTACGTATAAGCAACATTATTTATTTATTAATATTTATACTGAAGCTTTTAAAATAATCTTTTAACTGTCATCGCTTCACATAAATCATAATATTAACGTTTTTTTTTTAGCCCCAAAGGATTTCTGTCTGCCAGTAAAAATGTTGCTATCGCAAATATTTGTGAAACCATAAACAATAAAGTATCAATATTAATGTTAAAATAAAACCAGAGAAAAAAAATTTATACAAATATTTGAACGTTTATTTATTTAAGACATTGTGTAAACTTTTCACACAATGCAAAAAAAAAAAATAAGTCAAAAATAAAATTTTTATCGTTTGTTAATATTCAAAAAATTTTTAATGGTTATTTGAAGAATCAAATAAAAACAAAAGTAAATGAATATATATTTAACCCATTAGGGAGTAACTGATATTTTTTTTACAAATTAGAAATTTCTAGATAAAAGATTTTGATTACCGTGCTTAATTCCCAATTTTTTTTTCTTTATAAAAACACTGAAATTTTTTGCGCATTTCACTGGTTGCCAGATCGTCAGTAAGCTTTAAACAAAGATTTTAGAAAAACTAAAGATATTAAACAAATACAACTTTTTAGAGAATAAGAATTATACGCAGCAGCTTTACTTGTACCAATATCAAAGCTTAAGGAAAAGAAACAACAATAAACAATAAGTTTTTCTTTTCTTACATTCCCCAATACAATTGGTTGGAATTCCTTCAACATTAATTGTAGTTGTAAGTAGGTTAAGCAAAAAACAAAGGAAAACAAAAACAACTTGCCTTATTGATCACGCAAGAAATAAAGCATTTTGCCAGTTTAGTTTTTCTAATTTCTGCAAAAATGTTCCTTTTTACTCTGAGCCAACACTCAGACTTGGGAGATGCCCCTACTAATGCAATGCATTGTGTTATAGATTAAATAGGTTATGGTGAAAAGGAGAAAAGAGCGAGTAGTGTCTTAGGATATTTAATTTGAATTTTTCAAATTGCAGCCGACAGAGAAGACCTCTGCCAAGAGTCGATTCCACATAGGGCTAGTTTGGACGAGAAACGAATTTTCTCTGTAAAGTGTTGTTCGATTAATTGGACAGTCGACAACGAACGGATGTGATCTGCTGGAAATGCGAGTACTACGCCCATCTCAGCTGAAAACTTACCGTTTTAGTATCGATAAAACAATGACGCACAATCCACAATTATCGTATGCGTAGGTACGGCACACCAAACAGTTACCATGGGGAAATGCAATGGTTTTTGATGTTTCAATCGAGAATTGCGGGTTCTTGGAGACCTGTAATGGCAGTTTTGCTTGTTGACGTGGCCGTTTAAGTGAAAATGAGCCTTGCTGCTCCAAAATATTGGATTAGCAGTGCGAAAACGCTCCAATTTCGTTTCACAAAAATTTTTGCGTAAATCAAAGTCAGTTCACGCTGCTAAAAAACTTGTTCAAATATGGTCACCTCCAACAAAACTATTTTTAAAGAAAATTTTAAACATGTTATGTTTAATATAACCATATTATTGTCACGTGCAACCATATTATAGTTGTATTAGTCATCCATTAAGAGGCCCCGAACATAATATGGTTGCCCCCTAACATGTTATGGTAAAAAATGTTTGTTTTAAAATAAGCAATAGTGTTTCCTCTTTTCCAAGAGCAACATGCCAAAGTTTAAAAACAACCATGGTATTATAAGTGTTAAACATGTTTTAGTTATTTTTAACCATAACATTTTCTGGAGGCAGCCGTTATATGATTGTGACTTCTTAAAAGATTACTAATTCAATCATAATATGTTTGTTGGTGACAGTAATATGGTTAAATAAAACATAATATGTTTAAAATTTTCTTTGAAAATGGTTTCAAAATGTTTTGCTCTTGGTGTTTCTTTCAGTTTCAGATTTGAATTTTAAAAGGGTGGAACTTCAGATGCTTTTTTAAAATTTCATGAATAATCGCGTCCCAGTGAGGCTGCTTCTTTCGAATTAAATTTACACTCGGTCCATCACGAATTCGCCAAATACCGAACTATGAACAAAATTGTCGACGAGCAATTACTTAAGAATCGTTATTCTTAAACAATATCGTCACAGCAAACGCGCGATGCTCACTCGACCACTGCGACATCGGAACTGACAAATCCGCACAATCGATAAATCCATTTGCCATTAGACACCCTGTATATGTAAATAGTCGGCTCTGAGATTCCTAGATGAATCATAGGAGCGTTATGGCACCACAATGGGTTAGTGTTAAAAACAACTTTCATCAACTTTTCTTATAGTGTTTCTTTTTTTTTTTAGCAGCAAACATTTTCAAAGTTAACGAAATTTTTAATCAAACACAGTACTTTATATTTTGTTTTTTTTTTACATATTTATAGCAAAATTTTGCCTTAATAAAGCAAAAGAAACTTTCCAATCAACTTGTTTTCTTTTAATAAACAAAAAAAAAAAAAAAACAAAACAAATTTGCCGAATTTTATATACCCTTCACCATGGTGCGATAAGAGAAGAATGTTATATAAATAAATACATATAAGTACTTGTTTAAGCCAGCGACAAATCTGCCGATACACAAATTTTTGGTGCCCCACCCACTTTTTTTCGTATGTCTTTTATTGGTGTCAAAGCTACTTGTACTACATTTTTAAACTTTTACTGTAACTGATCTATTTTATATTTGTATTAGAGGTACCACGACCACTATTCCGGTAACACGAACTTTTTGTGAATTTGTGTTTTTAGAACCCAGCTGGTTTACTTAATTTGGACACTTTTTCTCGTACCGTTCTCCAGGTGTAAAATACTAGTCATGCATAAACATCGAAGCTATTTGTGCTTGATTTAGAAACTCATCCCTAGCAATCAGATACACAGAAATCAATTTTTTCCTTTTATAGGTGATACCACGTCCACTTCACCAATTCCGCCATTTTTTTTTAAAGGCTGTGTATTGATAGCCCAGATGCTTGTACTTTATTTGGCAGCATCAAGGGCTTTTTGGGTAAAATTAAAGGAAGTTTAATTTCAAAAACATCATCTGCACGTAGAGAAAAAACATGGTTGAAGAATGGTTAAAAAAAAACAAATTATGGTCCCTGCAGTGGCAACAAACAAACTATTGTTGTTTTTAAAAAAAACTTTTTTTACGATTGATAATATTTTGTTTCTATTTAACAATAAAGTGTTTACATCCCTTGAAACTTCAAATATGGTTGATTTTAACAATATTATGTTTAAATAAAATAAAACTACAACCATACACTTAAACATATTATGGTTACCTTAACCATATTATTATCGCGGTAACCATATTAAGGTTAAATTCATCCATCCAAAAGCTATAACCATATTATGGTTGCCTCCAAACATGTTATGGGTAATATTTAATATCAATAATATGTTCGAAATTATAATCTTTTAAAATATTGTATGATTAATTTTAAATTTAAAATAATATGTTTAAAAAGCAACAACATTCTGGTCGTTTGCATTTTACTTGGTTTACTTAAAATTCTCATTCATTTTATTTTAATTATTGATTAAAACACATAAATTTACGTAGAAAAAACTAGTAGAACAGAAAAAATGGTAATATGAATGTCGTCACAGGCTAGAATATGAGCCAAAGGGGATTTTTTATAAAAGTGGAACGTAACACCTATCAAGAATATAAAATTATAATTTGACACTTAACAAACAAATTGAAAAAATGGATTAACCATAATATGATTAGCATTCACCATATTATTGTTAATCCTGACCATAATATGGTTACTTTTCTCAATATTCTGGGAAATTAAGACCATATTATGGTTCATTTTGAACATAATATGTTTAGTTTTGACCATTATTATGGTTAAAATTGACTAAAATATGGTTAATTTTGACCATATTATGGTTGATTTAGGGAAAACTTTTGTTGATTTTAAGCATACTATGGTCATATTTAAAAATAATATTGTAGCCGGCAAACATAAACATTGTTAAAAACCAACCATAGTATATTGCTCTTAGAATATGGTTACCTCCAACCATATTTTTTTTCTACGTGTGGGGTCTTCGGAAAACCTTTTTCAACATACACGAGAATAAACGGTCAGGCCGACATCTCTAAATCAACTTCGCTCCTCATAAGGACCCGGAATATATTTACTCATAGGGTCTACGATCAATATAGTGAAAATTACAAACGAAATGACAAACTTGTATACACCATTTTACTCAAACTTTACCAATTTACAGTATACACATATTTTTGGTACAGTTTTTTTATTTTTCGTTTAAGTAAATATTTTTTTCATCATTTTGTTTTAAGTAAAAGTCTTTGGTTTCAAGTTGTTTGTTTGTTAGTAATTGTTACGTCTTTTGTATTTTCTCTTTATGGTTTCTTTTAGTTTGGAAAATTTACCTATTTCCCACATTAACGCTTGAGTTGTGGTAGTTCATGGTAAAAAATATATTTTAATTAAATTTAACAGAATTGCATGTTTGTTAAGTAAAAGGATATTATGGCCACTACATTTTTATAATGCACACATACTGATGTACTCCGAAAAAGCCCTTGTCTGTGTTCGGGCTTTTGTCTGTGGCTGTGTGATTGTGTGTCTATACAAATAAAAATAAGCATAATAAAATTACAACATATATTTTTTATTGATATTAAAGAAAGTGTTTTAAGCTTAAGCAAATAATTGAATACATGTAGTTGTGATCTTTCTGGATTCCTCGCCAAAAGAACTGCTAATTTTTTTAAATTAAAATAAAAATCAAGTAAATTTTAGGTATCCTGTTTTCATGAGACTATTTTGCATAGATCCCAACAAATGACAGTCGGACCAGTCTAGCTCTGGGCAATAGAGCGGGTGAGGCAAAACCTTCCAACAACTATTTTTTTTGAATAGTCTTTAGCAGATGAAAAACCCTGTCACATTGCAATATTACACACTTGGATATAGACATTTAGATAATATTTGATATGATAATGTTTGAACTCGTATATGAATCTTAAACTCAAAATATAATACTGTGTTGCCATGTCCATAATTGCCCATTGAACCCAAGTAACGTACAACCCCATTTGTTTGTTTAACAGTAAATCAGAACTTCCTGGAAATGAAGCTTTTTTGGTACAAGCTTTAACATTTGCAAAGAAAGAAAAAAAGTTGAAGTTTACACTATTTCATTTAAAGGCTGTGTTGGATGACAGAGGTTCACCCTCCAAAATGCCATAAGAGTTTTTAAAGACACAAGCCATATGTAAAAGCTGCACCATCTGTTGAGTCAAAAGAACTAAACTAAAGCAAATGCAACAAAATTTCAAATAACTTCTTTTAATTACGCTGATAACAATCCAAAATGCTTGGAGAAAGGATGTTTCAGGCAGAAGAAGATGCGTAATTATCTTAACGGATGGCTCTAAATCACGGGAAAGAGTCAGCTGCGGAGTACACTCAGGGGACCTCAACATATATTTATGGCGGGGATACAAATATAATTGTTGCATTTTTTTGCGATAAAGGAAGCTATGGACTGGCTCAGATCATTTGGTTTGCCAACGATTGCTGTGAGTATTTACGTATTTGTCTGTTGTTAGCCTTAAGTTCTCCTTTCCTGAGAAAGAAATTAGTATTTGACTTATTTTCAGCACTAATTGAGATGGCTGAGCAGTTTGACATCAGGATCATATTGGAAGAATAGGACGAATCTGCTTGCTAGACTTGCCACTACCTTACTGGTTGTACTGGATTTGAAAGGCGTTGCGGTACCTTCACTATTCTGCAATCTTTATATTCGGCGATTAACTATCGATATTGCTAACGATAGATGGGTCGCAAACACTGGATTTACGATTGCCAGGCATTTGTGGCCCCGCGTGGTTGACGGGCGTACAATTTCTTTACAGTCAATTACAAAAACGGGCGCATTATATTTGGTATCTGTTGTCAGAGGACAGCGTTTGGGGGCTTGAGCCAAGGAAAACTGCCGCTAAGCAGGTATAATACCTCCTCTGTTACACTATGAACTGGCGAGAAGGCGACTAAATGAAACGGTGTGCGTTGAAATAAGTGCATTTTCTTTTTTATTTAGAAGTTCGGGTTGGTCTTATGAAATGGGACCCGCCAAATTTGATGAATCTTAAATATAATATTTCTAGAGTTCCACTTAACCCTTTCGCTGCAAGTTTTTGGATTTTTATTAGAATTGGCCCTAACAACAACAGCCAATACTCACTTTTGAAAAACATGTACCCTGGATACATATTTCCGTTATGGTAAAGAAATTTTGTCAAAAAAAAAAACTAACATAAATAGTAGAATAATGCACGGAATGCTATAAGGAAATCACACTGTAAAATTTCGTGAAGATTGGTCCATAATTTACTATGAGACCCATATAAGCCATACTCCCGGAAGACAGTTTATTATGCCTAAAACCGTAATAAATAATGCTATCAGCATACAATTTAATACTTCACAGTATTATCAGACTAGAACTCACACTATGATGATCAATGAAATCTTAAAAAACAATAACATGCCAATATCTAAGCCAATTCTTTGACCTGGAGATTGTCAGATGCCTCCAAAGTTGAGTGTATCCATATGGATACAATATAGCGAAAGGGTTAAGTGCAATTTGAACTTTAGTTATAAGGTCGGGTTGGTTCCACGGCAGTAGGTCGATTATTTAAACTCCATGATATCGCATTGTATAATTTAATGTAAGTGCGTCAGATGAGTATTGACTGCCATTTCTACCTTGACTTAACCTAAATTGCTGAAAGGTTATTTGTAGATAAAATTATTAATTTGTATGTATGTTTTTAAGGTACTTTTAAAGAATAACAGTACTCTTCTACGTGTCCTTTTATGTTTTAAGCATTTTGTTTTATCGTTAAAACTAGAGCAGGGGTTTCTACTTAAAATCGATAAAGGAGAGGATTTTAAATCATCTCTGATGCCTTTTTCTTGAAAACAAAGCAAGACTTTTTCTCTAACCACAATTTGTATCTACAGTCACAAAGTTAACATTACGTATGTATTCCTTGTAAAATTGAACTATAAGAATTATCCTGTATATCTGATTTATATTGTTTTTCTTGCATGTGTCCATATTGTCGAAAACAAACTACAAAAAGTCCGATTAATTTTCTGGTTATTGTACTTTAACACTATAAACTTAATCTAGCAGCACAGATAATTATTATACGTACGATGCCAAAAAGAAAAGAGTACTTTTTAAAATTAATTAAATTTACTGCCTGTTTAAGGATTTCGAACGTCATCGTTCGCATAGAAAATTCTACTTAAAACAAAAAGAAAATCCGAAAATCTGTTTCTGTTTTAAATGCAATTTTCTTTTCGAACGTTAACGTTCGAAATCGATGAACAGACTGTTAAAGAAAAAATTATGAACAAAAATTGTTAAAAGCTTAATTTGTAAGCAATTCTTAAAGGCTCAAGTTATACAAATAAAATTCCGACGAAAGCGTACAAAAAACATAATAAACAAATATATTCAGGTTTGCAACAGACAGAAAGAATAGGAAAAAATAGAAGAAAGAAAGAAACAGAAAAAGAAATTGAAAATGATAATTTTTAGTGATGAAAGCAAGTACAATTTATAATTAAGTGCAAACCTAATGATGAGCTGCAACCGAAGAACATCATTCCATAGTCATAGTTTGGGGCTTCATTTCAGCGAATGGTGTTGAAAACAGCGATTTGTCGAAACAAATATGGGCCGATTTCTTTCATTAGAAATTTTGAAAAGCAGTTTGAAAGATTCTGCAAGTGTTATGGGTCTTAGTAAAGCCTGGTATTTCCAGCAGGACAATGACCCAAAGCACACTTCGCATGTTGTCAAAGAATGGCTGCTGTATAACGTCCCGCAACAACTCCATTCGCCTCCTCAATCGCCAGACCTGAATCTCATAAAGCATTTTATGGGTTGAATTGGAACGTTGCATTCGAAAAAAAAACTTACAGAAACAAACAAGAACTTAAAGATGGCTTTAAGTATGAGTGGATTCAAATAACGACAACAAAGAAAAAAAAAACAAACTGATAGTTTCAATGAGTAATCGATTGAGAGCAGTAATTGAGGTAAAAGGAGGTCAAAAAAATATTAATAAAATAATATCGCCCCCTCAATATAACAATAGCGTATACATTTTTGGAGTTTTGAGAAAATCGTGTTTAAAGTTTTTGTCAAATCGGATGTCTGTTAAAACCTCAATATCGCGGTAAATAAAAATTCTTCATATTGAATTTTTCGATGAATACATAATAACGTTTCTTGTCTTTAAATTGACCAATTTTTTTTATTCTACACATCCCTTAAGTCCATCCATATGTCATTCAAAGTGCAAGAATTCGTATGATGAATCTGATACACTATTTTATTTTGTATGGTATACGCTGTTTTATTCAATAATTTTACGGTATTTTTATTAAAATATTTGTCCTCAAAAATATCAATTTGCAACATTTTGAAACAGTGATTTATTCATAGTTTTGTTAATTCAGTGGCATATATTCATTACTTTTCAATTTGGGTTATTAAAAACAAAAAATTATGACAAATTAAGGTTTACATTGCGTAAATCAAAAATAACTAGAAGTTCATTCGTCTTCTTTCTCTTCCTCTGCTTCATCTGGCTCATCTAAACAATTTCGCTTCTTTCCACCTTGTTAGTTATAAAAAAATGACTGCGAGCCACGACGAATTACATTTTTCTTGCACAAATTTTGGAGATCATGCAGCTTTCGATGGTCGGAATGAAACAATTTCTCAAACAATAGTGTATTTTATTATAAGGTGTTTTATGAGTTAAAGTTTTCATAAATCTTTTAACTATTTTGGAGTGGCAATTTCAAGTAAAATAGCGCATATGAGCTAACACACTTATTGAAGGAAAATTTTGAACATACACTATTTTTTCCAACGACATTTTGACCCACTTTTTGGAAGTAGAATTTGACGAAATTTTGACCAGACATAAACTCAATGAAGAAGATTCTAAATATGCAAAGAAAAAATAATAGCGTATGAGCACATATTGTTATATTAAGGGGACGATATATACCTAAAATAATTTTTGTACATGAATCTTTTTTTTAGAGTACGTAATTATCTGTGCTATTAAATAGGCTTTTGTTTTTTTTTTATAAAATTTAAATTTTTATTTTGAAATTTAAAAAATTAAATATATATTTGCGTTCATTTAAAAATATTTGGTTTTTTACTTTTTTTAAGTATCAACAATTTTTCGAAAATTAAGTTATTTTATATGTGTCACGTAAAAAGTGCTTGGCAAAAAATAGTTCTTCTTTATTGACTGACGTCTTATATTAAGCTCTTTCCAAATTAGCTCTTATGTCGGTAATCCCTTTTTCTTATGCACGTTTTTTACTGACGATATTTACAAATTTTACAACTTTGGATATGATTTCATGGTAAAACTTTCCTAAATTACTTTCTTCATTATGATGTTCGCCCGATAGTTCATTACAATATTATTATTTACATGTGCAACTTGTATGTAAATTTGTAAACGATTTTTTTTTTATTTAATTTTTTTTTTTTTTTTTGATATTATGTGATGGTATATTATTGATTACACTGATGAAGTTGATTTTCTTTTTGAAGAAAACTCTTAACAAATTCAATCAATCTTGTGTAAAATGTTGTATATTTTTCATGGGTTTCTTTACAGCTTAAAACTTATTTGTATATAAATAATGTGCTTTTTGGAAGAAGTTTACACTCGAAGAAAAATATTTAAAGAATTAATATGGAAAAAGTTCATCGGATATTATCAAACAATTTATGGTAGAAAAGAACAACCAGGGGTGTTCTGGAAATCGAAAACGCTTAACGCAAGAATTATAAACGTCGTCTTTTAATAAGATTTTCTATAATAAAAGAATTTTATGATACATATTATACAAATATTTTACAACTAAAATTAGATTAAAAATGTATTTTAAAAACAACTTTCAAACTCTTGCGTTTTGAGTTTTCGATTTCCAGAACACCCCTTTATTATACTTGGTATATATTTCTTTAACTTATTTCATTTATTCATCTAACAGAACTCAACATATACCCAACCTTAGGGCATGTTTAGTTGGCATACATGTATGTATGTATAACATGTTCAAACATTTTGTAGAATGAAAAAATCTTATCATGTAAAAGCAAAAATGTATTGAGCAGGAGAGAATACGGATATAAAATTTGACAAGTGGTTGGTAAATATGTGTGTGTGTATTTTTTGTATTTGATGTTTTGAAAATTTATATATATTAGGGTGATCGAACGGTTAGTATTCGACCGGGTTTAACCGGTTATTTTAGTCTTGCCCAAGTCGCATATTTTAAAATTACCATTTTGCGAATATCGAATAAACCGGTTACTTTGGTAAAATAAATTGGTTATTTTAGTAATCTACATATTCCTTACTCTTGTTATAAATGTACCTGTAATTTAAGTATTTTTACCTAATTGAATATTGGGCAAACTAAAAATTTTATATTAAGAATGCAAAAACAAAATGTAACTAAAGTCAAAAAATATTATAATAAATGTAACAAAAACTAAAAACAGTTCAAAATGCTACAAAAAAATATTCAGCTTAAAAAGTAATTTTGTAAATTGTGCCCCATATGTTTAGCATTAATTATACAGTACTTCAATATAAGACACCGTTCTTGTTGTACTGTCTAGTTGACAGTATTCTAAATAAGTTGACAGTATTATAAAGATGTCATCTCTGGTAATATTTCGAACTGATTTAAAAGACAGTGGTGCTTAAAAAGTAATTATAAGTTGCAAAGGTTCTTTAATTAGTCCTCAAGCTTGAAATAAATTTATGCCAAGTAAAGCATGACTCTGTTCCAAGAAATTTTAAAAGACTGCAACTAATACTTTACCAAAATATGCTGCCAAAAATTAATCTTTGGGTGAAATATTAGCCTGTTGTGTTGTCGAGGACGGAATGCCCTTTAAGGCACCAAACATTCTTAAGTAATTCAAGCATATAATCGTGCTTAAAACTACCGGCCGGCCGAATCAACGGTATGGAAAAATTCATCAGTTTTATTTATTTAAACACCAAGAAGTCAAAGAAGGTTTTTATTGTGATCGACATATTGACAGATATTTCATACGAAAACAAACAGTACATTATTTAGCTTTCGGCTCACACGCCCAAGAACGATATCTATTTTTTTAGTGATTGTGTAGACGAATCCAACCCTTAATACCGTTCGTAACTATTTTCAAGAAAGAGCCGATCATTATATATTGTTCTGTTCTTCGTAAAAAAAACAGAACAATTGTAGTGATATTGTAGACAAACATTATTTGTTAATGTTCTGTTATGTTTACTTTTTTATATGGATAACAAAATGAACAAACAAAAAATTTTAGCAACGACCGCACCACGAACAGCTTGTGTATTGTGTATATGTTTTGTTTGTGTAAAATTATTTTGCTGGCTTTTTGTTTTTTTTTCGTATGTGTATTTTGTTTTTGTAAAAAATTCTTGGTTTTTTTTACCAGCCAAAAGGGACGAACATTAATGAGCTGAACCAAACACAATGAAGTTTGTTGAAATAAAAAAAATCCGAACGGAATTAAATGTTTTCATCTTTTGTTGAGTTTGATAAAAATAGTATTTTTCTTTTGTGTTCGACAGATGACAAACAGGGAAATAATAAATTCAAGTTGTTTTTATTCGACCTTTTCATATACGTATAAATTAATTTACTAAATTAAATTAAAACCAAAGTTTTTCAAAAATTATAAAGCTATGTTCACACCTATTAAATATTTGACGCCCTACACATAACCGCTAGTTTTCTTAAAGAATTGTTTGCTTTTGCGAAACTTTTGAAACGACAGTTTTAACAGTTTCTAACTAATATTATACAATTATCATCTTAAAAATAAATTTAAGTAAATCAATATAAAATGTTCAAAATAAAGCTTAAGTTTGATCAATTTACTGGTCACGTTTTTTTAGGATTTTATCGTCAAATATTTGTTAGGTCTGGACACATGTCCCTAAAGTCATACCCATGTACTTATTTTGTTGGTTTAATTAACTTGTATTTTATTCCAAAAACTAGTTTAATTTTGTGTTCGAAAAAACCGGTTATCCGGTTATTTTAAAAATGCTTAAGTTTAAATTTCAAGAAAATCGGTTCATTAGCTAAGAAGAAGTAGGGAAGGGGAGCTTTTCCCCGTTTTGCCCTATTTTACGCTCTCTAGCTATATGAAATATACTTTACGACCTATTCCGAATGTCATTGCACACATAGCACGTTACGATGCATGGCTTGGTATCTTTTAGAGTAACAAAAAAAAAATGATAATATGGAAAATGGAAGGCATTCGTTGATATTTTTTCGGCCGATTTCGTGCAAGCTGCACAAAAGCAATTTACAGACTATCCCCAACATACCCTGAAATTTTGGTTGAAATCGGGTTTGCAGTCAGTGGTGACATCAAAGTGTGCACTTCTTTTTGTATATACTCATAAATTAAAAAAAAATGTCTCAACAACTATTTGTTATAAAAATATAATACATTCTGGTCCCCAGCTTGTATAGGGTGGCCTTAAAGAGTTTATAACTTCATTATTATGGGAATATTATCACGTTTAGTTTTTACTACATACCCATTTTCTGCTTCGTTCATCGGTTCTCCTTTTCCTAAACTCTGGCAAAATTTCGGGTGCAGTGGCCATGATTTCTTTTCGATGGTTATTTTTTAGTGGTAAACAAATAATTTTAATTTAAAATATTTCCAAAAAAACTGTCTGGACAACCTAAATCCGGTGAATGTTGAGGCCAGTTAAAATCGCTTGTGTACGAAATATGCGTTCGCCAAATATGCCCCTTATCACAGTCATTTGGGGCAGTGCAATATGAGCTAATATGCTCCAAATTTTCTCAAAAGTCTAATGTACTCAAAACTCTTTGCAGCGACTTGCGCCTTGATAGTCCAAGTTGTGCCAAACGTCTTCTTGCTGATGTTGAGGGACTATGCTGTACGCTTTCACTTACACGTTCAATATTTTGAACAGTGTTTACGGTACGTGCGCTTTCGGCACCAGGAAGAGTTCTTACAGGCCCATGTCGACGAAAAATTTTAATCAGATGGTTTATTGCTGACGCTGTGGGTGCAATGAGCATATTTAAATGCCAAGACAATAAATTGT
This sequence comes from Pollenia labialis, assembly GCA_949318255.1. NCBI lineage: Eukaryota > Metazoa > Arthropoda > Insecta > Diptera > Polleniidae > Pollenia > Pollenia labialis. Next base: position 27,041,280 of record OX439140.1, on the reverse strand, counting down.
TGGTTTGAAAGATAAAATTAAATTATTTTTGTTCGATTGTATATTTTAATAGGTTGTATATTCTTAATTAATTCCCCAAATCTTTTTTATGAAGTGGTTAAAAAAATAATAATAAAAAAAGTTATAAAGAATTCAAACCTTATAGCCCATTCTGTGTCACCTTGTATTAAGTCTTCGGATAACTTATATCAACAAACACACGGACAGAAAGACATCGTTTATTTGATAGAGTGTCAGATCGAAATTGTAGAATTAACAAACGGAATGACGAACTTATATCCACTCTACCCACCTGTGGCAAAGGATTGATTTTCTTTGATAGTGTGTTTTTTTATGACTGAGAAGCAGAATTTGTTTCGATAACAGCTTTTACTTGTTTTTGTTATTTGAATATATTTTTTTCACCAGGAATATTTTTACCCATTTATTTATATAAAGTTTTATTTTTGTTATTTTCTTTATAATTTATTCGTTTGCATTATTATTTGTAGCTCATATTTATAACATTTGCAGTACTTTTTGTATTTGCAATAACCGTAGCATACATTTAGGCGGGACTTTGGTATAATGATAAGTTATAAAGAGAAATTTGTGGCTGTGGCTGTGGCATGGCAAAATGTGTTGATGAAGATGATTTTTTATTTTTATTTTTAAAGCCAATAAATACAAAGAGAAGAAACCCTGATGATTTATTGCTCAAGTTTATGATGTGTGGAATATATATTGTTTATTTTGGTCTTACGTTGGTTATAAATTATTTTGTAAAGCTCATTTCTTTAAATTAAAAAAAAAACTACTGTTATTAATATTAAAAAAAAATTGCTTAAAAGATACGCAGTTTTTATTTATTTTTTTTTTTGAGAATTTTAACTAAAGAACAAAGCATAACAGTGTATACAAATCTCTTTCCTTCTCCAATCGTTTTAAATTTTATCAAAAACAATACAGATAATTTTTTTAAATATCGCTATTTAAAAGGAAATTTTGCCATTTATTGAAAATTTCTTAGGCTGTAGGAAATATCGCCCAAAGAAAAATGGCCCAAAAAAAAAAAATGAAAGATCGCCCAAACGAAGAATCGGCCAACCAAACATGAAAAATGACCCAAAAAGGTATATACGAAATTTTGCCCAAAAAAAACGAAAAAGGGCCCAAAAAGAAAATGAAAAATGACCCAAAAAGCTGAAACGAATTTTTTCCCAAAAAAAAAAAAATTGAAAATTACTCAATTTGCAAAAAAGTGTTTATTATTCATATAAATTTAGTTATATACAAATATAAGTTTTATGTAAAAATTTGCATTGTGCCTTCAACAGCTGTTCGGCAGTATGGACGCTATGACACTTTGCAAAGTGTCATAATGTCCACAACTTAACTTATAAGGATACCGGCTTCGCCAACTAAAGCTTCTCTGCACAGCCGGCCTTCGGCCGGGCGCAAGGATTTTCTCCTCTATGGTATAACAAATACCGGCTTCGCTAACTAATGCTTCTCTGCACAGCCGGCCTGCGGCCGGGCGCAAGGACTTTCTCCTCTATGGTATAACATACACCGGCTTCGCTAAGTAAAGCTTCTAAAATCTGCCTTATTTCTGAACGAAGGCCGACTACGCAGAGAAGCTTAAGCTAGCGAAGCCGTTTTTTTTTATACCATAGAGGATAAAATCCTTGCGCCCGGCCGAAGGCCGGCTGTGCAGAGAAGCTTTAGTTGGGGAAGCCGGTATCCTTATAAGTTAAGTTGTGGACATTATGACACTTTGCAATATGTCCCGTTATTTTTATAATGATAATGAATGATTTGGACAAATAGTATGTAACATTTTGGAAGAATTTTAAAAATGGAAAATGGCCCAAAAAATGGGCTATTTTTCATATAACAATTTTTGGGCGATTTTTCATAATGAAAAATCACCCAATTTCAAAAACGAAAAATCACCCAACAATAAAGAAAAATAGCCCAAAAATTTTGGGCCATTTTTCATATGAAATCAGGCCCAATTTTACATGCAATTTTTTTGGGCGATTTTTCATTTTTGTTTTTGGGCCATTTTTCTTTGGGCGAAATTTCCTACAGCCAATTTCTTAATGTCGCTATTTTTAAGAAAATTTCTTGAATTCCGTTATTAAAGGAATATTTTGCAAAATTTTGTTGTTTAGACGAAATCTGGTAGAATTTTGTCAGTAAAGGAAATTTTGCAATTCATAAATTGTCGTTTAGGGAAATTCTCTTAAATGTTGCAACTATTGTTATTTGAAGAAACTATTCCGTTATTTAAGGTCAATTTCCAAAATTTTATTGTTAAAACGAAATCTTAAAACTTTTCGTCGTTTAGGGAAATTTTGAAGAATTTAATTTGTAAGAGGAAATTTTACAATAAATTGTTATTAAGGGGAACTGTAGGGTATGGCGTACACTGTGGCCAGTGCTTAGGAAGCTCGTTCCGGCTTCGCTGCTTGGCAGGGGTTAAATCTGCGTCAGGACCATGATAGGTATTTTTACGGGTCACTGTATGATAGGAAGGATGGCGGTGATTAAAGATTTAAAGTTGACTTCGTACAGCCTTTCTAACTAACCTAACCTAGAGAAACTCTTGAGAAATTTCCGTTAAATAATGAAATATATTTCAAGAAAACGTAATATTTTGAATCAGGCTAAAGTTCATCAAATTAAATTTTTTTATGAATAAAAGAATTTTACAGCATAAAATTCATTAAATTTTTCATTTTAGACTGACCTGGGAATCAAACCAGGCTTTCACGGACAGGTTGCCCTAATATACGTCGATGGTAACCACACTATTTCTTTAGTGGGGTCTGACGCTTAACACTCACCACCATTGACGAGTGCTGGCAGTCATTAGTCAAACATCAATCTTTAAACCAAATTTTATTCTACTTTGTGGATCGGAAATTTGTTGTGAATGATTATCCATTTTAATGTTTTTTCCTCTTCTGTTTTTTAATAGTTTATGTCAAGAAATCTTCTTGAAGTCCAAAGTACATTTTTCTTTTTTTTTAAGTTTTTTCTTTTTCTGTCTTTCAACTTTTCGTTGACCTTTTCCAGCTCAACTTGAAGTTCAAATGTAAACATAGAGCTCATGCCTAAGCTGTTAACAATAATTAGAATGTGGTTATTTTTATTGAAATATTAAAGTTTTTTAAATCAAAATTTTAATATTTTTAATCAGTTCATCAAATTTAATTTTCATAAAATTATTTTTATGATCAAAGGAATTATACAACATGAAATATGATAATTTTTCATTCTTGACTGACCTGGGAATCGAACTTAGGCAAACCCCTCTGAAGAGAGATAGTGTGGTTACAATCGAATCATGTCAGGGCAACCTGTCCGTGAAAGCCTGGGTTCGTTTCCCAGGTCAGTCAAGAATGAAAAATTATCAATAAATTTTAATTAATTTCATGCTGTAAAATTCCTTTCTTCATGAAAAAAAATAAATTTGATGAACTTTATTAGCCTGATTAAAAATATTAAAATTTTGGATTAAAAACCATGAATAGTTCAATAAAAATAAGCACGTACTATTTATTTAAAGAAAAGTTTGCAAATTTTTGTCATTAAAGGACATTTTTTAAACAAGTTTTTTACTGGAAAATTTAGCAAGTTTTTTTTATTATTCAAAATGTCATTATTTAGAGGTATTTTTGCTAATTTTCGTTCTTTAGAGAAAATTGGGTACTTTGGGGGTAGATTTGCATTATCTCATTGTTAAGCAGAAAGTTCGTTAATATAAGAAACTCGCTAGTTGAAGTAAATGTCCTGCGGGTTTACAATTTTCGATAAATCAATCAAACATCGGTATACATTTTTGATGTCCAAAAAAATTGATTGATAATAAATGTCATAACATTGCACCCGAAGCAGATGTGACAATGCAGACGTTAAGAACGCCAGTAGCACATCTCGTTGACGGCGACCAAAATTTACTAAAATCGAAAATTTTCCAACGACTGCGGCGAAAATACAACCGTCGGCTAAACTAAATAATATACAGTGCGGCTTTAATGTTTGTTGTTTGCAAACGAGATTTCGAAAAATTCGTATATTTTATAAAAAGGTTAAAAGAAAAATAATTAAACAATGGAAAAATGTGCCAAGAACAAAATGTTATTCATTTGGCATTTTTAATAGTTTTTTAGTGTTAAGATTTTTTCTCGTCCAATTTTTTTGACAGTTCAAAGCGAGAACTTTTCCCACAATAATGTAACAAACACACTTTTTTGTAAATTGGTGAGTAATTTCGTGTACTCGGCGAAAAAAGGTACAGACACAGTATATTGAGAAAAACTGATGATTGATTCAATATATGGCATTTTTGTCTCATTTCACACATTTCAATCGAAAAGATTATCGACGCGAGAGTTACAGAACATGGTCACTGGTATATTAAACATTACGATGTCCTTATCCTGGACCATAAACCCTATCTATGCATTAGAACGGAAAAGTCTGAAAAATCCTCCATGTCAATACATACTCTCTCAGTGCATTAGTTTTGAAACTGCTCCATGGCTTACTCCAGAGGATTAGTTTTTAAATCGTTTAAAAACGAAAACATGTAATTTAACAAAATTTTTTTTTTTTTAATAATGACTTGGTCCATGATTGCATTACATTGGACCATGTTGTAATAAGTTCGTTTTATTTAAATTTGCAGGAACTTCACACGTACTAAATTTTGAAAGATAATTTTAAATTTTGTTTTAAGAGAGTTCCTATTCCAGTCGTTTCCCTATAAACTTAGAAGTCAAATGGGATATTAAAAAAAAATTATTTATATTTTTCTTATTTTCGTATTTTTTTTTTGCTAGTTGTAGCGTAAATGTAAAATTTTAATATTTTTAATGAGCTGCCTGCTATTTGCCATTTTCATCATCATCAATGGAGTACACCTAGAGAAAAAGCATGTTTAAATATGGTCACCTCCAACAAAACAATTTTGAAAGAAAATTTTCAACAAATTATGTTTAACGTAACCATATTATTATCACCGACAACTATATTATCGTTCAACTAGTCCTCGAAAATGATGCCACAGCCATATTGTGATTGCTTTCGAATATGTCATTGTTGATAATAACTTAAATATGTTAAACACTTATAATAGCGTGGTTGGTTTTCAACTATAGCTGTTGCTCTTGGAGAAGAGGAAAATACTATTGTTAATGTAAAAGAAAATTATTGTTATATTTAACTACAACATGTTTAGAGGTAACCATAATATGATTGTGGCTACTTGATCGACGACTAATTTAGCCATAATATGGTTGCCGGTGAAAATAATATGATTAAATATACCATAAAATGTTTATATTTTTCTTAAAAACAATTTTGTTGCAGGTGTCCATATTCAGCGTTGCCGTTGTGACGCTAAAGTACCACCTTTGACCCTTTTTCATGCCAATGCCACTTTTGGTCACCCTTTTATTAAATTATCCCTTTGTATAGTTTTTACAAAATTTATGACACTTTTTTAATCTTTTTTGAAAATAACTATAAATTTCCATATTCTTTACGCAAGTTCTCATGAGTTTTGTGAACAGACATATACAAATTGTTAGCAAGTCATAACGTCCAGTGTCATAGTGTCCACGGACACTATTTACAAACAATCTCCATGCTTTCTTCTCTCAACTTGCTCGAATCGGAGCTGGAAGAATGGACTTCAGGTGAAGAATTGATTACAAAATACAGTATAAGTATTTCTAAGAATAGATTAACATTATGAAAGGTTTTTGAAAAGATACTTCTTTTTTGAATAAAATGCCTACACTCACAATATTATTACAGTAACGGACTTTAGTTTATTTATGAAATATTCCGTTCAGTCATTTTTCAATAAATAAACATTTAAAATTCCAAGCAAATTTATTTTTAACTGATTCTAACAGTTATTCAAAAAACTAAGTGCATATTAATACGGATTTTCAGTTGCAGTTAATATTGTCCGTTGATTGAGTTAAATTCTTCTTTATGTTAAAGTAAATAAAAATGTAATTTAAAGCAGCGAAAAGTTCATTTAATTTTAACTGTCAAAAATTCAACCGCGAATTCCGTAAAAACAAATCAATATTCAGTTATCTTTTATAAATTAATTGTCAAAAAATTAACTACATATTCCGTTAAAATAAATAAATATGCAGTTATTTTATAAAATTTTACTGTCAAAAATTCAACACCATATTCAGTAAAAACAATTAAATATTCAGTTATTTTATATAATTTTACTACCAAAAATTAATTTGTACTTATCTATAAAAAATGAATTGCTTGTTTTGTGTAAGCAATACCCATTTTCTATTTGTTAAAATAATTTAGTTAAATACATCAAATTTTAATAGTAAAATAATTGCGAAGCCATATCGGTCATGCTGCTGGTGTCTTATAATTGAGAGTTCTTCTGTAAACAACGTGGCCAGTACAACAAAAGTAAAACAAACGTCTGTAACTGGGTAAGTAAATAAAAATATTCTCCCTCCCTCGCTTATAAGAAAAACAAGCGGACAGGTGTCTGTCTGGTATTTTTTAGAAATTCGGCTCTTTTGTGGAGTAAACGAAAATTTAATAAAAATAACTGAATATTTAATTGTTTTTACTGAATATGGGGTCAATTTGACAGTAAAAAATTGATTGTAAAATTTTAATAAATAACTGAATATTTAATCGTTTTTACTGAATATGGTGTTGAATTTTTGACAGTAAAATTTTACAAAATAACCGAACATTTATTTGATTTTACGGAATATGGTGTTGAATTTTTGACAGTAAAAATTAAATGAACTATTTGTTAAAAATAAATGAAAAATAGGTAGACCGGTTTTTAATTGAACTTTCATTTATTTTATATTACAATTTCAGTTAATTTTACGTACAGAATATTGTGAGTGTAATATTGGAATGTACCTGTGAATTGTTTGTTAGCTTTAACATTAATATAAAATTCAATTATTTGTAATTACTTTTATTTTAGTCTTATGTATTTAATTAAAACATACACTCACAATATTCTGTACGTAAAATTAACTGAAATTGTAATGTAAAATAAATGAAAGTTCAATTAAAAACCGGGCTACCTATTTTTCATTTATTTTTAACAAAAAGTTCATTTAATTTTTACTGTCAAAAATTCAACACCATTTTCCGTAAAATCAAATAAACATTCAGTTATTTTGTAAAATTTTACTGTCAAAAATTCAACACCATATTCAGTAAAAACGATTAAATATTCAGTTATTTATTAAAATTTTACTGTCAATTTTTTACTGTCAAATTGACCCCATATTCAGTAAAAACAATTAAATATTCAGTTATTTTATTAAATTTTCGTTAACATCACAAAAGAGCGGAATTTCTAAAAAATACCAGACAGACACCTGTCCGCTTGTTTTTCTTATAAGCGAGAGAGGGAGAATATTTTTATTTACTTACCCAGTTACACAGGTTTGTTTTACTTTTGTTGTACTGACCACGTTGTTTACAGAAGAACTCTCAATTATAAGACACCAGCAGCATGACCGATATGGCTTCGCAATTATTTTACTTTTAAAATTTGATGTATTTAACTAAATTATTTCAACAAATAGAAAATGGGTATTGCTTACACAAAACAAGCAATTCATTTTTTATAGATAAGTAAAAATTAATTTTTGGTAGTAAAATTATATAAAATAACTGAATATTTAACTGTTTTTACTGAATATGGTGTTGAATTTTTGACAGTAAAATTTTATAAAATAATTGCATATTTATTTGTTTTTATGGAATATGTAGTTAATTTTTTGACAGTTAATTTATATAAGATAACTGAATATTGATTTGTTTTTACGGAATTCGCGGTTGAATTTTTGACAGTAAAAATTAAATGAACTTTTCGTTGCTTTAAATTACATTTTTATTTACTTTAACATAAAGAAGAATTTAACTCAATCAACGGACAATATTAACTGCAACTGAAAATCCGTATTAATATGCACTTAGTTTTTTGAATAACTGATAGAATCAGTTAAAAATAAATTTGCTTGGAATTTTAAATGTTTATTTATTTAAAAATGACTGAACGGAATATTTCTTAAATAAACTACAGTCCGTTACTGTAATAATATTGTGAGTGTACTAATAAACTTCACCTTATTTTACTTTAAAATACCCCTTTTTGACCGTTTTTTTTTCTTATGTACCCTTTTTATGACACATTTTCGAAATTTTCAACGGCAACCCTGTCCATATTTCAACATGTTTTTTCTCTGCGTGTAGCACGTGTGTATATGTATTTTGTTTAAAACATATAATTTCTTGTTTTTTTTCGCTTCTGTTACTTTTTTTTTACTATTTCCCATAAAAAATTTAAGAGTAAAATAACATAATAATTTGTAATTTTTATTTCACTTATTTCCTATTTTTTTGCTGGCCTTTTTTATGTGGTTGCTTGTTATAAAAACGTTGCCACAAAATTTTTTTTGTTTTTCATCTTGTTAATTTTTGCGCGACTGTTTGCCAGTTAGCTGGCTGACTGGCTGGATGGATGGTTGGTTGGTTTGTTGGTTGGGTTGATTGAGGCTTATTTCACCTTTGTTTTTATTTATGCTCCACTGATTAAGCAACAAAAACATAATTTTTTCAGGCATCTTTTTAAGGTTTATTCCTTTTTTTGTTTTGTTTTTTTTTTCTGTAAAAAAAAATGTACGACTCATTATTAAAATTAAACTGTAAGTTTAATTAGTTGCTTTTGTCAATTCGAAAACATAATTAAAACAAAAATTCTGATTAAAATATTAAGGTTATGTTCGTTGTAGTTTACAGAAGCAAATAAGAAATAATTTTTAGATTGCTATTGATAGCGTGATTACGTGCGTTCGATTCCCTCGGCAGTCAAAAATGAAAAGTAATCAATAAATTTTAATTCATTTCATGTTGTAAAATTCCTTTCTGCCTAAAAACCAATTTAATAAAAAATTAAAGTATCAAAATTTAGTTTCAAAATCAAAAACTGTTTAATACAATTTTCACAATATTAATAATAATTAAAAGATTCGGCAATTTTGGGGGTTGCTTTAAATTAGGTACAACTGAGAAGTAGTAAATTAGTTTATATTACAGTATAAAATTGATGAATAATACAAAAATCGTTTAGCAAAGTGGTGAATTGTGTAAATAAGCGTGGTTTAGTCACCTGAAGTCGACACCATCAAACTTTCAACAACTATGGGGGTAATTTTGTTGTTCACTTCACCTTGCGTTGAGAAAATTTTCATATAAAATTTTTGAAATTTCAAAAAATGTGAAGTGAACAACAAAATTACCCGTTATATGTTTTGTTATTTTGGACTCACATTATAGGGTTTCTGCTAAAAAAATACTACATTGGTACTTAAATGCTGTTATATGAAACAATTTAATTTTTAAATAAAAATAAGATGCATATTTACGTATTTTTAGAAAAAATATTGAAAATTAGATAATATATAATGAGATAATGAAATAAAACATCAGACCTTTTTTCCCTTCGCCTGCAATTTTCCGAAAAAATCCCTACAAAAAGGGAAAAATTCATATGCAACAAATTTTTTTGTGATCGTTTTGCGAATTACTGAAATGCTGTAGTAGATGTCTAAACAAAGTAAAAACATTGAAAATTATTGTTGAAGTTTTTTCTGAACCTACTTACAACTACTATTAATGTTGGAAGAATTCCAACAAATTGGAGTGGGGAATGTAAGAAGAGATAAACTCACTGTTTATTATACTCACACCACAACAGTACTGATGTGTGTAACACCTTAAAATATTGGTCCTAGACACAACTTAAAGTATACCGATCGACTCAGAATCACTGGCTGGCTGTCCATGTAACCTTGTGCGCAAAGTTCAGGTCGCAATTTTGGAGATAATTTAGGTTCTTATTGGCTTATTGAAAATTGGGTGAATCGTAGGACCACGAGGGAAGATATGGTGGAATTTATTCCTCTCAGAAACTATCAAACCGATGTTAATAAAATTTAAAATAAAGATAGAACCATATCAATATGGAGACAAAAGGTATGCATTTTTAAAAAAATAGGACCACGAGGGGAGGTAGGGTAAATTTCTGAGATAACAATCGATTTTGACAGATATTTTAGCACTTTATGAGAATAAATATATAGATTGTATCGAAGCATGTACTTTTCTATGTTTTTATGTGACATAAAATTGCAGTTTGTAACAAAACAGTCATTTTCAAAACTATCTCTTTGCATTTTGTGTAACAAAACTCGCTTGTTCATTGTTCTTAATTTTCTGTTAGAAGTGCACCGAGATATCGTTGGTTAAATAGAGTCGAATTAGGAAATTAAACAATGCAAATATGTTCGCTTTAACATATTTGGTTTTTATAAATCGTATATTGAATTAAATTTTTGTAGGGATGTTCTTATATACGACTGGAAATCTGCTGTATCTCCTGTGGTGAAAGCACTAAGTGAGCTACATATTAAATTCCAAGCTTCAAAGCATGGAAAAGCAACTCGGAAAAAATCCATGACATTGTTCCAGATATACTTCCTATCAATGTTATATCTTTATATCCTTAATAAAATTACGTCATATAATATAACATACATTTACTTATTAAATTGGACTTGGTGTTCTATACCTCCCATGTTGGCATTGATACTGTTCAGTCCCTTGGCACAACAGCACCAAGTCCAACAACAAAAGGTCCGAAAAATAGTACAAGATTTACACAAATTTTTTTACCTAACTTTTCTCTTCAAAATGTGTTATACAAAATTTTACAAGTAAACACTGAAGGCGCATCTGAATGTTTCAATAAAAACATATATCAGTTTCCTCAGAACGGTTAAGAAAATTCTTCGAAATGTTTGACTAAATAAAAAATTGAACCAAAATAGCAGTGCTTTAATTTATCTATTTTAAAAACAAAAGCTCTCACTTAACAATTCACAAAAAATGACTTTTGATGTTCTTTGCCTCTAAGCACATTCTCCTTATTGTCTAAAAATTCAGTGGTAAACGACACTAAGTACACTTGATTCCCTATGCACCTAAGCAAGTTGAACTTGGTGTTGTTTTTAACTTTTCTATCTCGGAAACTATATCGGATAATACTTATGGGAATTCACACATCGATAGATGAAAAGTTCAGATTCCAACTGTATAAAATACGTATTTTGAAAAAGGGTGAGTTGTGATAGTTAACCTCCCACCAACAGAACTGTTGTTTAATTTTTAAGCACTGTTTGCCTAATTTTAATAAATTTATTAAACTGTCAACATATACCAAAGTTCAATGATTAATTTTCCTGGTGGGCTAAAGAGCGTTGCAAGACTAGTTCGATCCCATATGGGTCGTAGAAAAACTAGTTTCTTTCGGAAATTCGTAGCAGAACTCGTTCGTTACAAAATTAAATCTATTATTTTTTTATATTTAAGTTAGTTTCAATTTTTATACTGATGAGTTATTAATCAAGAACGGCATAATACTTCAAAATCAAAAAACTTCAACTAATTTGGTCCATTTAATCCGCAGCTAAATGTTTTTTAAATTTTCCCAAAATTCGAACAAAGTGTAACAAACGAGTTTTGCAGCTCACCTACTCAAACATAAACTATACAGTTTTTCAAAAATAGGACCACAAGGGGAGGCAATTTCTGTTTCTCACACTCTTCAACAATAAATTTCAGTGTTTTTATCAAGAATAAAAATTGGGAAATGAGTGCGACTAACAAAATCTATTAAATTCAAATTTTGTATTCCCAAAAATTACGTTGATAATTATTTTTTTTGTTTTTTTTTTATATAGCGCTAATATGGGCGTACAAAACGAACAGCAATTCATTTTGATTTATAAAGAAGATTAAGGCAAATCGTGCAGTACTTACACACGTCGATACCATCACAGAGCGAAAAAAGACGTTAAAAAATTGTCAACCAATGGTAATGAATTGATTACAAAGTGTTGTCAACAAAATGTTGTCATATTGGGCCGAAAGATAAATAACCCTACAAGAAGACTACCGGTCATTTTACTAGTTATATGACCGGTAGTGTTGACCAATATATTGGGTAAAGTTTCTATTAGTTTATTAAGAGAAAAATGAAAAAACTAACCGAAACTCTTGTGTACATGTGATTTTGCCTCCCTTTCTTTTTTTTTTTTTTTTTTTTTTTTTTAAAATTTTTTTTTTTTTTTTTTTTTTTTTTTTTTTTTTAATTCCCTACGCTAATCCCCGCGAAGCCTTACGCTTGTCTGCAGGAAAGAAACCAGAGTCTCTGGCGGGAATCGAACCCACGACCCCGGGGTTGATAGACTAGCTCACTACTAGCTAGCCTACCGGGGCACTCACTAATGAATTCCACTCGACTACGGAACATATATCTGTACTGCTTACTCTCCTGCTTTTTATTAGTCAATGATAACCAAAATAGTGGTTAATGCTAACTGGTTAGTCATAACGTAAATATCACTAACTAGGTATTTATAACGTAAATATTGGTTAATACTAACCTTTATAAAAAACACTTTTTTTTAATTTTCATTTTAAGTTAAATTTTTTATTAAAAAAATATAATCGAAGTTCATTACTATTAAATTTTAGAAAAGTAAATACCACGTACCATTATTTCTGTGGCTGCTCTTTAACGTTCCACTTCTTCCATGGGCCTGGAAATGTAGGTAAACATACGTGTGCCCAATCATTTAATCGTAGATCTTAAAAAGACGTTTTATTTTGATAACAATTTGTGTGCAAAAAATTAAATACATACTTGAAAAGCCATCAGGATTTTTAATAATTCTTTTTGTTCCTTAATTATCTGCACCAAATCTAAAACGATTATCCTGGCCAAAGCCACCACCCGAATGACCGCTACCTGTTGAACGAGCACTCCTTTGAAAACGACCTTTTTGTTTCCTGTTAATCCAGAACCACGTCCTCTGAAGCCGCCATCAAAACGCCCTCTACCACTAGCATTCTGATTACTTCTTTTTGGCGGTGTCACTTTTTTTATAGTAATTTTTTACTCACTCTTTAGTTACAAATTATAAATTTAATTTAATTGAATTTTTTTCTTTAATATAAATCGCAAATATTAAATTTAAGAAATTCACAAATTTTTACACGCGTATGACAAAAATATATTAAAATGTTGGCATTATTTTGAAAGTGTTAGTTGTAACATTCTAACATATATGTTAGAGTGGAACAACTAATGTAAAATTGTTGCAAGTGTGTTAGTAATTTTTTTAGTTTTGGTTATGCATTTCTTGTAGGGAACGTACCATTGTTATCAAATTTGTATCGCACTGTCATTATTAATATCGAATATACAAACAACTTTTGTTTTCGCCGCAAGTATAAAGCGCAAATTTTTTTAAGGGAAATAAAATGAGTTAGAAATAAAATTATAAAACTAAAATTGAAAGAAAAAAACATTATAAACAGTGAAGAAAGCATTAAGTTCCTTGGATATGAATGATGTACAAAAAATGCAAGTGCAAAAAATTCATGACGATGAGGAGGCCTAACAATTGAAAAAAATTATATTAAATCTAATATTTGACAATGAAGTTCATGTATTTTTAAAAAAACAAAAGGTGACAAAATCACAACGTGGTGGTTAAAAAATATTGACACCATCTGTTATCAAACTAAACACAAACGTAGTTGGCTCACTTTTGACAACGAATGGTGTCAATTTTGGTACTTATATAGCGGATTTTTCCCTCTGTGATTACGCTGAGTTCAAAAATGAATTCGCCAAAATAACTTATAGTTTCCATACTCCGTTTCGCATTTCGATTCAGTTATATCGGCCAATAAGGAAGAGAGTAATAGTATAATAATAAAATTAATTGTGACGCAACTCAGGAAAAATTGATCTATCGCCACTAATGGTCAAGGGTTGTACACATAAGTTTTGCAATTCTTGTGTAACACCAAAAAATATTCATCTGAGATACAACAACTTACATAAATAAATACATAAATATATTCTAGGTCCTTGTAAATCCGTAGTAGATTTAGGTTTATCCGTTCTTTTATTTAAGAAAAAAATGATTTAATATGGTGAAGGGTTGCTAAGATTCGGCACAGCCGAATATCCCACTCTTACTTGTTGTTTTTTACTCAAAATTAAAGTTATGAAACTAGTTTGTACCATTGTAAAATAAGTCCAAACTATAGTCATTAGAAATTTTGTTCTCAATTTCAAAACCCATAAACCGTCAAATAAAAGAAAATATGGAAAAAATTAAAACAAGCGTCAAAAATCAAATAAACTATTTTGACATTACATGGGTAAATAATGAAAAATCTCCCATAGGAACTTGAACTGGTACTTATTATACTATGGTTTGTACCAAATTCATGTCCAAGACATCATCTTACAATAACTTCATACCTATTTTTTTAAATAATTTCTGGCTTAAATATGCTTATATTCAAGAAATAAAAAGCAAATATATTTAAGGTTTATCAATGCAAAATAACAAAGTTGTATCCCTAAGACCAAAGGAGCAACAGAGTTTTGATGCGATAATGGCCTAAACTTTCCACTGTACACCAGTGCGTATGAGTAATAGGCAGAATCGGAATAAAAACCAATACAGTGAACTCGCGTTAATGTGAACTAATAAAAACCAAGGTAGATCACATTATCGAATTTGTTCACATTGTCGATGGTAAAAATTTTAAGCGCCATACTGTGTTTTTTTCCTTAAAAAGTCTAGAGAGTATCGAAACTCTTGGTATTTGTAACATAACATGTAATTTATTGCAAGCTTAACGATTTGTTTTTTAAAATTTTCTTTTTATATTAAATATTTACTTACAAAAAATTAAATTAAATATTTCAACTCTTGTCAAGAAGTTTTGGTTTTATGGGATCCAGATGCACATGCACAGCAAAGAAATTTAACTCATTGCCTCTCCATCTTATTTTCCAAAATAAGCCTGACTCATCTGCATTGTAAAACTGATTATTTAATAAACCGAGTTCATCTATCTTTGCTCTTAGCTTCAATTTAACAGGATCTACCAGATGAGGTTGCGCTGAAAGCTTTTCTCTAAAAGTCGGAATCCGTATCTCTGATAATTTTTTAAGCCACCCATCGCTGGCATTGAAGTCGTGTCGATTTTCATTTAAATTGGATTGAAGCTGTTTCGCTTTTTCTTTCAGCATCAATAAACTTCTCGGAAGGTGTTATTTCTCATCTTAAAGATTTTTTGTAAATACACAGGTGTGTACGAAAAAATATAAAGTTCAAGCGATTTCTATGCTTTACGAAAGACAATAGACCTTCATTAACAAAACTTAAAGTATGTATGCATGTTTTGTTATCATTTTTTATTCAATCGGAAGATTCCCAAAATTAGAAAATAAACAGAAATCGCCAAAATGTTTGTTCACTATTTAGAGCCATTAAACTTTGTTCACTACTTAGAGCGCTAATATAAAAAAATAGGTGTTCACATTACTGGATAATTCACTATATTATAAGTTCACAATACCGAGAGTATACTGTATGTCGATTTCTATCGTCTATAAAACCAAACACTCTTTGTATAAAACTAATTTATGGATATACTTTACGATGGTCAGACCGAGAATCACCTACTGATCCTGGGTATGGTGGCAAAAGATTCAGCAATCTTGCAGTGGAAAAGTGCAGCAAGCTGCAGTGATATGTCTGGCCCTGAAGGGTCTAATGCGCACATGTCGCCCGGCAGCACTTGAGGTTTTAGTGGGTAAACTACCACTACACATCCCTATAAGTTGGACTGCTATGTCGAGTGTCCTTAGGATCAAGCTGACATAAGGGCTTGCTGAGGTCCATGGGCATACCGGCTTGTTGAAAATGGCTCCGGGCCTATTTGTCTGTGCAAGGGCGGACATAATGACCAAGGAGCTAGGCTTCAAAAGATGGTTCAGGACAATCATTCCGGACAGGAGGGCCTGCAGTGATAGAAATCCCTGTCAGGGAAATCATGAATTACACTGGTATACCAACGTGTATAAATCGAAGCACGGAGTGGGTGTAGGGGTTTTTGGACCTAATACACGAATTTCGATGGCACTTGGCATATCATCTAGTGTGTTTCATCCTAGCCAGAGGAATGGTTGGCGGCATGGCCGGGGAAGGCTACATGAGCTGTAGACAAGAAACAGAGTGGCGCACTGCCGGATTCGGGGGCACACAAATGTCCCAGGTAATAGTAGGGCTGATGAGCTGGCCAGTGCTGGTTCTAGCGCCCGGATGATGGGTCCCGAACCCTTCTGTAGGTTGAGTTGGGCCGGGCTTCAGTCCCTCATAGGAGACTGTGCTCTAGTCGAACATAGGAAATACTGGGTATCGCTTCTGGGAATGCGTCAGGTAAGGGAATTCATATCTTCCGGAAATGTAATGATGACGAATGGTCTCGGCAGACAGGATCTGCGACTGTCGGCGGCTTATCTGGCTGGTCACCACACGATGAAGTACCACCTTTTTCGGATGGGCCTGGCAGAAGATCAGAAATGCAGACTATGTCTAGACGAGGACGAGTCGACGAAGCATATACTGTGTGACTACCCGCCGCTGGCATTGGGCCAGAAGAAGGCACTTTAGGTGCGTCGCGAATCGGTGCTATATCTGCAAAAGGTCTGATTATGTACCTTTGGGAAGCAGAGGCTCTTTTGGCCAACTAAAGGGGAGTGGTACACTAGACATAAACTGCCCGCGGTACCAGGCGCAATTGAGGGAAACCTCCCCGCGTTGTCAAAAAAGTATGTTATACTAAATTGGTAGGAAACATAATGGAATATTCAGACACAGAATATTGCGAATTTCTAAAGTAAAAACATGTCTGCCAACAAGCAAATAAACAAAAACATATGATTTAATTTGCCTGAATAGCACGAAAGTGTGACCGCATTGTACGGATTATTGTCGCAATTGAGTTTTGGCCGATATGAACCGAAAAAAAATTGTCACAATCTGCGAAAATAATGGGACCACCTAAGAAAAAATTTTGTAATGTTTTTAAATGTGCGCCAATCAATATATCACAATAAAAATCGTCACAGATTGTTCTGTTTGAGCCGATAGTGGGATCTAAGCTTTATACTTGTTGTTTGAAAGTTTGCTTCGACCTTTAAATTTTACGTCGGAAAATAACTGTTTTAGATGGAATTTTATTTTTTTAGTTCACAAAGTACTGTTATAAAATAAATTTTTGGATATCAATTATAACTGTTACGGTCCCTGCTTTATTTATTTTTATATTATTTTACTTGTGAATTTTCATTGTTTTACTTTAAACGCTTGCTGACATTCAAATGCAAACTGTCGTTTTATGATGAACTTTTACCACCCATTAAATAACTAAATAAACCTGTTACTATTCCCTACAGGCCATCCTCTTCAATAAAAACAAATATTTCGTCAAACAAAAAATTTAAATTTTTTGCTAACCAAAATATGTTTGAATGAAAATAAATTGAAAACCTTAAATTGCATCTGTTGTTACGTTAAACAACATGTCTTATTTATTTGTGCTGTCTGCTGTTGCTATTTTTTTTTTACTTTAACCACTTATTTTTTTCTGCATCTTTAGTTGTTGCATTTTTAATTTTCTTCTTTTGTTAAAAAATTTTTTTCTACTTGGTTGAGCTTTTTTTTTTTTTTGGTGGCAACCAGCACAAGAACACAAAAATCTTATGAAAACTCTTACACTCTCTACCAGAAGAGGATGTCTTGAGTTTACGTTACGGTATGAAAATATTGTAAAATTATGCACTGAAGGAGTTTTGAGTGTGTGTGCGAGTGTTGAAGAATACATGAGATCGAATTTGTGTTAAAGTATGCATGATAACCTTGTGCCTCAGACTCTAGGGGGCAAAAGAGATTTTTGGTTCGTTTGTTTTTTTTTTGGTAACAGTTTCAGTTGAGTGTTAAAAGTCTTAGAGTGATTGGTAGGGTCAGTGTTGCCAGAAATAATTTTGTTCATATTTTCAATTTAAAGTTTAAGGTCCCCAAAAACACTTATTCTATGATTAAAATTCCGGTATTAGAGTTTGTGTACTTAACAGACCATGAAATACTTAAACTATAAAAAGTTAGTGTAATGGTGAATATGGATTAATTATTTTACTTGGCTCTAACAGAAATATTTCCCGAAATAAAACTTTTAACATGATAGAAAATTTGGCTTAATTCTTTTGAATATGATTGCGGTAACCATATTCTAAGAGCAGCAGTTTGATCTTAACAGATTTAATGTTTGTTGGTAGCCATATTATGGTTAAACATTACCACAATATGGTTAAAATGTTTATAATTTTTTTAAAATTAACCATAATATTGTCAAAGTAAACATCCGTTCGTTGTAGCGCACAACGCATTATAGAGAAAATTCGTTTCTTGGTCGAACTAGCCGTATGTGGAATAGACTCCCGACAGAAGTCTTCCCAGTCGGCTACAATTTGGAAAAATTAAAAATAAATGTCCCCAAACACTACTACCTCTTTCCCTCTTCTCATAACCTATTTTTCTAATACCAACACAATGCATTACATTAGTATTGATATCCCTTGAGTGGTGGCTGAAAGTAAAAAAAAAATTATTATTTGGTCAAATATAATCATATTTTGGTCAAAATGAACCATATAATTGTTAAATTTAACTACGTTCTATATACATAATTGAGGTATAATTTTAATTTTAAGTAAAAAAAATAGTTTTCTTTGAGATAAAAAAAATAATTTTATTTCAGTTTATTGCAAATAGTTTCTAGTTCTAGTGGATCGGCAGGGTCTCAATCTTGTACCAAAATTCCAAATCACGTTTTTTAATAAAGTGTTGTCAATGGTTGATATCTGCTCTTTATTGTTGTTTTTAGCTCTTGAACTGCTGTGGGATTATTGTTGTACACTTTAGATTTCAAAAATAGTCTAAATGTTTTCAAATCGCATGATCTTGTTGGCAAGTTCACTCCTCCTCTACGACAAATAATGTAATTTTCGAACTATTTCAAGAGATCCATTGTTTCTTTTGCTGTGTGGCAAGTGGTAACATCCTGTTTAAATCATTTATTCTCTACGTCTAAATCATCAATTTTCCGCCACCTCCCTGTTGCTATTTCCATTGTGATATCTCAAATTTGGACTTCGCTTTAAGAAACAAATAAATTTACAAACGGTTGCGAAACACTTGTGCTCAAAACCTTTTAATTTTGCTGCCTTTGTTTTCTCAAACACAAGACAAAACTATATACATGTGTTGCAATATAGTTTTTTGTTTTGTTGCACTCACTGCAAAGTACAAAACGATAAAAAACGTTTCATTTTGCTTATTTTCGTGCTCTGATAGAAAGTATTTTAAGATCCTTTCCTACAAAGATATATAATACTCACAATTATCAATTTAATCCTCAAACGTTCCTCAAAATAAATTGCAGGAAAGTTCTTCGGCTGAAAAATCACCCATACTGCTTATTTAATGAAAATATACAGGGGTTTTCCCTTTATTGGAGGTGTTTTTATTTTTTTTTAGACAAAATAATCATCCTTATCGTGGATGTCGAATTTAAAATACGCCTGCGACTGTTTGGTAAGAGATTAAACAAAACGTGAACTTATTTCTTTTATGCCCAATTTTCAGGATAGTATTTAAATCTATATTAAGTTAATTTTCATAACAAACTTAAATCGTATTTAAAACAGATTGTGTTTTTGAGTTTTATTTGAAAAGTCTTATTTAATTAAGATAAAAGTATGGTAGCACTACTAAATACAAAAAAAAAATATAAAAAAGTGTAATTATCTACAAGGTGGTCTGAAAAAACAGCTGACTGTTAATGCTTTGCCTGTTGTTGTTGTATTTTTGTGATATTCAGGCCACCTTGCTAAAATATTGCAATGGAAACTTAAGTTGAAATTATGTGTACCACATCGGTGACTTAAGTTTGATTTAAGTTTTTAGTGAAGAAAAGAATTTTGTATTTAAATCGATTTTAAAAATAAATGTGTTTTAATATCAATCCTGAAAACTGGGCATTAATCTATTACCAAACAGTCGCAGGCGTATTTTAAATTTGCCAACCACGATAAGGGTGAACATTTAATAAGAAAACAATAAACTAAAATCATCCATAATATTCAATCGGATTTAGGTAGCTTTCACGTTTTTATAAATGGGTGCAATTTCAACCGAGGGACTTTTTCCTAATTCTTGAAATAATCTTGTAACGTTTAGATATACCAAAATAAAACAATGTTATTAATGCAAAATATAAATTTAAAAAATTTGAAAAAATTCTCATTGAGATCCAGCAAAATCTTTAAGAGAAAAAATATTTAAAAACATAAAATGGGTGAAATTTAACCCGAAGACCGTATAAGGGTTAAAGCCCATAACAATATTAAGATGAACAATATTTAACAAAAAAACAACCTTTCTTCAAAATTAAACTTCCTGACATTCAACAACTTCGAGAAGCAGTACGAAGTTTCGGACTAGAGTAGGAATTCTTGGTATCAAATAAATCAAATATGTTTAATTTAGTCAAATATTTACTTATTTCAAATGTTCAACAATTTTGCCCAACACTGTAAACTTGTGTCTTTTTTTTAATATCTTATCGTATAATAGAGAGTATGCAAAGAAGAATGAGTAGAAACCACCTAAAGTATTAATGCTACTAATCCCATAACGACAGCTGGCAGAGTATAGTGTACATGTTGCAGCCAAAATGACAACAACAATGCCAACATGCGGCAACATCATTGATGACAACTTTAAGTTGAGTTCGAAATTTAAGATAAAACCCTATAAGAACAGCCTTTTTCTCGTAACTTTTGTCTTCTGCTTTAACTTTTGCAACTTGTAGTTTAAGATTTTTCGTTTTGCGGTTCCAACCGCATGTTGTCGATCTTAATAACATCCGTTTAAGCCCTTGGGCTTGTTGTTGTTGCTGCTACTGTCGTGTTGTTATTGTTGTTGTGTTGCATGCATAGTATAATGTTTTGTTTTGCTACTGCCACAACTACCACTTGCATTTTATTTAAACATAACTTCTTTTCAGTTCTTTTAAATTTTCTTGCTTGCAAATTCTTTTGCCCATTTTTTTAGGCCAACAAAATAAAAAAAAAATGTTTAAAAATATTTAAACCACAACCGCACAGGCGGCAGGATGAACTTAAAATCATCCGAGAAAAAAAAAAAACTGAAGCACATGAAATAAGAGAGAAAATGAAACTTTAGCAACAAAACATGCTCATCATCAACATCATCTTTATCAGTTGTGGCATTGGCATCAGTTCAAAATGATGAAGAACGTTTACATGTTGCAAACATGAAACTAACTTTTTTTAGAATGTGATAATCAGCTGTAGAGAATTATTGATACCCTCCTCCATGAACTCGAACAATATTCAATTATCATCCATCATACACAACTTGTGTATTTGGACAAAATATTTGTCGAAAGTAGATCTAAGACAGACCTAAGCTTAACAGTGTAACAACTGTAACAACTGTTTTGAATGTACGGTCAGGTAATATTTATTAAAAAAAAACAACAGAAGGATTGCGGCAAATATGGAGAGATTTCCTTTTCCTGAACTTTTAAATTTCCCGAGAAAGCAGGATTGATTTTTCAATTTCTCGGGAAGTTCCAAGCATTCCCGTCAAATACAAAACGATGTAAATTATTATTTAAATAAATATATTTTAAAAAAGAACAAATCATAGGATCCATTTAATAAGGTTATGAATGCATAAAACGTTTAACTGTCTGTGGAAAAATGAAAAGATTGCTTAAGTTGACTTAAGTAAAATGTTTAAGCTTTGATATTATTACAAGTAGAACTGTTGCAATAATTCTTATACGTTTAACAGTTTTATTTGGTTTAATATCTTTAGTTTTTCTAAAATCTTTATGGATGAAGTTTCCTGATGATCTGGCCTAAGCAACCAGTGAAATGCGCATAGGAATAGCTTATCCCATCAACAATAAAATTCCAAGTGTTTTTATCAATAATAAAAACTGGGAATTAAGCACGAATAACTAAATCTTTTGAAAAAAAACAAAAATATATTAAAAAAAAAACTTTTAAACTTCAAATTACTTTCCTGCAAAACTAAAATTATTGACATAAGCACTTTTTTCTTGTTGCCACAGATTTTATCCGAAGCCAACAGCATTTATATGAAACCAGAAAAGGAAGGTTGTTTAAAACAAATATTGCAAGGTATTTTAGTACAGATCAATGACCTAGTTTTAAAACAAGAACCTACGACGTTGTAAATCGCTATATCAAAAACAAACCGGAACGTCACATTTGATAACTGCTTTACGAGCTATGGGCTCGTTCAACATTTGCTCAATGAACACAAGTTGACATCAGTTGGTACAGTGCGTAAGAAAAAAAGGTCCCTCCCCAATTCACTAGAACTTGTGGAGTTGAAGTGTTTTCATCTTGTTTTGGATTGCAGAAGGATATTACTCTGGTTTCTCATGTACCCAAAAAAAAAAAAATTGTGTTGCTGATGTCAAGACTCCATCACGATGACAATATTGATGAATCAACGGGAGAAAAGAAAAAACCAGAAATAAACACATATTACAGCTTGACAAAATGTGGTGTAGACGTGGCTGACGAACTGTGCGCTTCATAAAACGTGTGCCGTAACTCAAAGAAGTTGCCATTGACAATATTTTAAATATGTATGTATGCCGTTAACGGAGTATAATACATCGAATGAATAGTAACTCAAACCAAAAATGACGGCAGTACTTGAAGAATTTAGGCCTTTCTCTTGTCAGTGATCATCTGAAACCCCGTTAAAATGTTATAAGTTTACCTCGAGAAGTGCGCAAGAAAATCGAAATACTTACTGAGCAGTCATCAGAAGAGCCACCAATAAAGAGACCCAATGTTCGTAAAAAATTTGTGTGCAACTTTTCGCTTTTTTGAGTTGGTTTGACAGCGACGGTTTACATTTAATAAATCAGAAGTAAAATCAACTGTAGTTTTTTGACCAATGACATATAAAAAAGTGGAGGAAATGGCATTTTTTCTATTTTGACTGCAGCTTTTTAAACGCTGATAAATAAAATAAATTTTTACACATTGCAAAATACTACCAGTATTTGCTGTTTGTGTTTCAAAATTTTATAAAAGAATATTCATATGTATGTATGTACATAAATAATAAATAAAAAACTAAAAGGCGGACAGAATGGAGAACATTTATTAATTCCTCCCCAGTGGTGATACATCAGCGCCAATGTAACGGGTCCGCCATCTAACGTTTTTTTTTCAACTAGTGCTTATTTCGTGAATGGTACTTAGCTCATGTCTGATTTCACAGATAATTAGTTTTATCCTTCCGCTGAACGAATATGATCTTATTATCAGCCGCAGAGCTGATGTCGTTTGGCCCCCTCGGAGCTGCGATTTGACACCGTTGGACTATTATTTGTGGGGCGCCGTCAAAGATAAGTGTTACGCCGACAAGCCAGAGACAATTAACGCTTTAAAGGACAATATTTGTGAAGCCATTGGTGAAATACAGCTGCACACAAGCGATAATGTGCTTAAAAATTGGACCGATCGTGTAGGCTACTGCATGGCCAGCCGAGGCAGCCATTTTAATAAAATTATTTTCTATTATTAACCGGAAGGATTGTACTTTCAAATAAAAAAGAAATTTGAGAAAATATTCAGTAGTTTTTTTTTATAGCATTTGCAAAAAAAAAAGTTATTTGGCGGACCCTTTATTTATCATTTGATGCCGAAAATGCTTTGTCTAAATCATGTTACAAACAAAAATTAATCTGGAGATAATCATTTGAAAAGCACACTAAAGACTGCTTTCCTACCTCCTCCCTTTGCATATGGGTTCGACGAAACGAACGGAAATGTTTTTTTACCCGATACAGAAGAAGTGTCCCCTTGGTCAACATGTTCGTCTGTGGAAAAAACTCTTCTGTTATTGATATAAAAATGTTGGTACTGGTGTTGTTTTCTTCACACCATATACAGGCGGCTGAGGAAAGTAATCAGTCGTTAATGTGCTGTCCAAATGATTTTCCCCAGATTAAGTTTTGTTTATTGAATCGTTCATACCTAATAGAGTTTGTAACATGCTTTGGGCATGACACTTTCGGCATAAAATGATAAATACATTGGCGCTGCTGTATCATCACTGGGAAGGAGACGATAAATGTTCTCCATTGTGTCCGCCCGTTAGTTTTTTTCATTATTTATTTTTTTTTATTATTAAAATTTTTGTCCACAAATTTTGTCACAATTATTAAATTTACAGCCTGGCCCACAATATGTGCGTTCGTTTACTTTTCCAGTAAAACCCCAGTAAAATCCAGTAGGTGATTAATATGAAAATTTTACAAATGTATGTGTACGCGAACGCATTTCAGTAAAATCCAGTACAAATTTGTACAAATTTTTGGGTAAACGAACGGAGCTAATATCGAAATGAAAATTTCTTTAGCATATTAACATTGAAAACAAAAACAAATTTTTGTTATTATTTTATTATTGTTTTCAATATAAATATAAGAAGAAAATATTCTTGCCGGCTTCGTGGGCCAGGCAGTTAATTTATATTTTCCCAATAAGAAAAATAATTTTTTGAAATCAAAAATCATAATAAAAAATTAAACAATTTTCAAATTACCACACAATGGCGTTTACAAATGTAAACAACTTTTGACATTTATGCCTATGTATCATAATTAAAAACACAACTCTGCAAAAAATCAGCAGGCGTTTGGAGCAGACCTACTAATTGAGCCATGGTGTTAATTTATTTAGTGCCGGTTCACACAAGTTAAGTTTGACTCGTCAAGTCTTGAGCTTTTAGGAAGGAAGGATAAAGAATGCCATTTCTTTTCCCTTCTCTACTAAAACTCAAGACTTGAAGAGTCAAACTTGACGTGTGTGAACCGGCACTTAAGCTAGATGAAGCCTCCTTTGTTAACTTTTTTAATATGAAATGTTTTTTAAATATAAATAAAAAAAAATATGTTATTTTTTAATAAAGTCATGTGTTATTTCCTTAGCAAGGTAAGATTCAATCTAAACTGTGTATATTTTTTCATAAATATATGTAGCCAAAAACCCTCGAGTTTGATAAGTGGGTTATTATTACCCAACCCCCACCTCCGCGTAGTTCAAATCCAGACCCCGGCGACGGGTTAAGGCAAAATTAGTCTTTACTTTCTGTTCTGCTTCGAATCAGCTGATTTGTTTTTGTATTTAAAAAAAAACCTGAGAAATTGATTAGTTTTTCTGTTCTGTTGCGGTCGAATTTGTTAAGGAATTGTAAGTGACAGCAAAATAAATAATAAAATATACATATTTATATTGAAATGCACTGTTTGTTGATTTTAAGAATTCATAAAATTTAATTTATTCAAACTTATGAGCATTAAAGTTATTGACATTAAACAATGGATAGGGCCAAGACTCATAAATTTGTCATAAATGGCTGATAAGTTCCGACAGAAAAAGTAACTATTACAATTTCGTAACAGAACGGCATGGAACAGAACAGAACAGAAACAGAAAGTATTGACTAATTCTGCCTTTAAACCTTTACTTTTCGATGATTTTGGAAGGCTTAAAAGCTAAACAATTTAAACAAATTTTCATATTATTCAAATGTGTATTCTAAGTCAAATTACAATCCTCAAAAGCGTTTTTAAATACTTTAATAGTCTTATTCCCTCAATATTTTCCAGGAATATTTTGTGTGCACTATCAGAATTTTTTGTTTGTATATTTCTTTTGAGGATTGTAATTTGACTTAGAATACATATTCGAATAACATCAAAATTTGTATAATAAATGATACTCAACATGAAAAAAAAATTCCCAGATTCTATTTGTTAAACAATTTAAACATTTTTTGTAGATTAAAAAAAAAAAGAAAACAAACAAATCCAAAAAATAAAGAACTCTGATGGTGTTTTCTTTTCTACAAAAAAAATGTGCCTTTTTTTTAAAAAAAATGCAATTTGGTGTCTGTTTCTTAAAAATTTTGCTCCCGAAAAGCATGAGTTTTTTTAGAATAAAACGAGCCACCCTTTTCGGGAGCAAATTTTTTAAGAAAAAGACACCAAATTGAATTTTTTAAAAAAGGCCCTTTTTTGTAGAAAAGAAAACACCATAAGAGTTTTTAATTTTGCACACCAGTGCTATAAAATTAATATGGTTTGGTGTTTCATGCCTAATAACAAACTAAATATGCGCTCATTTACCTCTTGTGTTACTGGAGGGTATAAAAACTTGCACATCATCGCTAAACATCTGTAAGATTGTATTTATTTTTGCAACTTTACAATCCATTCAGTCATCCATAAAACCCTGTGTAGTAAATAAGTTTGTCTTACTGTCTGTCCCATTGCGTCTCTCCAGTTATTTGTAAGTTTTTCTTGACTACTTACTTAATTTCAAAAACTAATGCCGCCACCATCTTTGAATGTTTTAATGTTCATTGATGATGATGACGATGATGTGGTTGTTATTTGTTTGTTGCTTTCTGAGTATGTGTGCGTTTTCCTTTTAACTTTTAGCTCTTCTTGTTTTTTTTTTTCTCTCAAAGACTCAAAATTAGAGTTACTTAGATTCAAATATCTTTTCATGTCTGCTACAATGAACATGTTAAGAAAATATGCTTGAAAATCAATGCCAGTTAGCACAACAACTTAAGTTATATGGTTGTTATGAAGAAGAAAAATAATAAAGTTTATTTTTATAGCCACACGATTTTTATATTTCAAATAAATATAATCAGAATCTCTTGAGTCCATTTCATTGCGCTTCCCTTAATAGGACAATAGCAGGGTCCTCATATGGCTTGTTGTATTTTCACGAGGACTACACTTTTACATAATTTTAATGATTATGAACAGAAGATTAACGATGAATATTAAAAAGAAGTTTTCGGGGTAAACAATAGCACTAAATATTAGGCTAGGCTAGGGAAGGTTCCATTGGCAGCTGTGATCAAGCACAGCTCACGTTAATCCATTTATTGGTTCCCGTTGTGTTACCATGTCACACCGTCTCCAATGGGTCCTTTGTAATGTGGCTGCTAGTATTCCCATGCAGCCACCCCGTCGGTTTAATAAAGGGGTGGATCCTCTTTAAATCAATATCAGAAATTTTTTCTCGTCCCGAAGGGCTCTTCGACCAAACATTTCAAGTCTTAAATCTCCGAATTTCGGACAATTACAGAGAATATATTCAATAAAATGAAACTTGTGCACTATAAGTTGTTTACTCCTTAAGAGTGAAACACCTTGCACTTTCTCTGCACTTTCTCTGTACGTCCCCGTGTCCGGGGACCCAGTTAAAGGTGACCAATGAATGTCTCGCTATCTCCTCCATAGACATCCAGCATTCTCGTACAATTCTCGATGTGATGATTTAGATCTTATGGCC
The DNA here is from genome assembly GCA_949318255.1 of Pollenia labialis. Taxonomy (NCBI): domain Eukaryota; kingdom Metazoa; phylum Arthropoda; class Insecta; order Diptera; family Polleniidae; genus Pollenia; species Pollenia labialis. Next base: position 27,013,805 of record OX439140.1, on the reverse strand, counting down.
GCCTTGCTATCGGTAATAATGTAAAATGTGAATATCACTTCGAAATATTTCACTGTACCGGATGCGTCTCGCGGCTGTGTGGATGGCCATTATCTCGGCCTGGATGACACTGCAGAGGTCCGGCAGCCTTATAGGAATGCTCCTGTTTAGCTGCTCGGAGTATATGCCAGAACTGACACCATACAGTGACTTAGACCCGTCCGTGAATATTTGAATCGCATTCGCGGGAACTTGAAGGTCATCATAGTGGACCACCTTATCCAAAATGCTCACCGTAAGCCAGGATCAAAGATTGGCTCGGGTGTGAAAAAATCAACAACCATGTTCCAATTTATTTCGTTCAGAATTCTAGCATGTCCAAAATCGTAATCCCTCCATGTTCCAGTGTCCGTTAGTCTTACCGCCGTGTTCACAGCTGGCCATTTTACCAAAATGTCTAGTAGTTACCAGTTCAAGATCGTAAACAATGCCTTAGGGAGGGTTGTTCTGATGCCACCTGTTACCGTTATCGCCACCATTATCATTGCACGACTCCTCATCTGGAGCGTCGGCCACCAAACAGCTGCCCAGTAGAATATAATGTTTTTAATGAGCCAGTGTACATTCCTCGGGTTTATTCCCCAGTTTAGGCCAATGGCCCTTTTGAAGCAATTAGTAGTCCTGGAAATGGTTAAATCAAACAACACAAAAAAATTCTAGCTAATTTGTTTTTTAATTAAACCATTAATCAATAATTAAATCATTTAAAAATTTCATCAAGTGAATTAAATGTTTACTTTATATCAACAGCATTACTGCAGAAAATGTTGTTAAAATTAACAAAATATTTAATTGATACTATTAATTTGTTAACTAGTGCAAATTCCAATATTTTTTTAATTAATATCACAAATTTTTTCATTAAAAACTATTTTTATTTTTTTTCCCTGTGCAACTTGCCTGCAACAAATAACGTAAAGTCTAAAGCAAGGCAAATAACTTTTTTTACAATTTTTAGCTTTAGAATTGTCGGATGTCAAAACCTTGATTATTGTCTTTGTTTCTGTTTTGCTTTGTTTCTGTTTTTGACAAAGCACAATGATTCTGTAAAAACAAATTGTTTGTGGTCCTTGTACGAAATTTAGATAGTTGTTGTAGTACCGAGATTACCAGTAATAAATTTGCCTTGGTCAGAAGGTATACAAGTTTTCGAAGGGACAACGAAAGTAAATACGAATTTTGTTGCAGACTTATGTCGCATTGTCTAAAGCAGATGCAAGTTAAACGTAAAAAAATGTCTGATAATTTATAAATTTGATTTTTTATTAAAAATGTATCAAATGAATTCAACTATTTCACCTCGATCTTTCTCATAGAATAATATTTGCATAAACACTTAAATAATATTTCTGCAAATTTTAAATTGACTTATAAACAAAAATCTAAATCAATAATTCAAGAAATTTGTTAATTTTCTTTCATATTTGTTTCTCTCATATGAACTAAACTTTTCTAAGAATATCTAATGAGCCGTAGAACACCATTCTAATGACTTGTTATCAACCTCATAAGTGTTGATAATACGAGTAGGGAGATACACATGTACTTGAACTTACTGGAATAATGCTGAAACAAAGTATTTGCCTAGTTGTTAATTTTTTTTTTTGCTATAAAATTTCTGTAATAATGACTTTAATATACGGAAATTTGAAATACTGTGAAATATACGAACTTGCATGCAGAGGGCACAGGAACAGTGGGCAAGAAAGTTGAAATGTTAGCTGAGTTTTATTTGAATTGTGATTAAATTATTGCAATTACAGTGTCTTGATACATGTTAGTTTTATTTACATTTTTCTAAAATTTGATACTCTAACTTGTGTATTAATTTTGTTATTTTCTTACCCACCGTACATCCAACACGTCATTGAAATCAACCACATTCAATTCCGTCCATACGTTAGCATCATGTACATACTTACTTACTAAATACATAACATCTTGTTGCAACATTGAGTTGACACTAGCATCTTGTTTTAGCGTCCCTGATATGAAATGACATACTAACTAATCGTAATGTAATTTTCGTTGTAATTTAACTTAACACACGTTCATTGAAAGATGGCATTCTTAATTATTAAATACCAATTTTTGCCTAATGACAATAAAGTAATAACGAAAAGTGAATTTTAAGGGGGGAGAAATTAAAATTTTAATATAAAATATTGTGGTTAAGAAGTTGTTTCAAATGTTACAAGCGTAATTGCAATTATAAAATAAACGAGGTGTGTGAGTTAAGTTTTAAGAAATGAAGACATAACAAATATGTGATAAATATTTCTTTTAAATTTGAAAACATACTGGAGTATATTTACCATCGTCTTAATCTGTTTTTAAAACATTGCAATAATTGTAACTACACAGGATGCTCCAAAACAAACAAAGTGCTTTTATTTGTCAATCATTTTATCATTTTTAAAGGGATTTTCTTTTGATTTTCATCTGATTGCTGTGAACAAAACTTGGAAAACTGTAAATGGAAAGATGCAGTAGTGAACAACGAACTTTAATAATTAAATAGTTAATTGAAAAAAAACCATCCATATACACTCTAAAAATTAATGACGAAACTTAAAGTCAATTAAATAGCTGCGTCAATAAACAGCATTGTCGAATGTGGGTTACGGAAAATTCAATGAGGTCTTATAAGCGACAAAAGTACCAGCTAAAGAGTGAATTATGGTACGGTATATTATCCGAAAGGATTATTAGTCCATTATTTTTGAGGACGAGGTTGGTAAAGAAGTTAATTAGGGGGGAGCTAGAAATCGAAAACATAAAACTCAAGAATTTTAAAAGTCGTTTTTTAAAAAGATTTCTTTAATAAAAGAATTTAATGCCAAATAATTTACATCACTGCTTTATTTGACCACCCATTTAACAGCTGATAGTTGCATTTTGTTTAGTTTGCTTTGACATTTCATTATGAATCGACTAACACCAGCGCAATGCGTGGAAACTGTGGACATTTTTAATCAAAATAATTCGGCGAATGGGCTGAAGCATAAATTGATATTGATTTTGAATTTCCATTCAAAAAAAATTTTATTTTCCGATTAAGCCCATTTCTGGTTGAATAGGTACGTAAATAAGCAGAATTGTCGCATTTGGAGCGAGGATTATCCCTAAGTTTTTGTCTAAACACCATTTCAGCCACAGAAAATGACTGTTTGGTGCGCTTTATAGGCTAGCGGAGTCATTGGGCCATATGTCTTTAAAAACGATGACGGCCAGAATGCGAAAAGTTGTTGAAAATTGGTGTTCCAGATTGCGTCTTCTACGCGCCAACTGCGGCGGCCACATGGCCGAAATCATATTTTAATTCATTAATGTCATAAAATTTTCTATCCAATAAAGACCATTTCATTGATATTAAAAATATATTACTATGTTTTATTATGTTTTAAACTTGTATTACTCTATAAAAAATACCCTTCATTTACCTATTAAAGAATTTTATAACCAAAATAGATTAAAAGTGTATTAAAACCAATTTTACGTTTTCGATTTCCAGCACACCCCTGTGCTGCTTAAAATCGCATTATGTCAGACAATTTCTTTTCAATTAAACAATTTATCAAAAATAAAATCCGTTTTAATTAAAAATTTATTCAAGTGAATTAAATGTTTAATTATATCAACATCATTACTGCAGAAAATTTTGTTATTATCAACAAATATTTAATTGGTACTATTAATTTTTTCACTGATGCAAATTTAATTAATTTGTTAATTACTTTTAACAATTTTTAATTGAAATCAATTTGAATATTTGTCTATGTGTTTAGCTCACCTGTAAATGTCAAATAATCTTTCCTTTTGTTTGTTTACAAATGTTTTAATTGAAATCAATTTTTTTTTCTGTGTATTGAGAACTACCGGAAAATGTGTTTCTAACAAGTAAAAGTATTTTTTCGGCTACACCAAATCTTTGATTTCCTTCACCGAGAGGTAGAAAATTTCGGGAGTGGACTGTTTGTGGGATCTGCAATTTATCGGCCAATCTTTTTTAAAGCATTATAATTTTTTAGACCGATGATGAACTGTGGGCCATTAGAACGTTTTATACTCTTTTCTATTTATATAAAACTTAATTTGAGCTAATTGGATTAAAATATCATGATTCGTATAAGTTTAAGCCGCATTAAGATAATTTCCAGGAAGAGATTTTACTTAAGACCCATGGCCAGTTATGGATTTATCTCACAAAAGTCGGTAGAGTGATTTCAACGCGATTTACTAAATCACAAGAAAATATAGGTTGAACCAAGAAAATGTTGCACCATTCTTGTGCAAGCTAAAACTTATTTATTAACATATGTGTGGCTTAGTTTAGGCAAAAAGTTATGAATCAAAGTGTACTTAAATTGACTTAAATACAGCTAAAAATATTATTTGAATTCCATAATTATTTAAATCAAGTTGTCTCATTGTACGATTGATTTGTATGTGTTTTGGAAAATGTTGTATTAATGCCAGCGCTGGAAATGTTCGTTTTGTTTAGTGAATTTGTAAAAATCTTTTTAGAATATAATAACTACCAATACAAATTTTATTCATTGGAATGATTAATATATGCTTGCATAATTTAAATTTTTTTTAAGCTATTTTAATTAAAATTGCTAATCAAATAATATTTATTACAATTTCATTTCAAATTGAAACTCCCAAGCCTGCTCTAATTCCATGGTATCAGCCAATGTGAATGGCAAATTTTATTAAAGAAGAAAAAATAACTCAAAATCAAAAGTGAAGTAAAAAATTTAAGGAATTGGACTATTACGGAAGAATAGAATAAATTCAAAAAAATGTTGAATATAATAAAGCAAGTTATGAAAAGAGATAATTCCTAGATTATATTTGTTTATATTAAATAGTTTACTTTTTTCATATTTTTTTTATTATTTGGTAGAAAGATATTTGTTAATCTTCTTAAATGGATATTGGGGATTTACAAGGTGTGCTATTTAGACATATTGTCATAATATCCAAAAATTCTACAATAGTTTAAAAAAAAATATTTTGTTGTGTTTCATACAAAAAAAGTCCTACCATTTTTTCTTTGCCACAACTACTCAGTAGAAATCTAAATTATGGCGGTTGCTTACAGCACTGGTATATTTTCCCTGTTATTATTTTAAGACATACATGACTTTATGATTATCTTGTGAATCCTCAAATAGTGTACTGATAATGATTTGACAATATACATTGAATTGATATTTATTTTATTTAGCAATACGACAAAGTAACGATACAACAAATTTGTCTATTCACAAGTGCATATTTATAACCTAAAAAAATATATTTAAATTATTGATTGAGGATGATTCGCATATTAAGTTTTCTTTACATTAAAATACTGCAAATTGCTCATCACAAAATCTGCTTTTAATATACTTTATTATATGGGCACTTCCAAGATTGTAAACGGGACATTCGCACACGTTTATATTGACAAAACTGTAAAAAACAACCTGATTTTCATTTTTTAAATTAATGATTCTTTTAACTCTCAATTAGTTCTTTAATTTCCGCAAATTAAATTTTTCGCTTACTGTCGTGGTTTCCGAGATAATTGCAAAAAACCCAGTGATTGTAAACGGGACAAAAAACGGAAGTGGGTTTTAAGGGGTAACCGTTTAAACAGTGATTTCTGCGAAACCTGACACAATATTTTATTGGGATTAATTTTAAAATATTGCGTACTAATGTGCCCTAAAAATGGTTTCGATTTCAAAATAAAATATGAATTACATTTTTTTAAATAAATTGTTAAAGAAATTGCAAACGGGCCAATGTAAACGGGACAATTTTTCCACCATGATTTAAAATTTGTTTATGTTGCTATATATAATCCTTTATATAAGAAACTTAATAAAAAATGTTTTTCAGATCATAAATATGCCTTAGATTAGAGTATTGTTGTTCCAAATGCATATTTTCTAATATACACAAGTATGTGCTAAAAGTTGTAGTACTTCGTTTACCATTTATCTTTTTTTTCGAATCAATTAATTTTTACGCATATATTAAAAAATATAAGCAATTCTCTAAATAAATCTTGAAAAGAAATTTATTTTTTTCCATTTTTTGTGGTTGACGTTTTTTGGAAATAGCCATATCTGTGGCAAAAAAGCTCAAGTTGACTTAAGCAAAATTTGAGTTAATGCCACCTTCGAGATCTACATGCTCGAAAGTAAACATGGACAGAGTTTAAGTTATTTTCACGATATTTCAGGAATTTATAGCTAAATTTTCTTTTTTGCTTATCGCTTTCAATGTGCAATAACATTTTATATCTTAATTATTCGAGCCCTTGGGCCATATGCGCTTCATAAAAATATCTACAAGTTTGTAAATATATAAAATAAGGTATATAATTTATATTGCTTACAAATAGCTTGTTTCTTATTAACCTTTAATCAATATGAGAAAAAAACAAACAAATGTATTAGTTATTTACGTAGATAGTTTTTTTCGAAAATAACCTTGAAAGTTTAAAATTAAAAAAATAATAAAACTTTGAAATTGACTTAGGCACTTTTTCCATATTGCGACAGATATATTTTTCTTCCTTAAAAAATATTATTTCTTCTTATAACTTTAAGGCTTTTCGAATAAAATCACCCAAAAAGACATGACATTTTTCACCCAATACGACACTCCCAACAGGTGGATGAGGCAAGTAGGCATGACACTTGAAAATTTAAAAAAAAAAAATTCAAAATCAGCAACATCATCATCCTCTTCTTAAGCCAGTGATTCTCATCTAAACAAGTAGTACTTGTGGTAACAAATCACAACCTGGCTTTTACTTTTTTTATTTCGACCGGCTGCTGTTGCAAGTTATAGTTGTTGTTGTTGCGAGTTTTTTTCTTATATTTTTCATATTGCAATTTTGTTAAGAGCCAAGTATGACAACTCGTTAAAATGTAAACTCTTTAACCTTTATGCGCCTTGAGGCCAAATAGACAGTGTATGCATAATTGCATGTGTTTTGTTGTATGTCTAAACATATATACACGTTACAATGTACGTTTAAGTGTTAAGTTGCATGTACGTAATTCGGCAAAAATACATGTAAACGATAAGACAACTACCCAACACTCTAGATGCATGTAACACTTTGTTAGCAACACTATACATTCATACATTTATCCATTTATACATCCATGTAACAAACAGTCTAGAGGAAGTGTCAATATAGAAAAACAATCTTGTCTTTTGGTAGAAAAACCAACATCAGTGTACGAATACTACTACCAGACCCAGCAACATTCACGTTTTTATATAACTTGTTTTTTCTTTCTTTTCTGTATTGTTCCATGCTCATGCTAGAAATACAAACACTCCAACTCAACTTGACCTTCAACTGTGGAGGTCACAAACAATCAATTACAATTTTTCAACTAAATACACTGCTGCAAATATACGTATGTATGAAAATAACAGCCTTAACGTGACTAAACCATCTCTGCATATATTTGCAATATCTACATATCGGGAACTTCCAAAACATTTTAACTACTTCTGGGTGCACCGTTCCCTACCAACTCGCCTACAATTGGTAGTGAGCAAATCTGCTAGTGAGAGGGTTAGTTGTTCGTTGCCCGCCCTAGACTCTGATCTATTTCGCTACCACAGGCTAAAGGTCCAAGTTACAATTGATCACACTGTGATAGTTGAAAAAAAAATAGAAAATTCGGGTACATGGCGTTTTAACATAATTCGGGTACGAAAAGTTAAGTTTATTAAAATTACCAAAAAATTTACAACTTAAATTACCAACAAAAAAAACGAAATTCCGCAATAAAATTTCCTTTAAGAATGGTTTGTGTTTTGCGCAGTCGTATTAGAAACATAATTTGGAAAAAAAATAATTTTTTTAACCAAATTTCGAAATTTTTTGGGTTTCAAAAATGTATAAAAAATTGGGAAATTTTTTCCAGACTTATACGAAATTGCAAACAAAACAAGCCATCAATGATTAAAATCTGTTAGCAGGTTTTGATTTTATTCACAAAAGTCGAAAAATTTTAATTTATTTAAGAAATTCATAAAACGCAATATTTGTATGGGAGCGCCCCAAAGTGCCGGTTCACACAAGTCAAGTCAAGTCAAGTCAAACTTGACTTGTGTGAACCGGCACTAAGAAGTGGAGATAAAGGCAAGTATGTATCGAGAAAATGCCAAGGACAAAAAACTTATCCAGCTAATCTAAAAAAGTGTTAATTTCGGGAACAGTGTCATTGATTTCAGTTGGAATTAATTTATCCCAAACCACAATGGTGGAGAGGCTATCAGGCGTTTGTGCTTATGTATGACCACTAAAAATTATTGGTTCTAGATCCACCTTTAAGTATACCGACCTTCTAAAAATCACTTTCTTAGTCGATCTAACAATGTCCGTGCGTCTGGCTGGCTAGTGTCTGTCCATGTATACAGAAAAATAAAAATTGATTTCAATTAAAAAATTTCTAATATTAACTACAAAATTAATTAAATTTGCGATAGTTAACAAATTAATAGTATTAATTAAACTTTTAAATCACTTGATTTAACGTTAAATTCACCTGATTAAACGTTTAATTCACTTAATTAAATTTTTAATTAGATCTGATTTTATTTTTGATAAATGCTTTAATTGGTGCAAAATTTTGGAGAATATTTTCTGTGTTACCTTGTTGGCAAGTTGCAGACTCCAATTTTGCAGAACATTTTTGATGGAGTTTTTTTACACACGCAGATAAAAAATATGGTTGGGCATGATTATGAAAACTACACAATGTTTGTTGTAGCAATATGTTGTTCTCGTACACAAAATCTTTTTATTTCAATTACATATAAGCAATATTATAGGTACTGTAAACATATCAATGTTTATCATAATTATAAATTTGAGTATTGTTGACTAAAAAATAATTCTTTTTCTAACAATTAAATAATGGTTACTTGGCAAACATATTATATTACTCACAACCATTTTATGATATCAAATTAATATTATAACTTTCTACACGTGTACTCACAATATGTATAAGATGCAAACAAAATAACTTTACTCTAATATTATTTTGCTATCAGTTGTGTCACTTGTTTTAAATATGCCTATCGAATTATTTGTTAATGAGTGATTAAAAACTTAATTATGATTAGCATGATTATAATATGATTACTTCTTAAGTTATTATGATTAACATGAAAGAAATATTACTATTTTTTAACTAATTATGATTAACATGATTAGAATATGATAACATTGAATTATAATAGAATGAAATAATAATAATAAGTTAGGATTTAATGAGAAATATTATGATGTAATATATTTTTTGTCATAATATGATTCAATAATAATCGCAATATGGTAACTTCAATCATGAATCTTATCAGAATATGTTGCTCTTAGAATATGTTTACCACAACAATGTTTTTTATTTGCGTGCAAACATTTCGTTTGTCTATAATTTCACAAAGCCCTCACAGAAAAAAAAATAAATCAGTTTTATTTAAATATTTAATCAAGTGAATTAAACGTTTAATCAAGTGAATTCAACTTTAATCAATAATATCAATTAAACATTTTATTAACTTGATTAAACGTTTAATTCACTTGATTGAATTTTTAATTAAAACTGATTTTATTTTTGATAAATGCTTTTACTGGTGCAAAATTTTTGTTCTGTGCTCATACAAACTTCTTTCTGGAATAATCTTTGTGCCCATTGACTATTTATATTTTGTCTTGGTTTTTTGCAAATTTTATTTTTATCGATACTTGCCCTTTGGCTTAGGTAGGTAAAAGTTGAGAGCTACGAACCAAAAGAGTCAATCTATTACTGAGCTTATCCTAAGTACCGCCTAAGAGCCGAAAACTTCACGTAACAAAATAAGTTATGTTCGTGTGTAAATTAGATTTGGCTCAAAAATATTTTTTGCAACCTAAATCGTCTTACCAAATTATCTTAACATCAGTTCATATTTGATCATAGCTCCCAACCAAAAACAGCTCAGGAAAATAGCTTTAAGTGCTAAAACTTCCTTATAAATGTGGGTATTGTCTCACATTATCCCCCTTTTTAAGATCACAAGACAAAAAATCTAGATAATATTCAACACAAACACCTCCTATATGAATCTTAATCTCTTTACATAATTTTGTTCTGGTGGGTCCATGAGTGCCCAAGGGTGCACCCTCTCTAAAGTAGGGTACCATATCGTCAGGAATTCCAAAAAAAAGGGGGCTGTGGATAATCTTTTCAAGAGTTATACTTGTACCCGTCGGATAGTCTAGTGTCAAAATTACTGAGTTATATTTTTATATACTAAAGCATTACAGAATCGGATTCTCGAATATTGGCTCACAGTCGGCTAAAATTAAAACCGTAAGCAAATAAAGTTGGGTAAGTAATTTTTGCTCAATATTTTGTGCAAGAATTGAAAAAGATTTTTGGGACAATGTTGGAGTTATTTCGAGTAGTTGGGTTTATATGGGCCTATGGTTTATTGAGGCGTAAGTCGTCTCTGAAATTTGTAGTCTGGACTGTCGGGTTGCTGATTCGATTCCCGCCAGATATCCTGGACTGTTTCACTACAACGGGCTGAGGGTATTGTACGATCCATATGCGAAAACCTTTAAGCCCGCAATAATCTTTTAAAACTTTTAGTATTAACTCAAAATTGAACAATTTATGATTCCAGTCATTTATTTCTTATTTATATATTCTTGTTTCCAAATTACTCACTTCCATCTTGGAATGTTTTCCTGCAGAGAATTTATTTTTTTAGTATTTGGTCCATTTAGCTTAGTAATTAGTCCATAAAAGACCCCCTACGGTAATTAGCTGGTCACATTTATTCCATTTTTGTAAATAACACCACCTTTGTTATCATAACAATCTGCTTTATAACATTTAGATTTAAGCAGAATGTCTGTCCGTTCTATAACTGCAGTTGTCCCTCCATCAGAGGGTTTGTATAAATTTATAAGTGGATTTGGTGGGAATGCAAACACAATGCGAGTAGAGAGATTCACCTAAGTTTGTTTGCCAAGTTAACATTTATTGTGGTTCTCTGCTTTATTGTTGGTATGTTGTGTTAGTTTAACTCTTTTAATGGGTCGCTGCAGGTTAATTTTCAAACAATATGACAGAAGTATAAACAAGCATTAGTTAGATTAACGAAGTTGACTAAAGACTATTTGGCCAAACGACACTCAGTTAAGCTGACTGTTTAACAGAGAGACTGACTGGCTGCAGAACGTTTTGTTGCACATTTTTTTAGTTCCACAACATCAATAGAATGAATGTGCGTTTCGTTGCACATTCACTTGGAGTCGTGTTATACACATTTTTTTAATATTGATTATTACGTCCATGATCATAATGACGATGAAGAAAATATTGCTTCTAAAGGCCTTTTGAGTTTCCATACATTTAAGGTCATATTGTGTGGCGAAGTGTAAGATTGTGTGTGTTTTTTTTGTTTGTTAAATTGTGGGTTTCTTGTCATGAGCTAAATTGAGAGGTCTTGGGTTAATAACATGTAGTCCAAACATTTAAACAACGAAATTAATTGAAAAAGTTGTAGAACTCAACTTCCTTTTTTCGAAGTTCTCTTTTACGTTTATATTTTCTGGCTATTTAATGTTTAACAGCCAGGAAAATGTTGTGTAAAATGTAAAAAATGTATAAAATACTTTTTAGATTTAAAAAATAAGTTTTATTGCATTCTTAATGCTGGGTGTAATGTGTACATTGAAAATGATGCTGCATCATAAGAAGACGAAAACCTTGACAAAATATTTTTCCCAACTTTATTCTTCGCTTGTCCATGAGAGATTTGTCAAAGTTGGCAAAGTTTTAATTGTCTGCGAGTGTCAAGCTTTTGCCTTAAATCCATTGGATGTCGTTTTTAAGTAAACAAATAGTTTAGGTACTACTCAATAGAAAAATTCTGGGAAAAGTTTAGAGTACAAACTAACTACTGATAAAGTCACGTCAAATTGTTTTAAATTTTTTTTTTACTTTTAAGATTTTTTAAATTATGGAGAAATTTGAAAATAAGGACGATACAAGGAAAATTTATAACCCTGCGGGAAATTATGATAAAAAGGAACGAATTTTGGTGGGTGAACTTATGACATATCACTTAACTGTTGATTATGTTTTTAAAGTGCAGTTACTCTAGAGGAAAGGAAATTAACACAAAAATAGTCATGTGATTGGATTTTGTGCGGGTAGTGGCTGATTTTTATGTGGTTTTATAACTTAATACGAAGGAGATGTATCGTATTAAAACGGTTTACTCGGGACAAGTTCTGCTACAGACATTATAATTTTATAAAATTTTTATAATGTTTGTGAATTTGTACACAAACAAAATATGGTACACAACGATTACGTGTAGGGTTTTTTAGGTTTCTCGCTGTGCATTTTTTAGTGAATACGTAGTGATCTTTTAGCTAACGTGTTCTGTTTTTTAAGTGACTGCGTAGTGAACGTTTTATTTACTTGTTTTTTAAGGAAAGATTAAAGAAACAAATTCTTTCTATTTATCTGAATGGAATTAAGAAGTATAATTTTTTAATGGATAAAAAAAAACAACAAAACATTTAAATTATAAAAAGCAAGAGCAGTAATAAAAAATGTTTTTTTCTTCATTCAAATAAACTCAAATAACACATACCACAACAACAATTTTCGACGTTTCAGTTACCACTTACACTTACAAATGTGCACAAACAAATAAACATATGTACATATACAAATACATCTTACAACCGATCTTTACATATAATGTTCTTTTCTCTGCTGCCTACCTGTATTGGTACACACAAAGGAAAAATCAATCCATCCGTACTGAAATCAAGCGCCCCGGTAGGCTTGCTGGTAGTGAGCAAGTCTATCAGCGTCGGGGTTGCGTGTTCGATTTCTACCAGAGACTCTGGTTTCTTTCCTGCAGACAAGCGTAGAGCTTCACGGGATTAGTTTAGAGAATAAAAAAAAATCCGAAGCGGTATTTATAGTAGGGTGAGTACGGATTTTCTTGAATCAAGTACAGACAGATTCATTCATGCACGAATTTTTCATCGTGAAATATTAAACTTATCCATATTTAATCCCGAATTCGTATTTGAAATAATCCGAAAATGAGATTGATTAAAGTAAAAACTAAGATTTAACCAATGTCAAAATGCCCTTGATTCAAGTATTATAAAGTGGATTAAATCCCGAATTCATACTTGAAATGAAACAAAAAGTGAAATTAGAAGGATCATTTTATTATGATTGATTTACTTACCCATTGTACACCTTACAGAATTTCATTTATATTATTTATTTATTTCATAAGAGTTAAAAATTTAATTAAAAATTATATTCTACCTTAATTAACCGAGCAATAGTAACGTAGACCTACAGCCTGCTGTAGTGAAACAGACCAAAATCTCTGGTGGGAAACGAATCCGCCACACACGGATTGATAGACTAGCTCACTGCCAACTAGCCTACCGGAGCTACCTTTCATTTATAAAACACCGCCATCATTCCCGAAATGGTTTTCACTTTAAAAACTTAATGTACATATATAACTGAAAATAAAACTAAAGCAAAAGTTCTTAATTTTATGAAAATAATGTGTTTTCATCTTGTTCTGTTATTTTGTTGTTTTTACACACAACAAACAAATCGTTTTTTGACTACTTGTGTGGTGTTGTTGGAGTGTCTTCAACAACATTTGATAAGTTGAATGAGATTAAAATGCTCACTTTGTAATTTTACTCTCAGAGTGCCACAACCAACGAAAACTTTGATCGCTTTTTTACTTGGCTTAAAAATTTTGTACTTATTTTAAGAAATTCGGGGATTGATTTTCGAAATTTATCCCACTTGGGATTGTTTAAAGTACGTTTTAGAGTTAGTCCTAAAGTAAGTAAAAAAAAACTTATTTTATCCCGTTTGCTTTTTCTTTCTGTCTAGTGCATACATCTATTTTAAGCTGCCATTAAAACGTCGCAATTGGTTTTTCTATTTTGAATACATCAATTGTCACCAGCAATTTTATGTACCAAAATCAAAACAAAATACATCATACAAGCATGACATACACACCCACGCATTAAACTATCTACCCTTCTTATAAGTAATAGATACTTTGAGTGTTGTAAATAAGATTCTCAAAACACAAACTCACTTATGTTTTTCTTTACTTTATTTTCGAGCGGCTGTTAAAAATATCCATTAATGTTTTGTTTTTGGTATAAATTCTTTATTTTCCTAAAGCATTAGAGCACTTTTGCATGTTTCTTATGTTGTTATAAAACTCACCTTCATATCATAAATTGGATTTATTTTTAATAAATAAATATTAAAAAATTATAAAATTTTTATTTTTTTATCCCATACACTCTAGGAAGGAATTAATTATTTGAAATCTTTCGTTTTAAAATAAAAAAAATTACATTAACAGTTCACTATGAATACAATAAAAAGAACAGAACATGTTAGCTCAAAGTTCACTACGCTTTTATTAAAAAAATACAGAAAAAGTTCCCTGAAAAACAATACATGTACGTTAAAACAAGATCGGTAAGTTATCATAGTGCTCGTCAGCTCGTAATCGTTGCGTACAAATTCACAAACACAATAACAAGATTTAGCGTTTGTGTTTAGAAAAACGACACTACGTTGGTGTACAGTTTTTTTCGAACTCTGGTTCTTCACCCTTATGTTTATTTGCTTTTTTTACTGAAATATATTTTTCGTGATTTGAAAACATTAATGTGAAAACAATTTAGGTTATAATTGTTTTCTTAATTGACCAAATGATCTAGTGTAATTCAACGAATTTTTTTACAACAAAATTCCCAAAGCAGAACCATCTCGAACTGCTAAAGAAGTTCAACATGTACTCCACCTGAATTTTAAAAGGATTATAATATTTATGTGTGGTTGATAGAACACGAGAACCAAACTCGTCCGAGCAGTAATCAAACTGTCCGCAAATACCAAAAGTGACATACACAGAAAAAATAAAAATTAATTTCAATTAAAAAATTTGTAATATTTGTAAATAAATTAATTAAATTTTCACCAGTAAACAATTCAATTTTTCGACTCACTAAAATTTCTAATTCGCAGTAGAGACTATTAAAGATCAGGCACAGATGAATATAATTTAGTAGACGTAGACGTATTGAAATGTGTAAAAATAAAATAAAAAATTTGTCAAGATTTATAATAAATTTCAGGTTTTGTTGCCTGTGCGTTTTGTATAAAAATATAAAAAAGTTGTGTACGTCGAAATTTATCTATAAACATTAACAAGCATTAAATTTTATAGCAGCATTAAAATTAAAATTTTATTAGGTTCATTCACAACGGCAAGCCACGTTGGCGTTAGACAAAAGCTTCTTAAAAAACGGAACAGCTAATTCCCAACGTATGCGCTTACATAAGGGTAACAAAGCTTTTAATTCTTCTCTAAGGAAGTAGTATTGGTTTATTTTAAACTGTTTAATTCAAAAAATTTTTAACTTCTCCTAAATATTTTTAAAAATACCCGTTTTATGTCATTTTGTTAAATAGATGATTTCGTTTTGTGTGTTTTTTTTTTTTGTTAACTAAATATTTATTTAATACTTGTAATTGAAATGTTTTAAAGCACAAACTTTTTTGCTTAATAAAACACAATAATATTTGCAAATATTAAAAAAGTTTTTAGTTGTGTTTATATTTCGAATGAATTAGAAAGGAAAACTTTTATTTAAAAACAAACAGCCAAAATATGGCTGTCAAAGCGATTCAGAAAGAGTATTTCTAAGGTTTTTTTTTGTAACAAAAATAGCTTTTTGTTAAAGTTTAATTAATATAAATTTGAAAATAAATAAACAAAGAGGAAGGTAATGAAGTTAAATATTAATTAAGCTAAAATAAATAAAAAATCATAGAAGAAATATGAATTTTTAGAGCGTGAAGAAAACTCAACTTGGACTCACTCATTTTAAATGCTTTAAACTCTTTTTATTTTGCCAGATTTTAATTTCGTGTCTATCCAGCATATTAACAATTTAAAAAAATTGCTTAATATCGTCATACTCAATGAAAAACAACGTGTAAAAATTGTTAAATTTTATTATGTTTCCGGACGAACGTCAATTATGCCTCAGCTTCGTCGAAAATTTGGACCATCGGATGGAGGTGTGGGGACGAGGTGGCGGCGCACAGTGCTTTGTCCCCATATAACGAAGGGACATAAATAGAAGGAGTTGTCAGAAATTTTTGAAATTTGGTACACTAGCATAAAATAGCTTAGTTAAGAAAAATATGAATTTTTGGAGAGATCGGTCCAAGGACACGCCTACCTCCCATGTGTCCTGAAATGGAAAAATGTAATTTTAGCTTCAATAATGCCCACAAAACCACAAAAAATGGTCATGCTGATACACACACAACTAGCAACGTGTGTGTATATTTTCACTTAAATCTGAACAAGGACTCAAGGTCCTGCCATATATCTTTTTTCTTAAAAATGCTATAAAACTTACAAAAATTGTCCAATCGTAATAAAATTTGGTGTGAAATTTGATATTTGTTAGATATACATGTATGCCAAATTTTGGTAGAATCCGATTATTAATGTAAAAAATACAAACACATCTTTTAATGAAAAATGAGTTAAAAACGCTTAAAATGGTCTTGCAAAAATAACAAGAAAGAAAGTATAATATAGCCCGACCAGTATTAAAAAACAATGTTCCTAGAGTGTAATCTATTTGGGACCCATGGGCAATCATGGACCTGCCAGAACAAAATTATGTTATGAGGTTAAGATTCGTTTCAAAGTTCTTTCTGCCGAATATTATCGTTAGGTCGACTCAGAAAGTGATACTGAACCGATCTAACGAATTATTTTGAATTATTTCTTAGAAAAATAACGGTACTAAGTCACATTTTGAAAACATTCTTTAAACGATGAAAAACCAACGTCATCTGTGAATTTAGCGTCATCTTGTAGCGACAAAAAGAAACAGACACAACTGTTATACTAATTATTTTTAATTTATCTTGTCAATTTATCTAATTCAATAGTATATATATTTGGATTTATTTCTTATTATGTTCCTAGTTTATTTTTTTTTAACTAATTTAATCTATGAAAACTTTAACAAAAATCACGAAAATAGCATTTTTTTAAATAAATTTTTTTTTCAAGTTGCGGTAAAAATTTTTTAATTGTTTTTCTTGTAGTTATTAGAAAACAGTCTAAATATTCGAAATCAGAAAAAACCCCATAGACGATATTTTTCTTTTTTTTTAATATTCCATTAAAGTTAAGAAATTTTTAGAGCTTAAGTATACTAATAAGTATAAATAATAAGCATTTTTCAAACCATTAAAAAATATGTGTAGGAGCATAATTCACCTAAAATTTTTTTACAGATGGTTTAGAATATAGTTAGGTGTTACAGAAAAAAATTTTAATCTCGTAATCCAGAAAATGAATTTTTTACAATTATTTTCTTGAAACAATAAAAAACCAAGGGCATTTGCGATTTCAGCGCCCTCTTATGCCGTAAAATGCAGACGAACACAAAAAAATTTGTTTACATATTTTGATTTTTGCTGTTTTTTATTGAACGGTATAAGTTTGAATTAATATTTCACAGTATTTGTAGTTAATTGTCTTTTAAACTCCTGAAAACTATGAAAATTTGAGCAAAAATCATGAAAATAGCCAGTTAAAAAAAAATTTTTTTTTTCAAGTTGTGGTAAAATTTTTTCAATTATTTTTTTTGTAGTTATTAGAAAACAGTCAAAATATTCGAAATTAGAAAAAAACCCAAAGACGCTATTTTTCTTTTTTTTTAATAGTCCATCAAAGTTAAGAAATTTTTAGAGCTGAAGTAAAAATTAAGCATTTTTCAAATCAATAAAAAAACACTTATGAGAAAATAATTCAATAAAATTTTTTAACAGTTAGCTCTAAATATAGTAAACTACTACAGAAAAAAATTTCAATCTCGTGCTTTGAAAAACAACAGTTTTACAACAGTTTTCCTGAAGCATGTAAAACTCTAGTAGTTGTTTAGCCATTTTTACTATAAATTCTCAAAATTTGGCGCCCTCTAGCGCCGCCAAAAAGAGTTAAATCTTAAAAATTCTTCAAAATTCATTTGAATTAATTTGTTATCTATCGATCTGTACATTTTTAAGTACAATATAAGACTTTTTTTTTGTGCGGCGTCCATTTGGCCGATATTTTGTTCCATACATAATTGAAAAAAACAAGTTCTTAGAAATTAAAAAAATCAAGAAAAAGATTGCAAAGTGCCACAAAATGTATCATAATATGATTACATCTTAACTAATTATGATGATCAGGATAAGGATATGATTTAGGGAAAAATATTATGATGTATTATTACGAATATGTTTAGTCATAACATGATTCAATAAAAATCGTAAAATGGTGACCAAAATCATAAATCTTAGTATAATATCCCAATAAAAAATTTTATCATTTTGCGAAGCACTAATGGTACATTTAAAAAAATAAGAGCACAATTATGCTATACGCAATAAGACATACAAAAATGCAGTAAAGTAAGTGAAAGAACTCTTAACAACTTTTATACAAAAAAAAAATAACATTTCAAGTGCTACGGCATTCCCTTACCACGAAGCAGGTTTGTAAGGGAGAGTACTAAAAAATAACTGTATCAAAACATTCAGTGTTTAAGGTCGATCGTTACATACAACAATTTTTATATGCGCCGAATAATGCGCTTTATGTGTCAAAAATGTATTGCTTCAAAGTGGGAACTCGCCATATAAAGTTCATGTCTTCCGTCAGCGCAATGGTAAGCGAAACGTTTATGTTTCTCCCTTACAAACCTGCTTCGTTGGAAGCTCCATTTTTTATTGGGATGTTGCTCTTAGATTATGTTTACCACAACCATGTTTTGTCTTTGCGTGCACAAACAAAAATATTAAAGAGGATACAGATAGAAAAAAGGAGATAACTTCTAAGCGGTTCTACCGATTTTTTTCAAACACAGCTAAGAAAACTTTCGTTCTCCACCTTTCGCACAACCAAAATAAAATTAAAATCTGTCGGGCTGTTTTGACTCTAAGCGGACAGATGCATATGTAGATACGCATAAATATACACAGATCAACAGTACAAACTTGTACCGTCCTTCTTTTTGTTTGGCAGAGCCAAAAACGACTAAATTTTTTTTATACAATTTAAGTTGCTTTATAAAAGAATTTTTGGGTTTGAATAAAATTTTAATTTACAATTATTAATTAAATACGCCTAAAACCGTAGCAGATATATTTACTGTGGTAAAATTTTTTTCCAACTTAGTTTCATATGACCAGAAAAAATGTCATGCAATTTTGTGATATACGGTCCATAATTCACGTTTGATTTCATATTAAGCAGCCTTCTGAAATTTACTGTAAATCCAAAACTTTTTTCACCGCTATATGTTGTTTTTAAGTTTTTTATATCACTCTGCAGAATTTGGGTTCATAACTTACAATGGCTCCAATATAAAATCCCCTCCTGAAAATCACTTAAGTTCGGCTCAAACTAGTTAAAATTGCTATAAATAGCATACAACTTTCTAATGGTCGGTCGATAAGTTAATATAGGTCTAAACCACAACCAATTTTAATGCTAAAAAAGGACCTAATTTGAAAAAGTTTATGAACAACGTTAAGAATAAAATGTTTTTGTATCTGTTAGCTTAGGAGATATGAGGTTAGCAAATTTACACATTTTAGCCATTTTACCCCTTAAACATTTGAATTTTCAAAAATGTCTTAGCATCAAAAATTTCTTTAGGCTGTGCGCTGATAAATCGGTCAGCTTGAAACTTTTCTGTCGCCCCATCTTTCTTTTAAACCAATAAACATAGAAACAAAAATGATATCACTTCAATAACTTGTCTAAAAATACAAATATCAATTTGGTACTTTTACGAAATTTGAACCTTTAAAGGGAGAAAATCACACCTATTTTGGTACATTTTATTACAAACATATTCATTTATGAACTCCCACTGCAACACTGAAATGTTTGATGCACATACTTCAATGGGGAGAAAAAAAGTATCACAAAGAAGAAATCAAATTTCTTTTCCTTCTACATGTGGTACTTTTGAAATTTTCTATAATATTGAACTTAAAAACATAAGTTATAAGTGCAGGATCCTAAGTTAATGATAAATGTTGGTACTTTTTTATTATAGCCTAAAAACACACACTTCGGCATATGTAAATATGTCAACGTAAGAAAGGGAGACTCCAACGAGGTAGCTTTATAAAAGTGTGGTAAGCTTTGCTCAATTTAAGTTCTGTATGATTAATCAATTAAAAATACTTCATACTCTATTTTATTACGTTATTCGCCGTAAGGAATAATTTAAATGTTATTATACATTTGATATCAGATTTAATAAAAATTACTTAGTTTATAATTTCTTAAAAATCCCATATTTTTTGTTCTTGGTGAACAGAAAAAATTTTTGCAAAAAATTATTCAATTAAATAATTAATTGGTGGACATTAATTATTCAATTAATTTTTTGTTTGCTGCAATTAATTTTTTTAATCAAAACCCATACAATTAAATGTTTGTGGATATGTGGTGTATTCTTTAGATTATGCAATTAATTTTTTAATTGACTAAATTTGTGTCCCATGACTCGAAAATACAAATCCGTTAATTGATATGATCAATTCCTTTGCAGGGGCAAAATTAGTTAAATATTTAATTGTCTGAACGAATTGTTTAATTAAAGTTGATTTTCTATTTTTTCTGCGTAAAGGGTATCGAAGGTTTGACATAGCTGAAGACAGCCTATTTACTTACATATTTCTTTTTGTTTTATTTTGTTTGCTTAAAGATTAGTTTGTTTGATAAATGACCACACCTGGTTTCTTAAGAATTTGTTACTAATTTCACCAAAAGTAAAATAATAAAGAAAAAATTAAATACATAAATGACGAGAAAAGCATGTATTCATAGATTTGAAAGTATTGATACGAGCATGATAAACTATTGGCTAAACTGTTGGTACTTAAAGCAGAGAAAGGCATCTTTATACAGCGAGGGCTGAAATAATGTGCTTTTTTCCATACTTAATATGAAATATTATTTCTTATAATCAAAATCATAATAAGATTAATCGAACGATGTTGGCCCAAGTAGATGCTGAAGTATTTCTGTTTAGTTAAACCTTACTTTATCAAACTGCAGGTTATAGTTTTACAGACAATTGATTAGAACTGAACACAGCGACATTTGTAGCTCAAACTACTGAGTGGCAAAAGTATAAATATTTTCGGTCTTTGAGTAATTCTGAGCCGACTAAGGCATGTCCGTCCGAACATCAGTTTTAATCACACTGACTCTCAAGCGACCTAACAGAAAGTAGCCATTTTGATGTCGAATTGCTTCCTGTTCTCCTAAGCAGTTTGAGACTGAAAAAGAGTCATCCGAAATGTGGAACGACATCCCTTAAAAATTTATATTTTTGTTTGAAACCTCTAACATAAATTGGTGTCGGAATTGACCGGAATTGTCTTTGGGTGAAATTTCCTGACGATCTGGCCTAAGCTGCGAGTGAAATGCGCATAGGCATAGCTTATCCCATCAACATTAAATTTCAGTGTTTTTATCAAGAATAAAAATTGGGAATAAAGCACGACTAACAAATTCTTTTAAATTAAAAATTTTGTATTCCCAAAAATAATTTTGAAAATAATTTTTAACTACCTTGCCATTGTTCCAGGCTGCTATTTTTAAAGTTTTATTACAGATATCTTATTAAAAAACGACTTGTTAAATTCCTGCGTTTTACGTTTTCGATTTCCGGCACACCCCTGACTAAAACCTATTTTGAGATGTAAATTGGTGTACACAGAAAAAAATAACAAGAGTTATTAAGTAATTAATGAAAATTTTTAAAGTTTTCCAAATATATGTAACAATTTTCTTTATTAACATGTTTGTAAATTGTCATATTAACAATTTGTTTCAGTTAAAAAATAAATACATAAAATAAATTTTATTTTGTGTCAAAAAAAATTTTTTTTAAATATTTTGGGTTTTAATCACTAAAACGCTAAAAGATAGGCAGATTATTGAAAAACTGAATCAATCATAGGGGTAAGTAAAGTTGTGGTTAAAAAAATTAAGAGATTTATATGGGTCTTTTGTTAATTTTAGTTTTCAAATACAAGTCTATAAGTGTGGCAAGCTTCCCTTTTAATAAGATGAACATTATTGCGCATCGAGTTCTACGTCTGAATAAGTATGCTGAAATAAATATTAATGGTGTTTGTGATGCAGTTTTTCATTTATATTTCAATAAAAATTAATTAAAAAAATAATTAAGATGCATTTCATTCTTTCAAAAGGCAATAAGCTAGTTCTCAACAAAATATTTTATTAATAAGACAAATTCGAAATTAAAATTTTAATATAATTGTTAACAAAAACTTTATTCAATATTACAACTTCGTTGTTAAAAATATTTGTTGAATATCAACAATTTGAATTAACAAAAGTATTTTTTATATTTACAAATTTGGTTGTTGGTGCCTTTTCAATTAAAAAATTAATTGTATTTACTAATTTGGTATTCAATATGACAATTGATTTGTCGTAATTTTTTTCTGTGTAGTTTATCCCTCCCCTACAGAGCTATTGTAACATTTTTCAGCATTGCTGGCTAATGATTAATTTTCCTGGTGGGCCAGAGTGTGTTGCAAAACTAGTTCATTTCCATATCGACTGTAGCAAAACTAGTTTCTATCGGAAATTCCTAGCAAAACTCGTTCGTTCTAAAATTAATTCTATTATGTTTCTATATTTCAGTTTGTTTTAATTATTAAATGTTGAATCAAAAAAGTTCGAATAATTTGGTCCATTTATTGGGGCGTGTAATGCATTTTCCCAAAATTCGAATAAAGTGAATTAAACGAGTTTTGCTTCTCACCTACTCATGTGTAAATTACTATATTAAAGCTCAATGCGGCACGTGTTAGAATTAAAATATCGATTTAAAATTTTTCCAGAATAATTTTTTTTATATTTAACGATTTAAATGGTACTGCATTAAAAAAAGTTGTAAGGTCAAATAAGGACCAGTCTCATATACATTTAGCATCAAGCTTAGATGCGGAGCTATCGTTTTTTCTTGACGACTCCACAGCCCTGCTATTGTTGTAATATTTGTTCTGTCGTAGTTTTATAAGATTGCCAAATTTCGGAAAAATCAATCTTTAGTTTACCATTGGTCCGTTTTAAACTCTACTTTCGGAAAACATTTAACAAATGCAAATAAAAACAAAATTATTATTTCATTAAATTCATAATTTTTATTTTTTTAAATAAACATTTTATATATATTTTGAATTGTAATTTATGTCTAATGTACACTAATTAAGGTCTGTAAGGATAATCTTGTATAGACAAATAAATAAATAAATAAATAAATAAATAAATAAATAAATAAATAAATAAATAAATAAATAAATAAATAAATAAATAAATAAATAAATAAATAAATAAATAAATAAATAAATAAATAAATAAATAAATAAATAAATAAATAAATAAATAAATAAATAAATAAATAAATAAATAAATAAATAAATAAATAAATAAATAAATAAATAAATAAATAAATAAATAAATAAATAAATAAATAAATAAATAAATAAATAAATAAATAAATAAATAAATAAATAAATAAATAAATAAATAAATAAATAAATAAATAAATAAATAAATAAATAAATAAATAAATAAATAAATAAATAAATAAATAAATAAATAAATAAATAAATAAATAAATAAATAAATAAATAAATAAATAAATAAATAAATAACAAAATGAATAAATAAATAAATAAATAAATAAATAAATAAATAAATAAATAAATAAATAAATAAATAAATAAATAAATAAATAAATAAATAAATAAATAAATAAATAAATATATAAATAAATAAATAAATAAATAAATAAATAAATAAATAAATAAATAAAAAAATGAATAAATAAATAAATAAATAAATAAATAAATAAATAAATAAATAAATAAATAAATAAATAAATAAATAAATAAATAAATAAATCAATAAATCAATAAAAGAAAGTGTGACCAGAGATTACAGCAACCAATTTCATAAAGACCGGTCCATATAACGCCCATTCTTGAAAAACACTTTAAAATATTCAAATCATTCTCTTAAGGAAATTAGACGGTAATCTCTAAAATATATAATTAAATTTACATGAAAATTTTTTCTCTTAAAGCCGACCAGTGTTTTTAGCTGTGGTTTTTGTTTTTTTTTTCTTTTTTAAAAGTAACAAAAGAAATCTTTCAAGGAAGTAAATGAAAAATTAAGGCCCTAAAGCGCAAAGTTTTTCTCTTGCAGTTTATTTATAGTTATAAAAAAATATAATATAAAAAAATCAATATTACCTTAAGTCTTAATTTAGAATTATAAGTTATTGCTAATATAGTAAACAAAGTTAATAGACAGGTAATGTTAACCGATTTTCACTCCCGAAAATCGCGTAAATCATATAAAACTCCTTAAAATATTACAACCTATTAAAGGTTCTTTCAGAGACCTGTACATTGCTCTTCTAGATGTACAATACATATGTAATTGCACATGAGGGTGGGTCAAGAGTTTCATTAGACCCCTGTAACATATTATTAATTTAATAATAATTAGAATTGTGGTGATTTTGTTGAACTATTTACGGTTTTTAATCCAAATTTTTAATATTTTAATCAGGCTTAAGTTTATCAAATTTAATTTTCATTAAATTATTTTTATGAAGAAAGGAATTTTACAACATGAAAATTAATTAAAATTGTTATTGATAATCATTAAATGTACTTTGCACTTCAAGAAGAATTCTTGACATAAGTACGGAAAAAACAGAAGTTAGGAAAAACATGTAAAATCAATTAAAATGAATAACAATTAAAAAAAAAGCAAATTTCGATCTACCAATGGTTAAAATACAATTTGGTTTAAGGATTGATGTTTGACTATTGACGTCAGCAGTCGTCGATGGCTGCGAGTGTAAGACGGCAAATCCGTCTGAGGAGATCAAGTGGCTGTGATCGAAACATGTCATGGTAACCAGCCGCCTGGGTTCGAATCTCAGGTCAGTCAAGAATGAAAGATTATCAATAACAATTTTAATTAATTTTCATGTTGTAAAATTCCTTTCTTCATAAAAATAATTTAATGAAAATTAAATTTGATGAACTTAAGCCTGATTAAAATATTAAAAATTTTAATTAATTTTCATGTTGTAAAATTCCTTTCTTCATAAAAATAATTTAATGAAAATTAAATTTGATGAACTTAAGCCTGATTAAAATATTAAAAATATATTATTAATTTATTTTAAGTGTAAGAAACCGCGCTTTGGCCTTTCTAAAACTTTGAATATATCAACAACAGCATTGTATTACAGGAAAGCATATTACTGCATTTAAGGGACTTTTAAGTTCGTGAAAAAAGTGTCAGAAACATCCATGACTTTATGTGATAAAAATTCAAGAGAAGGTTTAATACAGACGAAACTTGAATCAAGACGAGAGATTTGACCCAGATTTGACAGTAAAGAAGATTTTGTGACCAAAAAATGATTTTAATAGTTTTATTTTTTTAAGTTTAGTTCAAAATGTTTTCAGTTTAAATTAATAATAATTGAAAGTAAATAACATATTAAAAGTTAAAGAATGGACTAAATTCTTAGGAGCTCCTGCGCGGGCTCAAAATGTGACTATTTAACCTTTTTTTTTATATGTTTTAACGTAAAACAAAAAATATTGCTATTAGAATATGATTCGAGAACTTTTATTTCTTCTAATACACCAGTGACCCACCCTATTGCGCATGTCTGTCAAAATTGACAAATGCACACACGATATTTAAGTTGATTAAAAATGTTTTTTATGTTTAAGAATATGTGTAAATGAATATATTTTAATGAAAATAAACAAAAGACAGCTGCTATCAGATGGGTTTTCAGTTATCGTATCGACCCCTTTGCGCGAAATTATCGTATATGCCAATTTTTTTGAAATTTAGTTTTTGATGCAATCTTGTTCTACATTCAAAGAAAAGTCGCCTGACAAAATATTGTAGGCGAATTCCACTTCGTTGCTGCAAAAATTTAATGTATATTTTCATTTTTATATGCAAGCGAAGGCAGAGAAAAGTAGAAAAATGGCTGTCCTGTAAAATTTGGTTTTTGTAATTTCGCGCAAAGGGGTCGATATGTTAAATTTTAAATGGTTAAATTTTAAGGGCCGATGAACAACAGCTTAACGTCAAGTTCTTTTCTGAAAATCATTTGACATTTATCAACTTCAGACTAACTCAATTTTAACCATGGAAAGATCCACAATCAAGCAACGCGTTTAAGTTATTCAGGCATATTATGAAATTGGGTTTTAAATTCAAAATGCATATCGTGCACTTCGTGACACGCACTTTCTCCTCAGTGGATTCGTCAATAAGCAGAATTGCCGCACTTGGGCGAATGATAATCCAAGAGTAATTGTCATAAAAACCAATCCACCCACAAAGAGTGACTGTTTGGTGCGCTTTATGGGCTGGCGGCATCATCGGGCCGTATTTTTTCCAAAATGAGGCCGGTCAGGCAGTTACTGCGAATGGTGTTCGCTATCGTTAGATGATAACGAACTGTTTATGGCCCGAATTGGAAGATATATATATGCACACAACTAACGAAACAATGGCTCTTTTGCGCGACAAATTCAATGTCCGTTTTACCTCACATGGTTGCGATATCAATTGGCTGCCAAGATCATGTGATTTGACACCGTAGGACTTCTTTCTTTGGGGTTATTTTAAAGAAAAAGTGTACGACGATAAGCCAGCAACATTTCAAGAGCTAAAGGATGAGATAATTTGGTTATGAACGTCATAGAACCTAATCAATGCCTCAGCGTCATCGAAAAATTGGACTATCGGATGGAGGTGTGCACCCGAAGTCGCGGCGGCCATTTGTCCGATATTTTGTTCCATATATAATTCAACCTCACCAATATAATCATAATAAAAAAAAAGGACAGTAATTTCCTAAATATTTGTGTTTTATTCAAACTCAACATCGGCCCTTAAAATTTAAGCAACCTTTAGAACACCGTCGTATTCAAAATTTTTAAACCGGAAAATTTAGCTGACATTTTTTTTTTTTGCCGTTAGACGATATGTCTGAGTTTTGCAGTGGCAAATTTGACAAGCACACTGCTTAGTACGTGTCGTTTAAAACCACCTTCACCAGCCAAAGCAAAAAGGCTCTTCTACGCAAAAGCGTTTCTGTTATAATAAAGATGATAATGGCAAAGGGTTAAATAATGGTACACTCACAATATTCTGTACGTAAAATTAACTGAAATTGTAATGTAAAATAAATGAAAGTTCAATTAAAAACCGGTCTACCTATTTTTCATTTATTTTTAACAAAAAGTTCATTTAATTTTTACTGTCAAAAATTCAACACCATATTCAGAAAATCGATTAAATATTCAGTTATTTATTAAAATTTAGCTGTCAAAAAATTGACCCCATATTCAGTAAGAACAATTAAATATTCAGTTATTTTATTAAATTTTCGTTTACTCCACAAAAGAGCCGAATTTCTAAAAAATACCAGACAGACACCTGTCCGCTTGTTTTTCCTATAAGCGAGAGAGGGAGAATATTTTTATTTACTTACCCAGTTACACACGTTTGTTTTACTTTTGTTGTACTGACCACGTTGTTTACAGAATAACTCTCAATTATAAGACACCAGCAGCATGACCGATATGGCTTCGCAATTATTTTACTTTTAAAATTTGATGTATTTAACTAAATTATTTTAACAAATAGAAAATGGGAATTGCTTACACAAAACAAGCAGTTCATTTTTTATAGATAAGTACAAATTAATTTTTGGTAGTAAAATTATATAAAATAACTGAATATTTAATTGTTTTTACGGAATATGTAGTTAATTTTTTGACAATTAATTTATAAAAGATAACTGAATATTGATTTGTTTTTACGGAATTCGCGGTTGAATTTTTGACAGTAAAAATTAAATGAACTTGTCGTTGCTTTAAATTACATTTTTATTTACTTTAACATAAAGAAGAATTTAACTCAATCAACGGACAATATTAACTGCAACTGAAAATCCGTATTAATATGCACTTAGTTTTTTGAATAACTGTTAGAATCAGTTAAAAATAAATTTGCTTGGAATTTTAAATGTTTATTTATTTAAAAATGAATGAACGGAATATTTCTTAAATAAACTACAGTCCGTTACTGTTATAATATTGTAATTATAATTATAATTATATGAAAATAAAAGATTTTTACAGAAATCCCCTTGTCTTTGCCAAAAGCTTCAAATCTTTCCCTTAGTATTATCAACCTTTAATATATATAAACTTACATATGTATAATTATCAAATAAGTCTTTTGGCGTTCATATAAACCAACAAAAACTTTACGTAAAAAATGTAATAAAATACGAAATTGTCTTAAACGCAAGAGCAAAGTGTTTTTTAATCCTGAAAAATATAAACGCAAGCAAGCTGTGTTACCTCAAAGAAGAAATGTCATTTAAACTTTGAATATTTTTTTAGTGCAACTCTGTGTAAATTATTAAAACTCATATCGTAAAACACATAAATAAACTTTTATCTTATAAACAAACTTACACAAATATGCACAAGCATATCGTTAGCTGAAACGCAAAAAGGCGTAACTAACAAAAATGTAATTTTACAGGAGAAGCAAAAAACTTTAAAAATTAAAAACTAGAAACATGTCCATGCAATTCTTTAAAAAAATTTCAAAGAAAACTATTTCATTGTATGTATATTGTAAGAAAAAAATGTGAAAATACGTTATTTTGCATTTATCAAATAAACACACTCGTTACGCCCTTTTGTTTTTTGTTAATAAAAGCGTAGTTTATGATCAAAAAAAGTGTAAGATTTCGTAAATACATGTAGTTTAAAGGCATTCATAAAAATCAATAAAAAAACACGATTTTAAATTTTTTGCAAGTTACGCCTTTTTGGATTTAAGCTAACTCTATATATGTACACATAATAGACATAATCTAGCAATTATGTTCTATAGAATACTAAGAATTACATTTCATCTTAATAATACTAATGACCATGAAAAAAGAAATAATACTTAAACTCTTTGAACTTGAAGTTTATCTGTTACACTTCATCAGTTATGGTTTTTGTGGACAAAAATTCAAAAGAGTAACATTAAATAAATACAGCCCCTACAGCAATGATTTAAATCTCAGTCTTTATTTTTGTAAAAATATGTATCTGATAAGTAATTTTTTTTATTACCAACCTTCTTTTATGATATTTATCATAAATTGTCTATATTGAGTGGATTTTAAGAATGATTAATGAGACTTTTTTTCGCTTGTGTTATTTAATACGGTCCATTTTTAAGGCATTTTTTGTTAAATATGGTTCATGCCTTAATTTTTTTTGCGTCATTTTTGTGAAGGGCAAGCAATTTTAAGTAATAAACATCAAAAACTAATTAATATTCAATTTTTTTTTTTTTGCAAAATATGAAATAATCAAAAACAGATGTTTTAAATTTTTTGAGATTGAATTCGATTAAGTTTTCGTTAAATAACGAAATTTTGCCAAATTTCCTGTAAATAAGAATATGTTGAAATATTTCCTATAAACAACAAAATTTTTAAAAATTTTCCTAAAAAAAATATTTTTTTTATACTTAACAAAAATTAAAAAAAGATTCCTATAAATAATTAAATATTGCAAAATGTCCTATAAATAACAAAATTCGCTATAAATAACAAAAGCTTGCACAGTTTCCAGTAAATAAAATTTTTTTTTCAAAATTTCTATTAATACACTTATAAAATTATTACAGTAACTGATTGTGGGTTATTAAATTCGTTTTCCGTACTGTTAAAATTGAATAAAAATATAGTTATTTTACGAATAATTTTATTTTTCAACATTTGTGTTTGTTATTCAAAAAACAAACTACCAAAAAAAATGTTTTTCCGTATTTATTTTGTTATGTAGTTTGATTTTTTTCGGTTAAAATATATTTTTTAAAAGTAAAAACTATTCAATTTTACGGAATATGCTGTTTAATAAATAAACAAATTAAAAATGAATGTAAAAATCATTTATTTTAAATGAAATGGTAATGATCCGTTTTTTAACTGAATTTTAATTTGTTTCAAATGAATTTTCGTTAGAATTTAACTACATAATTTTTTGAGTGTAACAAAATATTTTAAAATTTTCTATAAATAATAAAATATTTTTAAATTTTGCATAATTTCCCATTAATAATAAAATGTATAACAATTTCCTATAAATAAAACAGAGTTTAAAATTCCTATAAATAACTATCTATAAATATCACAATTTTGACAAATTTCCTATAAATAACAAGCGTTTGCAAAATTTCCTATAAAAAATGTAATAAACCATTTTGCCAAATTTCCTATGAATAACAAAATTTCCAAATAATGGCCAAATTTCTTATAAATATCAGCATTTTTGCCATTTTCCAATCAAAAACGAAATTTTGCAAAATTTCCTATAAATAACAATATATTTTAAAATTTTGTTTGAATACCAAAATGTTGCATAATTTCCTATTAATAACAAAATTTTTAACAATTTCCTATAAACAACACAGATTTAAAATTTCCTATAAATAACAAAATTTTGCAAAAAATGTTATATAATTTTTATATATGTACATGCGCGAAATTTCCTATAAATTAAGAAAATCTGCAAAATTTTCTGTACATATAAAAATTTTGCCAAATTTCCTATAAATAACAAACGTTTGCATAATTTTCTATAAATAACAATCTTTTTCGTATAACAAAAAAACCAGAAAACGGCTCCAATGATTTGACAAATTTTTCTTTCAAATGTTCGTATTAATCCTTTTCAAGTTTTCATCGAAAGAAAAATTTACCACGCCTACTTTTACGCCTACTTTTTCTAATAAGCGCATAAATTGAGAACGGCTTGACCGAGTTGGACAATTTTTTCTTTAAAATGATCGCCATGGTCCAACTTATGTTTTTACGGAAATAAAATTTTGCCCCGCCCGCTTTTTTCGATATACCTAAAATCAGAAAACGGCTCCATCGATTTGACTAATTTTTCTTTTAACTGTTCGTATTAATCCATTTTACGTTTTCATAGAAAGAAAAAATTATCACGCTTACTTTTTCTATTTATCTAAAATCGGAAAACAGTTGCACCGATTTTGCGAAGCTCTAAGGAAATCAGTTCGAACAAAATTTCCATTGTTGAATCGGCAACAAAAATAGGCAAACGACACCCTAATGAAAGCTATGAAAGATGAAGCTGGAGGCGCTGGCCTTAAGATGAAGTAATAAATTAATATAATTTCCAATTTGCCTTAAATATTATTTTTCTGTAAAAAAACTTTATGATAGATATTCCATGGATTTTAAATTAAAGGCCGTTAATTTCGTTAAATGCTCAATTTAAATCGTGTGGTAATACAGCACCAATGTTTGCTTAGGGCCAGCAACGTGGACCGGGTCAGCTAGTTTTCTATAAATAACAAAATATAATTCTAAATATCTGGAGAACTGCAACAACTCAAGTCTCACAAATCGGTACACATGGCACTGATCACAGTTTTTGTATACTGATAACCCAATACACAATAACTGTAAAAAGTGGGCTAGCTTACAGAAGTGGGCGTGGCTCAAAATAGCATTCTGTACATCTGCAGATCGTCAATAACTTATTTCCAAATTTGATACCCATGGCTGGGCTATCAATACACAATCTTCAAAAATGTGGATGGGAGGTGATAATTGGACATAAATAATTTCATACAAGACAGAAGAGATTTCGGTATATCTAGAGAACTGTAGCAGCTACAGTTTTAAAATTTGATAACACAGCTTGCTGAATATGCAACATCAGTCGGGAATTGGGCAAGAATATTTATGTGGGCGTGGGCAATATAGATTTCTGTGTATCTGGATGATCGTAACAGTTAATGTTTCTCAAATAAGTTCAAATTGATTCACTATCAATTGAATTTATTTTATTTCAACGGGGGTAGCCAACCGAACAGGGTTAAGCCAGTTTCCTATAAGTAACAACATTTTGGATAATTTCCAATAAATAACAAAATTTTCTAGAATTTCCCTTAAATAACGAACAATTTCTAAATCCTGTAAAAATCGAAATTTTTTGCCAAATCTTTTATGAACAACAAAATTTTCCTCTAAATAATTTAAAAAGGTCCATTTTTAAGCATTGTAGGAAAACCATTTTAAGGCCTAACCATAATATGCATAACCTTGCTTATTATCAAATATTAACAAAAAGTCTCTCAAATGTATTTAAAAAAAACAAAAACAAAATAAAAAACATTTGATTCTGTACGGAATGTGCGATTAGATTCGCACCTTGCTTAAGCAAATGACAGTTTCATTAAACTTAGCAAAAAGTTTCCTTAAGTTCAATATTGTTTGCCTCATATAATTAACATGTATTCGCACATTTGCTTAAGCCAACTTTAGCACATTATGATTGGGCCTTTAAACTTTGAAGGTTATTTTTGAAAATATATTTTTATTCTAATAAAATCATCACTACTCCTCGAGCATAGTTTTTTAAGTTTTTATTCCTAAGGCCGGGTTTTTGAGATGTGGATTAAATTTAAGCTTAGTTTAACAAAGTCTAAACTTTTTTTTTATTATTTCATTAAAGTCTAAATGTTTTTTTGCAAAACCAAGCTTTTTTTTAAATTGATGATGGCACAAATTTGTTTTCAGATTAACTAAACCTAGTTTAACTGCGATTTAAAAACCCCAGCCTTAACGGTTTACTACCAAAGGTTAACCTAAGTAACAAGGTTTCTTTCAAATGTGCTAAATTCCCATTTCATACTATTGAGAAACTGAAATTTATTGTTGAAGGGATAAGACATGGTTGAAGTATGGTTAAAAAAAACATATTATGGTCCCTGCAATGGCAGCAAATAAACTTTAATTGTTTTTAACAAAACTTTTTTCACGATTGATAATATTTTGTTTCTATTTAACAATAAAGTGTTTACCTCCCCTAAACCTTCAAATATGGTTGAATTTAACTATATACTATTATATAAAAAATAAAACTACAACTATATATTCAAACATATTATGGTAACTTTAACCATATTATTATCACGGCAACCATAGTATGGTTAAATTCATATATCCAAAAGCTATAACCATATTATGCCTCCCAACATGTTATGGTTGATATTTAATAACAATAATATGTTCGAAATTATAATATTTTTAAATATTGTATGTTTAATTTTAAATTTTAAAAAGCAACAACATTCTGGTTGTTTGCATTTTACTTGGTTTGCTTAAAATTCTCATTTATTTTATTTTAATTATTTAATAAAATAAAATAAGTTTACGTAGAATAAACTAGTAGAACAGAACAAATGGTAATGAAGGTCGTTTCAGCCTGGAATATGAATCAAAGGGGATTTTATTTTATAAAATTATAATTTGACACTTAAAAAACAAATTGAAAAAAATGGATGAAATGAATAACCATAATATGATTAATTTTTACCATATTTTTGGCTAGTCTGACCATAATATGGTTACTTTTGTCAAAATTCTTGAAAGCTTTGAACATATTATGGTTCATTTTGAACATAAAATGGTTAGTTTTTACCATCATTATGGTTAATATGGAAACGTCATCCAAAGATTTTAGAAAAGCTAAAGATATTATACAAATAAAACTAAGTAGTTTTTCAAAATTTTATTGGACATTGAAAAAAAAATTAGCTTTAACTTCCTAAAATTTTTTTTTTCTTTTTGCCACAGATTTACTAAAATAAAATAACGAAATTTTACAAAGCTTATGATTCAGCTCACGAAAAGCGTTTATTAGACAACTCTTAGTAACGTTTTTATGTACATATATGGAATTATCTTTTTGAAAAGTTTGGAGTTACTAATTTTCTCATTTCATTAAATCACTTTTTATGTAATTTAGTGACAACAATCGAAACGTGTCACACTTAAATTACTTCTTGCATTACACGGGTTAAATATGATAATTTTTAAACTGATTCATTATTTGTGCTCATATTATTTCATTGTTAAGCTAATTATAGTAATAAATTATTACAATAATTGGACTTAAATTATTTATATTTACTGACACAAATGTCTCCTTAGGCTTATAATTTTTTATATACATATGTATGTATATATGTATATATTATTTTTTTGTATTATTTGCGTTGCGCTGCTTTTCATTTGACAAAATTAATAGCGACATTAATGTAATCATGTCGGCTCAAATTAGCCAGACCATATTAATTTTACACAAACGTATAACATTTGCATATACACAAATGCACACATACGGCCAGCATTTTACGGACAAAAGAATTATTTATTAAAACGTGTATTTTTATCTGTAACTGAACAAATAAAATAATAAATTTGATTAATTTTCACACCTACTATAACACAATAACTTTGTGTTACCACCACTGTAAATTGAAACGAACAGTCGCATGAACAAGCCTTATTTGTTAAAAACGCTTTAAAAATTAGCATTGCACATTTTAATTTTTATTATTTTTTAAATAAACAAATTACGCAGGAAAACGGAAATATGAGTTAAAAAACAATAACGTAGTTAAAACGTAGCGGTTTGTTTTTACATGAAAGAAAAAAGCTAAAACTTTAAAAAAACAAATTTTCGAATAATCAGCTAATCGATATAAATTATTCGAACTATTCGTTAATCGATAATAATCAATTTTAAATAATTCAAACAGTTAATCGCCCAAAATGATTAGATTAATCGAACAACGGTTAATCGATTGAATACCCTAATAGCTAATAAGTCATGAAAAATGTTCCATATTGTGCTGCACCCCTCAGGGGTTGTTTTAAACTGTCTTAAGGATTTCAACATTTTGATGTTACATCCACTGGGGAAACAGTGGAACGGTTTTGTTTTCTCAATCGTCCCCGTAGCCCAACTATGGAGGTGTTTGGAGGCCGTCAGACAAAGTCGATAAGTTCGTCATCGAAGTCGATAAAATCGTCTTCAAGATCGATTAGATCGTCTTCGATAACGGCTGATCGATCTTGAACATTAATTAACTTTATTAATGTAAATTCTATTGAAAGCACATTTACGGATCATAATATAATAAGCTGTTTCTTAAAAGTTAATAGATGTTTTAATGAAAATATATCAAAAACATGGTATAAATTCGACAATGCTAAATTTAATTCTATACTTGATCAGAACTTAGATGAAATCTATAATTTTAATAATCCTTCAGAACAATGTAAACAATTAATGCGTGGTTTGTCTGATGCGGGTGAAAAGTGTATATCAACAAGTACCACAACAATAAACCTTCGAACCAAACTTACACCTTGGATTACTAAAAACTTAGCTTCATTATTCATTATCAAAGAGAAACTACTAAAAGCTCGAAGAAAAAATAGGAATGATAAGTTTATATTCGAAAGGCTGAAAAGAGTCAGTAAAATTATAAAAATTTGTAATAGAAAGAATTTAATGAATAGTTATTATTCCCGAAATTTGGAGCAAACTGGTGGTGACACTAAGAAAACATGGAGTTTTCTTAACAATGCGCTTGGAAGGAATCTACAAGCCACACAACAAATTTGTTTAGTTGATGGTAACTTCATAACAAATGATAATGATAAAGTCATGGTTTTCAATCAGTTCTTTTTTGATGCGATAGAGAACCTAAGTAGTGATATACCAGGTCATTAAAGTGACAATATTAACAACTTTGGAACGTTAACACCCCTTGAAACAACCATTAATCTTTCCAGTATTAATAAGAGTTCCGGCTATGATAAAATAACACCCAAAATGCTATTATGCAACAAAAGCAAAATTGCAGATATACTTTCGGTTATGTTTGGGAAGATGATTGAGCTTGGTGAATACCCTGCTGTTTTAAAAATTCATAAAATTGTACCAATACCCAAAGGAGTGGGTTCTGATAATGTAAATATGTTTCGACCAGTGTCTGTTTTACCAATTGTAGATAAAGTTCTTGAAAGAATAATTTTTAATCAATTATCTGAATATGTAGAAAATAATAATATCTTATTTGAAAGCCAATTTGGATTCTGTAAAGGTTCGGGTACTGAAGAAGCGGTTGTGAATATTGTTGACTATATATGTGGAGGCTTTGATGCAGGGTTTAATGAAGTACCAGGTGTTTTCTTTGATTTGTCAAAAGCTTTTACACTTCTTAATCATGACATTTTGAATAAAAAGTTGGCATTAATTGGTGTATCTAATAACTCAATTAAGCTATTAAAAGATAATTTAACAAAAAGGGAGCAATTCGTTCAGATTGGAGAAACCAACAGTTCTTTATTAGTTGTTAAATATGGTGTACCTCAAGGTAGTGTGCTTGGGCCACTTTTATTAAAAATTTTTATAAACGAAATTGCCAAAATAAACTTTAATGGAAAACTGTTTATGCGGATGATATTTGCTTGCTATATCGGTATAAGTACACAGAAAAAAATAAGCACCAGTAAACGCATTAATCAACAATAAAAAATGGTTTTAATTAAAAATTTAATCAACTGAATTAAACGTTTAATCAAGTGAATTAAACTTTTAATCAAATGTATTAAACGTTAAAATGACAATATTAATATGCACCAGTAAACAAATTAATAATATCAATTAAACGTTTAATTCACATGATTAAACGTTTAATTCATTTGATAAAACTTTTAATTAAAACTGATTTTATTTTTGATTAATGCGTTTACTGGTGCTTATTTTTTTCTGTGTATACTCAGGTGTTAAAAACTCATGTAGAGTATGACTCGGCAATATCAGCGGAACATATAAGACTAAACAAGCTTGTTATAAATGCAGATAAGACTAAGTTTATAAGATTCAGGCCATACATTTTAAAGAACGACGAAACAGTTGCAGTTCATATTGATGGCGTGTTAATCCAAGAAATCAATACAATACGGTATCTAGGCATGTTGTTTTGTAGTAATTTACAATGGGATGATAATATTGGCTCTATTTAATCAAAAATATCTTCTGCTGTCGGAGTTTTATATAAATTCAAAAATAAATTTGATGAACGAACATGCTAATATATCAGAGTTTGATGCATAGTCACTTAACCTACCTTCCTAAAATATATGGTTTTAAGAAAAATGCTTCGCTGAGGAGCTTACAATCGGCGCAAAATAAGTCTTTGAAGTTGGTTTTCAATCTGCCAATCAGCCATCATACTTTGGATCTTTCTGAGAATTATGCTATAAACGTCTTACCTGTAAGAGCATTGATTGTATAAAATGCAAATAATGAAGTTTGTTTTCAAATCCATTAATAGTATTGGAAATTCGTCAGTTTAAGTCCAACAGAATGTTCAAATTACACAAAGGTTACCAAGACAAAGCCAAAATTTGTCTGTATCTAGATGTCGCCTAGAATTGTCAAAGCGGCGTATTTGTTTTGCTGGTCCAAATGAGTACAATGATTTACCAGTTTTTTTAAAAGGAATTAAAAAAAGTTTTGCTATCCAATCTCGAAGCACTTCTTCAGTAATATTTTGTAATTTATATTTAAATTTCTTGATAAAAAGAGAAAAACCGTAAAAATTAATATTAAAATTTAAATAGTTAATATTTTTATGTAAATAATGAATTAACACTTTGTGGCTTTTGGCATCTTCAATGCCAATATTGGTGCTGAGGCTTTAAAATATGTTTTTGACATAAAATTATTTGAAAAAAAAATAAAAAATTAAAAAAAAAAACAAATAAAAAAAATGTGTCCTTTTTGGGTCTACCATTCTTGTCTATGTTTTCAAGGTAGCAAAACGAGTCCACCTCCTCTTTCCATGTTTTCTGTTTTCATAACTAAAGTTTTATATTTTTAGGTGTTTTTTTTTTGATTTTTACGGGGTGCTATTCTCTAAACTGTTCCTAATTTGGTTTGCATATAAGTAAAAGTATAAGAAGGAAGACAGTTAACCTTAGGGCCATTATTACAGCTTACAAATAGTTCTTTTTAGGATGATATCTGACAGATAAATAGTTTTTGGTTATTACAAGTTAACATTAACCTAAAAAGTGACTGAAAAGCTAACATCAGCAGCCGTATTCTTTAATTCGCTTAGCTAAAGCTAAATCTCGATCGCTCAAATGCCTTAGAGAATACAAAATTGAAAAATTTTAACGATGAAATTAAAAGCTTAAATTGCGGCGAATTTAGTTTTTATGGCAATGCCAAATTTAGCAATGCACGTTACAGTATTGCATTCGTAGCCAAAAATCGCTAAATCAACTTCTTAGATTTTTAGCGATAGAGATTTAGCTTTAGCGAATTACAGAATACGGCCACAGGTTTGTCCTCATGGTAACTTTAAGAACTTGATGATGCCATATTTTCTGCTGAAGATATGGTAACTTCAATGCCAGTGTTAAATTATTCCACTCTTTCAAAATTCATAATTTAACACAAAAAACAAAACAATTTACCATAAAAACAAAAATTAAGCACAAAAAATTTACTTCTGCTTTCAATTAGGGAAATAAACAAAACTAAGGCGTTGCCACCATGTGTTTTAAACGAACAAAAGTAGTCGGTATATACTGCAATGTTGCCACAGTATATAAATTGCATTTTGTATTTTATCGGACAGTTGTAATAATGGAAAAAACTTATTGGTCACTTTATCGTTCAAGATAGCTATTGTTTATCAGCAACTTTATCATTAGGTTGTAATAATGGCCCTTAGTGTAAGAATAGTTAACGAATAATGTTGAATCAGATGTTAGCTAAAAAACATGCCAATCTGCTTATATTTCATAGATTTTCAAAAGGATATAATAAACTTTTTTGTATAACATCCCAATAAAAAATTGAGATTAAAATGAAGCAGATTTATGTAGGATTTTAATGAAACCAGTGTTCTTTTTTGTTTAAATTAAAAAGAGTTCAATTTTATTTAATTGTAAATGGATTACGTGCTAAAGCTTATTATATAAATAATGTAGTTATCTGTCCAAAGTCCAAACTTCAACTCCCCGTGTCTAGTCCTGTTCTCGTCGATCAACCCTCTACTCGTTTATTTCCCTGTCACTCGTTAATCAATTCCCTTTGTCATGTCAGTGTTGCAATCCTAATAAGAGTTGCCACTTCTTGTCGTTCGTCCGTTATTACCCGTCCCCACATTCGGCCATCCTACACGGTCATTCGCCCCGAATGACGAGTCCCATCTTTTCATATATTCGGCAACTGTATTTGTCCTCCCAGGACCTTCGGAAGAACCGACCTTTTCAACTTCATAGCGGTCATGACCAACTCCACGAATCACTCTGTACGGTCCAAAATATTTCGGCTTTAATTTCAAGCCTGTTCCGAATTGAGTGCGTTTTATCGCCACGAGATCATCCACATTATAAAGAGGTGCTGCCGTTCTTTTCTTGTTAAAGTTTCGTCTATTTTCAGATTGAATTTTAGCTATGTTCTCCCTAGCAGAACTTCGTATTTCTTCTCTTTCTTCGTCAAATTCATGAAATGTGCAATCTTCAATCAATTTCCTTATATCCCCGTTGCCTGCAACTTTCATTTCCACACCCGTAAGTATTCTGAATGGTGAAAATTTTGTACTTCTTGGCGGGGTATTATTGATGCATTGCTGCACCCTATCTACATGTTTATACCATTGTTGAGGATTGTTCACGCAGAGTTTGGAAAGCAATGACACTACAATCTTATTCATCCTTTCAACTTGGCCATTTCCCCTCGGAACACCGGTTGCTATCAACAAATGCTGAATGTTCTGCTGGTTGCAATACTCTTTAAACACATTCGATGTGAAGGCCGTTCCTCTGTCAGAAATAATCCTCTCTGGGTTACCAAAAATTGCGGACTGTCTTCTTAACCTATCAAC
Source organism: Pollenia labialis (assembly GCA_949318255.1). Lineage (NCBI taxonomy): Eukaryota > Metazoa > Arthropoda > Insecta > Diptera > Polleniidae > Pollenia > Pollenia labialis. The sequence continues at coordinate 26,973,638 of OX439140.1, read as the reverse complement.
TACTTCCTCCGTTCCGGTACTTCTCGTAGGATATAACCATACAAATTTCGAAAATGCATCAACAACAACTAGAATATGATTGTAACGCTTACGAGTTATTTCCATAGGCCCGACATGATCAATATGATAAGTTTTAAGGGGCTTATCCGATTTATCAATTGGACTTAAAAAACCCTCTGCTTTGCCGACTTTTGCCTCATTAATAATACACTCCATACAACTGCGTACTACATTATCCACCTTCCGAGTTATATCGGGTATAAAAAATTCTTTTTCGACCAGCTCTTTAGTTTTTTTCACGCCAAAATGACCTTCTCTGTGAGCAATTTTAATAATCTCTACCTCCATAGCAGTTGGGATAACTATCAATTCACGATTCGGATCCTTATACAGCAAATCATATTTCAAATAAAAATCTTCGTAACCTTGCTTCTCAACTAGTTGCCTAATAACCTTTACCCTTTCATCCTGTAACTGTGCTGCTTTAAGTCTATGTTTAAACGAATCCTCCACCAAAAGACAAGAAACTCTGCTAAGTGCATCAACATGTTTCATTTTACCACCGGATCTATGCTCTATGACATAGTCAAATTCCTGCAGAAACATAGCCCATCTTGAAACTCTCAATGGCACATCTTTTTTCTTAATCGTCATGGTAAATGCATTGCAGTCAGTTACTATTTTTATCCTTGCACCCATCAAATAAACTCTCCATTTCTTTAACGCCTCGATAATTGCCAGCACTTCAAGTTCATACGAGTGATATTTTTCCTGTGCGCTCGTTGTTTTGCGGCTCATATATTCCACTGGGTGAAACTGTTGGTCCTCTGCATCCTTTTGAAGTAGAACTCCTCCGTATCCGTACATACTAGCGTCCGTATGGACCTCAGTCTCAGCCCTAGGCCTATATAATTTTAAAACTGGTGTATTTACTAAGCACGACTTCAGTTGACTAAACGCAATCATCTGTGAATCTCCAAACTTAAATAGGACGTCTTCCCTTAACAAGTCCGACAATGGTTTCGCAATAGTGGCAAAGTTACAAACGAATCTTCTAAAGTAAGAAGTTAGACCTAAAAACCTCTGCAGCGCCTTTTTATCCCTTGGTATTGGAAAGTTTTCCACTGCGGAAGTCCTTTCCACTGATGGTCTAATGGCAGAATTTTCTACAATATATCCCAAAAAATTTACCTTTTCCCTCAAAAACTGAGACTTTTCCCACTTAATATTAAGGTTATGTTCCTGAGCCACACTCAATACTCTCTCCAGTTTTTCGATACCTTCCTCCTCGTTTAATGACGGGATTATGACATCGTCCATATATACTACAATCGTACAATCCTGAATCAACTCTCTAAATATCGAAAAAATAAAACGGGAAAACACCGCGGGGGAATTAGAAATTCCAAAAGGTACATATAGGAATTCATATTGTCCATTGTGAGTTACAAACGATGTATATTTCCGAGATTCTTCCTCAACGGGTACGTGGAAAAATCCATTTCTTAAGTCCAGTGTTGTATAAATCTTAGCCGATTGTAATTTGTGCAAAACATCGTCTATCAACACCATTGGAAAATTATCTCTCATTATTTTTAAATTTAATTTCCGATAATCACAACACAATCTTTTGGTTCCATCCTTCTTGGGTACTATTACTATGGGTGAAGCATATTGAGATGTACTTGAACGTATTATCCCATTAGAAAGCCACTCATCTACCTGATGCTCAACAACACGTTGATCATCGTACGACAATCGCCGGGGTCCCTGATAAATTGGGACATCATCAGAAAGAATTATTTTCATGTTAATGGGTGAGGGTTTCTCCCTTCTCGGTCTATAATTTGCAATTAGCCCATTGACGTGGGATGCTTTTTCGCTAGACAGGTGAACCAAATCATACCCCTGATCTTTATCCTCAAATACCAACGTCGAACAGAATAATTCAAACTCACCAATTGGTTCATGTAAATCATCCATTGTGCTGCTTTCCGATTCTTTCCACTTTTTTACCAACTTCGTACCCTCAGAACTCATAATCATATCAGCCTGTTGTAATAAATCATTACCTATTGCTGCCGGATATACAAAATTTTCCGCCACGAAAAATTTGATATTAAACCTATCTCCATCAATATCGACAACCTTGCAAAAATACCCTATCGTAGTCAAGATATAGTCTCCAGCGGTAATAAAATCCCGCCTCTCCGATGTTAGTCCCACGTCACCAAAGCGCTGAAAAACATCATAACGAATAATTGAAATGTCACTTCCCGTATCTATAATCGCCGAAAATTTTACACCATTTATATCGATACTCTTGAAACTCCGATTAGCAGTTGTTTTTACCTCCTCTGTTATATCCTCAAAAGATTTCACCAAACAAGAATTAGGTGTCTCCGTTTTAACTTCAGGTTGCGTCTGGGATTTACACTCAAAGGATTTGTGCCCTGGTTTTCCGCATTTAAAACACTTGAATGTCGATGACTTGCATTCTTTCGCCATATGGTTTTCCTGGCCACACTTGTAACACTTTCGTTTTGCACTAGTAGAAGGCTTTTCATCCTTTACTTTACTCGATTCAGAAGATGGCTTCGAGGTTAGTGCCTGTTGACCGGATCCTCTAATTTTCTCGTAGGTTTTTAATTTATTCTTCAAGTCCTCGATGTTGCAAGCTTGATATAAAATACTTTTCCCAAATTTTGAGTCTGGTATACCCTCAACAAAGTATTGAATCAGACTCTCCTCGTCTAATTTTATGGGCTTACCTATCTCCATCAAAATGTAGAGGTACTCTCTAAAGCTTTCACCATTTTTCTTTTTGCGATCCTTTAACATTCTATGGATATCCGCTGACGCCAATTTACAACCGAATTCTCCTATTAATGCTTCCTTTAAAGATCCCCAGTTCTTTATTCCACTTTGACTACGAACAAATATCTTAGCTGCACCCTTCAATAATTGCTTAGCATATATAAATCTTTGCAACTGATTCCAAGCAACGGCCTCAGCGTTGTCCTCAAAGTCATCTAACCAGCTATTAATATCAATGTTGTCAGTACCACAGAAAGATGTCAGAGAATCTTCTATATCCCGTAACGTAAATACACTCCTTTCAAAATTTACAGTGCCTACTCTATTAACTGATGCAACGTCGTCGTATTCCGAGCCCGAATCACCCGCAGTCAGACCGAAATGCTCCAATAACCTCCGTTGCAACTCACCCTTGAGTCCCGTTGTCGCCAATCCCAACCCGGTCAACTTCTCCCTCAACCCCTCAACAGTCAATGCCAAAATCACCTGTGAGTCCATTCTGTCCGATCAATATTATAATATCCAAAAATAATTATTAATTTCCAAAATTCAGTAAGACAAAATAAAGAGTAAATAAAAATTTATAGAAATAAACAAAAATTCAATTCACAATACAAAAGCTATTAAAATTACGTTACAATTCAAAATACATATGTATTCTCAAAACAACAAAAATTATATTTACGTTAAATTCAAAACAAATTCCAACTTGATTTTCCAAAACATTACTCAAATACATCCGTATATCCAATTGGATTTTCTCTTTAATTCTAACTTTGCAGAAAATCAAAAGGGAATAAGCTTACACAATTTTTAATAATAAAAGAAAACACTCTAAGAGAAAAAAATTAAATTTATGTATCACTTAACTTATAATATCTCCAACAATAAAAAAAACCCGCAACTCGTTCTCTTCGTAAATAGCTAGGCAGAATTTCTCTTGGCAAAACTTCACTTCTTGTCTCTTTGATTTGATACGAGTTGGTTTCCACTCTCAGCTTGTTGTTACACAATTTCTTTTTCTCTTGGTTTAGTTTATTTACTTTGCGATCAATATCACACAGTTTGTTTTTTTTTTTATTTATTCGTTTTCTATAAGTATAATAATTTTGTTTCACTCACTCTAACCAGCTATAGTTCTTCGTGATTTTCGTTTATTTCAAAATATTTGATAGTTTTTTATATGCTTTCTACACTCATTGGTTTTCGTACATAGCCGTCTTTGTCTTTCTCATTTGGGTTTTTTTTTCTCTTGGTTTAATTTTGATTCTACTTGTGTTCGTTACTTTTTTTAAAATAACCGTCTTTTGTTTCTCTTTCACTTAGTTTTTTTTTCTCTCGTATAATTTTGATTCTACTTGTGTTCGTTACTTTTTTTTAAAATAGCCGTCTTTTGTTTCTTTTACATCTTCACGTGTTTTCACATTAACTTGTGTTCGTTACTTTTTTTTTTTTTTTTTAGTTGTTTCTTTCTCTCGTATAATTTTGATTATACTTGTGTTCGGTAATTTTTTTTAAATAACCGTCTTTTGTTTCTCTTTCACTTAGTTGTTGTTTTTTTTTTCTCTCGTATAATTTTGATTCTACTTGTGTTCGTTACTTTTTTTTAAAATAACCGTCTTTTCGTATAATCTCATTTCTCAAGAATTTACATTTACTTGTGTTCGTTACTTTTTTTCATTTTTTTTTTTATTAACCGTTGTTGTTTTCTCACTATAAATAAGTTTGTTTGTATGTTTCGTTGAAAATTGACGTTTTCTTCTCACATATTTACTTTTTTTATTACGCGCTTGCACATTTAAATAACTTTTTTTTTTTCTCTAAAGTTTAAACACAGTTTATACTCTTTAAAAACAGTTTTCATAAAACCTTTTAAGCACTCAGCTGTCTTCTTTTTATGATCCAAAATTTTCACAGATCTACTTTGTTTTTAGAATTCGTCCGAAGTTTTAGCAAGCACTCAGTTCACTTTCTCTTCTTTTGTTTCGGTATTAAACATCAACAGAATTCACTCAGAATTTCTATCCACACACACGTTTCACATATATTTTGGTCACAACTTCACTCAGAATTTTTACATTTAGTTTTTCACCTTTTCTCAATTTCTCGGTTTCACTCTTTGCACTTTGAAACTTTAATTACTTTTAATAATTCACCCAGAATTAATTCATAGTTGTAAAATTCACTCAGAAAATTAACACACCGCATTGGACAATTTTAAACTACCGCACGATCCTGGTTGAGCCCCCAAATTGTAGGATTTTAATGAAACCAGTGTTCTTTTTTGTTTAAATTAAAAAGAGTTCAATTTTATTTAATTGTAAATGGATTACGTGCTAAAGCTTATTATATAAATAATGTAGTTATCTGTCCAAAGTCCAAACTTCAACTCCCCGTGTCTAGTCCTGTTCTCGTCGATCAACCCTCTACTCGTTTATTTCCCTGTCACTCGTTAATCAATTCCCTTTGTCATGTCAGTGTTGCAATCCTAATAAGAGTTGCCACTTCTTGTCGTTCGTCCGTTATTACCCGTCCCCACATTTATATGGCAGAAATGTAAGAGTTTCGCTTATCATCTCGCTTACGGAAGGCATGGATTTTATATGGTGAGTTCCAAATTTGATGCAATACATTTTTGACACAAAAAGCGCTTTATTCAACGCATATAAAAATTGTTGAAAAGTAGCGTTCAGCTTTACACAGTAAATGTTTTTTACAGTTATTTTTTAGTATTCTCCCTTACAAGCCAGCTTCGTAGTAAGGGAATGTCGTAGCACTTCAAATTTAATTATTTCTTTTATAAAACTTGTTAAGCTTTCCTTCACTTTACGTCGTATTGTGTAGTGCATAATTGTGCGCTTATTTTTATAAATGTACCACTACTGCTTCGCAAAATGATAAAATTTTTTATTGGGATGTATATGAAACTTTTGTTAATAATACGAAACAAGGAGTTCTTTCGTAGCCCTTTCCTTAAATTCAAAAAGCACCTAAATGCGAAAAAAAATTATTTTTCTAATAATTTGATAAAACACTGGTAAAACTGTCGAGGGCGAGGTATGCAGCTCGCGTGTCATTGCAATTATTTTCAAAGAACAATCAGATCGTCCTTCGTTGTTTGCCTTTTATACATTTTGTGTTTGATTTCGCATTTGCTAAAAGCTTGACGTAGCATAACTGTACCGAGTTACAGTTTTTCAGTTTCACCATTTGTGTGGTGGAGAACTTATAACTTAATTTTAATGGTGGAGAACCTTTAGAACTTGATCGCATCGTTGAATACCAATTGAAACTTAGATTTATTTCTGACGGAGTCTATAAAACTCAGGACCGGATTCTGGAAGTTTTTGACCTCGTTTTAGGTCTACCGATGACTGTGGATAAAAACATTTTTGGTGTAATTAAACCAGCATTGCTTCATATGGGGCGTAGTCTTAAAAACCAGCTTAAGACATTTTTAGTTAAAATTTTTAACTCGTTATGAATAAAAAATTGTTTTGAAATAAAATTAAAATAGGTTTTTTTAACACCAACCCATATTTTATTGTCAAAGTCCCTTTTTATTGAAATTTATTTGTTCTATAACTTTTGTTATTTTTAAATCACTTTATATATTGAGATTTTTTTTATTCTTTTTGCTTTTTCCACAGTGTAAATTAAATTAAGAGTGAATGAAAAAATACAATACAGAAAACCACAAAACTGAATTATTATCTCACATTTGGAACACATTGACATAAATTTAATTTTATTTTAAATTTACTTGTTGTTATTTGTTTAATAATGTTTTTACCTTTTGTTTGCAAAAATATATGCAATTTTGTTGTTTCAGATATGAAACATTTTATTATTTTGGTTTGCGTTAAAATGCAGGTATTTATAAAGTGTGATTGTCTTAACTGAACATTTCATTTGCAAAAACAATATGTTTTTCTTATTTAAATCTGTTATTTATTGCAATATATGTATGTATGTATATTTAAGGACATAATTATTTATACACTCGAAAAAAAATAAAAAACAGAAGACTTTAAAAGAGACTTTCATGAAAAAAAATGTTTGTTGGTTAAAAAAAATCATGTCGGAATGGCCTGAATTTCGTCATACGCGAAGATTTTGAATATATTTAATTTTTTTAGTCAGTTTCTTTTATCGCAGCAACTTTTTCTGTGCGCAATTAAATACATTTTTCGTCAAATTATAGAACAATGAGAGAACGAATTTGCAAAGAAAACGAATCGAACAGTATTCTAGTTTCAATACCCCTTTTTATTCCGCCGTCCTCTCTCGGCATTTAACCCTTTCGAGCCCAAAGTTGCTTATAAGCAACTTGAATTTTAATCATCGTTTTATTTAAAACAATCGTAATAAAATTATAAAAGCACATATAGAGTTGGTTAAAGAATGAATAAAAAATAGAAAAGTTTGTTTTAATTTTTCATGCCGTGAAGCAACTTCCAATTTCTAGTCACCCGAAAATTAAAAAAGTCTGAAATTTCCAAAAATCCTTAATTTAGATCTAATAACTAAGGAAATTTAAAAAAATAATTTTTCTGACAATGCGTTCAAGAGCGGGCGCCAAAGGGTTAAGTAAGAATCGTAGCAACGCAGAATCGCACCATGTAAACGGTCATTTATATACGTATTTTATTTTAAATATTTTAGCATATAAAGTTACTTTTTACTCTAAAAACTGTTTTTTATTAATAGCATTTAAAATACATACATATACAAAGTATTTAGCTATAACAATTGTTTAAAGTCTTGTTTTAGTTAATGTTTTATTTTTTAAGTCTTATTTTATTAATATGGTCACACTATTTTTCTCTCTTTATCTCTTTCCACAAGCAGCAAACCACTTTTTCATTTATGAAAGCTGTTAGATATTCGTCGTTATTGTGCTTCATACGACGAATTAATATAGCGAATTTCAACAGAAAAATTCGTCGCGTAGGGCGAAATTCGTCGTTTGTCCAGTTATGTTCCTACCATAAGATACAAGAACGTATATATGTATACATAATTCATCTCTAAAAAGAAGCCATTGGTCAACATATTTTTTTTAAAACGTTGCCCAGGCTATCACTTTTTATAGGTCCTATATATACCCTTTCCCTAAAATTTTTAAAGAAAAATCAAAACCCATAAAAATATAGAGAACTCTTTTATGAATCTCAACTCCATAATATACCATTATGCTGTTCTGGTGGTTCCATGATTACCCATGGGTTCCAAATATGGTACAGTCTCGAAAATTTGTATTTTGATTTTTTTTGGTGTAGGTTAACATACAGTCGAGCCTGACCGACTATACTTTTTTACTTATTTTTTAACTAATTTTTGTCTCTCGTGTATTTTATATATTCCTTAAATATCTGTAATCAAAATTGAATTTATTTTAATTGGCTGTAAGTAAAAATAATATTAACATAAATTTACCATATAAAATCGAATTCAAATTAACTGTCTAAATATTTTTTTTTTTAAATTGATAACACATGTTTTATTTGTGCTTCACTCTGTATTTGGGTGATATAATAATTTAAAATTTTTTTTTACCAAATCTATGCCTACTGCTTGCTGATACTGTGTAATTAATGGTACATTTTCACATTTTGCCGAAACGTGATAATTTAAATTGAGCAATATTTGCTTAAATTATATTATTTTATTTGAATAAATGGGAAACTGTTATTAAATAAAGATGGCCAAGTACACTTGATAATTAAGAGGATATAATGTGAGGACACACAGCCCCAAATTAAGCATAAAATAAAAAACTTCAGCTCATTAAGTAAAGCAAATATGTGCCCTTTTATTTGCATTTATGCAGTTAAAAAGTACGTTAAAGGAAACATTTGGTTATCACTAAGCAATGTAAATGTATTTAATTATATGTGACCTTCTCCAAAAAAAGGGACCAAGTGTGTCAAAAAACGGGTTTGGACTTAAGAGTGGATTCTGGTACCTAACATATTTGGGGTACTCACAAAGTGTGCTATCATGTTATATTGTCATAATGCTCTAACATTTTACAATGGTTTAAAAATATTGTTGTTGCTTTGTAAATAAAAAGTGTCTTAAATTGATAGAACTTTGCTTGCTATGTTTATTGCGCTGTCGTAATTAATCAGAAGAGACATGCGCTGAGCAGCAGAGCCGAGCCGCATTGGTTTTTGTAAGCCATCGCCGATGATGGTATATTTTATCCGGCTAACATCCAAATTTAACCTGCAATATTTGCAAAAAATCAATTGCGGCGTCAAATTAGATCGGCTTAGGACTCTGCTGTTTGGTAAACAAGCAAACAAAATAAAATTTATTTTTGATTTGTGTCTGAAAATTGGAAAAATAGGTAAGATCTAATTTAATTTATTAATTCATCGATAAGAATTAAAAATATTTTTATTTTAGATAAATATTAATTTTTTATATTTGTTTCAAACCAGTTGATTTTAATTCAAAATAGGACACTGTTTTATGAGGGGTTGTTCACATAAGTCGAATTTTATCATGTTATTATTTTAAAACATATGACCTTATGCCACCTTGTGAACCCCCCAATTATGTTAGGGGTTTTAGTAATGGGCTTCTGTTAAAATTTATTTATTATTTATTTAGGAAAATTCACAATTATATTTACATTAATTTTTTTACAGCCCCACTTAGAGTCACCGGACGGGCTTGATTGTCAAGCTTTTTCAATGCGTGTCAAGATTTAAGAATAAATGTAATTTCTCTGCAAATAATATTCGACTACCTGATCCATTATGATCAAATACACAACTCCCTGGACTGGTCCAATCTAATGCAAGCATGGACCATGTCATTGTTTCGTTATTAAGTTTGCTCAGTAAACTTAACCGTTTTTGAGTTTCACGAATATATGTGAACTTCTCCGAGAAAAGGGACCTAGTGTGTGAAAATTAAGTTTTGAAAAAACACATTTAAACTTATTCTACACCCTTTTAGGTACCAGAATCCACACTTCTACGAATCCACGTTTTTTGACACACTGTTTAATATCTCGGAAACAATAGCTAATATTAGGGTAAGCACCACCGCGTTCCCGAATAATGCTTACCCGCTAGGTACCCCGCTTCACAGTTTTTTCAACAAGCACAGTGTTATTGTTAGACCGTATTTACATTATGCAATTAACGCCGCAAGTCTGCTTTCACACGTTTCATCTCTTGATGCTCAACTCTTATGTTTTCAGGTGAGAGAAGAAAGATGAAAAGGGGTTAGTACGGAGAAGCCTGCACTCGGTCAGTACGCTTTAGGTTTTTATTCGTGGGTATATGCATAACGATGGCTGCATGTAATTTTTTTTCTTTTCTTTTTGATTCGCTGTTAATAAAATTGTTGTTGTTTTGAACCGAAAAAAGTTGAAACCGATTGCTGCGTGTGATTATATTAGTGTTTATAAAAGGGGATTGAAAAGAAGTTGAGCATCAAAAAATGAAACGTGTTAATTTAGACCAACTTTTGCATGCAACATTTTGTTTTTTAGCAAGAGGTGATTTCACAAACGCTTTTATTTAGGTATCACAGTAATTGTTATACGACTCGTACAGAAAGTCGCAATAGGCGCATTCCAAGATTAAAAGACGAGGGTGTCAAAAAAAAAAATAAAAAAAAATTAAAATTTGTTTGAGTTTGTTACTCGTCAGATAATCATCAGAAGATTTTTATGGGAGTTGTTTATTAAACATAATCGTCGAACAAACAGCATATGCCAGCTGGGATGTATAATTGAACGTATTGTGCTCTTTTGAACATACCCTGCAGGAAATGTCACTAGCTAATCTGTACTGATCCACTTTTGACACAGTCACCAGTACTAGTGACTTATTATACCCCAGACAATGTTATCTACTATAGACATTTAACATGTGCGTGTCATTGGAAATCTACTACTGACGTTGGCACTAATAACTAGGTAGTTCTTTTGGGAACATATGTAGACATTGGAACCAGAGAATAGCTAGTAAATTTTTATAAAACTAGTCTACACTTGTGGTACGACTACGAATTCATAACAATCGTTTTTTATTATTTCTTCAACTTTTATAGGAATTGTACTTCCTAGTTGTTATTGAAAGGCAAATATATTGGCAATTGTAGTATAGTGTAGACATTTTGTTGACAGTGTCACCAATATAGTCGACAAAACTGGTGACTTGGAGGGTATATTTAAGTTTATTATGACTTTCCTGTTATTAATTTAGTTTTTCATTCTCGCATTTATGTACATATGTTTATTTATTATTCCGTAATACCTTTTAAGTTTTACATTTTTTATTACTCCATAAAATCCGTTTTATGTATGTATTGTATTTAAATACATGTCAATTTTTTATGTTGCTTAAAGAGAAGAAATTTTTTTTTGTATTGTTATAGATATTTATAGCCACCAACCATAAAAGAGATGGGCTGTGTTGACGTTGTCGTTTTGTTTGTAAAAATTTAAAATATTGGTAGAAGACCGATTTAGCGATGTAATCGATTGGTGTAGAATGCTTTTCTTGCCCATTCTTCAAAAAGATATTCTAGGTCAATTGAATCCTCCCTTTCGGCTCCTGGATGATTTAAATATTCTGCAGGCTGTAATTTCCGCGTTAAGCCGGTTGGTTACACAGAAAAAATTCTCGACAATTTTTTTTTTCAAGATTTAAGAATCAAATCATTTTTCAGAATTTATTACGAAGTTCGTTTTTTCAATTTTTTAAGTTTTTTTTGGTTTTGTTTAGTAATGGAATTTCTTAATGCTTCTTGTATTTCTTGTGTTTATTAAGTTATTTTAGCTTAAAGTGGTTAGTTTTTTTAGGGGAGAACAACAGAATTTTTGTTTACATGTCATTTTATTAAAATGAATGTTTTATTGTTTATGTTGGAATTTTAGCCATTTCTGTACAAAATAAAATGCAGCGCAGCACATGCATTTATCAGTTAGTTTTTATTAATTAAGTTGATTCTTTTTTTCATTTAAATTACGAATACCTGAATAATTGACTTTTTTTGTCGCTGTTTTTCACGTGTTAAAAAAGTAATTTTCAAGTAACTGGGAACAGTTCTTGGCTACATAAATAAATCAAGTTTGTTTATGTATTTAGATCTTAATGACTTGTTATGGCAAGGACCAAGAGGAAACTGTGTTTTATTTTATATCTGCCCGGGAACACAGGACCTGTTTGGATGATATATCTGAGATAGAGCTAAAGTTGCTTTTTCTTTTCATTATGGAAACGAGTTTTTGGAATCTGAAGTGACAGCTATTGAGCAGCTGATCTCTGGTACAAGTTCCAGGACCCAAAACTGTTTTCTAAATGACAACCCATTTAACATAACCCAACCTTGAAGGGATAAGCTATTCCTATGCACATTTCAATTGTTGCTCAGGACAGATCGTCCGGAAACTTCACACAAAGACTTAAAAAAAACTAAAGATATTAAACAAATAAAACTGTTGAGCGAATAAGCCCCAGTTTTACTTGTAACAATATCAAAGCTTAAACAAAAACAACAACAATAAACAGTGAGTTTATCTTTTCTTACAGTCCCGACTACAATCGGTTGATTTTTTCTCAACTCTAAATGTAGTTGTAAGTGGGGGAAAAAAGCAAAAATAAAAACAAATTACTTTAATTTTATTTTGCCAGTTCAGTATTATTTACACTGCCACATGCATATTAGTTATCAAAGTTTTTCTTGGGATTCAAAAAATTAATTAACAAGGTTTCCTGAAAAATAATAAATATCCAGTCTAACTGCTGTTTTCTAGAAACTTTTTGATGTTTCTATCATTCAATCGTAGTGATTTTTTACCTTGCACGGTTGCGATGATGCTTCCACCCAGTTTTTGTTATCAGAGTAAATCAATTTGTTTATAGTTTTCGAAAGAGTATTTCTAAACCTTCTAGGAAATTTTATGTGTAAATTAAATCAACCATGCTTTTGGTAGGGTGCCTTTGTTCTGAAACCTGACATTTTTTTTGTAAATATTTTCTACAATTATAATAAAATGTTTAAAAAATACATGACAGTTTACCAAAATATGTTATGGGTTTTTAAAGTGTTTTGTCTATATTTTATTACGAACATCTCCTTAAAACCCTTTATATAAATTGTTAATTTTTTCGATAACCAAAAAAAAAATGAATTGCAACAAAATATTTAGTATATATTTTTGCATATAATAAATCAACAAAAGTTTGATTTATTAAATATAAAAAATAAATAAATGAATTTTTTCTCCTTTAGTGATAATAAAGCCAAAGTTGATATAAAATTTTTACATGCACCAGCAAACTTTGTGCAACACAGTATAAATAAATTTGCAAATAAATTGTTTTCTTTTGTTCAGTTTTATGGCATATAAATGGAAAAAAAATATATTAAATGATTTATAAAATAATGAAACAATTGAATAAAAAATCATATAAAAATAGGACAAATATCAACCATAATATGACATGAATGATACAAATGTAAATATCAAAAATAAATTTGGTTATAAAATATTTAAAAAATTATGCTTTTTGCTTTTTGGTAACAAAGTAAAAAAAAAAAATTATTTTGGGTTTATTTGAATGGCAAATATAAATAAATGGATAAAAACACCTTTGATATACGTTTGTTTATGGAAAGCTTTTGAAATGATTTCTAGTTAAGCACTCTTGTACGAGTTTCACCGTTATGTCCAATTTCGAATTTTAAACAATCCATATAAAATTTATGTTGGGGTTGTAATGCATAAATTACTTATGTTAGTTATTGCTGCTTGAAAAAAGTACACTGATGGTACTTTAAGGCATATTCACTGTGGTTTAAGATACCGTCAGTAATATTACTACCAAAAAAAAAATGCTGCGAGATAGATGCTGAAACATTTGAACATCTGCTCTGTATCTTATGGACTCATGGACTCCAAGGGAAGTTCTCTCACATATTTGCTTCATATGCAACTTAGATGGTGAATATGATGGCTGCACTAAAAGTCCAAGCGATCGCAGTTATAGCCGTCAAATATTCGTACATACATAGAAAAATACATCTTTATATTGGTTGTGACATCAATGTTATTACAAGTGGCATCAATGAGGCAAAAATTGGCATCAATCCAATGACGAGCGTCGTCATAAAATGTTGTCATATTTTATACGTCTTCTTGGCTTTGACTACAGTGACATCAATTCGATGCCACATTTTGTGTTTTATAAACATTATTTTCATGTATAAAAATTAAAATAAAAACATTTATTTAGTGATAAGTTTGCCATTGACAATTACAGATCGTTTAACAGCCAAAAAACGCGTAAAAATAATAACAATTTGAAATACTTGAAGAAAATTTGGATAAATAAAATCGATAAAAAAAACTGGCTGATAACTAAATTGTGTTTTTCATGGCTAAACGAGATTAAAACTGGCTTAAACCACCCACTAAATGGCTAAATTTGCAACACTGGTCAGTGGGAATAAAAAGAGTAACTGTACCAACAAAAAATTTTGTTGTTAAGCTGGTGAGTGTTGCTAAACTTATATATAAATTGTATGCCTTCTTTAAACGAGATGGTAAGCGAAACTTTTACATTTTTGCCTTACAAACCTGTAACGTTTGAAACACCATTTCTTATTTGGTTTATAAAATAATTCAAAATGACGAAAACAATTTTAGATTTTAAAACTACACAGAAAAAAAAAATTATTTTAAATTAAAAAAATTTGTGATATATAATTAAAAAATTAATTAAATTGCTATCAGTAAACAAATTAACGGTATCAATTAAAAGTTTTATTCACTTGATTAAACGATTAACTCACTTGATTAAACATTTTAATCACTTGATTAAATTTTTAATTAAAACTAATTTACTTTTTTAATAATGCTTTAATTGGTGAACAATTTTGGAGAATTTTTTCTGTCTACAAACTATAATTTGAAAAAGAAAGATGAGACAAAAATTTTCTTGCATTACTGCTGAAAAGGCATGCATGTTATGCTAAATTTGTATGGGATGTGTTCCCAAGGTTAAAAACTTTATTGTCTAAAATTTTGAATTAAATTTATTAATGTTTTTTTATGAAAAGAAATTAAAACTTTTTTATGTTTAAATTTCTTCTGTCATCATGATTTTCGTACAACATTTGATGAATGTACGACAAATTTTGCAATTTTGTTCAAAATTTATGATGTTTTATTAAACTGTCCAGTGCAATGCAAAATGTCATAAATATCCTTAGTCATTTCGTGTCAAATACTCACGTAGTAAAAGAAAACAAAACTCTTACCCAAAAATTTATCAAATAAATTTCATATGTCAAACCACAGTACGACATAATTTGCATAATAACAAGCCTTTTTCTTAAAACGATTTTATCAGTTAAAGTTTTAGGAGTTCATAAAATTAACAAAATTTTTTTGGTTTGTTGTTGAATTAAAGTTACCAAAATTTAAAGTAATCTAAAGTATTCCTTCGACCACCAAATAATCAATATTCCAATCAAAATTAAAAAAAAAAAATACTACAATTCAACCACTTTAAGAGTGGTGATCAAGAATTTGGTTTTTCGCTGATGATTCGTTGAATTTTACATATGCAAACTGTATATGCATGCATGTATATGTAGATAAAAAAAATCGTGATAATTGCATTGATAATGACCCACAACTCATTCGTATGTGGTGTATGTGTGTTTTTGTTGAGTTAAACAACAATAAAGATTGAGTTCTTTTCAATTTGGTGTTTTTGAATCAGCAAATTGTGTATTTTTGCCCCGATTTCAAGCAAACAAAATGTGAAAAAGTTCTCATACACAAATTAAGTAAACATTGTTTTTAATTAAAAATTCAAATCATACACAAAAAAAAGAAGTAACTTCACTTTTTTTATTCTTTGTGAAATCCCCCCCAAAGCCATCGACTGTCTACCTTTGCAAGGAAATTATATGCTTGTGCTTATGTGTATGTCAGGCGCGGATTCAGGGGGGGGGAAATAAGGAAATTTCCCCCCCCTAAATTCTAAAAATATGTTTGGTTTCTCTCGATAATACAAGAATTCCCAATAATAATATTTTTTTATATGCACAAAATTTTAGGAAATCCCAGCAAAGTTTTTTTTTGTTTTTTTTATTGAATCTAACGAAATTTTCAATAAGTATCCAAAACTTAATTCAAATAGTTATTTATTAGAAATTTCCAATGAAACATCTAGTTTACTGTATTTAAATACTTATTATTCTACATTCAATCCCAGCAGGTGGCATCTATTTATATCCAAAGAATAAACGTTTGACTTTAAAATGCGTGCGGCCGAATTATTAATAAGCCTTAGTATGTATATGCAATATTTATGTATATATGTGTTACATGAATCGAAATTCTATTCGATAATTTTTGATGAAAACACAAATTTTTCGGGGAAAACCCAGATTTCCTTATCTTAAAGATATTTCAACATACAACAAAAAATCATTAGGAAAGCATTTATTGGCTTTGTTGTAAACGCATTTGAAGAGGCTTCAAAGGATATTGATAATGTGATGTGTCAATTGATGCGAAGGCACTATCATCAATAGTTCTAAAAGTTTTGACAAATTTTTGTCTTGACCTAAACAATTTTGTAGGAAATGGAACAGATGGGTGCCCTCTGATGTCAGCAGAAAATGGAGCTGTCATAAAATTCTGGCCAAATGCAAAACAAACGCAAATGCTTTTCTCATAAATCAAACAACTCAATTTTAAAAAGCAACAAAGTGCCATTAATACAATAAGTTGTATCATTTGTTTAAGAAACGACAAATTTTTTTAAATATAATCATCCCAAGCGAAACGCAGTTTTAGCAAAGTATTTGGGAGCCAAACTCTACATTATGCGAGACAATATGGTTGGACCGTCACGACTCAATTTTACACTTTGCAACAAGTGTACATCATATAGTAGAAGCTTTGGAAAAAATATCTGAGTGGAAAGGTAGAGATACTTCATCAAAACCCTTTTATTAAGGAACTCGCTTAGTACTTTTGAATTCATTTGAGGAATAGTATTATTTTACAAAATCACGATATAGATCTTCAAAATGGATCAAGCCTTATCAAAACTTAAATCATGTGCCTTGAAGAGAAAATAAATAAAGCCAAAGAACTATTTAAAGCGATTTTTGAAAAAGTTAAAGTTATCTGCGTTCAAATCGAGGTTCCAATCACATTCAAAATGTTGAAGATTACTACCGAGTTGTAGGTTACATTCCTCTTATTGAATTTATTTTAGAAGATCTCAAAACACGTTTCGCAATAGATCTCCTAAATGTGTTAAGCATACCTAAACTTATACCTCAAAGTGTAATCAAGTCAAATACAGATACACAACTTTTAAAATCACAACTAACTAATGATGAGCTGATTATGTTTGATAAAAGAGATAGATGAACACCTACTAATATCTAAACTTGAGTCTGAACTGTTGCATTGGCAACAAACATGGAAAATATTTGAAAATCTATCAGATAACGTTGTAGATGCTTTAATAAACTGTGATGAAGATATCTACCGAAATCTAAGAAAAATATTTCAAATTTTCGTTTCAATGCCCGTCAGCAGGGCAAGTTTAAAATGGCACGAAAAATGGTTAAAAATGGCTGGCAAAAATATAACATGTTTATTAAGAAACATTTATTTTATTAAGTTTTTATTGAAAGTACAATGGTATGTTTCTTCAAATTGTCAAAAAAAAACATTGGGGGGCAAAACGCAAGAATTTGGAAGTTGTTTAGTATACTTTTAATCTAATTTTTGTTATAAAATTTTGTTTAATAAAGAAATATTTTTATAATATTTGTCACAAAATTTTTTTATCAGGGAAATATTATTAAAGAACTAAAATTGTTATTGATAATCATTCATTCTTGACTGACCTGAGATTCGAACCCAGGCGGCTGGTTACCATGACATGTTTCGATCGCAACCACTCGATCTCCTCAGATGGATTTGCCGTCTTACACTCGCAGACATCGACGACTGTTGACGTCAATAGTCAAATATCAATCCTTAAACCAAATTGTTTTTTAACCTTTGGTAGATCGAAATTTGCTTTTTTGAATGATTATCCATTTTCTAATTCATTTTACATGTTTTTCCTAACTTCTGTTTTTTCCGTACTTATGTCAAGAATTCTTCTTGAAGTCCAAAGTACATTTTTTTTTTTTTTTTGTTTTTTCATTTTGTCTTTCTTTTTCTTGTTGACTTTTTTTCATCACAACTTGAAGGACAAATGTACACATAGAGCTCGTGCCCTAGCTTTAACAATAATTAGAATTGTGGTTATTTTGTTGAACTATTTATGGTTTTTAATCCAAATTTTTTTATTAAAGAACGACATTTAAAATTCTTGTGTTTTGAGTCTTCGATTTCTAGAACACCCCTGATAATTTCCTGTTATCACATAAAACAGTTCTATAAATGAAAAACACTCTTTCAATATCGCAATATGTAACTGGAGCATATTTGAACACTAAAAGTTCAGATGGAGAAAGATTGTCAATAAATTCATCCGTCTCACTTTCATTAAAACAAAATTGTGAGAAAATCGATTAAAACACTTTTTAAATTAAAATGCCAAGCCATATAGATTTTTCAGGAGTATTAAATAATTTACCACATGTATTACGATCTAAAACGTTTTTTAAACTTTTCAACAAAATCTTTTTTAATGACATCTTATATTATTTTCCTTAGCACTATTTATTTAGCCAAAGCTTTCGTTTGTTACTTCAAGAGGCCTGAGCAGATGCATTGAAAGTACTTTTTACTTCTGCCTCATATTCTCTAAGCTTATTTAAAATTTTTTTTCTATGTTGCAAAAAGGTATTCTTTAGCAAGCTGGACCAAAAATTGCTTTTTAAAACAATAATTGAAAAAATGGCAAAAATGGCATATGCCATAAAAAACTTGCCCTACTCGTCAGTAATGCTACGAGAGAGACGTCATTTCTTACCAGTCGTCTAATAAAAACATGGCTCAGATCAACAATGACAGAAGAAAGACTGTACTATCTAAATTTGCCTCACGAGGAAATTATAAATTGAATCGTTTATTTCAGAAACCCGTCAACTCTCATTAAAAAAATGAATTTATATTGAACTGATCTTATATTTCATATAACCTTATTGTTGAGCTTTTTTAATAAATATACACATATTAAATTTAATAAACTTTTAAAAACAAATTTTTTACTTTTTTGTATCAAAACAAATTTTCCCCCCCCTAAGGCTCGAGCTGGATCCGCGCCTGGTGTATGTGAGTACAAGTAATAAGGTTAGCGAATGGGTGTTGAATATCAACAAGTATTGAAGTGTTGTCGATCAAGTCCGACCATATCATAGCCCACACCCTACTCAAAGTAATAAAAATATGTTTTCTTTATTTCGCTAATAAGCGATTTGCCATTATAACTAAAATCCAAATATCTACATATGTGCGAAGGGCAAACATTAAACTTGAAAGTTGTTGTTGGATACATACTTTTTCTTTTCAATTTGTATAAAAAAAAATTACATTAAATCCGTTGTCATATGGGATTCCATATTGGTCAATACAATTAATGTTTTAATTGTATCAAAATATCAAAATACACAGAAGAAAAAACGCCAAATCAATTGTCATATTAGATACCATATTCGTCAATACAATTAACTTTTTAATTAAAAAGCCACCACCAACAACCGAATTTGTAAATATAAAAAATAATTTTGTCAATAAGAATTGTTAAAACTATGAGTTTGTTATATTGAAAAAATATTTGTTAGCAATTAAACTCAATTTTTATTTGGAGTTTTTCATTTAAAAAAAAATATATTATTGCCAATTAATTTGAATAAGAAATTGCGTATAGGAGTTGTTTTTATTAATTTTTTAGTAAAATACATTTAATTAAAGTCATATTACAAGTAACATTATAATCTATTTCAGCAACAGACTTATCCCTGGACAAAACGAATTTTTGACCCAATTGTTGGTAATATTTGAAATAATAGAACATATATAAAAGTAGGGTAGGGTTGCCCTTCTAAAATATTTAACATTTTTTTCATTTTGTTTTTTATTTTTTTTATTTTTTTTCTTTTACAAAATAATTTTTATTGTGATATACATACATATGTTTGTATGTTTATACTTATGTGTGTATTTATTTTTTTAACTAAAACAAATTGTTAATATGAAAATTTACAAACATTTTAATTAAGAATATATCTGAAAAATTAAAAATTGTTTCCTTTAATTACTGTTTTTTTTCTGTGTATTATGTTCTCACCCTTCAATTGTTATTTTCTTGTTTCGATTTTTTTTTGAAAATTATTTATGTTTTTTAATTTTTTTTTTTGCAGACATAAATTGTTACATTAAAATTTTTTCTGGCAGAAATTAAAGTTCATTATTGAATTTTTCCATAAACTTTCTGAAATTAACTTTTTTGAATTGTTTTTGGTTTTTGCTACAAGAACACACGCAAATATAATCGATTTGTATTTACATTGCTCATAATGTTTTTTGACTTTGGTAACATATTGTTTTGACATTCTTTATAAAACGTTCAAGTCTGCACAATATTCAATTAAAAAAATACTTCAATTACGGGATATAACAAAAGTACGGAAAACGTATATAAATCACATATTACAAAAATAACCGGTTTATTCTACCAAAATATATATATATTCGACATTTTAAGATATTCGACTTGGGCCAAACTAAAATAACTGGTTTTAAGCGGTCGAATACTATTCGATCGATCTCCCTATTAAATAAATAAAATTAAAATATTCTATTAAAAAGTTTGTGATATTAGTTGAAAAAAATTAATTACATTTGCGCAAGTAAACAATTTAATAGTATCAATTAAATATTATTAAAAATTAACAACAATTTGTGCAGTAATGTTGTTGCGATTAAATTCACTTAATTAAATTTCAATTAAAGCTGGTTTAATTGTTGATTAATGGTTTAATTGAAAAAAATGAGCGAGAGTATGTTATGTGTGCCTTATGACAACTATTACATTTTGCAATGGATTTTCCAGATATTGTCGACAATATTATTAAATATGTTTTTAAGTAAAACACTAACAAGCACATTAAACGTTCAACAATATAAACATTTGGGTTATCCCCAAATTGAACAAAAGTTGTGATGTTGCCACACAAATATTATTGTGCTACCTGTTTTATGTGTTTAAAGAATATTTTAATCTATCGCTATGGGTTGTTTAAATAGCTATCGATATTTTTGATATTTCTTAAGTTTCGATATAATCGATAGTGCCATCGGTGGTTTCGTTTCACTTATTTACGGACAACGTGTTGAGAGTGTTTCCTATTTGGTAATCATGGACTCGCTTTAACAAAATTAAATATTCATTCTCTTGAAAAATATTAGCTAAACAAAATACATCTTATAGAACTTCCGTTCTACGAGCATTATATCAAGGCTTTAAACATCAGCATAAACTAAAATTACCCTCTCCAACTTTTGTGGTGTATGGTATACAAACTGCCTTGCTTAGCAGCGAAGTATGAAGTAAACACAACTGGGACGAACGACGAACTTTGCATAGTAGGACGAATTCGTCGGCAAGAATTCATTGCGTTAAATCGTCAAATGGGACACAATAAGTGGGTGAACCTAAAATTTTGTTTAATTTATTATTAATCGGGTGTTTTCTAGAATCCGATTTCACTCGAAAGTGGATAACTTCAGCATTTTTGATGTTCTGCATTTCGATTAAGCGATCTCAAATTAGTATTTGGGTTTGTTTAGGATTTTTAAATTTTTCGCGAATTTCAGCCATGTTCGCGATAAAAGCGATTTGTTCCTGTAAGTTTTCTGATTTATTACAGCTTTAACGATTTATAATAAATAGAACAATTTGCTATCATGTCTTTGTTAGAAAATTTTTCGAATTTCTGCTAATTTAGTCATTTTTACCGAATTTTTGCCTTTTCTTTATAGTTTGAGGGACTTTTTTTATCAATTTTATGGCTTGTTTATAATATAAAATTTTTTCGCAAATTTTCGCTATTTTTGAAAATTGTTTTCGTTATTTTCCGACATATGGGCATTTCTCTAATGTCGAATGCGACATTCGTACGCCTTAAAAGTGAAAAAAACATATACCAAAACATTAATTTTACTTTGACAAAAGGCGAAACTTATAGCTCTTGATTAGCTCTATAATTTGTGCTAAAGGTTGGTTTTGAGCAATTGTTCGTTTTCAAGAAAATTAAAAAAAACCAAGGCATTTGCATGCGACAAAAACAGAAGTCGCTTTTACGGCAAACAGTTCAAACACTGATTTCAGCGAAACCTGATGAAATATTTTAATGCGACTAATTTTAAAATGTTATGCATTGATGTATCTTAATAATGCTTTTTATTTGATTCAAAATATTGTGTAGCTTATTTTTAATTTAATTTTAATCACTGTCGCACGCTTCGTGTTGCATGCGACATTTTGTTCCATCATACTTTTATGTTAACGTTTTTACTTTTTATGTAACAGGATATCCGTAAGATGATTCATTCTACTTTATTTTAAATACATTTAATATATTTATTTTCCGAACAAAAATTATAAACTTAAAAAATATCTTCAATAAAGAAAAATACAAATATAGAACAAAAACGAACTTAACTGAAAATAGTATTGCTATTCTCAAATAAAGTTTTTTTAATGGAATAAGCTATCCTTGCTGCTTGTAGTTATTGGCCATCGCAAATAAAGATATTTTAGAAAATTTTTTTTTTTAATTTATTTACATTTATATACATACATACAATTTATTTTACACTTACGATGTCGCACGCTACAAATTTACAATAAGTACCAAGAGAAAAGCACTAATTATTTTCCAGCAAAATTTTTTTAATTAAATTTGCAGCAAAAATATCTGTGTGTTACTAATATTTGATGCGCATTGTACAAATACCCTCGACGCACTGATAACAAATGTTCTTTTTCAATGTTGCACGCTACATCGAAATATACGGTAAAGCAAAGAAAAAAATTACCGTAACTGACAATCGCATCGTTCCGTTTACATTTTTCTTATATTGTTTGAATATAAACCGAGATTTAAAAAGCAATTGTCAATGCATAATGTTCGTCATTAAGATCATTTAGCAAAACAAAACGTGCAATAGAAATGTTCAAAACAGAACTTTTGCACTTGTTCGACTTTGCGTTTGAATATTTCAAAGTGTGTTATGATTTAATGTAAAATTTTTTTACATTATTAAAAGTTGATAGATTCCCTATAAAAATATGTTAAAACAACATACTTTTATAGACTTTGAATTTTTTAGCTGTGGTTGACATTTCTAGAGAAATGCCCATATAGTTTTTTTTAACCCATTTGGCGATTTCAAATAAATTTGAGTGCTTGTTAAAACGTTTGCAATTATTCGCGAATTTTAGCTATGTTCGCGATAGAAGCGACGTTTCCATGTGGTTCTTAACAGCTTTCACGATTTTTAATAAATATCAGACTTTGCTATTATGCTGCGGTTAGCTGTCCCTGTCCCAATTTATTCGTCGTTCGTTTGCGTAAGAAATATAAATAAACCTATCGCAGAGTTCGCAACGCACGACGAATTTCGGTCTACGCAATGATTGTGTGTATTTCCATACACATCGATGTGTTCAATTTCTTACGACGAATATTCGTTGCAAATAATTCGTCGTTCGTCCCAGTTGTGTTCCAAGCATAAATAAGTTTTTTTGAGCCAGTGAATTTCTAAAACATACCCCTTTAATTTACATCCTAGTTAGTTGTTTCCTTTAAATCTTCTTGATAAAACCTTTCTCTGCAATTGTGCATACATTAACAACTATTACAAGTAACAAATTCGAAAATTTACAGAAATGTCATCACTGTAGTAACACTCGCTTTCCATTTTGATTAAAGTCATTTAAATTTACCAATACGATGACAGACAATTTTGCACACCTCCTAAATTCTACAGGTGCACGAGTCCATATTCAACAAATATTCGTGTAAAAATACAAACCAAGTCATGTGCAAATGCAAATTGACTTTGTAATTTATTTGCGTCACCAAAAAATAAAAATAAGAAACAATAGCAACAAATTAAAACATGCTTCTGCTACTGTGAGTATTTTGTGCTGTGTAAGCAAAGGGAAAGACATTATGTTGCAACAATACATTTTTTAATGATTTTATTTAAGTTGCAACTTTCAGCACAGGAAAAAAATAAAGTGTTAATTTGCATTTGCAAATGTTTTATGGACGAATGTGTGTGTATGGGTACAGAGTATGTGCATTAGGGCGGGTTGAATTGTATGGATGAAAAAAAAAAAATTTTAAATCGTATAGCAAAGAAGTAATCTACATAAAGTTCTGTGAAAATTCTCCGAAGAAACGATGGGTCTAAAATCAACCACATTCAATCTTCAGAAAATCTTTGAGTTCTAACCACTGCACCACTGCGGTGCCCGCCAGCCAACAGTCCCAGTCACCCAAGTTAAGCAACTTTCAAGTCGAGAGGCACGGATTAGGATTTTATCTTAGATGCATTGTTTCTTCGGAGAATTTTATGCAGTTTACGTTCTTGCTATACGATAAAAAAAACTCGACCCGCCCTAATGTGCATAATTTTATTGTTGCAGTTTTAAATTTTTCTTTTACATGTAAATTATACAGGGGGATTATACATTTTTTATTATTAAATTATTCTTGTTTTAATATTTCTTACAATTTAGAAATGTTCTTAACCATCCATTACTTCAAATGGAAAATAAGTTTGTCAGTCATCATCTTAAAAAGCAAATAGACTAGTCAAACGGCTTGACAAACAAGCCAACATGTATGTTTGCGCAAAACTTTTGCGTGTTTGATGGTTTGAAAAAAAGGTTTGCTATTTGGCAAACATGTTGAATATTTCTTAAGAAGGTCCCCTTAGGCGTTACATAACCATAAGCATACAAAACAGCTGTGGTATTGCAAGTCATTTATTTGTGGCGGTAAATATACATAAAAATCTACTTATTTACTCATATTCTTTAAGAACAACAAAATTTTTAATTAACTGAAATACAATTAAAAGTGAATAAAAAATATAACTCAGTATATATATTGCTACTAGCTGACCCGGTCCACGTTGTTGGCCCTAAGCAAACATTAGTGTTGTGTTACCACACGATTTAAATTGAGCATTTAACGAAATTTACGGCCTTTAAAATAAAAATCCATGGAGTACCTATAATAAAGTTTTTTTACAAAATAACTTACATATGGTGTAGATATGGGCTTAATCAAAAAAGAATGAGTTGGACCATGGCGATCATCGGGCAAGCCGTTCTCAAATTGTGCGCTTAATAGAAAAAGTGGGCGTAAAAGTAGGCGTGGTAATTTTTTCTTTCGATGAAAACGTAAAATGGATTAATACGAACAGTTAAAAGAAAAATTAGTCAAATCGATGGAGCAGTTTTTTAATTTTAGGTAAATCGAAAAAAGTGGGCGGGGCAAAATTTTCTTTCCGCAAAACCTAAGCTAGACCATGGCGATCATTTTAAAGAAACAATCGTCCAAATCGGTCAAGCCGTTCTCCAGTTATGAGCTTAATGGGAAAAGTGGGCGTGAAAGTAGGCGTGGTAATTTTTTTTCGGTGAATATTTAAAGTTGATTAATACGAACATTTGAAAGAAAAAATCTTTCGGTGAATACTTAAAGTTGATTAATACGAACATTTGAAAGAAAAACTAGTCAACTCAATGGAGCCGTTTTCTGATTTTAGGTTAATCGAAAAAAGTGGGCGTAAAAATGGGCTGGGCAAAATGTTCTTTCCGTAAAAACCTAAGTTGGACCATGGCGATCATTTTAAAGAGAAATAAAAAATTCCTCAAAGTTTTAGAAAACCGCTATTTATACTTTGAAAATTAGTTTTCTATTCTCTAAAAATTACCAATGCCACCTGATGCAATAAATCTACTAAAAGTTCCTATGTGGAATAACCTTTATGCTGAAGTCTTCCCTCTCAACAACATGAATAAGTTCAAGTCGATAGTTCACAAACACTACTCCCTCTATCCTCCTTCCCATAACCTATTTTCCTAGTTCCAACACAATGCAATGCATTAGTAGGGGTCATCCCCTGAGTGCTGGTCCAAACAGAAAAAAGCAATAAAGGAAAATGTAAAGCAAAAATTATAAACCTTCTGTATTTGTCAATTTTGACAGACAGATGCAGTAGCATATGAATTTTACATCTGAAAATCTCACGGCAAAATACATGTCTTGTAAAAGTACATTAAATAACGATGAAAATAAGAAAAGTTGTTGTTTTGTTTTGAGAAATTTACACAATCTATCGAATCTCCCAGTAAAAAAGTTGAAACCAAAATGTGTAATGGCTGCAGTAGTTAAGGAAGCGGTGAAATATGTTTTCCCTTTTTTTGTTATTGTTGTTTAAATTGTAATATGAACAGGTCATACAAAGTTAATTTATGTTATCAAAAGTAAATTTACAACAGTTTATGTCATTAATGGTAAATTACAGCTAAAAGTTTCAACATTGTTATTCTCTTAATAAAAACAAAAAAAAATGTATATTTTAGTATTGAAGCAATTATGTTGAACAAAGCAAGAACATTTTACAAACAGATTTTTGAAATCGGTAATTAATTTTAATATATTCAGTTTAACAAGGTTAACACTGGCCTGCAATGAAATTCATCCTTAAATAAAAAATATCTGTGTGAAAAAGAAAACTAAGAAGAGAATGTGTTCGGGACATTTAATTCTACATATCTAAAGAGAGTTTTTTAAGCACTATAGAACTACGAAGCAACCTCCCATACTGGGCTCACTTTTTGATATTAATGATCAGTGTAATCTGACAACTCGTCATGACTAGATTCCAGCTTTAACAATCCTACCAAGCTACCCAAATTCCGCACCAAATGCAATTTCCAACATTTGTAAACCCTTCCCCGAGGAGCGAAGTTGATTTATCGAAGCCCGTCTGTTCGTTAATGGGGCCTTGGTAGTTATATATGTATGTCAAATAAAGTCCGGAATTGTTTTCTATGAAAATTCAGCCTGATCGGTTCATAAATGGCTGAGATATGGGCAAAAACCCACGACTGCAGGAGCCAAAGTTTCAGAATAAGGTACAGCTTCAAAACACAAGACCCGCCAAATGTAGGTAGGACTGAAGAAGTGCACACTGCACTTCCCATACACAGACATTATAGATTTCCGTATATCTGGATAACGGCAAATTTGGTACAACATCTAACAAAATTTGGGAGGGATTGGTCAAGTGGGCGTGTCACACCCACATCGCAGAACAGGTTATAGCTTTTTACTAAGTTTTCCTTCCTGAATATTCCAAATGTCATGGATCGGAAGTAAACTTAAGTTTTTATTAAAAATGTTATTGCACATTGAAAACATACATATAAGTAATTTTGCTTTAACTTCCCAAAAAATCGTACAAAATAATTGCAACTTTGCCCATTTCTAATTTTGGAAGTGAAGATCGAAAAGGTGCCAATCACTCAAATTTAGCTTTACTCCACTTAAGCACGTTTGTTCTATTTGCTGCAGATTTAAATAGAAAGGCTTATCGCCACTTGTAAAAGTTTGGATAGATATTCCTGCCAGTTTTAATTTGGCTTTTGAAAATATCAACACACTTACAAAAAATATCAAACGAAAAAAGCAATTAAAAAAAGGGAAAATTTGTTTTCTGTGTATAAGATTGTTTATTTGAGTATATCAATTTTCGCATATATTGATTTGTTTTTTAAGTTGAGATTATCCTTAGCTTTTAGTAGTAAATCAAAATTTTGCAATAATATTTCGCTTATCAAGGGCATATTACCAAGACACTAATATAATCGTAGATGGCAAAAAAAATTTTTGTTAAGAAGTTAATTGCATCATTGCAAAATATTTAAAAAAAATTTTGTGACACAGCAAAACCATGTTATTTTAACAAAAGGCTTAAGGTCTAACCATAATTTGCATAGCCTTGCTTAACCTTCTGTCAAAAATTAACAAAAAGTCTATCAAATGTATTTAAAAAAAAAACAAAAATAACCATTTGATTCCGTACGGAATGTGCTATAAGTTTCGCACTTTGATTAAGCAAATTAAAGTTTTATAAAATTTAAAAAAGAATCCTTAAGTTCAATATGGTTTGCCTTATATGATTAACATGTATTCGTATATTTGCTTAAGCCACTTTAGCACATTATAGTTGGGCCTTTAAACTACTTGCCCTCATTAAATTGTAACAGAAATGATGACATTTCACAGTTATATTTCCATATTTCATATTTATAAATTATGAATCATGGTGGAAGACAGTAAGACTTCAGAGATTGTTTTTTTTTGTATGAACGTAACTAAACATTGGTTTTACTTTCACATTACAAATTTCGATTCGCGTGCTAGAATAAAAAAAAGATTTTTCTCATATAAATTTCCATTTGATCTCATTTTATTTGTAAACAGAAATTTGCATAAATTTATTTCACTTGCACTTTATTTTTATTCTTTTTTTGTGACACATTACAATTCTTATGTAAGATTGTCAACTACAAACGAAAAGATGACAAATTAAATGTAAATAAAAGTGACATTTATTAGCGATTTGTAAGAAGGTATCAAGACTGATTTACAAAAAAGCCAACGAAAGAAGAGAAAGTATTTGTAATTTGAGTCCTTAAATGCGTATGTATGTATGTATGTATGTATATCGAAAATTATATCAATAAGCTTAAAGTCATTTTTTTATTAAAAAATTGTTATTTTGTTTTAGAAATAATACAAATTCGAAAGTTAATTTCAAAATCTTAAAATGTCAAAATCCCGAATTTTAGAATCTAGAATCCCAAAATCCCGAATATAAAATCCTAAATTTAAAAATTCCGATATCAAAAACCAAATTTAGAAGTTTCAGTTAGCGAAACCTGTATCTGTTTTAGCATGAAGAAAAAAAAACTTTCGCACATAAGAAGCCCCAACCAAAACCAATTCACAATTATTCGGAAAATAAAAATTCAAATTTGAAAGTTCAGGAATTAGGAGTTTGGGATATTAAAATTCGGGATTATGGTATTCGGAATTTTAAGTTTTGCGCATATGAATTATACCCATATTCTAGAATTCCGGGTCTACTTTAACAAACTAAATTTTTTTTCCACAGACCGTAGGACCTTTTGCAAATAAAACTTATACCTCAGGCGGTCCGTGGATTTGGAATCCGTTTTTTATTTATTTATTCAATAAGTAATTTCAATTTTTGGGAATACAAAATTTAAATTTCAAAAGATTTTGTTATTCGTGCTAAATTCCCAGTTTTTATAATTGATAAAAACACTTGAAATTTATTGTTGATGGGATAAGCTATTCCTATGCGCATTTCACTGGTTGCTTAGGCCAGATCATCAGGAAACTTCATCCATAAAGATTTTAGAAAAACTAAAGATATTAAACCAAATAAAAATGTTAAACGTATAAGACTTATAGCAACAGTTATACTTGTAGTAATATCAAAGTTTAAACAAAACAACATCAACAATAAACAGTGCGTTCATCTCATCTTACATTCCCCGCTACAACTAGTTGAAATTCTCTCAACATTAATTGTAGTTGTAAGTAGTTTAAGAAAAACAAAATAAAAAACAACAACAACTTACAAAAGATGTTGTCAATAAAGTGTTTTTAGGCCGTGCACCTGCCTGTTTATTATCAAAAAGTAATTTCAATTTTTGGGAATACAAAATTTAAATTTCAAAAGATTTTGTTATTCGTGCTAAATTCCCAGTTTTTATAATTGATAAAAACACTTGAAATTTATTGTTGATGGGATAAGCTATTCCTATGCGCATTTCACTGGTTGCTTAGGCCAGATCATCAGGAAACTTCATCCATAAAGATTTTAGAAAAACTAAAGATATTAAACCAAATAAAAATGTTAAACGTATAAGACTTATAGCAACAGTTATACTTGTAGTAATATCAAAGTTTAAACAAAACAACATCAACAATAAACAGTGCGTTCATCTCATCTTACATTCCCCGCTACAACTAGTTGAAATTCTCTCAACATTAATTGTAGTTGTAAGTAGTTTAAGAAAAACAAAATAAAAAACAACAACAACTTACAAAAGATGTTGTCAATAAAGTGTTTTTAGGCCGTGCACCTGCCTGTTTATTATCAAAAAGTAATTTCAATTTTTGGGAATACAAAATTTAAATTTCAAAAGATTTTGTTATTCGTGCTAAATTCCCAGTTTTTATAATTGATAAAAACACTTGAAATTTATTGTTGATGGGATAAGCTATTCCTATGCGCATTTCACTGGTTGCTTAGGCCAGATCATCAGGAAACTTCATCCATAAAGATTTTAGAAAAACTAAAGATATTAAACCAAATAAAAATGTTAAACGTATAAGACTTATAGCAACAGTTATACTTGTAGTAATATCAAAGTTTAAACAAAACAACATCAACAATAAACAGTGCGTTCATCTCATCTTACATTCCCCGCTACAACTAGTTGAAATTCTCTCAACATTAATTGTAGTTGTAAGTAGTTTAAGAAAAACAAAATAAAAAACAACAACAACTTACAAAAGATGTTGTCAATAAAGTGTTTTTAGGCCGTGCACCTGCCTGTTTATTATCAAAAAGTAATTTCAATTTTTGGGAATACAAAATTTAAATTTCAAAAGATTTTGTTATTCGTGCTAAATTCCCAGTTTTTATAATTGATAAAAACACTTGAAATTTATTGTTGATGGGATAAGCTATTCCTATGCGCATTTCACTGGTTGCTTAGGCCAGATCATCAGGAAACTTCATCCATAAAGATTTTAGAAAAACTAAAGATATTAAACCAAATAAAAATGTTAAACGTATAAGACTTATAGCAACAGTTATACTTGTAGTAATATCAAAGTTTAAACAAAACAACATCAACAATAAACAGTGCGTTCATCTCATCTTACATTCCCCGCTACAACTAGTTGAATTTCCTGATGATCTGGCCTAAGCAACCAGTGAAATGCGCATAGGAATAGCTTATCCCATCAACAATAAATTTCAAGTGTTTTTATCAATTATAAAAACTGGGAATTTAGCACGAATAACAAAATCTTTTGAAATTTAAATTTTGTATTCCCAAAAATTGAAATTACTTTTTGATAATAAACAGGCAGGTGCACGGCCTAAAAACACTTTATTGACAACATCTTTTGTAAGTTGTTGTTGTTTTTTATTTTGTTTTTCTTAAACTACTTACAACTACAATTAATGTTGAGAGAATTTCAACTAGTTGTAGCGGGGAATGTAAGATGAGATGAACGCACTGTTTATTGTTGATGTTGTTTTGTTTAAACTTTGATATTACTACAAGTATAACTGTTGCTATAAGTCTTATACGTTTAACATTTTTATTTGGTTTAATATCTTTAGTTTTTCTAAAATCTTTATGGATGAAGTTTCCTGATGATCTGGCCTAAGCAACCAGTGAAATGCGCATAGGAATAGCTTATCCCATCAACAATAAATTTCAAGTGTTTTTATCAATTATAAAAACTGGGAATTTAGCACGAATAACAAAATCTTTTGAAATTTAAATTTTGTATTCCCAAAAATTGAAATTACTTTTTGATAATAAACAGGCAGGTGCACGGCCTAAAAACACTTTATTGACAACATCTTTTGTAAGTTGTTGTTGTTTTTTATTTTGTTTTTCTTAAACTACTTACAACTACAATTAATGTTGAGAGAATTTCAACTAGTTGTAGCGGGGAATGTAAGATGAGATGAACGCACTGTTTATTGTTGATGTTGTTTTGTTTAAACTTTGATATTACTACAAGTATAACTGTTGCTATAAGTCTTATACGTTTAACATTTTTATTTGGTTTAATATCTTTAGTTTTTCTAAAATCTTTATGGATGAAGTTTCCTGATGATCTGGCCTAAGCAACCAGTGAAATGCGCATAGGAATAGCTTATCCCATCAACAATAAATTTCAAGTGTTTTTATCAATTATAAAAACTGGGAATTTAGCACGAATAACAAAATCTTTTGAAATTTAAATTTTGTATTCCCAAAAATTGAAATTACTTTTTGATAATAAACAGGCAGGTGCACGGCCTAAAAACACTTTATTGACAACATCTTTTGTAAGTTGTTGTTGTTTTTTATTTTGTTTTTCTTAAACTACTTACAACTACAATTAATGTTGAGAGAATTTCAACTAGTTGTAGCGGGGAATGTAAGATGAGATGAACGCACTGTTTATTGTTGATGTTGTTTTGTTTAAACTTTGATATTACTACAAGTATAACTGTTGCTATAAGTCTTATACGTTTAACATTTTTATTTGGTTTAATATCTTTAGTTTTTCTAAAATCTTTATGGATGAAGTTTCCTGATGATCTGGCCTAAGCAACCAGTGAAATGCGCATAGGAATAGCTTATCCCATCAACAATAAATTTCAAGTGTTTTTATCAATTATAAAAACTGGGAATTTAGCACGAATAACAAAATCTTTTGAAATTTAAATTTTGTATTCCCAAAAATTGAAATTACTTTTTGATAATAAACAGGCAGGTGCACGGCCTAAAAACACTTTATTGACAACATCTTTTGTAAGTTGTTGTTGTTTTTTATTTTGTTTTTCTTAAACTACTTACAACTACAATTAATGTTGAGAGAATTTCAACTAGTTGTAGCGGGGAATGTAAGATGAGATGAACGCACTGTTTATTGTTGATGTTGTTTTGTTTAAACTTTGATATTACTACAAGTATAACTGTTGCTATAAGTCTTATACGTTTAACATTTTTATTTGGTTTAATATCTTTAGTTTTTCTAAAATCTTTATGGATGAAGTTTCCTGATGATCTGGCCTAAGCAACCAGTGAAATGCGCATAGGAATAGCTTATCCCATCAACAATAAATTTCAAGTGTTTTTATCAATTATAAAAACTGGGAATTTAGCACGAATAACAAAATCTTTTGAAATTTAAATTTTGTATTCCCAAAAATTGAAATTACTTTTTGATAATAAACAGGCAGGTGCACGGCCTAAAAACACTTTATTGACAACATCTTTTGTAAGTTGTTGTTGTTTTTTATTTTGTTTTTCTTAAACTACTTACAACTACAATTAATGTTGAGAGAATTTCAACTAGTTGTAGCGGGGAATGTAAGATGAGATGAACGCACTGTTTATTGTTGATGTTGTTTTGTTTAAACTTTGATATTACTACAAGTATAACTGTTGCTATAAGTCTTATACGTTTAACATTTTTATTTGGTTTAATATCTTTAGTTTTTCTAAAATCTTTATGGATGAAGTTTCCTGATGATCTGGCCTAAGCAACCAGTGAAATGCGCATAGGAATAGCTTATCCCATCAACAATAAATTTCAAGTGTTTTTATCAATTATAAAAACTGGGAATTTAGCACGAATAACAAAATCTTTTGAAATTTAAATTTTGTATTCCCAAAAATTGAAATTACTTTTTGATAATAAACAGGCAGGTGCACGGCCTAAAAACACTTTATTGACAACATCTTTTGTAAGTTGTTGTTGTTTTTTATTTTGTTTTTCTTAAACTACTTACAACTACAATTAATGTTGAGAGAATTTCAACTAGTTGTAGCGGGGAATGTAAGATGAGATGAACGCACTGTTTATTGTTGATGTTGTTTTGTTTAAACTTTGATATTACTACAAGTATAACTGTTGCTATAAGTCTTATACGTTTAACATTTTTATTTGGTTTAATATCTTTAGTTTTTCTAAAATCTTTATGGATGAAGTTTCCTGATGATCTGGCCTAAGCAACCAGTGAAATGCGCATAGGAATAGCTTATCCCATCAACAATAAATTTCAAGTGTTTTTATCAATTATAAAAACTGGGAATTTAGCACGAATAACAAAATCTTTTGAAATTTAAATTTTGTATTCCCAAAAATTGAAATTACTTTTTGATAATAAACAGGCAGGTGCACGGCCTAAAAACACTTTATTGACAACATCTTTTGTAAGTTGTTGTTGTTTTTTATTTTGTTTTTCTTAAACTACTTACAACTACAATTAATGTTGAGAGAATTTCAACTAGTTGTAGCGGGGAATGTAAGATGAGATGAACGCACTGTTTATTGTTGATGTTGTTTTGTTTAAACTTTGATATTACTACAAGTATAACTGTTGCTATAAGTCTTATACGTTTAACATTTTTATTTGGTTTAATATCTTTAGTTTTTCTAAAATCTTTATGGATGAAGTTTCCTGATGATCTGGCCTAAGCAACCAGTGAAATGCGCATAGGAATAGCTTATCCCATCAACAATAAATTTCAAGTGTTTTTATCAATTATAAAAACTGGGAATTTAGCACGAATAACAAAATCTTTTGAAATTTAAATTTTGTATTCCCAAAAATTGAAATTACTTTTTGATAATAAACAGGCAGGTGCACGGCCTAAAAACACTTTATTTGTCAACATCTTTTGTAAGTTGTTGTTGTTTTTTATTTTGTTTTTCTTAAACTACTTACAACTACAATTAATGTTGAGAGAATTTCAACTAGTTGTAGCGGGGAATGTAAGATGAGATGAACGCACTGTTTATTGTTGATGTTGTTTTGTTTAAACTTTGATATTACTACAAGTATAACTGTTGCTATAAGTCTTATACGTTTAACATTTTTATTTGGTTTAATATCTTTAGTTTTTCTAAAATCTTTATGGATGAAGTTTCCTGATGATCTGGCCTAAGCAACCAGTGAAATGCGCATAGGAATAGCTTATCCCATCAACAATAAATTTCAAGTGTTTTTATCAATTATAAAAACTGGGAATTTAGCACGAATAACAAAATCTTTTGAAATTTAAATTTTGTATTCCCAAAAATTGAAATTACTTTTTGATAATAAACAGGCAGGTGCACGGCCTAAAAACACTTTATTGACAACATCTTTTGTAAGTTGTTGTTGTTTTTTATTTTGTTTTTCTTAAACTACTTACAACTACAATTAATGTTGAGAGAATTTCAACTAGTTGTAGCGGGGAATGTAAGATGAGATGAACGCACTGTTTATTGTTGATGTTGTTTTGTTTAAACTTTGATATTACTACAAGTATAACTGTTGCTATAAGTCTTATACGTTTAACATTTTTATTTGGTTTAATATCTTTAGTTTTTCTAAAATCTTTATGGATGAAGTTTCCTGATGATCTGGCCTAAGCAACCAGTGAAATGCGCATAGGAATAGCTTATCCCATCAACAATAAATTTCAAGTGTTTTTATCAATTATAAAAACTGGGAATTTAGCACGAATAACAAAATCTTTTGAAATTTAAATTTTGCATTCCCAAAAATTGAAATTACTTTTTGATAATAAACAGGCAGGTGCACGGCCTAAAAACACTTTATTGACAACATCTTTTGTAAGTTGTTGTTGTTTTTTATTTTGTTTTTCTTAAACTACTTACAACTACAATTAATGTTGAGAGAATTTCAACTAGTTGTAGCGGGGAATGTAAGATGAGATGAACGCACTGTTTATTGTTGATGTTGTTTTGTTTAAACTTTGATATTACTACAAGTATAACTGTTGCTATAAGTCTTATACGTTTAACATTTTTATTTGGTTTAATATCTTTAGTTTTTCTAAAATCTTTATGGATGAAGTTTCCTGATGATCTGGCCTAAGCAACCAGTGAAATGCGCATAGGAATAGCTTATCCCATCAACAATAAATTTCAAGTGTTTTTATCAATTATAAAAACTGGGAATTTAGCACGAATGACAAAATCTTTTGAAATATTTATTCAATATTTAGATTAAAAATCCTTACAGACATAAGTGTTAAAATAAGAGTACAATAAATTAAGAATTAATATATTAGTAAATTTAAATAAACAATAATTATTCTTTTTAAAATATCGCTACTATGTGGTTTTTTTTTTAAACCGAACGTAATTAAATGTTCTCATCTTTTTATTGAGTTGGATAAGCACAGTATTTTTTTTTTTTTGTTTTTTTTCATATAAAATTTTTGGAATTTTTTGAAAATTCAAAAAATTTTATATGAAAATTTGTTCAACACAAGGTGAAGTGAACAACAAAATTACCCCCTGAGTGTCTACTTTCGAAAAGTGGTCGTTAGTGTATTTTGTTTTCTTTTTAAAGTAATAACATATAAAAAATCCAAATTAATTAAAATTAAATTTCGTTCACAATAGGCAGCAACATTTTCACTGGTCTTCATAATAGAGCAAAAATTTTTTTCGCGACGCATGAATTAGTGTTAATGACGTTTAAAATAATTTTATTTAGTTTTGTATGCAAACTTTAACAAAATGCTCTAACAAATAATAATAAATACATAAAATTGTTTTGGGCAAAATTTTCAAGCGGTTTCTTTATTTAAAATGTGTGTGGTTGCGAAAAAAATTGTTGCTCTATTACGAAAACCATTGAAAATGTTGCTGCCTATTGTGAACAAAGCTTTATTGTTAGTTTTTCTATATTTATAATTTTGTTATGAAATATTCAATTTGAAAACTCAAAAATAATCAATGCGAATTCATTACAGGTAACAGTACAACTCGTACAAAAACCACAAGCAATTTGCTTTTGTAAAATCATTGTACAATGTCCAAAACAGAAGTAAAACAAAGCTAATAAACAACATTTTGACATACAACAATGATAAAGCTAAAACAAGTTATCAGCAGGGCTTTTAAGACCACCTGTATTGAATTCGCCTTGAAAATAATTTGATTTTAAATACATACATATGTCTATAATTTTTCGTTGAATTATTTTATTATCAAAAAAAAAAATCAAATAAAGAATTTAATTTAAAATCATGCGCAATTTTAATAAATTTAGATAAATATTCCTTACAACAACACATAGTAAAATCAAACAAATTTTTTTATTTTTTACAACATAAATTTGCTACAAAATATTTTATTAAGTTTCTAAAAAATTAACGATATCATTTGCGGCATCAACTTCATGCTCGTTTTATTTTGGTTAGAGTCATGTGTTGTTATGTTTGTTTTGCTATTTATATTTATTAACAATCAACTACTGTGATTGAAAGCAGTATGAAGTTGAACACAGACAATTTAGAATATTTTGCGCAGCCCTTTATAGTCTAAGTTATGGAAATATTAACTTGCGGAATTTAAATAAATAAAATTATTTGCAATTAAAATTTTATACTAAAAGCTTCAGTGTAAATTATTTAATAATTTGTTTCATAAAGTTTCTCTTTTAAACTTTTACATGTTTTTTTCCAGAAACACTTTAAAAAGAAACTGTTCTGAATTCGTTATTTCAACCACAAAAAAAAAAAAAAACAGAATCCCCAAAACATTCGATCCAATGAGCATGATTTAATTAAAACTTATCATTACAATTTAATCGTGAAATTAAATTTATTGTATAAACCAGATTGTTTTGTAATAATTAAGATATCGAAAATAAAAAATGTCAATGGCACTGAGCTGCGTAACTTTTTTTTTGTTCAACCAAACTCGAATATAATAAATATAATTTTTTTTTGTTAATATTTTACAAAAGACAGCTAAGTGTAGCCCTTCAGACAGTATGATGACTGCGGCAATAATATTGCCAAAGCCAAAGTGCACTGATCCATAACTGTCAAGTACTTAAACTCTTTGGCAATAAATTATTGTAACTCATGTGGTCTGTTATTACAAAACAAAAAAAAAAAAAAAAGAAAAAGTACTTTACCAGGAAGACAGATTTTTTTTTTTGTATTCCTTTACTTTTTTGTTCAGTTGGGCAAGAATTTATTTATTTATTCATTCGGTCGTCAATTCGTTCCAGCATCAATGTAGCCCAAAGTGTCAACCCTTAAAAGGGTGTTTTCGAAAATGATGTTTTTTACAAGACTTAAAATATCAAAAGTCTTTTCAAAGCTGGAGACAATAACAAGGCCTTCAAAATTTAGAATTGGCCCCATATATAGCTCCAGCAGCTCCCATAAATGACCAATACGCGAAAATCGCTTGAATCATAATCTCGCATCAAAATACATCAATATCAAAACAAGGTGCGGCACCATGACCACATTCTCCATATGATTTGACACATAAATTTGCCATACAAAGCCGTTGTGAAATAAAATCAATTTTGTTTTGAACGATTTTTCTAATGTTCTCACATATCGACAATTATTCTCCCAACAATGCTGCCATACTTTTATTAAATTTGTTACATTTTGTAAACAAATTATGAAAAACTAAATAAAATACAAAATAGAATCTGGGAATTTATTTCTCATGGTTGGTAACATTTATTACATAAATTTTCATATTAATTCAAATGTGTATTCCAAGTCATATTAAAATTTATAAAGCTTTCATACTTTAATAGTCTTATTCCTTCAATATTTTCCAGGAATATTGTCTATAAAAAAAAACTAAAACAATAAAAGGAGAACAAATTTTAAGTTACTGCCGACGTTTTAATTATGGACTTTAGAATTTTTGCCTGAAGTTAAAGACTCAATTCTGTTTGAACACTTACTAATTATTAAAATTCGCATTTACCACCTTTTACAGTGTATTTTGTTAAAATTGTTAATATAAAAACCATTTAATTAGTTGGTACGGAATTTCTGCAAAACTAGTGCGCCTTTGCAGAACGACGCAGCAGTTAATAAAACGGCAGAGCCGAAGAAAAAAAGTGATATGCTCCTCGCTGTTGCAGATGATATTGACATTATTGGTAGAAAGATACGAAGTGTAACTGCTATCTATGAGCAGATTCAAATCGAATCTCCTAAAATTGGTCTCGGAAGTAAAACCTATTCCTGCAAAACGAAAACTACGCTCTATAACACAGTTGGATACCCGTGCTGATATGGAGAGCCGAAACATGGGTACCCACATGCAAAATCAGATGAAGTTTTTAGTAGAGTTGCCAGACAGGCTTGATTTGGCTTGATTGTCAAGCTCTTGCAATGCGTGTCAATAATCAAGGAAAATGCCATTTGTCAAGCTAAATAGAAGTTTTAGAAAATTATCAAGAAAAAATAAAATCGTGTTATTGCGAAATTTTTTTAGGAATCAGATTCAAGAGCAAAAAACCCCCATATTTTTAGAAATGTTACTCACGTTGTGAGAAATCCTACCGAAGATTCACCTGAAAGAATCATTTGTAATTTAATTTTCTGATTCCTTTTTTAAGGATATGAATGAATCATATGTGAATTCATTTTTAATCGCTTTAGTGATTGTTTACACGGGTTAGAGGGTTTGAGCGAGATAAATAGATTTTGAGCGCAAACTTTGGTAAATAAAACCACTTTAAATATTTATTTAAAACGTTATAAAATTTTATTTATTTTCTATTTAAGGGGTAATTATGGGTATATGCAATTGTAGGTTAAGTTCTTTATTGTTTTAAGTTAGGTTAAGTTTTTTAGAAATAAAAATTATTTACTTTATTTACACTTTGATTTTGATTTAATTTAATGCTTTTATAGGGCTTTTTTGAACAATTTAAAAACACTTTGTTTAGGTGGGGTTTGTAGAGCGTCACTTCGGTGTTGTACGTCTTCACGATCGACTTCTTGATGACTTTGTACCTTTTAGTTTTTTATTGGCTGCAGTTCTTTCATCAGCTGTTGATGGGGGCGTTAATGCTGCAGTGTTGGTACAGCTGTACCTTTTTGTTCACCGTGTGAACAGTGATAAATAAATTTTATATTGAAAACATTTAAAAAACATTATTTGAACAGATGAATGAATCATATATGAATCCTTTTTCCATCGCTCAAGTTATAAACCAGTTTTTAATTATCAAAAGTGATATGAAAATACTCATTTAGGTGATGTAATTTAAATAACGACCTAAATGCTAGTCGGTGACTGCATAATATTCGAAAATGTACCAAGTTTAAATCAAATGGAAAAACTAGTAAAAGTTGCCAAATCTTATATTCTCTTCGCCATTTTATTGAAAACCCAAATTTTCCCTAGCTCATATGGTCGGATTTGGCTCATTATATTTATTAAATACTATTTATATATACATACATATACAAAATGTCTCATATGGTGTGGGTGTTACCATACCAAAACTATTCTCCCCGGAATATTTTAACTTTTGGTGTTAAATCCTCCGGGTCAAATCAGGTTGATATCAAACCAAGAAGCCGCAAGGATTTAAATTTGACCAATCAATGAATAACTGGCACAGTTGATGCGCACACAGAGAAGCCGTCTGCTTTAAAGTCGTACTACGATGGAGTTTGATATGGTAGATGGCTAGAGGAGCATGACAGTTTACTATTGAGTCGATATACATACTTTCCTTGGACATTAAAAACCTATGCTGTAGCAATCAGGTGTAGGCATACCTAGGATGCGGCAAACATCCGAAATGAAGGGCTCGTTGGGGTCCAAGGATTCCAAGGAGACCGAAGTTTACCTCAGTTTATAACTGATGGTGCCTAGGGAGTCACTACCCCTGTTAAATCAAACCAGTCTGGCTATAGGTTTCCGTTAGTATACTTTCCATGAAATGATTCCTTAATCCCGACTCGGACTCGGAAAATGCATGAGGCTACTGTGGCTATACACACATCACGGTTAAAAGCCGGGGTGTCATTATTCGTAGGGGAGCCCATGTAAAGTAGGCACCTGCTACGATGTTTAAATCATGCTAAGGTTTTGTTGTACAGAAACTGCCTTGAATCAGATAATCAGTGGTAGTTAGATAGGTCCACCTCCGTAACGAGGCAGAGGGTATGATTTAGCCGGCGTTTTCCTTGAAATATTTTCTCGAAAATAATAAAATGAGAAAAAAAATATGGGGTTAATTTTCGGGTTTTATTTATTGGGTTATATTTATTTAGGGTTTTTTTTTCGATGAGTACGTACCGTACGCTTTGGGGTTTACAGAGTAAGTTACGAGTATTTATAAATAATAACATAAACACAAATAACAACAAATTTAACTTAACGAAAACCAGTGAACAATAACTAGGCAACGTTAACACTATGCGCGTAAACAGCCGGTCATACTCTTAAATGGCAACCTGTGTATGAAACATGAACAGGTTGTTATATGGTATAACAACCTGGCTCCAAATATAGCTGAGGTCTTCAGAAAATCGATTTCAACATTTTGACTATAATTTCTGATTTCCTTAAACTAGATTTGATCTTTTAATATTTTATATTATCAATTTACTTCTACAAGGAGCATAGGGCTTCTAATATTTTATTAGATTTTTTTGTAACGCTCTGTTACTGCCATGTAATTTCCTTGTTTCAGTTGTTGATATCACCGATAAAATGAAAATACATACATACATACATAACTTTAATTCAGGAATTAAATGCCATCAACACAACGCACCGACTTTAAAAAACGAAATCAGATCTTTGTAATAAAACCAGGAATTTTTAATTAAAATTGACAAGTTTGGACATATTTTCATGTGGAAGTTGAAGGTTTCTTTATTATTTATTTTTCCTTTCTCGTTTTGTTCCATTTTTAAATACTTTATGACAGCCAGCCAACATTATGAATGATGAGAGTTTATGAACAGAATCTACACCAAGAAAGATTAAATTTGTTGCTGTCATCTTTTCTGTTCGCTTTTAAAGGATCCCCAAACAAGTCCCACCACATGCATGTAGCTATAGAGTTGATTCTATACTGGCAAACTACTACAAAATATAATGCATAAATTAAATCTTAAATGAAGCTCATTTTGAAAGACAATTTTCATGGTTATTATCAAAATGTTGTTTTGTATAGAGAAGAAAAGAAAATAGAGTTTGGAGAGTATTAAGTACGACTTTGCTTAAAATTTTTTTTAAAAAAATGTTAAATTTTTTATGAGAAACATTTTCCCGGCAATTTTCTTTAAAAGTATATCCATTCATTTAACACCAGCCTACTAAACATAAACAGGAAAATAATATAGTATTGCTTTGAATTGTATGATAGCTATTACCAGGGCTGCCAGATATATTTTTTCATGCTCCCCAAATTTGAAAAAACAATTATTTAAAATATCCCCGCTAATAAAATAAAGATCTTAAAAATTAAAAGTTTTTAAAACAAAATAAACCAAAATAAAATAAATTTTAGCAATTTATGAAAAAAAATAATATGATTTTATTTTAATGGAAGAAATTTTTGTTAACAATAATATTGTCAAAACGAAAGTTTTATATCATATTATGATCATATTATGATATAAAACTTTCGTTTTGAGTAAAAAACTTTTAAGTAAAAATCTAAAGAAAAACGACTTTAACTTAACGTTATTCTAGGAACATAATTGAGCCGTACGAAGCACGTAACCTCGTAAATTTTCTCTATTTTCCGACACACTGTTGCTGAAAATTGCATTTCATCGCCCAAAAGTCCAATTTTTTGTTACCGAAGATTTCAAAAAATTTAATGCCATTCGATAGCAAACTTATTAGAACTAAGGAATCCAAAAAACAGGATGCTGAGGGAAACTAATATTTTATGTTGTTTTAGAAAAAATTGAATTTTTTTGTAAATTTGATCAGAACTAAATTAAAATATTAAAATTTCTCGCAAACTGTTATCAATAATAGGTCGAAATTATTTTTCTTATGTTGGTGGGATAGTGTTTAGAGTTTAAGAAATGGTTCGTTACTTCACTGCATAATTTATACCTGATGTGTTATCAAAAGTTTCCCCAGGTTCTATGTTTTAGTTAAATCCTTATTTCAGAGCAATAGAACTTGTTGGAGTCAAAAGGGGTTAACGAGATTTTAGTACCATCGAAAAGCTGAATGTGTCCTCCTCATTTATACTTTTGCAACTGTTTGGAAGTGTCTGTTGAACACTTTTTAATTTAAATGAAATTACTTGCAATATTTTTTTTTACTTCTTTTAGTTTACTAAAATATAATACAATGGCTTAAGAATGTTTTGTTAAAAAAATAATTCTGCAACTGATGCAATTCTTGAAACTGTCAAAGCCGATCAGCTTTTAAGTTGATTGCAATGACTGAAGAGTCGTGAGAATGACTTGTGGTCCTCTAAAAT
Organism: Pollenia labialis; assembly: GCA_949318255.1. Classification (NCBI taxonomy): domain Eukaryota; kingdom Metazoa; phylum Arthropoda; class Insecta; order Diptera; family Polleniidae; genus Pollenia; species Pollenia labialis. Next base: position 26,930,674 of record OX439140.1, on the reverse strand, counting down.
TGGCATCTCGGATATTCAAGTTTTTAACAAATCCGCCAAAAATATATGTATGTATTTATGGATTGCAAGCTGACCTTGCCTTTAGAGATATTCGGGTAAAACTAATTTTTGCGGTTGATTTTTTAACGATTTTTCTCGTGTTTTAATCGAGTGGATTATGTTTAACATCGACCAGTGATCAATAGTGGATTAAACCTTTTGTATATTGTTAGAAAAGTAGACTTTGAGCAATGGTATGTTGTTTTATTAAATGGCTATGCATCCCTGCAAATAATAGGAATAGTCCAAACACGCGTGTAAAATGTTGCCCACAAGGGACTAGGACTAGTCCAAAAGTAACCCAAAGGTATGTAAAAATATGGTATATTCAACATTACGATGTCCTAAGACAGGACCATATAACCCAGCTTTGGATTACAAAAGAGTAGTCTTAAAACTACTCCATTGTATTGACAAGAGGATTAGTTTTAACTTCGTTTCAAAACGAAAACATGTCGTTACAAAACAAAGACGTGTCGTCTCACTACAAAAACTTTTTAACATTGACATGGTCCATGCTTGCATTGCTTCGTACCAGTCCATGGAGTAGTCCATTTAATCAAAATAAATCAGGTGGTCAAATATTATTTGCAGGGATCCTTTTAAAAGTATAGTGGTATATTCGAGCCGAATGTATAACTAAAAATGTTTATATTTTTGGAAAAAAAACCTTATGAGTTGAGCTTTAGTCATTTTTACATTTGTTTCTCCCACATGCCCTTTCCAAACAAAAAAAATCTAATTTTTCAAACAAAAAAAAAATTATTTAAGTAACACCGAAAAAAATTTTTGTGCCAGTAAAAGATTTAATCAAAAATGAAATCAGTTTTAATTAAATATTTAATCAGGTTAATTAAATATTTAATCAAGTATATTAAATGTTTAATTGAAATATTGACAACAATTCAACATACCGATTTTTTAAAATTAGTAGAGTAATGTTTTCTATTATGATCCTGATTTTCTGTAAAATTCTGATCAACATCGAGTGGCAAAACTGCCACTATTAGTTTTGCCATTTTTTTAAAAAAATCATATTTTTGAAATCGTTTTTCCTTTATTAGGAATTTGGGGTATTTCATAATCAAAAATTGAGATACTTTTTAGTCCACTATGTTAAGATCTCTTCGGTCTTCATAACATTCAAAATCTCTCTCCATGTCAGATTCATGGAATGCCAAACATTGAAATTATTATTTCTATAGTGCAAATGAATGAAAGGGTTTCAATATGAGTAAAAAAAAAATAGTAATTTTTAGTTTGGACATTCTATAAATCTGACATGAATAAAGATATCATAATGAAATTTGGTAGTTATTAAATTAAGAAGTTTTTAAAACACTGCACTTAAAAAATTCCCCCTTTTTTTAATAAAAAATACCATAATTCTCAATCTTTATCAAACGCATTTTTATAAATACCAAAAGTTCAACTTTGACTTTAAATTTCTCAATAACTGCACTCACAATATTATTACAGTAACGGACTGTAGTTTATTTAAGAAATATTCCGTTCATTCTTTTTTAAATAAATAAACATTTAAAATTCCAAGCAAATTTATTTTTAACTGATTCCAACAGTTATTCAAAAAACTAAGTGCATATTAATACGGATTTTCAGTTGCAGTTAATATTGTCCGTTGATTGAGTTAAATTCTTCTTTATGTTTAAGTAAATAAAAATGTAATTTAAAGCAACGAAGAGTTCATTTAATTTTTACTAACGAAAATTCAACACCATATTCCGTAAAATCAAATAAATATTCAGTTATTTTGTAAAATTTTACTGTCAAAAATTCAACACCATATTCAGTAAAAACGATTAAATATTCAGTTATTTATTAAAATTTTACTGTCAATTTTTTACTGTCAAATTAACCCCATATTCAGTAAAAACCATTAAATATTCAGTTATTTTATATAATTTTACTACCAAAAATTAATTTTTACATATCTATAAAAAATGAATTGCTTGTTTTGTGTAAGCAATACCCATTTTCTATTTGTTAAAATAATTTAGTTAAATACATCAAATTTTAAAAGTCAAATAATTGAGAAGCCATATCGGTCATGCTGCTGGTGTCTTATAATTGAGAGTTCTTCTGTAAACAGCGTGGTCAGTACAACAAAAGTAAAACAAACGTGTGTAACTGGGTAAGTAAATAAAAATATTCTCCCTCTCTCGCTTATAAGAAAAGCAAGCGGACAGGTATCTGTCTGGTATTTTTTAGAAATTCAGCTATTTTGTGGAGTAAACGAAAATTTAATAAAATAACTGAATATTTAATTGTTTTTACTGAATATGGGGTCAATTTTTTGACAGTAAAATTTTAATAAATAACTGAATATTTAATCGTTTTACTGAATATGGTGTTGAATTTTTGACAGTAAAATTTTACAAAATAACTGAATATTTTTTTGATATTACGGAATATGGTGTTGAATTTTTGACTGTAAAAATTAAATGAACTTTTTGTTAAAAATAAATGAAAAATAGGTAGACCGGTTTTTAATTGAACTTTCATTTATTTTATATAACAATTTCAGTTAATTTTACGTACAGAATATTCTGTGTTCTAAGCCGATTTTCATAAAATTAAAACTGAAGTCTTCTCTTCAGCAAAACTATCTCTTTCGTTTGGCATTATATGGTCGCGCTTGACCAACTAGACGTTTTAATTTGTTTCCATTAGAAAGTTTATAATCAAAATACATATTCAAAACATTATTCATATTTTATTTTAGAAAATCCATAGTTTATTTAAGGAATAGCAAATTTTTAAATAACCGACCTTCTTCATATTTATTTATTTATTAGACTTATAATTAAAAATTACATCTAATATTATTACAGCAATGGCAACGCTGGCCTTCAGCTTAAATGCCCAATTATTATATGCATAAGCTTGCTTAACCTTCTGTTACAAAAAGCATCTCAAATGCATTAAAAAAACAAAAATAAAAACAAAATTATAAAACATTTGATTCCGTACGGGATTTGCGGTCTGTATCGCACTTTGCTTAAGCAAATGATAGTTTTATAAAACTTCACAAAAAGTTTTATGAAGTGCAATATGGTTTGACACAAATGATTATCATGTAGTCGCACAGTTGCTTAAGCCAACTTATGCTCATTATAGTTGGATTTTTACCTTCTTCCTATTATTTCCTTTGTTTATTTAAATTGACTTAATTAGTGCAACACCACCAAAACACGAGTATCTATTTAATAAGAACCCATTTATATTTACAAGCCCAATACAGTTTATTACTAATGCCACTTTACTAAACAAATTTTACCAAAATATCTAACAACGTGTGTATATAAGCCTACTTTATGCTCTGAAATTCACCTGCGATATCCCAAAATTACTTAATTTTCTCGAAACTAGAGCAAGCACACAAAACACACCCACCCAATTTACGAGTACTTAGTTTATTTTTCATTTTAAGTTGTATTTAGTCCCTAAAAATCTTTTTTTAACTTTAAAATGTCACAAATAAACTCTGTAAAGAGAACCTTTTTCATCCTTTTGTTATTTTTGTTGTTGTTGTTGTTTCTTTTGTTTTGTTTTAAATATAGTTAAAATCTTCAAGTATTTAAAGGAAAAACAAGTTAAGCAAATATAAAAAATTCTATTTGAAGGCATAACAGACATACATAAAGTCCTGTAACCTCAGAAAGATGCAACACTTTAACATCGGTCAAGTGCTTCATATACATACGTTTTAGATAGGGTTTCTATGCTGGAAATACCCGGGAATACCGAACAAAAATTCATTATTTCTTTAACTCCAGAAAATTTGGGAATTTAATCGTTAAGTTAGATTTTGTACTAAATGAAGAGATTTTATCAATTATTCTTTTACATAATGTGGTGCACTAAGTGAACATTAGAATTAAACATTAAATAGCAAATAACATTCATCATCGCACGGCCTAAGCACCTGAAGCTAACTTCAAATTTGGCCATCGACTAATTGATCCGTTTAGATGGGATTTTTGGAAATTTTTATGATTTGTGTGATTTTGAGTTTTACCCGTCTGACTGATTTTTTAAATGAAATTGAAAAGCGTTTAAAAAAAGTAAATGAAATATTATCCAGGTATGTGTTGAAAATCGATCGATGAATTTGCCTTGGGTTCACACCAGAGCTGTAAAATCATTATTTTTTTAATTAATTCGCGAATCATTCATGCACTGAATTAGTAAATTTTTAATTAATTCTTTTCACACAAAAAAATTAATTGAATGAAATTTAAGTCAATTTAAAGTGCTGTTTTCAAATGAATTTAGTGAAATTGAGTTGCAATTCATTATTAATTCAAATAAATTTGTCAAATGAATTGCAACTCGTTTCCAATACAAATGAATTTGTAAAAGTGAATTGCAATTCATTTTGCAGATTGATTTGAATTAATTCAAATGAATTAGAAAAAAGAATAATTCAAATGAATCTGTAAAATTAATCGCTATTCACTTTTACAAATTAACTTGATTTTAATTGAATTGATTGAAATTTTAAGTGATTTTGTATCGGAATGGAATTATCAGGTGGCGTCAGAATAGGAATTAAATTATTGGGTAAAGGCGAAAATCTTATCAAAATGAAACAATTTTGCTTATTTGCTAAAAGAAACTTACATTTTTGTTTTAATCAAGTAGTGTGAAAATATTTTAAAATAATAATTTTTTGTTATTCGTGCTCAATTCCCAGTTTTTATTCTTGATAAAAATACTTGAAATTTATTGTTGATGGGATAAGCTATTCCTATGCGCATTTCACTGGTTGCTTAGGCCAGATCATCAGGAAACTTCATCCATAAAAAATCAAGAAAACCAAAGATAAGAGAACCTCATGCTGCAGAGAAATATACAATGGTGGCGCAGAAACAGATGCAAGTAACAGGCTCAACCGAGCCAGAGCAGCGATTGTAATCGGTATGAGGAAGCTTGTAACTATCCATATACCGAATATCCTGGAGCAATAAGGAACGCATAAGAAAACAAATAAAAAGCAGAAATGTAGGTAGATTGGCCATAGTATCTGGAAGGTGATTAGTAGACAAAAGTATTACAACGAAGACGCTAGAGTGGAATCCTTAACGTATAAGCTCATCCAATTACACTTTGAGATGAAGGATATTCCTAGAACTAAGATAATGCAATCTTACGTAGGAAGGTGTGAAAACAATCGCAGAAGAGCCGAATAAGATGGGGATGCTTTGTGGAAGTCATATGCTCCCAAGGGGAGTATGGGAGGAAAAATTCTAAAACTAGGCAAACTACATACTAGAGGTCTGCAAGAATAAATAAAAAGCAATTTCAACACACTCATTTGTCGATCACCAAATGATAACGAAACAAATGAAAAAATAACCAGAGACAAAACAACAAAAACTCATTCTATTCAGTCAACTCAAGTCAAATGAGTTAATTATTCAAAAATAATTTGAATGTAAAATATGTGTACCTACACATTATGTATGTATGTGTAAGCTTAACTCTTATAAATAAAAGAAGCCACAAGCTTACACACATATTATGGCAAGGTATTCAAATAAATGTATGTACATTCAATAATTCAAAAATTATTTGAATATTTTTTGTAAACTTGCTCTCTCTAACGGGTCATTCTAATGTTTTGTTCAGGGCTGCCAGAAATTTTCAGCAAAAAATCTTAATTTCACCAAAAAAAAATCTTGTTTTTGAAGAAAAAATCTTATATTTGGAAAAAAGTATTTTTTTTTATTAAAACCACTTCAGATATTATTTAAACATATAATAAACAAAAAAAAAAAAAACAATTTCTTATACTTAATTGTATTATTTAGCTTAAAAATTTTTAAATGGTCTAAACAAAACAAAAAATCTTGTTTTTGGGGAAAAAATCTTAAAATCTTTTTTCGGTTAAAAAATCTTAAAAAATAAGGTAAAATCTTACTTCTGGCAGCGCTGGTTTTGTTATTTATAAATGCCTCTCATAACAAGTTTTTTATTCAATTCATTCATTATTATTTTTGTATATGGTTTACTCTCTTCTTATTTTTTTGAAATGTTTTATAATCAGGGACCGTAACTGTTATGACTTTTATCAAAAAAATCAAGAAATAAGAGTTATTTTTGATTTTTATATTTTTAGATAGAAACTAAGAGTTATTTTTGATTTTTATGTTTTTAAATGAAAAATAAAAGTTATTTTTGATTTTTATATTTTTAAATAAAAAATAAAAGTTATTTTTGGCTTTTATATTTTTAAATCAAGAAATAAGAGTTATTTTTGATTTTTATATTTTTATATCAATAATAAAAATCAATTCAAAACTCTTATTTATTTGTTGATGCCGTATGTATAATAATATGCTGCTTCATTCAAATTTCTATATGAATATAATATACAAGCATATAACTACTGGCACGATCAACCAGAATAATATTTCAAAAATATTATCTAAAAATAACGGACATTCAGTCATTGCCTACTGCGTCCAGGTAATTTTTTCAATTTTACCATTCTCACAGAATTTACGGAATAGTTTTTTATTTCATTTATTTAATTTCATTGCTAGCCAAATATAATTTTCTTATTATATGGTAAGTGTTTTGGTGTACAATTAAGAATTATACTCCTTCAAAACATAGAAGCTTTTGTATGCCCTCTTATAGCACCTTAGCTTAGAGGTATATTATTCAGCTTACTACTTAGTATTTTAATAAATATTTTCAAGAAACATCCAATTTTTAGATTTTTCGTTTATCATATAATGAAAAAATTACTTCCTTCCTATATGACAAATTACTTAAGACAACATAAAATATAACGCTAGTTATACGCTAAAAAAAAAATAGCATACACCCCAAAAATTTACGAAAACATTCCCATCGGATTATAAACATAAAATATTACGAAGAAATTGTATTTAAACAAAAACCCATCCAATATCAAGTGAATTACATTAAACAATTCAATATGCAATTTTTGATATTGACGATATTTTTTGTCGACTTGCTTTTCATAAGCAAGTTCTTATAGATAGTTACGTGTAACTTCACCGCCAATTTCAGTTTTTGAAAAATTAAAAAATTCATAACTTCGGTTCTAAATAAAATTTTTTAAATTTTTTTTTGATTATGAACAGTAATAAGCTTAACTAAAAATTTGATAAAAAAAAATTTTGATTTTTTTCAAAATTGTGGATTTTTTTTTTTGAAAATTGCACAAAGTGAACATTGGGATAAATTCGTGTTGAAAGCTGTTTATAAAAATTTAAAAAATTAAAATTTTTTAAAAATTCTTTTTGCAAATGAACAATATTAATTTATGTAAATTATTTAAAAAAGAAAAATCAAAATTTTTTCAAAATTGTAGATTTTTTTTTATTGGTTCAAAAGATAGATGGGGTGTCAAAAAAGTACCAAAATGCAGGTTTTACCCGTTTACTCGCTTAAAGGGCCGAATTTCAAAAAAAGTACCAGACACCTGTTCGCTTATTTTTCTAAAGAACAACGATAAGTATTACTCTTATTTTTGATTTTTAAAATAAAAATCAAAAATTTAAATATCATGCAATATTTTGGATGCATTTCGCCTAAAGATCATGATGGTGTAATTAAAAGTTTTCTACGATGTTCATTTATGTATGATTTAATTCTTCAAAAATTGAAAAATAACTCTTATTTTCGGTCCCTGTTTATAATTGAATAAATGTTGTGCACTTTGGGTAAAGGCAAACAAGTGAGTTATTCAAAGAAGACCTCTACTACATACTAATTTTTAGCTATTAGCGCCTTTTTACTTAAAAAAAATCAATACATCCACCAAATCTTCACAACTGAACTCGACATTAGTGTCCATCCGTTATATATTTTCGGCAACTGGCAACTCAACTAAAGTTTGTCTGTCATACATAAGCGACCCATTTAACACTTTTTAGCTGTGGTGTTAAAACAGTCCAAAAAATTAAAAACCCTATTATAAGAGTATGTTAGTGAGACAATGTGTGTGTGTGTGTATTAAAGCATGTAGGCTTTATATTGCGAGTCCTTTTTCTTTTTCAACCAACAAAATGCAAATTAAACCTTTTGCTATGTAAAAGATACAAACTCTTAAGTAGGTAAGAACATGAGTAAACTGTAGGAGGGCTGGATGAAAAGTTTTCTGTTAATATATGATATACATATATGGGGTATATTTTCATATACACACCCTTTAAAGACTATGGCGCACATTCATAAATTATCACTAAGTGTTAACTTTTTTAAGTAATTATTGAGTTATTCACAGTTGGTTACATTCAGCAAGAAAAGTTTACACTTAATTAAGGGTAAAGCTGTAACTAAATGCCAACTAACTAATACAAACAAAGAACAGCTAATTATTGTTATCTTAAAATTTATTTGAATAGCAAAACAATTTTGGCTCCGATTGTGTCACTCTAAAATACAGAAAGCAAGAAATACTTTCACAATTTCGCAAATAATAAACTTGCCTTATTACATTCGCTACTTGCGTCCATTTATACAGCGTCCAAACACATCCATACAAAAAAAAAAAACAAAAACTAGAGATTTGTTTTTAGTCACCAAATTTTATTGAAAAATTATATTTTTACAGGCCCCTATTTTAATTGAGTTATATAAAAACTATAACTTAAAAATTACGGCGGTGCGTAACTTAACCCAGTAGTGCAATTCTGTAATTAATTTAAACAATAGTTTTCGTTGTTAAAAAATTTAACAATCAAATTAACGATATTGCTATTCTGTAACATTTTAAACAACACTTGTTATCGTTAAGTCAGCTGTTTGTGTTAAGTCAACGACAACTTTTTTAGTGTTGCTTATTTATTGTTAAATGTCGAAAAAATAAAAAAATTTATTTTTAAGAAATAATATAACTTGTAAATGGCAATTAAATAATTTGCATTTAATTTAATAGTAAAATTTTTGGCTTATCTTCTTAAAAAAAAACCAAAAAAAATTCTGTTTAATTTTATAATTTTTGACAGTGATGCCACTTGAAGTTAATTTTTAAATGAAAGATCATAATAATATGTGTGTTGTGTTTGGCGTGTGCATCTATCTGTATTGTGAATGCACAAAATCAGCCAAAAAACACATGTTGTAGGATAACACTGTGTGTAATTTTTTAAGTCATGGAAAAATAACCATATAAGGACAATAAATAACCTAAAAGGACAAAAAAAACCCGTGTCTCTCAGTTTTGCCCAAAGTCATGCACCTTTTTTTATGGGCCCTTAAAGACTTAGGGCCTCGGTGGCATTTTTGCAAAAAAGTGATCATTTTCTCAGGCTCATATTTTGCAAACCGTTCGGAATTTTGATTAACACTCTGAGACAAAGTTGTAGCTCTTGCCATAAAGAACAAAAATATAAAATCAAAAAAACTTCATCTTCAAGATCAAAATCGAAAAAAAATTTTAAAAATTCGATTTTTTTTACCTTTTGCCCCTGTTTAGGTCCATAGTTAGCAAACCGTTCAAAATTCAAGAAAACAATCAACCACAAAAATGTACCTAAAATCTCAATAAACAACTTTCTAGGGCATATGAACTTCCTAAGAATGATTGCTAACACCATTTTTCCAAAAAAAATTTTGTCAAAAATAGATTTTTTGTATATCTGGAGAAGTATAAGAATAAAATTGTCTAAATATGTTACAAAAAGCAGTGTTGTATAAACAGAACATCTGCTAAAGAGTGGACCGAATTAGGCAAGTGGGAGGTACTCCCATACAAAGACAATATGGATTTCTATGTACGGCACCTTCTCCAAGAAAAGGTACCTAGTGTGTCACAAAACGGGTTTGGACTTAAGAGTGGATTCTGGTGTCTAAAAGGGTGTAGAATAAGATGAAATGAGTTCTTCTCAAAACTTCATTTTTACACACTACGTCCCTTTCCTCGGAAAAGGTCACATATATGGAGTACTGTAACAGTGAAAGTATTCAGATTTTGTACAAATAGCATAGATATCTTTTTTTTTTTATTTATTTTTTTAATTTCCTAAGCTAATCCCGCGAAGCTTTTTTTTATGCTTGTCTGCAGGAAAGAAACCAGAGTCTCTGGCGGGAATCGAACCCGCAACCCCGGCGCTAATAGACTAGCTCCCTACCACCTAGCCTACCGGGGCACTCAGTCAAAAAGTAGGTGCAATTGGAAAAGTAGGCATGACAAATCCCATACAAAGATACTGCAAAATTTCGGTTTAGCTGTTGTACAAATTGCTTCGTGATCAATGCAAAAGATCTGTTTTAAAAACAATTTTACTAATTTTTTTTTCGACGGGGATACGTCGTTTTGTTTCTGAACATTGAACACTTGATGATACGTTATTTTAATACATATGTAAACTTATATATTTTATTTTTTTTTTTATATTTTATTATTTGTATTTTTTTAGTTTAAAAGGTTAAAAGTATGCATACTAGGGGTATAACCTATTTTTTGGCATAGTACCATGAGGTCAACCATTCCCAAGTAACCACGAAAATCATAATCTTTTGTAATTTTTCACAAAAAAGTTCTCTCACCAATTGGTTTTTCTAAACAGGTGTATAAGAAATTATTTAAGAATTTATTATTTTTTAAATTAAAGCACGGACTTGAACTAACAAAAATATTATTTTACATAATTTAATGCAATATTGAATATTCGTAATTTTATACGGTGTTTTTTTTATTTTTCGTTAAAAAAGGTTAAAGATAAGTTTTGGTTTGCGGAAAAATCTCTTACCATCTCTAAATATTACTGAAATTTCATATTTGAGCTATTTTTTGTTTTAAATAAAATTATTATTAATTTTTCTTAACCAAAAAGATAATTAAAAATTTTCAAAACTTTATCGTGGTTGGTGCGTGAACTTTTTTAACCTAAGCGAAAAAATAAATACATGTTCTCTTATAGTTGCTTATGCTCTATAGGACTGTACTATGCCAATTTTGATATTTTAAAAAATTGTTTAAAAGTTATATCCCTAATGCAGACATATGTATTATGGCGTAGTTAACCGTTATTAACTAAGAAATCAAACTTGAATTTTTTGATGATACGTTGTTTGGTATTTTTGGTGACGATATGTAGGTTTGAAGTTCAAGATAAATTATTTCAAAAGAAACATGTTTACAAGAAGTACGAATTTTTTTTCTCTATTTTGTCGCTTAACAATATTTTTTTTTTCGCTCCTATTTGTTTAAAAACAAAGGCTTGCAGATTTTACAAAATTTATTTTTGAAAAAGCGGTCCTTTTGGTCTTTAAAATTCAAACTAAAAATTATAAATACTTTTTGGAACACCCTCCTTTTACAGCTTAAGTGTTTATAAGGACAGCTAAACGAAAACACATACTAGAACATCTACTGGGATATTTACATCTTCTTGAAGTGCTGATGTTCAGAGCGGCGTTAGTGTGTGTATGTAAATGGGAATATTTACATATTTGTGTTTGTTTGACCCAAATAAAAAGGAAACAAAAGTTCGCAAGTGACACAGTATTAAAACATTGGGTAAACAATACAAATGTTAAAGGTTCTGTTCGAAAACATAAAAACGACTAAAGTAGACACGAAATAACCAAATATTTCAATAGTGTTCTAGTGGGGAAGAACGTAAGAAATATAAATACAGGCAACAAAGGCTTAGGAATTTGACACAAATAATTGGTGAAATTAAAATTAATTTTCATCAATTTTTCAAAAATTTAATTTTTAAATTATAATAATTCTAAAAAGCTTAACTTGCATTATATTATTTTCATGAATAATGGAATTTACTGCATGAAATTAATTAAAATGTATTGATAATTTTTCATTCTTGACTGACCTGGGAATCGAACCGATATTTTCACGGACAGGTTGCCCTGAATAAATCAAAAGGTGTGCTCGTCAATATATAACAAAAATATACATAAACCTTAATTTGTTAATATATTGATATTAAATAAATGAACAAAATGAATGACGAAATTCCAAATTCTTTATCTGGTTTCTCATAAAATATATTAACAAGAAAATACCTTTGCCAGATTGCCGATTGATTAACACCAAGTTTTTGCGATTTCTTGATTTGACGTTTTTTTTGAAAAATAATTTTATAACACCGGATTCATTTAAATTTTATACCACTGACAACCTACCATTAACAATGTAATGCTTTCTTTTGTTTGTACAATAAAATAATAGAAAAAATAACTATTAAAACTTAAAATTTTTACTGTCCTGATAAGGGGCGATTTTTTTCCCAACTTCGTCTGGTAACCACATATATAAACAGAAGCCAAATCTTTACAGGGCATTATCAACTCTCTTTTTATACGGGGCGTAAAGTGCAATGCCTTATGACATTTAAGGGTGATTATTTTTAGAATAAAACACGATGCCCTTTTTAAGAAACGAACACCAAATGGCATTTTTTTAAATAAAATGTGACATTTTTTGTAGAAAAGAAAACACCATTAGTTGGCTTAGAAACCCCTTTTAAGGCCGTTTTAGGTAAAATAAGATATTGGCTGTGTAATACAATGCAGTCATGCAATAAATAAATCAAAAAGCAAAATATTGACGACATTTGCCATTTTAGCAGCAAGCCACAGAAATAATTAAAAGTATTTTTAAATGGTTTTGATATGCCAATTCATGCCTTATCTTGTTCCATATTTTTAAAAACTTTTATTTGTTTTTAAAGCTTTTTTCCTTGCATAGTTTTAAGTTTGTTATGCATATATTAACTTGTCCTGCTCGTAAGAAACTATTCAAATGCTCGCAATTTATGGTCCAGTCAACTCAACAATGAAACTCCTATCAAAAACAACATTTGTGTAACACATAATGAAAAACCTAGATCGTCATAAAGTTTAATTTCCATTATACATTGACTTGCCTAATGCAGCATTAAATGAAATTATTATAAAATTTAGTATGTTTTAAATTTTCGCCAAGCGTAATAATCATTAATCAATGTGTCAATATGTGTTTGCATCCGTATAATTTTGAACCATTTAAAAACTGTTTTATTGACATTGTACCAGGGTGCATATGAATGTAAGTAGCGAGAATTTGTTTTGCACACGTTTTCCTCATCACTGATGGTGTCATTATTTTCAGTAAATAATATCAACAACAAATTCATGAACCACATCATCATCATTAATAAGAACAGCAAACAACAGCGGCGTCATCATCACGACCATCGACTTTACAAACCAAACTGCAAATGCAGACAATGCCGGAACACAAATTGACAGGTTATCAAAAATCAAAAACTTATAAACCGAAAATTGTATGCAAATTTTCAGAAAAAAAAAAAAAATAATAATAATTTAAATAAAAATATTATTAATGGTTTGGTGCGTCTAAAGAGGGTGCCTTGTTGATAATTTATTCTGACAAACAGTTTTGGCTGATAGTAGAAAGTGTTCATGATCAAATTTAGATTTAAGTGAAATGTTGACGATCAAATACCTACACAACAAATACAAGGAGTAAGAAAGTATAGTCATATCATACACTACAACACAAAATTTAGAGATACATTTTCGAGAGTCTACTCCTTTTGGGGCCCATGGGTAATATTGGACCCGCCAGAACGAAATTTTATTATGGTCACCTCCAACAAAATTATTTTAAAGAAAATTTTCAACATATTATGAATCATTTAACAAAATAATTGTCACCGACGACCATATTATTGTTGAATTAGTCCTCCATCAAGAATCCACAACCATATTATGGTTGCCCCGAACATGTTATGGGCAGAAATAACTAAAACATGTTTAACACTTATAATAGCATGGTTGGTTTTCAACCATAGCATGTTGCTCATGGAAAAGAGGAACATTCTATTGTTAATTTTAAAACAAATTATCGTCATATTTAACCATAACATGTTTAGAGGCAACCATAATATAGTTGTGGCTTTTTTATGGAGTACTAATTCAACCATAATATGGTTGAGGGTGGCAATAATATGGTTATATTAACCAAAATATGTTTAAAATTTTCTTTGAAAATAGCTTTGTTGGAGGTGACCATATTTAAACATGTTTTTTCTCTGCGTGTGCGGAATATTATAATATAGAGACATATCTTCATCAATTTAAGATTTTTTTTGTCCATAAGTAATTATAGGGAGGGGGTTTAAATAACACTTATTTTCAATTCAGCACCCACCAAGGCTTAATTTTGACAAGGCATTGTAGCTATCGAAAAAAGCTAATGTCGCCAAAATATATGTCAATACCAATATTTATAAGAAAGTTATGACATTAAACGAACGAAAGAAAGTTATTCTAAGGCGTTCGGTATACTAAAAGATGCAAACACATTATATCCTCTCCACAATTGTTGTGTAGGTATAAAAACAAATGTAAAAAGATCCAGAACTTGGTACCTGAAACAAGAATGCCTTGGCCGATTGTTTTTGATGAATATTAGGGCCTGCATAAATGTATTTGTAGTCGAGTAGTACGCATGTAGTGGCAAGGCACAGTTACTCGAAGTAACAAAACAATGAAAAGAACAAATTTTTTAGAGCAACCAACTAGAATGTTAAAATTTTTATAAGTTTAATTTTTTTATAAACACCACATTTGGCTGCAGTGCTGCCATTTTAGCATATTTTCTGCTAGATTTAGCAGGACAAAATATGCTAACTGCGTTTTAGCATATTTCCTTATCCAAAAGCAGATTTTTTTAAGCATATTTTTACTTTTCAAAAAAGCAGAATTTTTTTAACATATTTTGTTTCAGGTATTTTTAAACTATTTTATATATAAATTATTACTACTTCTTTGTTCGTCGCATAGGAAATGTAAATTTTTTTTTTTTAAATAAAATTTTTTTTCAAATATATATTCCTTTTTGTTTAGCAGATAATAATAAAAAAATGCACCTAAAACAAACGGGTATGTAAATCAATCATAATGAAATTCTCCTTCCAATTTCAGTTTTGGCTTATTTCAAGTACGAATTGGGAATTGAATCAACTTTATTTTGAGATTGATTTAATCTTAGTTTTACCTAAATTAATCTCATTTTCAAATTATTTCAAGTACGAATTTGGTATTGAAAATGAATAAGTTAAGTATTTCGCGATTGAAAATCCGTACTTGAATCAATCTTTCTGTACTTGATTAAAAAAAAATACGGACTCACCGTACTACTATTACCCCTTCGAATTATTTTGAGTACCCAACAAACACGGAGGATGATTTCAAATTGAAAATGATTTGAAATCAAACGTTTTCTCAAACGACAAACGTTTGATAATGATTTGAAAATCATTTGAAAATCATAGCGTTCTCAACAAAAAGGGGAAATTATTTTCAAATTGAAAAATGCCTTTATTTTCAACTTGCTTTCAAACGTAATTCTCAAATGTTTTTCAAATGTGGATTATAATACAATGTGGAATATAAATAAAACTATTTAATTTTTTTAATTTAAATTTATTATTTATTTAAAAAAACTTTGATATAAACATTCGGTACCATAGCTAAAAGATGAAATAGTGTTCTTTCCGTCCTCTAATTCATGGAAAGACAAAATACTTGGCTTCCTTTTATTTTGAGGATTGGAGCACAGCGATCGTTCAACAAACTTTCTTCACTTTCCCGTTTTATTATTTTTCTTTTTTTTTTCGTATTTTTAATCATTGTAATTTCTCACAAATAATTTTTATTTTTCACAAGAAATAAACTGTTCACTTTATATTAAAATTTATTTTTAATAGTAAAACACATGTAACCACAAAGGAAATAAATGTAACTTTAATCGCCATTTTTAATGCTTACATTTATTTTTCGCTTTAGTATTGCCAAGTTTATTTTTGATTTGATTTTAACATTTGACAAACATTTGACATCAAATTGATAAAACATTTGATATCAAATGTTTATTTTCAAATCATTATCAATTTGAATTTAAATGTTAAATCAAACAATTGAAAAACGTTTGAGAATTGCGTTTGATGTCAAATGATAAAGTCATTTCATATCGAAGGTTTGACTTCGTGTTTGTTGGGTACGGTTGGATTGATTTTTTTTCAGTGTATGTGTTAGTCTCCAAATACTGTGCATATGGTTAGTTTTGACTGACTAAACGAACTTAATATTTGTTCTCCTTCTTATATCTTTGAATTCTGTAAAGCTTTCAATAGTTTTTGAGTAAAATTGTATCACGAACCTGTTTTTTCCAAAAATATTCATTGCAGCTTAAAACATTTCCATTAAAACTAAATTTCAGCCCGTAAATATGCTTTAAATAACATTTAAATTTCAATTTATTGTTTATGAATCATACAATTCTGTTTATTAACTTAAAACTTTTTGTTTTTCGTTGCTTAATTAAACTTAAATAATTATTATTATTTTTGTATAACTAAATAATAATATTTTAAATGTTTATAATGTTTATTTTATATTTCAAATGAAAAGTCGTCTAATTCGTTTTTTTTTATGCAAATAAAATACTTTAAAACTAAAAAAATTTACAAAAATTTTGTGTATGTCAAGGTTGAAATTTGTAATGTCTGATATATTTTTTTTTAAAGTTAGTAATACAGTATTTGTATGTTTAATGTATGATTCTACTAAAATTGTTAATGTAGCTTTTAAATGTTAATAAAACTTCTTAAGAAATAATAAAACGAACTAAGTACTAGTTAATTAACTAAGAAAAAAAAAAATACAAACAAATTTGTATGTTTTAACAAAAATTCACTTATAAACTTGTTCATACAAAATTTGTTCTCGTGCGTGCGTGCTACCATTTCGCTGCAACATTATATCGATTTAACATCGTTCGTTTCTTACTAAAAGCTTTTTAAGGTCCTAAGAGTTTTAAGTCCTCACAAACATTAATGCATTTTCCTCACTTAATAATATATATCACATAAATAATAGTTAAATGTTTAAAGTTATTTGGATTTATTTAGTATTTTGCGAATAAAAATCTACACAATTTCATTTGTTAAGAATTAAAAGTATTATATTTTAGTCTTTAAATTTAAATATCGTATAAAATTGTATTAATTAAATGAAAAATAAATGATTTCTGTAGAATAATTAATGTTTTTGCGTAAAACTAAACGGAAACTTTTGAAAGTAACCTCTTACTTATGAAGGTAACCGATTTTTCTTTTAAAAACCCCGGTTTATTTTTTAATAATTACTTTACTTAAAATTCAAAAGTAAACGTATTAATTAATTTTAAAAGCAAATATGTATGTATATAGACAAATAATTTTCATATAACTATCCGATTATTCTTGAATACACCAATTATTCTTAACATAACTGATAATTTTTTTATAAAAAACTGCATAAATTGTTTTAGTTCAATTAGGTATATTGATAAAGGTAACCGCTTACAAATTACACAGAAAAAGCCTTCCTACCAATTAAACCGATTATTGTTTAGGCAACCGCTTAGTTACTGATTGGTAGTTTAGAGTTAAAAGAAATAATTATTTAAAAATACTTTATCTGAAAATTCAAATTAAAAGCAAATATTTTCTATAAAAAATTATTTTTATATAAGTAACCGATTATTCTTGTATACACCGATTATTCTTAAAATAACTGATTAATATTTCTAAAACAACTTAATATTTTTTAGCTTAATTGCGTATATATAAAAGCAACTCGTTACATATTACACAGAGAAAGCGTAACTACCAAATTAACCGATTGTTTTTCAAGTAATCGCTTAGTTATTGATTTTTAGTTTAAAGAAATAATTATTTACGCATATTTTTTTTCAATTTAATTTATATTTATATATTTTTTCGATTATCTTTTAACATACCAATTATTTTTGAAGAAACCGATACTTGTGTATGAGTAACTGCAGTTAAATTTTGAAGTCAAAAGTAAAAAGCATAAAAATATTAATTTTTACGAAAATTAATTATTTATATTGATGAAAGTAACCAGTTACAAAGAAGCTTACATACCAAACAATTTTTTAAGTAACCGCCTGAATAGTATTACAATATAAAAAATTAAAAACATAATTTTGATTCATTATTTTGGTGTAAATAACCAATTAATTTTAAAACAATTTTTGAAAATAAACAGAACTTTATGTAACGTACCCCTACAAACATTTTTGAAAATTTTTGGTGATTGCTTGTTTGGCGATGATTACGCGATCCTTCTCAGGGAATACGAATCGCTAACCATCGCCTACGCCTTACAACTAGGCGATGAATATGCGAGCGCACACAAGTAGCGGAAATCATCAGTTTTTTTTTTATGACTTTCGATGGATTTTTTTGTCTTGTTGTTTTGTTAAGGTAACTCGAAAATAAAAAATTTGGATTCAAGGAAATCGCGGTACACGATGTTCACGCGAATCGCGGTAAACGAATCGCGTGGTTGACACATGCGAACGGTTTCGCGATTCGCCAGAGGATCGCATTTAGCTTCCACGCGATGCATCGCAGCGATGTTAGCCAACTTGCCGGCGATTCGCGGGCGATGATTCGGCGATGGAAATTGTTTGCAGGGACGGCTCACACACCCAGAAATGATATAAATTTTTTTAGTGTCTGTGCTAACGAAAGCAACCCTAGATGGCGTTCATTAATATTTTCAAGAATAAGGCCGATTATTTTGTTCTCTGTTCGACGTTATATAACACACCAATTGTATTGATACGGTAGACATACATTATATTTTAATGTTCGATAGTGTTTCTTTCCTACATCGATAAAGAAATGAGCAAACAAAAAAATTTTAACAACGACCACAGCACAAATAGCGTGGGTGTGCATTGTGCACATGTTTTGTTTGTGCAAAATTTCTTTGCTGGGGTTTTTTTTTCGTAGGTATATGTATTTTGTTTTTGTAAAAATTTTTGGTTTTTAGCAACCAAAAGGGTGAAGCTCAACTGGCACAAACGAACAATAATGTACTGAACTAACCAAAACGAAGTTTGTAGTTAAAAAAAAACAGAACTCAATTTAATTCCTAATTTTGTTAAACGCAACGCCAAAAATATCATATCACCAAAAACAAATACAAAAATATTTTATAATTTTAAATATTTAAATTTGAAGTGTTTCAAGCAGCCCTAATACGTTTAAATTCAATTGTCAACTGAGTCAGTTGTTGTCCAAATCAAAGCATAGTATGGCTTTGTGAATTGATTAATTAGACAGTTGTCGAGTTGGTTGAAGAACAATCAAAAGATTTTGATTTTTTCAAATTGACTACTAAGTCTATCAATTCGATTGGACTGTGTGTGCTCGAGTCTCTTTATCAGCTATCAAAATTAATGTTTGTAGTTTTCTTTTGCAAAAATAAATGTTAAGTATTTTAAAAATTGTCTTTTATTTCATAAAATTTTAAAATTAATTTAAAGTCTTTCAATTAAGTTTACGAAGTGTGTGGCCAAGCATGAATTCAGTTGAAAGACTCAGTTGACAATTGAATTAAAACGCGTATGTGGTGCATAAAATTTAAAAATTCAATATGAATTCCTATAGATCCCAAAAACAAAATTATCAAATATTTTTGAATTTAGCGTTGCGTTTTGCACATTTAGGCCCCTTTTTTGTTGAGTTTCTGTACAGTGTTATTTTTTTGTGTTCGCAAATCTCAACAGAGAAACGTTAATTTTTTTAATTATATTTTACACAAACACTACTAGCGTATTTATTTTTCACAAATCTGCCGAACCGAACACTAAGTAACGATTTCTAATGTTAATTTTCGAACACTGTTTTATAGAATAACTGCTGTTATGTCTTGAAGTTGAGAAGTAAATACACAAAGTAAAAAAAAATTAAAAACAAAACTCAACTAACTGTAGAAAATAATTGTTTTTGTTAAATGGTCTCTCATCCATTAAATATTCTTATGCCGTGTTGAGATATGCACCTTAATTTAGTTTTGCGCCATAAATGCCATTATTGATCTCAATTATCCATATAAAGTTTCAATTTAGTTATTGTTTAATTAATACGAAATTGTTAAAATATTGAGTAAAATTAAAATTCAACACTGTCACAAGTGTGTTGAGTGAGCAAAACACATCTCACTAACCCCAGGTCTACACTAAATATAAATAACTCAGCAAGTTGGTATAACGTCGGCAGAATAACAGAGCAATATTTCTTATTCCTCAGCTAAAATTAAAGGCATGGGAACACGTTTTTATGCTAACTTATAATTATAATTTGCTACCATTGCACAAACTAAATTTCTTTCACACGCAATTTGCTTCCATATTTTTTAATATTGCTTCTTTTTCAATTGACGTTTTATGTTAGCAAGAATTTCAATGAAAATGGATTATCAATTATTACAACCAAAAAGACTCATAGAAATATTACTTATTGGTGTTGCAAGTGAAATGGTTACTTTAGTGTAATCATTTATAAAAGCAGGGTTGAAAAAACTGCAGTCGAAAACAAAAACTAACGAACAAAAAATGAAATTTTGGGAAAAACTTTCAACTTTTTGAGTTGGTTTGACAAGGACTGTTTACATTTAATGAATCAAAAGTCAAAGCAACAGTTTTTTTGGCCCATGACAAATAAAGTATATCAAATGGCAGTTTTTCAACTTTGACTGCAGTTTTTTAAACGCTGAATAAAAGTTTTGGTTGTCTTGGATAACCTCTTTTTAGGAATTACAAAAAAAAAAACAGTATCCTTAGCCGTTTATCTTTTACACTTTAGTAGAGTTTTTTGCTTCTTTAAGTTTTTTAAGTAATCGGTTACTTATCCATTTAACATTCTTAGAAAATCATTTATTATTATTTGTTTTTTTGTTGTATGTATTATTTATTATTACTGAGGTTTATCTTTTTTTTGTTTTTCAAAAAATTTTAATAAGAAATTAAGCTGGTGGGTATTCTTTTTTTTATATAATAAATTTATTTTAAAACTAATAAAAAAAATTTAACTAAAATTTAGGAAAATATTGAATACTTTTTTGTAATAAAATATTTTAATTTACTCATAACTGAATTCTTTTTTCAAATGTTAAAAAAAAAAATCTTTTTTTAAATGATATTTTAAATTTTTTTCTTGCAAGTATTTTGAGATCCTCAGCTAAGCAAAGACTGGTCTAAATATGTCTGAAATAGGTTTTTAGTTTACATAAATTATTATTATTTTATTTTCGATTAACTGCTGCTGCAGCCCGCTCTTGGGCCTAAACATAATCATTCATTTTCTTAATATTGGAAGACATTCGATTGAAATTATCATCGAAATTGGAAACAGGTCTATAGGATCTTTGCTTAGCTTTAAGATGGATGTTCCAGGCAGCCAAGATGACCACGATGACAGAGAGGCAGCCAATAATGGTATAGAGTAAATTATTATGTTGACTGTAGCGCATTAGTTCGACTACTTGGGGA
Source organism: Pollenia labialis (assembly GCA_949318255.1). Lineage (NCBI taxonomy): Eukaryota > Metazoa > Arthropoda > Insecta > Diptera > Polleniidae > Pollenia > Pollenia labialis. Next base: position 26,909,247 of record OX439140.1, on the reverse strand, counting down.
TAGACTTGGTAAGTGGCAGGGACTTCTTGACGGTTGCAGGGTTCTGGAGTGCTGCTAGACAGATTTTCAATTTTACAGGGCGCTGTTGTTGAGGGAGTGGTGGTAGAACCCAAATGAATATTAGTAATCTCAGCTGGAGTTATTGTGCTGGTCTCAGCTCTTGTGGGCTTTACAGTGGATGTGGTAGTAGATGTGGTGGCAGTCGTTGAACTAGTGCTCGTATTAGTAGTATCTGTTAAAGCAACATTTTCCACTTCATTTAGGGGTTTCAGCTCTATATCAGGCTCAACTTGCTCCTCATTTTCTGTGTAATCATCAGTGTTATCATAATGATGACCAGATTCTATTTCATTATCATTACGCTCTTCCAGATCTGTATTCTCATCATATTCCTCTTCAACATTGGGCATGGCAAAGCCTTCGGGCCAACAAACCGGACAACAGCTATCCTTTAACTGAACCTGACGATGTTTGGGACAATTTAAACCCTTGCACAGGGTTATCATACAATTGGCTTCACCATTAACACACTCACAATCAGTGCAACCATCACGCCAACTTTGACCATGTAGATAGAAGGTGTTGAAATTTTTAGAATGGCACATGGCTGGTTTTTTGATAACTTCGTCACAACTTTGATGACACAATCTTTGGCCCTCGTAGCATTTACAGCGTTGGCAATTGGTCAACCAATAGCTTTCGGTATTCTGGACTTCAGTGCAATTCGGTTCCTTTTGACACTGATGCTTACCGCAACAGTAGCCGGGCATATCATTGGATTCGGGTAAAAGTTCCACCACAACTTCACCTTCATTGTGGCAGTCTGCAATATGACAGAGTTTACAAATGCATTTTTTATTAAGGCAACATTGCGAAAAGATCTCGTCTGTTATTTCTGTGGCATTGGGGTAGTTCTTATAGAATTCTGATTCATCGTCTAACGCTATTAACGGCTCGGCTAATATTTCACGAATGCTGCTGTCTGCAGGACATTCTAGTTCCGAAAGCGGCGGACATTTGACATTGTCACAGGGATGTGGTATGGAAGAAGGGTCTGAAAAAATAAAAAAAAATATTAAATATAAATAAAATATAAATGGCCTCTAGCTTGAAATAAAAACATTTTTATTTTATACATATAAAATATAATTTTAGGTATAAATTTTAAAAAATAAATCATCAATTAAAATTCCTTTTAAGAAACTAAAATAATACTATTTTCATTTAAAAATCTTTAAATTAGAAAATTATAAAATAGTGTTATTTATGTATATGTTTATAATGCATATCACTATTAAAAATCTCTTACAGCCTGTGATAATAAAATTTCCCCTTAAAACTCAAAAGATCATAAAACTAAAAAACCACTTAACTTTATTTAAAGTTAAACACTTCAAATCGTTAATAACATTTTATGACTAAGTATTTCGTCAAAATTCCAAATACAAAGATTTGAAAAAAAACAAAAAACATGATCCACTTCAGAATTTATTAGCAAACACACACTTCAAACTCAAAGAGACAGACAACTTTAATGACGGTTTTTGAAAAAACAAAAATATAAAAATAAAAAAAAAAACAAATGAATGATACAAAAAAGTTAGAGTGCTATATTCGGCTGTGCCGAATTTTTGATACCCTGCACCGACAGTTCGAATATTTTAGGAGTGGTATCAATATGATGTTTATTTATTATAAATTTCTCTTTGTAAAAACAGACACCAGCATTAAAATTGGTTGCGGTTTAGACCTGTATTGAATTATTGACCAAAAGTCTTGAGTAAAATATCATGATTCGTAACAGTTTAAGCCGAACTTAAATGATTTTCAGGAGGGTAATTTATATTCAAGCCACCATGGTAAGTTTTGGACCAATCATCCTAAAATTCTGCAGGGTGATTTCTGGTATTAACAAACATAAATTTCAATATAGTGGTAAAATTAGTTTTAGCGTTTACAGTGAATTTCAGAAGGCCGCCAAATATGGCATCTAAAGTAAATTATGGACCGTATATCACGAAATTGCGGGAAAGTTTTTCTGGCCATATGAAGCTAAGTTGGAAGAAATTTTACCGTAACTTATATATTTCGTACGGTTTTAGGCTTATTTTTGAGTGGGCTTTATATAGGACCTATAAAGTAAATTATGGACCAATCATCATGAAATTTATTAGTGTGATTTCTAGTCATATAAAACTGTGAAGTATTAAATTTTATTCTTATTAATTACGGTTCTAGTGATATAAAACTGTGACGTACCAAATTTTGTTATGATAGCATTAGTTTTTACGGTTTGAGGCGTATTTAACTGTTTTCCGGGAGTAGGGCTTATATGAGGCCTAGGGTATTATGAACGAATCTTCACAAAATTTTGCAGTGTGATTTCCAATCGAAATCGAATCGATCATTCCGAGCATTGTTCCACCATTTATGTTAGTTTTTGTAACAAAATCGTCAATTTTTTAGGAGGTGGTTTTACATTTTGATTCAAAGCTCTGATCCTTCTAAACCAATTCTGCTGGTATTGAATCCCAAACTGCTTAGGATAACTACAAGCAATTTGACACCAAGTTTGTTAATTTCTTTGGAGTTTTCCGAAAGTGAGCGTGTTTTCAACAGACAGACGGACATGGCTAAAACGCCTTAGAATTACTCAAGGAGCCAGAATAAATATACTTTATGGGCTCTGAGATGAATAATAAAAACGTTTCATACGGAATGGCAAACTTAGTATGTGTACCGTCTTCACAACTACTTGTGGTGGAGGGTATACAAATCACCCAAAATTACCACATACTTTTCTTAAGAAATTTTCTATGAATATTCAATCACTTGCAGCCATTTATTACTTTACAAATTCTTTTTGTCAATCATTCCTTTTTCGTATGTGCTTCAATGACACTTTATTTGGGTAATAGAATTTCTATTACATCAGGTTTGAGGAGACAATGCAACTAAGAACTGTGTAGTTTTTTTTTAATACATTTAATGAAATGTATGCGTAATTATGTGCGTTTTTCGAGCAGAAAACGACAGTGAAAGCCACTAGAAGACAAGTGAAAGTGATTTTTTATACAAATATTGACGCATCATACAAATCATATGTGACGTTAAACCTTTGTTCAGACGCATTCCATGAGTAATTGTATGGGATCTACTGTCTCCCAAAACCGAAAAAAATTATTTGGCTTTTTTTTGGGATAGGCAGCCCTTTTTAAGTACTTGAAACTCGAAAAAAATTAACGGTCAGGCTCCTTTGGTGATGGATTTCCAATACGCAAAAAAGCTTCAATCTTTGGTTTAAGTAATGAAATTTCACAAAACTACCCTACAAGAAATGAATGAGCGAATCATCATATTTTTCACGTTGGTATTAAGAAAATGATGGGAGAAATTATAGAAAATTAAGTTGTCTACCAAGTTTTCTATTATTTCTCCTATAATTTTCTTAACGCTAACGTGAAAAATATGATGATTAGCTGACTCATTTCTTGTAGGTAGTTTTCAAAGCAGTTTGAAATTTGAACGACAAATTCTACTATTTAAAATCGTTTTTATCATTTAATCTAATGCATGTTTTGTTTTAGGTATAAATTCAAAATGCTTAATTAGGCCGACTAAGTGGTGGTAGTACCACAGCACAAACAAAGTCTAAATGTACAATAGTACCGTGATTTCCATCCCTGATGCAAGCATTCATTGAAATTATACTCCCTTTGTGCCCGTTAGTTTTTGTACAATCGTTGTATTTAAATTGTCATTGCTCCTACAGTTGGCTGTATTATTGTTCTTTTATTGTTATTGTTTTCTCTATTTCCTCTTTACACTTGAATGCTTTTAATATACCTACTTGGGTGTTTCAGTGTACTTTTCTTATTACTAAAGTGTTGTACATCTTTGTGAAGTACTTTCAATACTTTTGAATAGTAATTTAGTACATACATATGTTTAAAGAAAGATCTATTTTAGAATAAAACAAGTAAGAGCGCTATATTTGACCGTTTCAAATCTTAAATACCATTTACCTAATGTTATCCCGCGTCTTAGAGCACTCTCCCACTAACGCGCATTATCAAACAAAATTAAAAAAAAGGTTAAGTACATATGTTTCGCTTAACACACATTTCTCAATTTAAGCGACAGATCATGATGTATGTTTTCTGTTCTGTTCTGTTCTGTTTAAAAAAGCAAAAAAGATCTGGAGATTACAAAAACACAACAATACCATTGGATTTTATGACAAAACTTATGAGTCTTATATCTCAAACATTTATAGACCTGAGTTTCAAGTTAAATTTTGCTGGTTACTGAATTTTTTTCCAGTAAAATTACTGAAAAATTTTTCAGAAAGCACTTAATTAAAAATTTGTAATCCATTATTTTTTTACTGCAAAAAACTTGAATTGCGATATGTATTGTAAACATTACAAACGGAATGACAAACTTTTATATACAGTTAATGGTTTAATTATTTTGTAAACAAATACTCACGGCTAAATAATTGAGAATCCAACATAAGCATATATGAAGGGCTAAAGCGAGGCAAGTCAGAATAAATACGAAGATGAAATGATTTGAAAATGATTCTGTTTCGATCAGGCTACTAAACGGTTGGTCTGGGACTATTATTTTTATGCTTTACAATTTTAGGCTTAAAATTCTACCCTATTTCGTTGTTTAGCGTACGGTATACAAAAAGCGGACCAAATTTCTTTGCTAAGATTGCTATTGTGCTTTATTGTTTCTTTCGTGACAAAATATTATGCTTAAATGAAATAGACGACCAATTTGGAATATTTTGAACATTATTTTTGTGATTCCCTAATCTTATCCCGCAATGCTCTACGCTTGTCTGCAGGAAAGAAACCAGAGTCTCTGGTGACAATCGAACTTGCAACCCTGGCTCTGATAGACTAGCTGCCATCTAGCCTAACGGGGCAGTAAGTCAAGTTTCCCACTCTTCAACTTTTGCTGCTCAATATCTTTGCAAAGGGAATCGGAAGTAGCCGAAATCGTCTCACGCAGGCATCCGGAGCCAAATTACGGCATTCGATATTAATCGAAATTTCCCTTTAAATGGTTTGGTAATTTTGACGAATTTGTTTTCGAATACTAGAACGATCGGAGATGAAGTACTCCCTTAAAATAAAAATCTCTAAAAATGTCGTACCTACGTATTAAGTTACAACAACAAAAAACACTTTTCTTACAAACACACAAATAGAGTTAGGGTATTTTGACAGATGAATTAAGTTTTTTTTCTATCTCTTTCTATTTTCGTAGTTTTCTATGATATACAGAGGTGTGCTGGAAATCGCAAACGTAAAACGCAAGAATTTTAAACGTTGTTTCTGTAAAAAAAAAACTTTATGACAAATATTAAACAAATATTTCCCTATTAAACAGGATTTTAAATAAAAAATTATAAAAATTAGGATTAAAGTTTATTAAAAACAACTTCCAAATTCTTGCGTTTTGCGTTTGCGATTTCCAGCACACCCCTGATAAACCGGCAGTTATCTTTGTTGTGAATAAAGAAACAATGTGTGCTGACAAATAAAAGCATCTCCATACCAATGCTCTTTCTACTCTCTCCTAAAAGCTAAAAAGATGAGTAGTCAAACTTAACGTGTGAACCAAGACCAGTGCGGTCATATCCAAAAATATTTTACAGCTAAATCGGCTTTAAAATAATGCTTTAAAAAATTCTAAACTGCCAAACAATTATGCTAAAATCTAAATTGTATAATTTTTTTTTTGTTATTTTAGTTAATATACCTTTATACATGATGTATTTTACATAATTCTTCCCTATAAACTCCCATCATATTTTATTAAAATTTTATTAAACATAAAAAGTCTTAAAACTGTAAAAGAAATACATTTCAGTCTGTATATACGTAAAAAAAGGTACCATACCATAACAGAAAAATCAAAGGAACTTGACCCATAAATGGTGATTTTTTACTATTTCAATAAAATTTATATAACCTGTTTAATAAAAAAAATTTCAGTTTATAAATTAAATACGTCATCAAATGAAAATTCTTCTTCAGCTTCTAAAGAAGCGAACGAGATATCATTAAAATATATGTTCTTATCGCATTTTTTTTTTTTTGCTTGTCTGCAGGAAAGAAACCAGAGTCTCTGGCGGGAATCGTACCCGCAACCCCGGCGCTAATAGACTAGCTCACTACGAGCTAGTCTACCCGGGCACTCAATATATAAAGTAGCAAATTAATAGCCTTTAACGTCATTCTATTTTCCTTTTTAAGAGATTTATATCTTTAAAAACCTAATTGGCAAAACCAAGAACTTTATTGCGAAAAAAAACTAATTCACTGCATGTATTTTAATTTATCCAGAAATCAACTGTTGAGTACTTATTTAACAATTCATATGAATTTAGTTTCTACCACTGATGTTCCAAGTTTCGACCCGATTTCTATCCCTCGTTTAGTCAAGAATGAAAAAGTTATAAATAAACGTTAAATCATTTCACTTTGTAGCATTGATTCTTTTATTAAAATAATTTAATAAAAAATTAATTTGATGAGCTTGAGTCTGATTTAAAAATCCAAAAATAAAAACCATTTTTTTATATTTTAATTAGGCTAAAGCTCATCAAATTTAATTTTTATGAAGAAAGGAATTTTACAACATGAAATTAATTAAAATTTCTTGATAATTTTTCATTGTTGACTGCCGTGGGGATTGAACCCAGGCTTTCACGGACAGGTTGCCCTTACATGTTTCAATTTCCGTTTAACACTCACATCCATTGACCACTGCTGGCGGTCAGTAGTGAAACATCAATCTTTTAACCAAATTACATTTTACCCTTAGTAGATCGAAATTTGCTTTGAATGATTATCTATATTAATTGATTGACATATTCTTCCTTACTTCTGTTTTTTTCATAAAAATAATTTATTGAAAATGAAATTTGTTGAACTTTAGCCTAAATAAAAAATCAAAATTTGAATTAAAAACCATTAACAGTTCAACAAAATAACCACAATGCTAATTATTGTTAATTTCAAAATATTTTAAAAAAATCTTAAGGAAAACCAGATATTATTTTCTGACTTAATGCTTTTTTCGAAAAAAGTACCATTTTTCTTTCCCCAAACTAAAGAAAAATCCCGAACCACTGACTAAACAAAATAAAAATTTAGATCAGTAAAGTATGTAAGTAAATATATATACACACAAATTTATAGTAAGTGTTGCTCCACTTCAAAAACACTTCATTCAACAATAAGAAGAATCACTCCATGGAAATTTAGTTTTTGTTGAAAATCCACTCGCAATTATGCTCATTCGTCCCGATATTGACAGTACGTACTTACTTCATTGCTCAGTCATGCATGAACAGTACTGCTCATTAGCATTTTATGACGTTCGACGAACATTTGAATGATAATGAAAAACGGCCAAATGGATTTTATCATTTGTTTGCAAAAGCGTTTTCGTTTTTTTTTTTCTTTACAAAACAAAAAGTCTCCTTGTAGCTGGTTTTCCAAACGTAATGGCTTCGAGACATACAGGCGCTATTTTGGTAATTTGATTAAAATTTCCCAAGACAAATACTAGAACGGCAGTGAATTGGAATGTAGGAAAGAGAAAATAAACAAAAATGAGAATAGACAAATTTATACATTTTAAATCTTCAAATACATTTTGTTGTTGCTGTGTATCCTCGCGAGTACTTATTCATCCATCATTTAGTCATTTAGTTGGTTAGTCCGTCAGCCAGTTTCTCTCAAACTGAAGTTTAACGCAGGCGATTGTGCGAAAAAGAAATTAATACTTAAACATTTTATTGCCTTTTGATGATTATGATGATGATGATGATGATGATGATAGTGACGACAATGATGAGTATGTTGGCCATAATTGTAATAATGATAAAAATTATAGTGGCTATCTGGATTGTGTTTGATGTGTTGGAAATAAAGAGGAGTTTTTTACTAGTTTGAGTTTTTCAGGAACAAAAGAATGTTGAATAAGTGAAAGTGCTTGTGTTTAAGAGCCAATTGTTCCCTACCTCAAATAACATCAGCGCTATCATGTCAAAATGCCTATTCTGGAAGCATATTTGTATGGGCGCGCAGTGAAATAGTAGGTTGCTTGCGCTGTTGAGCCCAGTTTTATTAACCTTGCTTGTTTTGTATGTACCCTTTCGAAATAAGAACCTTAATTTAGGAAAACATTTGTATAGGGACTAGGTTTAATAATGGACCGTTTTGCATTATTTTCCGTATAAAATACTTATTATATTAAGTTAAGTGTTCTAGCTCAGTTCTACTGTAGTTCTAGTTCTCGTACAATTCCATTTTTAATATAATTCCAATTCAAATCTGGTTTCGATTAGCTTAGTTTTATTTTTATTTTGATAAGTTTTAATTCAAGCATTTTTGTATGGAAGAGAAACGCAATACCTCCTTACAAACTTGCTTACAAGAAACATGCTTTTTATATGGAAGCACTACTTTTATCCTCTTTGCTAAAAAAAACAATTTAACGATTGTTTGCGTAATAAAAAAATTTTATTTCTATGTTCGGTCAATTTCGGGAATAATCGTAAACACATTTTAAAATCATTGCAATACAACCTGCTTCCATTTACCGGATTAACAGAAGCACTTAGAAATTTATTCGTGAATTTTTTCTTTAAGATAATGATTAAAATTATTCACTTACAACCTGCTTACTTAAAAGGGATAATGCAAAGTTATTTAATCATTTTTATTTACTCTAATTAAAGCTTCACTTCAAATGGAGTTCGCTTTTCTGCTGCTTTTTAGTAGTATGTAATAGTCAGCGCACATATCATCGCTCTTGCTTGCAGAAACCGTAAAATTGTTTACTGGGTAGTTTTGTTCTAGCAATATTTTAAGTTAGTTATCTCTTTGATGATTTATATTCAGCTCATTTCCAGTCCTGTTTCATTTATGATCACTTTTAGATTTTCAATTGATATTGAAAAATTCAGCATCACTTATTTAATCACCCTGTTTCGTATGTTATTGAGAGCATAGAAACTACTGGCAGGATTTCTGCTTCATTAAATTGAGTAAATTTTTCAAATCTATTTCATAGTACATACTAAATATTAGGGTGGTCAGTTAATCGGGTTTTATTTTTGTTCGATTTAAGGGTTAATCGATATTTGGCATTTTTAACTTATTCGATTAACCCTTTCACTAGCGAACTATTTATAAGGAGTGATTTTTAACAAATCTAAGTATTTTTTTCGCGCAGATGTGATACTAAAAAGCGCCAAAAAAAAGTATTAAAAAATCTCGTACCCTTCAGAAATAAGATATGTCCTGGCGTTTTACGTCCCACTGGATTAAACATTATTAATTGGGACTAAATATCCCATCGGTAGTTTATCTACGACAAAAAATATTTTCTACCAGAATATATATTCTCAGAGTCACTAGTATGAATTATCGCATAGATTTCTTTTTTTTTCAGTCTACCACTTAATTTGTTTTTATTCATTCTGCAAACATAAAAATTGGCATACAAGTTTATACCAAAGGAATTTCCAGAATTTTTTGTATGCACTATCAGATTTTTTTTTTTTGTTTATTTCTGTTACGAGGCTTTCTTTAGCTAGCCTTTGGCTAACAATGAAGTAAATTGTAAAGAAAATTTATACAACTATTAGATACCAGCAGAATGTAAAGCATTTTCTGGCCCGCTACGGCCTTCGTCAGCATTCTTTGTATCTTATAACTGGATAGTGCAAATTTTGTGTATTTAACTTGATTATTTTAACAAATAGAATCCGGGAATTTATTTCTCATGTTGAGTAAAATTTTATTATACAAATTTTCATATTATTCGAATGTGTATTCTAAGTCAAATTGCTAGCCAAAGGATAGCTAAAGTAAGCCTCGTAACAGAAATATACAAAACAAAATTCTGATAGTGATACAAAAAATGCCAGGAAAATATTGAAGGAATAAGACTATTAAAGTATAAAAAAGCTTTTGGGGGTTGTAATTTGACTAAGAATACACATTCGAATAATATAAAAATTTTTATAATAAAATGTTACTCCACATGAGAAATTAATTCCCAGATTCTATTTGTTAAAGAGATTTTTTTTTCGATAATTTTAGAAAAAGATAGTACTTGAGTAAACAAACATTCGTCTTTTAATAAAACTTAAAATCAAATTGTCCATATAACTTTTGACATATACCACAGACTTTCCATCCTCTCGGATGCTTCTACAAATAATTTCCTCTAGAGAATCGATCGAAGTGTCTTGTTTAAAATATTTATTCACTGAACCACTTGTAGCCCCCTTTGATTTTGTTGGTGGAGCAGCTTCTTCAAGTACTATTGCATAGTCAATGTGTAAGTGGAAAATTTGTGAAGTTGTTGAAGAACATTTTCGTTAATACATTTTTGGACAACTGTTTCATTAAGCATTATTAGATTCATCCTTCGTACAATATTTTTAAACCAAATACATTCTAAAGAGAGAAACTCATGAACTTTTTGTAAAAAAAATACGTGCGTGTTCCAGAAGTCGAAATTAAGTGGATTTAAAATCGAACAAATTTTAAAAACGACTCTTTAATGAAAGTTCATAAAAATATACCATTTTATCTACTTCATTCTTTAAGTATCGACTATTTTTACGAGAACAACTCTTAAAACCACGAACAACTACGGACGGCCCTTTTTGTAAATAGTAATTGATTTTAAATTATCGTTCGATTTCAATTTCACTTCATTTCGATTTCTAGAACATACCCGATAAATTAATATAAATCTTGGAGTTAACACACCTTTGTGGTTTTTATTTTTGTGAAATGAATTATTAAATCGTGTTGAAAAAAAACTTAACATGACTGTTTGTTTTAAATTCCAACGGACGCTTACATTTGGTTATTTGACTTAAAACTTTATAAACAGAAATACTTGGGGAATTCACAAGGTTGTCATAAAGTTGTAAAGTCATATGTGTGAAAATAATTAGAAGAAATATATATGAGTGCTGTGGACGACCGCTTATAATTAAGCTTTTTACTGTATAGGTTTGACGAATTAATAAACACAGCATTAAAATTTTTTATTTTGTTTGAAACAAAAAAAAAACAAATTGTTTTTTTTAAACAATTGTAAAATATTATACAGGACATTATGACGATATGACTTGATAGCACACCTGGTGAATCCCTCAACTATGTATTATTTTTATTCGATTAATCGGTATAAATTCATCAATTCAATTTTAAATTATTCGAACAATTAAACGTCTACAATTTTTCGATTAATCGAACAAGAATTAATCGACTGAACACCCTACTAAATCTTGAAGAAATTGTAAACTTAATACTTTCAGCAAAGTCAATATTTCCTTACATCTGTTATGCTTTGATCAAATCTTAAAAATGTCTTTAAATAAACTCTGCTTATCCATTTAGTGGTTTCAAAACCGCTTGTCTGGTAAGGCTATAAAATATCTGTCATCGCAAGTGTAATTTAGTGAGCGAAAGGTTTGCCATTTGCGAAAATGGCTTGTTTAACAACCGAAGTTGAACGAGTTGAAATTGTAAAAACTTACAACAAAAAGCGGTGGTTCAAACGTGGCCACTTTTGAAATGAAATGATTATCTGTGGCCGTCATAATCGACCTTCTGTGCAAGGACCAATTTGGCAAGACTTTAAAGAAATTTAAAGAGACTGAAAACGTTATAGATGCGGTCAGGTCTGCGCATCATCGCAATGTGTGCACTGACGAAAATATTGCTTCTGTTAGTGAAAGTGTGGCAGATAATCCGAATTTGTCGGTTTCGGCTATGGTCGTTTGGCAAACGACTTTAATTTTTACCTGCAATTAAAGATTATTAACTGGACGATATGTGGTTTCAACAAGACGGTGTAAATAGGTTTTTTTCTACTAACTTTAGTACAAGTCGTATATAAAAATATCAGTTCGAATAACATTTAAAAGCACTGTTTGAAAATAAATACTAACCCCCGTATTTATAAACGATTATTAAATTTAACAAACGTTTATTAATGCAAATTTTCATACAAAATTTGATTTGTAAACCTTTATTAAATATAAAAATTTTTTATAAATACGGGCGTAAATTTTGCTCCCTAGTGTTGGGCTCGGTAGATTTGTGGAAAACACAAACGCTAATAGTGTTTGCGTAGTTAATCATTAAAAAATATAACTTTTCCCTGTTTGTCATCTTACGAACACAAAAATAAAACTGTTCCTATCATACTCAACAAAAAGATGAGAACATTTAATTCCGTTCGGTTTTTTTAAAGTTCGGTTCAGCTCATTAATGTTCGTTTGTTTCTGTTGTGCTTAGCGCCCTTTTGGCTGGTAAAAAACCAAAAATTTTTCGCAAAAACAAAATACGACATACGAAAAAAACAAAAATCCTGCAAAATAATTTTACACAAACAAAACATATACATAAAACACACACAAGCTGTTCGTGCTGCGGTCGGTGATACAATTTTTTTGTTTGTTTATTTCTTCATCAATGTCAAAAATGAAACATTTTAAAACATTCAAATGTAAAGTTTGTCTGCAGTGTCGCTACAATTGTTCTGTTTTTCAACGAAGAATAGAACACTTCGGCTCTTTCTTGAAAATAGTTACGAACGGTATTAGGGGTTCGTCTACACAAAAACTAAAAAATTAGAAATCTCTCCTGGGTGTGTGAGCTGATCGCTTTATAATGTTCTGTTTATTTTTGAACACTGTTGAAAAGTATCTAAAACAATCCAAAATTGGATAACTTTCGAAAAACTATATGCGTAAAAGTTTATTGTTGGAACAACAAAAAAACTACAAAAAGAAATATAAAGATTATTTTAATTTTTAATAAGTGAAATAAGCTGCAATAATTTGTTAAAACTATAAGTTAAATACATACGATTTTCAAAGTCGAATGATTACGAAAACCAAAACGGGCATAGTGCGAGTGTCTTATTGAAAATTCTTTGGGCAAAAGGGCGGAATACAACAAGAGTGAAATTATCATGTCTAACTTGTTAATAAATAATAATATTCTCTATCTCTTTCTTTTTCGGATTATTTAAAGTACGAATCGGGATTAAATAAACTGAGAAAGTCTTGAAACAAGCACAGTTTGAGATTTATTTTATAACACTTTTAAGTCAATCTCGTTTTCGGATTTTTTCAAGTACGGTTTACTTAAATAATCCGTGCTTGAATCAAATATTCTTAACATGTTGTATGGAATTCCGTACATACTGAACTACTGACACCGCTTCGGCTTGATTTAAGTACGAATGGATTGATTTGTTTTTTCAGTGTAGCCAATTATGCTGCATGGGAAGGTTTTACACCATGTACTTTTATGTTTTAACGACGTCAATTGACACCAAGATCATGCAATTCGATGTCGTTTAACTTTTTTGTAGAGCTACGTCAAAGGTCGTGTCTACGAAGATAATCCCCTAGCGTTTTTGCATTTGAAAATCAGATACACTCGAAACGAGCGAAAAAGTGGTCGAAAACAACCTTAAAAAGATCGACTGCTGCAATCAATCTAGAGACGATGATTTAAATTACATTTTATTTCGTAAGTAATGGCAAGCAATATAATGTAATAAAAGTTTCATAGGAATCAAAGCTTTGTGTGTGTTTTATTTAACTTTACTTTTGTAACCGAAAAATGGATAACCCGTTGTATCCCAGTAAAAAAATTGGGTTTTTTGAAGCACTTAAGAGAAAAAGCGCATAATCGAGCGCTTCAATAAGCAGTAAATGATAAAGAAATATAGAAAAAGCGGCTATTTTTAGTGCTGACAACGATGAGGTTTTAAGGCGAAAAAAATATATAATAGTTTACGAAAATTATTGAAACAATGCATTTTAGCAATTAAAAGCAAAACATCAATGAATATGTAATTTAGTTAGCCCTAAAATCCGCTTTAGGAGTGTTTTGTTTGCATGTTAAAAAATGCTCTTATTGTCAGCAGAAAAAGTCTTCCAAACCGGGAACACTCCATACAAAAATCAGGCATCCCAACAGCAGTTTTGAAGCGATTTGAGGTATGAATTCATACATAAAACCTTCTCCTTTTGGAGCACATTTTTGCTGGGATTAGAACCAAAGATAAGACTGAATTCTGAGATTTTCCACAGGTTAAAAAAAACTGAATGGCCCGTTTTCACAACTTACCGATAGATAAAGGTAGGATTTTTTCGGCCGTATAACAAGTGTTCCATTATTACAACTTCACTTTATCCTACCAGGTAGAATGAACCTCAATTTCCTTTATCGCTCACTTTAGGTTAAAGCAGAGTTTTAAGAATGGAACACTTTTTATAAGGCTGGTTAAAGTCTACTTTAAGCTATCGGTTAGTTTTAAAAACGGGCCTAAGAAATGTTTTAATATTTTATATCTTTGCCGTTAGGCAATAACATGTGGATGTTATGTTGTGCTTGGTTGTGCCTTCTTAAGCCTAGTACTCTGTTCAAATTTGTGAAAAATGTTGAGCAACATCAATTATTTCACACGAAAATTTTGACATGCATCAATGTTACCTATTATGCGAGTTTGTACAATTTGACGTTTTTATTCCTGCAAAGTATGCGACATTGTTTTGCTTTTGTAAACAAACCCCACATGTATTTAACTAAAAATATTTTTTTTTAATAAAAAATTTAACAAAGAAGAAAGTAAATATGCATTAACAACTGTTACCGGTTGTGTTATTTTCATTTTTAATTTATTATTTAAAATCAGTTCATACTTTTTTGCTTTTGCTTAAAATTCCACGTGAAATAAATGCAGCTTACATTATTTCGCAGTTGTAAAAAATGTTGCCAGAAACATTTCGGAACTTTTTCTCAAAATGAACAGAGTACAACTCTATCAACATTTTTTAATAGATATTCCGCACTAGTTTTTTTCATATGCGTTTTGACAGTATTTCACGTGAAATGTTGAACAGAGTACCACGCTTTAATGGAAAAATAAATGCAACCATAATATGGTTGTCGGTGACAATAACATGGTTAAATTTAACGTAATATGTTTAAAAGTTTCTTTAAAAATAGTTTTGTTGAAAGTGACCATATTAAAACATGTTTTTTCTCTGCGTGTAATCGTAATCATCTGCTCTTTAGGAAATAAGTCTATGAAATACACAAACTAGTTATTTTAAATTAAATATTTATGCAACCAGTGAAATGCGCATAGGAATAGCTTATCCCATCAACAATAAATTTCAAGTGTTTTTATCAATAATAAAAACTGGGAATTTAGCACGAATAACAAAATCTTTTGAAATTTATGAAATACTTCAGTTTCTGACTTAAGACCTTTTAGGATAACGCCAAAGAGATGTTCACTTAATTAAAATTTCTTGGTTTCCAGAGTTTCCAAAGAATTAGATTACCAACTATAAATATTGCGGATTCATTATTCACAATTTTATGCTTTGCAGTAGGTGTCTTAATTTTGATTCCTCTCACTGCTAAAGTGTTAATTTCTCAACAATATTAAAAGCTTTACAAGAATTTCTTTATAAAATGTATTTACTTTACTTAAGTTGCAATTCGCAAACATTTTCAACAGTTTGAGACAAAGCTCACTTAAAGTCTTTAAATCGATTTTATTATGATTATTTTTTTAAATATATCATATTGTGTTTTTTATTTTTTAATTTGATTCCAAGACTTTTTACTATGAACTCATTAAAATTTATCGTTATTTTAGCATGAATTTAAACTTTAACGAGTTTAATATTATTACCCTACTTAGAAATTTGTGCTGTTTTTCGTAGTTCTCTTTTATTTTATTTTATGCTGTTCTAAGCCATAATAACAATTACCAGGAAAGAAACAACAAATAAATGCTTTTATTATTTTCTTAAACAAAATTCTTTTACAAATGTTACGATGAAAAAGTACAATAGACATAGAGGAAATAAGCAAACAAAAAAAAAAAAAAAAACATTGAAACGATTTGGGCCAAGTCAAGTCAAGCCAAGACTGCTAGTGAAGCAACCAACTTTTAGTCGATAAAAAAAAAACTTGAGTTTATTACAATGGACCATTTTTTTCTAGAGCACACCATGGGAGTTTTAAGAACATTTAGAAGAAAAATTTAAAAAAAATTTCTTCATATTCGTTTGTTTTTGTTTTATGACCGCCTTAATATTTAACTGTGTTCTATTTTTGACTGGTACCAGCAACAGCAGCACTGCTTTCAATTATTTTAAAGATGGTGGGGATGGGTGGTGTGGGGAAAGGAGGAAAAGGTGGGAGCTGGATTAACGCAGCACAGCAAGTGACTTAAAGCCAACATGCTATAAATGCATATGATTTGCCTGGAGGTCATCTAAACAAAAAAAATATGCAATCAACAAAGCGATTGCTAAAAAACATTTCTTAAAAGAAATCATAAAATATTGCAACAGCTGTTACAATTTCTAATATTTTTTTTTTTCTTAATTTTTCTTTTTAGTAGACCAAAAATATTTAAATAATTTTTATAGATTTTTCTTTTAAAAAGGCAAGAAAATGTAAATTTGAATGCCCTGTTGGAAATTTCTTTGTATTCTGTTTCGAAATTTATTAACTTTATTTAAAAAGTAGACGTGAGATATGTTTTGAAAGGATCTTGCATATCTGTCCCTTCATAACTTGCATAGCTTTGAGAAAAATATAAACCCTTTGTGATTTATTAACTAAACATCTTTGATTCAAATTTCATCAAAATTTGTTAGATATTTGCGAAGAGGCAGTTATTCTCCCTATGTCACCCCCTAGGACCTAGTTTAAAAAAAATAAAAAAACCCTATATTTATCATTCCATCAAAAGTGGTTCAGCTATTTAGCCGATAGTATAGCAAACGCAAAAGTCACTTTCGCATTCGGTAAGGGGACGGTCGTGCGGACAGCGTTAGAATGGCTTTGTTTTTATTTTGGGTACGAAAACTATTGCTTTTATAGAGTATAGGAGGCTTAGCTCCCTTGGGCCCTGTTCTTAGCACTTTCGTGAAACCTTATATAGCCTATGTCCGTTCGAGTTTCTACTCTTCATTTTGTTGAAAAAATTTTTAAACTCAGACCGGTAGTTCCGGAAATCACCTCTTTCAAACATACAACTTTTCAGCATTATAATATTAAAGACAAGTGATAAATAAGTATATAAGTGTAGATGAGTTCATTAGTTCAGCTTAAATTGCACTGAACTTTTTTTTGTTGTGATCTAGTTCTGTTCTCATCTTATATTTATTTCGTTCTAACCCTACTCTAGTTCAGTTTGAACTAGTTTCGTTATAGTTGAGCTCTACTACTCTTCCCATCTTTTGTAGTACTGTTACAGTTTTAGTTTTCATTTCCTTAGTTTAGTTTTCTTTTTTACTTCTGTTAAACCTCCGAATAAAAAATGGTGCTTCCAACAAGCAGGTTTGTAAGGAGGGGACGTAAAAGTTTCGCTTATCATATCGCTTACAGAAGACATAAAATAGTGAATTTAACGATTAGTTTTACACACTAAATTTTTTTGGTGTTACCGTTATTCTTTACCTTACTGCTTCGTAGTAAGGGAATGTCAGGGCTTATTTTTATTAATCTTAAGATGAACCCACTGTTTATTGTTGATGTTGTTTTGTTTAAGCTTTGATATTATTACAACTAGAACTGTTGCAATAATTCTTATACGTTTAACAGTTTTATTTGGTTTAATATCTTTAGTTTTTCTAAAATCTTTATGGATGAAGTTTCCTGATGATCTGGCCTAAGCAACCAGTGAAATGCGCATAGGAATAGCTTATCCCATCAACAATAAATTTCAAGTGTTTTTATCAATAATAAAAACTGGGAATTGAGCACGAATAACAATATCTTTTGAAAATTCTTAACAATTTTATTTAACAATTCATATTACAGTAGGATCTGCAAATCTTTAAAGCTTGCCTTTAGTTTTGTCTGTGTCTTTGATATTGTTCTGTTCTGTACTGATTCTGTTTTTGCTTTGTTCTACTTTTGTTTAAGCTCTGTTTTTGTTTAAGTTCTGTTCTAGTTTTTTTAGTTCTTTTATAACTTTCATTAGTTGTGCTCTGATCGTGTTGTGTTCTAGTTATGTTCGGGCTTAGTTATCTTCTAGTTCTAGTTTTATTTTAGTTCTCTTCTAGTACTTTTATAGTTTTTTCAGTAATGTTGTGCTCTTATTCTGTTCTAGTTCTTTTGTAATTCTGTTTTAGTCAGAGTTCGAAAAAAAACTGTAAAGTACACAATTAAGTGTAGCATACCGTATTTTGCCATGAACAGCACACATACACATTCGTTACAAGAATTCAAAATAAAAAAAAAACATTTTTCTGTTTGTGACTGTGTGCAGAAACAATATACGGTACACAGCGAGAATGAGCTGACGCACGCAATCATTACGATAACGTACATCACACCTTTTAGCGTACATGTACTTTTAGTTTAGTTGTCTAATTCTATTCCAGTTTTATTATTATTATGATCAGGACTGCCTGGTAGTTTTTTTCCTTGTCCCCAAAAAATTTAAAAACAAAACCTTAAAATGTTAATATTTTTTTATTTTTTTCTGAAAAAATTTAAAACTTTTTTTAAAAATAGTGGGAAAAATTTTAATAAGAAATCCCCAAAACTCCCCAAATAAAAATTTTTAGTAAAAAAAAATATTTTATTTTGTTTTTAGCGATTGGTTTCGGCATGTTTTTTTTAATCCTTTTTATGCGATTCCAGTGAGGAATTATAAGCAGAAGAGTATGCTGTTTTTGTAGACGAATTAGCCATTTATAAGAATTTAGAGCTTGTTCAATCGGTTGTAGCCATCCTTGAAATCAACAATAAAAATACATATGTATTTATTTAATACATAATTCATTTATTTAATACTTCGATGCATGATAAGTACTTTCTAAAAGCCGAGCATTCTTTTTCCCAAACTTTACTATCAGGCATGTCACAAATTCCGATCGGAATGGTTTTAATTCCGTATGTCCAATTCCGATCGATTTTGCTAAATGGTTTTACAATTGGATATGGTAACTTTACATAAAAACAATATGATTTTTGTGTTAAGTATGCAGAAAAAACTGGTGTGTGAGGAAAAAAAGGTGGCAACGCAACGGTTAAGAATTTATTATGTTTTTAATAAAATCAATATAAAGTAAAATTAATAAATCAAAAGTGTGTTATTTCTTCAATCTTTATCATAAAAAACATTTATTTATCCATAAAAAATAGTTTTAATTAGTTTTTTCGGTTATAAAATACTGAAACAACCAATTCCACTTAGAAAACCAAAAGTGGTTTCATACCGAAAAAATTTTTCGTTTTTCGTTTTCTGAAGAAGCAAAATACGGAATTGAAACCACTTTCGATCCGAATGGAATTCTATGACAGGCCTGTATATTCAACCATGTCACAGAGTGCAAATCCGTTCGGAAACGGAATTCATTCCGTATTTTGGTGCTTCAGAAAATGACGCAAAAATTTTTCGGAATGAAACCATTTTTGTTTTCATAAATGAAATGGGAGTTTTCTGCATCTAAAAGGCCAAAAAACTTTCAAAATACACTTTCTATCAATTAACAGATATGTTTTCTTCGATTCCAAACGGTATCAATCCGAACGGAATTGTACTCTGTGACATGGCTGATTGTCTTTCATATTTACTCGTTTTTTGGGAAGACATATTTGCTTGAAAATTACCTTAAAAAAATCAAAAAATTTAATGTGTTGTCAACGGTTTTAGATTCTATTTTTAAATTCTTTTTTTTAAACACTTCCGCAAGAAAAATAACATAAGTTTATAAAGTACCTTTTACACACTTAACAAAAATGGTAATCTTTCTTAGAACCCTTTACCCCGTGTCAGTTGTTGATACGAGTAAGATAAAAGTTTTGCTACTTTATTTCATATACTAAACAAATAAAAATAAGCGTAAATAATAAAAGAAGGGAAAATATTTTAAAAATGTGTAAAATCACCAACAAATCCCCGAATTTTTTTTAAATCCCCAATCCACAAATGACTTTCTTTGTCCTTATGATTATGCTCTACTTATGTTCTAGTTCACTCTTGTTCTTTCCGAGTTCTAGTCTTAGTTCTACTCTATTTCTGTTCCAATTCTGTTCCAGTTAAGTTATAGTTCTTTTCTTATTCTTATTCTTATTCTTTTCAATTATTGTTATCGTTCTGTTCAAGTTAATATCTGGTTTGGTTTTGATTCAGTTCTATTTCGTTTTTAATCCGGTTCTATATAAGTTTCCAACTGTGTTGATAAAAAAAATTAAACAGTTATTTTTTTCTAGTCAAAAATTTTCGGTTAAAAAAGTTTCAAAGTTTTGTTTCTAGCAATTAATTAAATTGTTTTGGTAAAAACGAAGGCGAATTTTCACAGCCGTTCCTTTCACTAAACAATATAAGAACCTATAAAATTTGCTTTTGTAATGGCCATAATCTTTTATTTTTGACTTTCTTTAGGACCATAAAGAAAATATTTGCTGGAAATTCTTTTGCTAATGTTAACATTTGCTAATGATTGCGGTTGTTTTTAATGAACCACACACTTAAGGAAGTAACTTAAGAATTTTAAATGAAACAATAAAATAAAAGTATACAAAATATAAGGAAACACTGGTGTTTGTACAAGAAAATTTTTGAAGTTTTTAAAACAAACATTTTTCTAATAACAGAAATAACACTAAAATTTTCCCTAATGGAAATTTTCTTTGTAAATATTTATTATCTTTTCTGTCTAAGATTCACTTACCATGTTAAATTAAAATTAATTATTTTTGTTCTATTACAAAAGGATTGTTTTATTGCCCCACTTTCGAAACCATTTATCATCTTAAAAATAAACTTTTACTATTTTGCCTTCAGAACTAAAAAAATAAAAAACATAAGAAGTAGAAAACCTGACACAAACTTAATTTAGTAGAACTTCTTTCTACTTAAGTCTCTATGTGCAGCTGAAACTTCATCATCAAAGAGATGCTTCTTGCCACATTTTAATTGTTCTTTGAGTAAAAACAATTAAAAATACTCAAACTTACTAAAATAGTTCTGCATTGTTCTCTTAATACTTAATATGTAGTATTATTTTATTTTTTTTCTTGGTTTATTTTTTCATATTTCAATGCAGTTCTGGCATTAAAAAAACTTTTCGACTTGAGTACATGCAAACATAACTAAAATTTTTAATTCTTACAAACAAAGTTTTTTTTTTAAATAAATTGAATAAGAAACACCTTTTTGAAATGAAACCTCAAAATTTTTGAAAATAATTTTTTGAAGTTGGAAGCAAAATGTTTGTTGGTTAATTAAGATATTGCTAACCTACGCAGCGTAGAGGGCTTAATACATTTTTGTGCAAAAATATAAAGAGTGTTCTTCGATCATTCAAAGCACTAAATTGACTGAATAAAAATAAAGGTGGAATTTCATCAAAATCGGGCACTCCTGCCGCCCACCACACATACAATCCAAATAAATTTTTTCGCATAAAACTTTTCTAATTTAAGCAAAATTTTGTTCATACACTTTCTACAATTAACAAAATACACATGCCACATGTTTCATCAATATCAGCCACGCCCAGCTCCCATACAATCCAAACCAATTTTTTCAAATAAAATCAACATTATTACCGATATTAACAAGCTCCTTACACACTTCATTATATGAACACAGAAATACAACTCATTTAAATAATACACATGCCACATGTTTCATCAATATCAGCCACGCCCAGCTCCCATACAATCCAAACCAATTTTTTCAAATAAAATCAACATTATTACCGATATTAACAAGCTCCTTACACACTTCATTATATGAACACAGAAATACAACTCATTTAAATAATGACGTTTAATAAGTAAGAAAATATAGTCGGTCATGACCGACCATATGAAATCCTACACCACAGATAGAAAACAATTTTTGCGAGTGTTTTCGATCTGGGACACACGGCCAATCATTAAATTATGTTAGGAAGTTCAGATAAATGTAAAAGTTCGTTGTGCCGAATACTATTTTTATATCTTCATAGATATGAGTTTTAGGATGGGGGTTTATATCGGATCTATGGCTTATTTTGGTCCCACCAGGACAATATTATATTATGACATAGTAGCTATCATAAAAGTTATTATCGTCCATTTTTATGTTAATATTATCATTTATAATGAAGTTGTGGCATTAAAAGCTAATTTCGGGATCTATATATGTAAATGGGAGCTATGGTCAAATATGGACAGCTTGCAATTTAATTGTGTACGATGATGCAATAAAATAAGTTTGCAATAAAATAAGTTTTGACCACATTCAATATAAAAACCAACATAATAAGATGGTTTATTGACTCAAAGACTCTATTCCGGAATAAAGCTTGTATGTGAAATTATTGACCGATTCACCCCATTTCCTATACGCTCAATCCTTATGCCAATCAGAATCTATGTTCCAAATTTCATCAAATTATCTCTACACTTTGTGCACAATGTTTACATGGAAAACCAGCCAGAAAGCTAGCCAGTCAGACGGACGGACGGACATTGTTATTTTACGATACTTTTTATTTCTCAAATTTTATTATCACTTCAATTAGTTTTATTAATCAAATCATATGGTTTTGTTTTTCTATTTCAATTTTAATTTGAAAACACTGGTCGACAAAAAAAAATTTATTTTGGCTTGATCCCATAGTTCCCCGATTGGGACATTTTTGTGAAACCGCAACCAAACACGTAACGCTCTCGATTATATTTAAGTTTCCTACCAATTTTTATTAAAAATTAGAAATTCTTTAGTTTACATTTTGCACACATACACAGAAAAAATTAAAAATTTTCTCTAATCACTAATTTTATACTAAATTCATAGAATCAAGCAACCCATTTGTTGATTTTGCTCCTATTACCAAAATGATTATATTGATTACTAAAAATTGTAAAAATTTAATATTTTAAATATTTTTTTTTCAATAAACAATATTTTTAATTTTAATTAAAAATATGATCAAAAAACTTTGCCGTTTCAAACATTTTGACAATTTCCAACAACAATTTCAAAAGTTTAAATTATTTTATTTTAAACGAAATAATTTTTTTGGTATTTGATTTCATGACATGTTTTCTTTCTTCCTAAAAAAATAATTTAATGAAAATTAAATTTGATGAACTAAAGCCTGATTAAAATATTACAAATTTGGATTAAAAACCATAAATAGTTCAACAAAATTACCACAATTCTAATTAATTTTTTTTTAAAATATTTATACACTAGATAATGAAAAATTTTTAGTTGTGTCATTTTTGATAATATATTATTTGCACAAGTTAAAGAATTATTTTAAATTATGTCAGTTAAGCTGAATTTTTTTCAAGTTTTGCCACTTTTGCCAAATTCTTAACTGACACAAGTCTAATATTATAATAAAATCCATTTTTGTCAAAAGTGTCACAATTCGAGTTAAGAAAATTAAGCACTTAGCAGTAGCGTTCTACTACCATTATACTTTCTGCCATAACTCAAAATAAGTCACTTTTTAAAAATTGATACATAAAGAAAACCATAACTGTTTTTTTTAGCAATATTTAACAACAACAAAATACACTGATATTTTTTTTATAGAAAAGCAAGTGTATTGTGAATAGTTTAAGCACACAAGCCTGAAAAATTAATATTTTGAATTGAGTCACTTTTGAATTAGGTATGCGATATTATTCATTCAAATTTACTCTTACACTTATAAAATTATTACAGTAACTGATTGTGGGTTATTAAATTCGTTTTCCGTATTGTTAAAATTGAATAAAAATGTAGTTATTTTACGAATAATTTTTTTTTCAACATTTGTGTTTGTTATTCAAAAAACAAACTACCAAAAAATAATGTATTTCCGTATTTATTTTGTTATGTAGTTCGATTTTGTTCGGTTAAAATATATTTTTAAAAGTAAAAACTATTCAATTTTACGGAATATGATGTTTAATAAATAAAAAAATTAAAAATGAATGTAAAAATCATTTGTTTTAAATGAAATGTAAATAATCCGTTTTTTAAATGAATTTTAAGTTGTTTAAAATGAATATTCGTTTGAATTTAACTACATAATTTTTTGAGTGTACATGAAAAGTCCGACATTTTTCTTAAAAACATGGTATGCATTTTTTTCGGTGTAGACAAATATTATACAAAAAGGATTAATTTAAAGTAAATATTTGCATAAGCTTAAAGTAAATTGTGGCCTTTTAAAGAAATTTTCAAACTTTTTCATATAAGAAATATAAATTTACTTTCATCATAAATCAAAGGATCTATGCAAATTGTTCTCTATGGATTGTTTCTAAAGCTGTCATAGCAAATTCCATTAGCGTTCAAAATGTTATTTAAAAATTGTACTTGCACACAAAATGTCCTCTTCAATTATCTGGAATTAGTTTTAATTTATTAGCCAGTAAGATCTTAGTAATATATTAAGAGGTTTTGTGTGCTTGTTATTCAATAAAGCCCTGGTATTTTATTGTACAATTTAAAAACCCCAAAAGCAAATAAAAGAAATAATACAGATTTACACAAACATCTAACGCGCTTCAGTAGATAATCGCCCTTTGCAAATATGCCAATGTCTTTACCTTATCAACTATCACTCAATGTATTTGAAAGACTCTATTATTCTGATTTATATCTACACGAAGAGGCGGCTATATTAACAAAGCCAATGTAAAGAAAAAGGCACCTTTATAATGTGAAAAGCTTTAAAAGAAATTCATTTAAATTATTTTTAAGTTAATGACATACATACGTATTTAATAACATAATAGCGATTCAAATGTCTGTATCGTTCGCCATTTACGGTAATGTTGGCACAGATTTCGGATTTAAGGACAGGTAGGCGATGAAGTCTTCTGAATGTTAACCGCACCAAACAGTAATTTTTGGATTGTAGTGGAGTCGCTAGAGTTTCATAACTATTGTGCTCTCTTCAAAAATGTCAATTCTTCATGTTTACATACCCCTTAAACCAAAAATGAGACAAATCTCTGAAGATGAGTTGTCTAAGAAATTTGGTTTAACTTCCAGTACATTTTCAGCCTATTCACCCAACACACGACGCAATTGATGGTCCACTGGCCTTAATTCTTGCACCATATGGATCTTATATGAATGTAGGTCAAATCTTTCTTCAGCATTTTCCAAGTAGTGGACAGGCAGAAACCGCATTACTGAGAACAGCGTCAGATCGAGATGGCTTCTTCTGTACGGGCTCGATTTGGTTGAATATTATCCCAAAGAGTAAATGTGGACATACATCGATGAGATGGACGTTTAAGCGCACCGTTAACCTGTCGAAGTGCTCGAATTTGGCAAATAAATTAGATTAAATTAAAAAGTTTAAGAAGACTTAAAAAACGAAAGGTTTATGGGTAAAAGTTAGAGGTTTTCGCGGATTTGTTTTAGTTGAGTTTTAGTTTATTTGTAGTTCAGTTCGATTTTAGGTCTTGTTAAAATTGAAATAAGTTGTAGTTCACTGTATTTATTTTTTATTTAGTTCAGTTCTTTTTTCGTTCTAGTTTAACTCTAGTTAAGTCAGGTCAATTTTTTTTTTTTGTTATTTTTTTTATTATTTAAATATTTATTTAAGTTCAGTTCTAGTTCCCTCCTAGTTCAGTTATAGTTCAGTTCTAGTTCAGTTCTAGTTCAGTTCTAGTTCAGTTCTAGTTCAGTTCTAGTTCAGTTCTAGTTCAGTTCTAGTTCAGTTCTAGTTCAGTTCTAGTTCAGTTCTAGTTCAGTTCTAGTTCAGTTCTAGTTCAGTTCTAGTTCAGTTCTAGTTCAGTTCTAGTTCAGTTCTAGTTCAGTTGTAGTTCAGTTCTAGTTCAGTTCTAGTTCAGTTCTAGTTCAGTTCTAGTTCAGTTCTAGTTAAGTTGTAGTTCAGTTGTAGTTCAGTTCTAGTTCAGTTCAATTCCAGTTTTGTTCTAGTTCAGTTTAAGTTCAGTTCTAGAACAGTTCTAGTTCAAATCTAGTTCAGTTCTAGATCAGTTCTGACTCATTTCTAGTTCAGTTCTACTTCAGTTCTAGATCATTTCTAGTTCACTTCTACTTCAGTTCTAGTTCATTTCTTGTTCAGTTCTAGGTCCGGTTCAGTTCTAGTTTAGTTATAGTTCAGTTCTAGTTATTCAGCTCTCGATAAATTCTAGCAGAGTTCTAGTTCATTTCTACTACTAAATGGTTAAGATAATAATTTTATAAACCTACGAAATAAAAACTTGTACGAATATTTTTTTGTCGTTATTGTTTTCCGCACAAACATATTTCACTTTTTCATAGTTTTTCCATAAAACTTTTTTAACCTCAGTTTTTCTGTGTATTTTCAATTTAAATTATTTTGCCCTTAAACCGTTTTACTTCTCAAATACGAAGAGCATTTAGTTCTTTGTCAACACCAAAGTTTTTGTGTCCAGTTATGCATGTTAAAACTAATTTAAAACTCTCACTTCTACATTTTCTTCCAAAAAAAAAAAAAAAAATCGTATAAATGTTTATTTACAATCAATCGTACAACCCCTGGTTTAGTTTATTGTTTTTTCTCTTTTCTTTATTGTGGACAACAAGTGCTTGTAAATATTTATGCAGTTTTCTTTTCTTTAGTTTTTCTTGTCAGAAGATTTTCCTGCGAAAAAGAGGACTTGCCAAAACGAAATTTTATTCTTAAGCAATTTTAATTAATAAAGTTCTTATTATTCTGTTTTTTTTTTTACTTTTCAACAACAAACTGCAATATTTAATATGTTTTAATTTTTTTTCCTTATTTCTTGCATCCCTTCTCTGTAATATTTTTTTTAACGTTTATAACTTTAGTTTTCTTTACTTTCAAGTTGTTCTTAAAACACTGACACTTTAGAGAGTGTTTTCTACTTTGGATGAAATAAGTAAAATAATATTATTATAAAGGTCATATAATGTGGAAAACGAATAAAGAGAACGCTATTAAATATCTCGTTAAGAGAGTGGAGATGAGTTTGCACCAAAATATACACTACCAAGTAAAAGTATAATTTTTAAAAGGGATGGATTTTTAAAAAGGTAAAGATATGCAGGTATGTGACGAATATCGGTTGATTTTAAAACGATCGTTTGATGAAAATCGATCTATTTTAAAATCCATTTCTGGGTTAAAGTCTAACGCCATTATGCAAAATGGGCTGAATGTGTTGGTTAACTAATTTGAGCTTTAACTTGTTTTGCTTAACGTCGTTAGACTTTTACTAAGAAATAGAGTTAAAAATCGCTAGAAATTCATCAAACGATCGTTTTCAAAACAACCGTTATTCGTCACACACCTGAACATCTTTAGCTGTTTAAAAATCAATTCCATTAACTTGGTTCTTCTATAGTTCAGTTATATGTAAGTTTAAGTTCAGTTCTAATTTTGTTGAAGTTCAGGTCGTGTTCAGTTTTATGTGAGTTCTAGTATAGTTTTAGCTCAGTTTTAATTCCGTTATGGTTTCTTAAATCGATGACAAACCCCTTCGGTGACCTACAATATCACTCAATCACTGTAGATCATTAAAAAAAATTTAACATGACATCGCTGCGCTGCATACAAAGAAGTAATGTACATAAAACAGCTTATATGTTCTGCCACCAGGGAGTACTTCAATTCATACTACCATCACTGGACTTTTTTGTTTTTGAAAGGCAAAAATGTTTATTTAAAAAATCGCTCGCTAAAAGTGGAAAATGATGTGCAGGAAAAAAAAACAATAAACACATATAAAATGTTGTAAACAAAATTAAAACAGTTTATTCTTATTTATTTTCTTGAAATGCACTTTCTTAAAATTGTGTGCAATGTTGCAAAATGTTATGTGCAACATTAAAATGCAGCAAGGGTTTTTAATAGTCACAAAATTATATTAAATTTTAAAAGAATTTTTTTTAATTTCAGACTCTTGGAAAAAAGTGAAAATTTTAAGAAAAGAGTAGAAGTATATAACAAACTATGTGTTGCAGCCTTTTGCGCTTTATATTTCAAGGTTTTTGTTGTTCATAAAAGTTTCAAAAAATCTTATGCAACTTAATTGGATTACATTTTGCCACAATATTATTATATTATTATTATATTATTATTCAGGTAATTGTTGGAGATGGGCTTTTTGTGGGACATATAAAGACCGATGAGTACTAAATTTGGCAAGTGTGATTTTTTTAAGCGCAAGAAACAAAAACTCACCACAATATTATTAAAGTGATTTTCGCGAGAAGGCCTCTAATTGGGACCTTTGGTGCAATTTGTTTTTATATGACCATAAAATATGTTTAGGAACAAAAAATGTGCCTTTAAAAAAAAATGCAATTTGGTGTCTGTTTCTTAAAAATTTTGCTCCCGAAAAGAATGAGTTTTTTAGAATAAAACAAGCCACCCTTTTCGGGAGCAAAATTTTTAAGAAAAAGACACCAAATTGATTTTTTTTTTAAAAAAAAGGCACATTTTTTGGTAGAAAAGAAAACACCATTAATTTCCCTTCAGAAATATTCTAGATCTAAGTGGAGTGTGTTCACAATTCCTCACAGCCAAATATCGCATTTTAACAAAATTCTTTTCTATTTCTTAAGTCAGTTTATACATATTTATTGTACTACATCCTAGCAAAAACTAAACAGTCTTATTATCTAGCCCTGACCATAACATATCAATTTCATTAACAATCTCCATACAAAAAACCGTTCCAACAACAAGCCAACCAATTAACTAAACAGAAATCCACTTTAAACATTGTCATTTTAGATTTTTCAACTCATTTGTTTGAGTAACAAAAACAACATTTTCTGTTTGTTTATGCTAGAAAAAAATAAATATTTGATTATGACATTCAATACTTAGAAAAAAAAAACAAAATAAAAAATTTATTATAAAGTCAACAGCAGTAAATTGTTTATTTCACACACTTGAACCTGAAGATCTGGTGATAATGTCCAGAAATAATTGCTTGAAGACCACAAAAAAATAAAATGAAAAAAAACCTTGTGTACAGAGAAACCTGTAATGCGATCTTAAGTCAATGTAATATTGTTAAAGCATTAAACAATTTTTGTGCTGGCTTTTGCATACATAAATAATTGACAAAAATCATTTTTTTTTTTTTTGTAGAGAACAAATTTGTTTATTACAATCCAGTTTTAATTTCAAATATTGGTTAGAGAAACTATTTGTCAAGTGTAAACACGAAATATTAAGATAAACAATCAAATTTCAATTCTAGTTTTAACTAGTGTTCGAAAATAAACACTAAATATTGCGTCTTTGTATTCGGTTCGGTAGATTTGTAGAAAACACAAACGTTAGTGGTGTTTGTGTAGTAAATAAATAAAAAAAAAAAACGTTTCCCTGATAGTCATCTTTCGAACACAAAAATTATACTATTCTTATCCAACTCAAAAAATAGATGAGAACATTTAATTCTGACCGGGTTTTTAAAAAAAAACCAAAAATGTCATTGTGTTCGGTTCAGCTCATAAATGTTCTTTCGTTTCTGTAGTGCCTTACGCCCATTTGGCTGGTAAAAAAAACCAAAAATTTTTTCACAAAAACCAAATACACATAAACGAAAAAGAAAAATAAAAAGCCAGCAAAATAATTTTTCACAAACAAAACATATGTGACCCTCTCCGAGAAAAGGGACCTAATGTTCGAAAATGAAGCTTTGAGGAAAACATATTTCTTCTTATTCTACACCCTTTTAGGTACCAGAATCCACTCTTAAGTCCAAACTCAGTTTTTGGCACACTATGTCCCTTTTCTCGGAGAAGGTCACATATTCACAACACACACACACACGAGCTGTTCGTGCTGCGGTCGTTGCTAAAATTTTTTGTTTGTTCATTTCTTCGTCAATGTGAATAAAAGAAACATTATAGAACACTAAAATATAATGTTTGTCTACACTATCACTACAATTGTTTTTAACGAAGAACAGAGAACATTATATAATGTTCGGCTCTGTCTTGAAAACAGTTACGAACGTTATTAGGAGTTGTGTTTGCCTACACCAACACTAAAAAAATAGATAAAGTTCCTCCGTGTGTAAGCCAAACGCTAAATAATGTTCTGTTTATTTCCGAACACTGGTTTTAACAGATGTTTACAGATTAACGGCCTGCCCTCTTGGTGGTCTTAGGACCGGGTGTTTCGAGTTATTCCAAGGCCCCTACCTAAACTTAAGAGGTGAACACTATGAATATTTTTGTGACGTCATAAATATGCATACAAATCAATATTTTAGTCCTTAAAATATACATACATATACATACACGCATATAAATATTTTGTTTGTGGAGACTCTTGCCCTATATCGCTTGTCATTTTAAGGCCTAACAATTTCAAGTTAAAGTTTTTTTTACTGAAAAATTGTTTTTGGCATGAAAGTATTTCACAATAAATTGCCTTGTTATATGTATGTACAAAACTGTTGACATAAACATTGACAAAATGTTAACCTCATGTACAATTTTAAAATGTGTGATTGAAAAAGTTCTAGGGATGATATTTTTGATGTGGTTTCAAAGGCCATTAAAAAGTTGGCTAAAATGTTAAAAAAAGAAAAAAAAAAAAGATTGAAATTGAAATGTCAAAAACTGGTGTGATGGCTGTATGATAATTTCCTAATGTGCAGGGTTTCATAACAAAAACTTTTTCTTTAAATTTTTGTTAATACTGTTTGTCAAGTTTTTAATGGTATTTTAGTGTAGATAAATTTGCTTGAAAAGCAACAACAAATTTCAATATATTTGCATTTCGTTTTTGATTTGTACCTGCAAACACACGCGTTCGGTAGTGTGTCAAAAAAAAAGTTCAAAAGCTTATAGGGTAAAGTATTTTTTTAGATTTTTGTAGATTTTTCGGAAGAGGTTAGAAGTCGCTCAAGTCGAATTTTTGCCAAAACTCGGGTTTACCTGAATTTTTCTAAGTTTTCTTCATAACTTCTTTAGAAGCTACGATTTTCTTTACTTTTAAGGAAATAATTGAAATGAAAACTGTTCAAGCAGGCCATAGACTACATCGTTAGAACCCCATTAAATGATTTTTAAACAAGGCAAAACAAAAAGCTTGATTTTTATTTGTTTTTCTTGGGTATGAGTCCTAACATCATAAACTGGGTACATACTTGAAAACTGATTTAAGTCAGGAACAGTAAAAGCATATTTAAAAATAGTTGTTCCTTAATTATTAAAGGCTAGTTTACACGGTAATACATTGCATTACGACATTATGTAGAATGAGAAAAATCATACCATGTAAAAGCAAAATGTATTGAGCAAGAGAGAATACGAACACAAAATCTGGCAAGCGGTCGGTAAATCATTTTTTTCTAAACCATTTTAGAAACTTATGTATTTTTATCACACCAGAGGTAAATTTTAACAGAGTATATTGAAGGTGGTAGCATTTTTATACAATTACAAATCCACTAACATCAACTCAGTAAATTCTCATGTTGTTTTTGTAAAAATTGTAAAACTGGAACCATCTGATTTTTTGTTTTTATTTTTATTTTTGAATTTTAATTATTTCATTTAAAGTGAAGAAAATCGTGGTTTTTAACAAAGTTATGCAGAAAACTCAATAAAAGGCAAAAATTCGACTTGAGCAACCTTTAAACCTCTTCCGAAAAATCTGAAAAAAATTCACAAAAATACATTACCCTATAAGCTCTTAAATTATGCTTGAGCACCCATGAAAATCAAAAAAAGTGGGACGCACTAATGTTCATACGGTGTTAATTTTTGCTTTGTACTTGCACACACACATATTATTATTAAGCTGAAGGTTCGCACCACGCATTCAAGGCCTTGATGCGCTTAGGTACCTGTCAAAAAAGAAGAATCAATGTAAAATTGCATAGCCAATTTACACAGAATACGCGTACTATGTCATCGTCCAGTGGCCGTATTCCGTAATTCGCTAAAGCTTAATCTCTATCGCTAAAAATCTAAAAAGTTGATTTAGCTATATTTGGCTACGAATGCAATACTGTAACGTGCATTGCTAAATTTGGCCTTGCCTACAAATTTAATTCTCCGCAATTTTATGGTGTTTTCTTTTCAAAAAAAATTCAATTTGGTGTCTTTTTTTTAAAAATTTTGCTCCCGAAAAGGGTGGCTTGTTTTATTCTAAAAAACTCATGCTTTTCGGGAGAAAAATTTTTAAGAAACAGACACCAAATTGCATTTTTTTAAAAAAAAGGCACATATTTTTGTGGAAAAGAAAACACCATTAGCTTTTAATTTCATCGCTAAAATTTTTAAATTTTGTATTCTCTAATGCATTTTGGCGATTGAGATTAAGCTTTAGCTAAGCGAATTACAGAATACGGCTGCAGATTTAAAATTTTTTTTTTAAATTTTACTTTGAAATTTTTTGCAATTTTTATATCTTTATCTTGTCTCTCCTCTTCTCCTTTTTATATTTTATATATATAAATACAAGTACAGCTACAGCTACAGCAAACTTCAAGTTAAAAACGAAATTGCAGAGTACATGAAACTGAAATCTTCTCCCCCCTCACAACAATAAACTCAAGAATTATAACAACAACAAAAATTTCAAGTCTGGCCGATTACTAAGTATTTACTCCTCGAACGTATGAAATACGATTACTTTCAACTTTTGCATGCTTCTTGAAAAAAGGTCAAGAACGTATCAAACGCATGGTGTAATATTTAAATCTTTCTCTTAGAAATGGTGTTACCAGTGTAACTGTTAAGTCTGTTTTTCACCACTATGCACACATACACACTTGATTTAACATGAATTGAATTGGCTGTCTTAATAATTGATTTATACTTCATGTCTCCTTCATTAAACATAAAAAATAATATTTTATTAAACATAAATTTTCCATTTTATTCTCGTTGCACACTTACATACATACATACATACATATTTCTCGTTTTCCAATTTTCTTTTATGACAAATGAGTTTTTGAATAATTTTTAAAACAACAACATCTTAAATATTTCCACCTGCCAATAAATCATGAAGAGAAACATTTATAAAAAAAAAACGTTAACAATTTGTGGGTCTGCATACTTTTGTCCTGTTCCCGGTTAAATATTAGGGAGAAGTTGTTTTAACAACAGAAATTTTTAGATTTTTATAGTGCGAAGACAAATATTGATTGCATTCTCAACGTTCCATTTGAGAGATCAGCTCTCGATAGCTAAAATCGGAATTTTGAAGCCCCAAAAACTTTTAAAATGTTGTAGTTTTCCGTCTTGAATCTAAAGATGGTACTTTATTTATATAACGAGATGAACCTGGTGCGCTCCTCTAGTCCCGGTGAAGAATTAAGGCCTATTTCATTAATTCTATTTGTATATCAATTTATGTTTAAAATTCGTTTTTCATATCAAATAAAAATAAAATTATGTATGTACATTAGAGAGACTTTGTTGTATGGAAGCAAAATTCGTGCTCGATGTACCCTCCTAAAAATGAACCTTGGACTTTTTAAGATACCATTTTAAATATTTCGGCTCCAGCTTTGACCTCTCGTGAGCTGGACCATTTTGAAAAAGGGCCCATTTTTGCATGTTTTGTTAATTTGAGAATCTGTTTTCTTTACCAACATATACAAATTGGGTATCATAAGAAAGGTTTTTTTAAGGCGCGTCGAACTGCATTTACAATTTGTCCAAGGACGATCAACCATGACCTTTTATTAAGGACTTTCCGTAAAAAAAAAAACGGTTTTTTAATTTTTTGTTCGGGGTTGTTTGTAATAAAAATGCCAAATTAACATATTTTAATCTTTAGTCGATTTAATTCAATACGTGTTTCCGCTTTTTTGGAAATTCGTGCTAGTTCGCGTTTTGACAAAAATGCAATGGGGTGGCAACCCTTCGTTTTAAATAGAGCAATATAGGTATCAAATCTTTGCATGTAAATAATTTAGATTTTTGCAAATTAGATGCATTTTACACGGTGCTCTGGAATATACATAAATGCAATTTTGTAGTTACTCTTATATGATAGGGGATTTAGTTTCTAGATCATGTATGGATGAAAATAGAACTAAAGAAAGAACAAAAAAATCATCCACGACTTTTTGGCAGCATATTTTTTTCGCAAATTAAAAAAAAATCAAGTCGTGACCATTTTTCCAATCTAATTTATGATAGATGTTTTGTTTAGAATCCCAAACTAGTATTTGTTTCATATTTAGAAACTTTTACTGTAACCGTTCTCCAGATATGTATACAGATTTTTATATTTTGTTTGTAGGCAGGTACCACGCCTACAAATTTGTTCACTAACCATTTTCAAGATGTACCTTATTAAATATTGTGTCACGCCCACATATCTTACCGCGCCCACTTTGACAGCTGTTGTGCATTTATAACCAAGCTTGTTGTCGTCCTCTAGATACATAGAATTCTAGTTTGTGTCACGCCCACCTTTGCAATTACGCCGGTTTTTGTTTTATTTTTATGTGAAGCGAATTTTAGCAATTTTACACTTACTGTTCTTCAGTTTCAGATAATACTATTTTGTGTCATGCCCACTTTTCTAATCCCGCCCACCTTTTGTCTGTTGTTGACTAATTGATACTCAAGCTATTTTTTTTTAATTCGGAAACTTTAACTATTGCCGTTATAAAAAGAATTTTATTGTGTGTCACGCCCACTTCTCCATTTCCTCCCACTTTCAGACAGATGTTGTGTATTAACTTGGAAACATTTGCTGTTGCCGTTCTCTAGGCATAAAGAAATCTATAATTTATTTGTGTTGGAGGGTTTACGCACACTTCCCCGATTCTATCCTTTATTTGTATAGAGGATGTGTATTGATAACCCAACTGTGTGTACCAGATTTTTCTGTTAGCTTTCGAACCGTTCCTATGTTTCTGTATAAATATGTTTTGTACTGATAACCAAAATGCTTGTACCTTATTTAATAATGTTGGCTCTTGCCATTCTTCTGTTATATTGAAATTGAAAATATCTTGGGAGGTGGCACGCCCACTTCTTTAGTCCTGCTCATTTTTTTTAGAAAGATATGTTTACCAAATTTGGACAATTTTTCTATTACCATACGAGGTCTTTATCCAACAACACTTAAACTTTTGTGATTCCCAAATTAGTATTTTAATAACTTATTTAGTACCTCCCTATTACAAAAAATTAGGCATTATTTTCTATTAAAAATCAAGACTTGTGTTTTATATCTTGTAGCAAATATTTTTTGCTTGATCGAATATTTGGGTAGGCAATTTATCATTATTGAAATTGAAGTAAATAATTTTTTAGCTAATAAAAAAATAAACTGAAAAAACCAAAAACAAGCACGAAATAAAACAATAGTCATAATTCAAGTTGATATTCGAAAAGAGTTTTTAACAATTTCTTTTTAGATAAATTATTCTACTGTTAAAAATAATGGAAAAATACATGCATTCATACTTAAATAAACTATTTTAGCAAATGTAAATACACCTCATAATTTATTTAATTTGGAATTTTGTTGAAATTAGACGTTAGAACAATATCAAGAACAATATCAAGAACAAAATTAAAAAAAATATATTTGTTTTTAAATATTTCGATTTAGTAGTGCAAATATACCGTGTTGGTGAATGTTCGAAAATTCTAAATTGATTTCGAAAATGTAATTTCTGTTCGAAATTATTTGTAGTGGCCTAGAAATTTTCTTTGGTTTTTAAAATTTTTTAACAAATTCGAAAAGCGAATTTTGAAAGACAAAAAGTAATTTTTCGGTCGAAAGTGGAATTTCAGGAGAAAATGAAAAAAAAACAAATATTATTTTATATATAAAATTCTTATTGAAAATGTAAATGTTTTGGTCAATGTTCGAAAATTCGAATATAGTTAATTCCAAAAATGTTATTTCTGGTCGAAATTATATGTTTTAGATAATTTATTCGGTTCTTAAAAAAATTTTTTTGTTATTATTTAATAATTTTTCGCAAATTTAAATTATATTGGATATTTTTAATTAAGTTTGCCTTAATCGTGGTAATAATTTAACGCTTTTAATTTTGAAGAATTCTTTGAAAGAGGAAAAAAGTCCTTCGAAAGTAGGTTAGGTTGTGCATGAGGTCAATCTTCACGCCCTCAACCACAGATTGGGACACTTTAGTTAATAAAAGGAGATTTAAAAGAAAAGAAGGAGTGAGATCATAAGAAATAATGAAAGTTTTTATCGTCGGGGAAAGAAAAGCCACCCTGCTAAGCCCAACGGTCGTACACATGCCCAGTCAGCTGCCTGCTATACAGGCAGGTCATGCAAAATAAGAATCCCATCAGATTTTCCACAGATAGACCATAGCCCGAGAAATCTCTTATTTCTCCTAGTAACATACTACCCAGCGATCTTAGCCTACTGTAAAGAAGCCTATAACAGCGATACAGAATGTGCTCAAATGTCTCTATGGCTCGAAAGCAGACCTTGCACTTGCCTTAGGGTTGCCATACGTACTGTTTTTAACAGTACATGTACTGATTTTTTGCAATTGTACTGTTTTATGCATAATGTCCAAAACAGTACGCAAATGTACTGTTTTTTACAATTTGTACTGTTTTTTGTACTGTTTTTTTTGTTCAGTCTACAAAAAACAAAGATATTAAGAAAACCCCTGTTAAAGTCATATTTTAAAAATATCATAATATTTAACAGTACATAGCTTAAAAAAAATGTTGTGTTCCAAGCAAAAAAGCTCTAAAATAATAAGACTTTTTACGCTGTGGTCATTGTTTTCTCATAAATACGCAGTAGAAATCATAATTATAATGGGTGACTCGCAGCAGTTGTATATTTTCATGTTATTATTTTAATCGAAATTTTGTTAAAAATATTATATATATTAAATACTAAATAAATACTTATTCCAACGCAATTATCTTTAATTCCTAGAATTTTTTTTTAATATGCGGGCAAGTTCTGGAAATCGAAATCACGTGAAATTAAAAACGAACATATTTAAAAAAATTCTCCGGGCTCAAAATTTATAAAAATAACTAATTCCTTTCAGGACCACTTTTCTCTACCTAAACTACTTTTGAAATAAGGAAAAGCTACGTTAATTTTTGCAAAAATTTTATTGTTAAATAAAAATACACCAAATTATGTTTTTTGGATTTTATAGATTATAGCTTATATAACTTAGGACACATACATTTTCTCAAATTCTATATATTTGTGCAACTATGTGTGTGGTGAAAATTACTTTAAATACCAATATGCTTAAAGAAAGTCCTATTTACACAGTCAACAAGTTAATTGATTTAAGCTAAGTAAGGCTTTTCTCCTTTCTTATATGGCTTACAGTAATGTTATGGTTTTGGTGTCTTCAAATTAAAAAAAAAAAAAAGGTTTAGGCCAAATGCTTCGTTTTAGTTTTTTTTTTTAACGCAAATGGAGTAATTTCGTATACGTATAACATGCCATAAAACGGAAATCATTCCTTTGACGTTACACATTTCAAGTGATTTTCAAAAGTTTTAAATATATTATTATTTAAATAAATAGTTCTGTTTTCGCCAAAAAAAAAAATGTACTGTTTTTTTCTTGATTGTACTGTTTTTTTGTGTTCAATGTACTGTTTTTCCGAATTTAAAATCTGGCTACCCTAACTTGCCTATAGGCTGTAATTTACAACTATAGTCCTCAATATTCTACAACCGCTCCAGGCCCTGTTGTTCCCGTTTAGAACACATTATCTTACCCAAATAAAAGCCTATTGGAGGTCAGTATACTCCATTTCCAAGCCTAGTCTCGCCAAATCATCGGTAATTTTATTATTATTGGTGGCGTTGTTACCTAACCAGGTACGCAGCATTGCCTCACTACCACATCTCCTAAGTATTTGTTAAAAAATTCGAAACAAATTGCACTTTTACCTGAAAATGATTTCAATATTGAACAATTTGTTTACAAATTCAGATTAATATGGAGACTAATCGTCTTTTCTTTTTTACAAAAATGTGCCTTTTTTAAAAAAAAAAATTCAATTTGGTGTCTTTTTCTTAAAAATTTTTTGCTCCCGAAAAGAGTGGCTTGTTTTATTCTAAAAAACTCATGCTTTTCGGGAGCAAAATTTTTAAGAAATAGACACCAAATTGCATTTTATTTAAAAAAAAGGCACATTTTTTTGCAGAAAAGAAAACACCATAAGCATGAGTTGTTGGGACCTTATTACTGAAGATTTGTGAACGCTTTTAGGCGTTAAGACGCTCTGTTATTCTTATTTTATGGGGAAAGTGATTAAGATTATTTAAAATTTTAATTTATTGCTATTACACTATATCCTGGTCCCGGCATCGTTTCATAAAGAAAATATTAGCATATTTTGGGAGGACATCCGCCTTTTACGTGAACAGCCAAGTATGTAGTCACATTCGATGTCCGTTCATTAGATATTCCACTTAATTTTATAAATTTAATTAATATTTATTGTTGGTTTCTTCTTATTTATGTATATTTTTTTTTGTCAATTTACTTCCACTCATTATTATTACCTCAATAATTTTTCATAAGCATTCCCAATAATTTTGTTTATTCAAATAATTCTGTTAACTTTGTATAATTAAATTTTTGTTAAATAGCAAATTCTTGAAAAAAGTCGCACATTTTATAATAATTTTTTTGCAACGTTAGCAGTTTCATATTGCATAATACAATATTAATCTCATATTTATTAAAAAAAAAAAACTTTAAAATATCATGAATTAAATTGTTTTGTTAAGTAAATTTTTAAATACCCTACAATATATATACATATTACTTATATAAAATTGTAAAGTTGCTGACTCACTGATTCACCATCGCACAGACTAAATGCATGAAGCTAAAAACTTGAAATTTGGACCGGAGGTGGGTCTATCCCCAATCGGATTTTGGAAATTCGAATGTTTAGGAAGTAAAAAAGGATAAATTCGGAAACCTTTTATCGCCAAAACTAAAAGAGATACAAAAAAACTGTAATACTTATCGTTGTTCTTTTAAAAAATAAATGAACAGGTGTCAGGTACATTTTTGAAATTCGGCTCTTTTAGGGTGAAAACGGGTAAACCTGAATTTAGCTACTTTTTCGTCAGCCCATCTTTCATTTGAACTAATAAACTTAGAAATAAAGTTTATACCACATTCGAAACTTATCACATAGAAGTTTGGTACTTTTCGAAATTCGAACGGTTAAGTGGTGAAAATCGTAACTATTTTTGGTACTTTTTTACAAAACATTCGAACTAAATTATGGGCACCCACTAATACTGCAATTTTTTATTCTCTAATGGGGGGGAAAAATAGTACCAAAATGGGAAATACGGGAAATTGAATATCTTTCTTCAGCTTTTTGGTTCTACAACTAGTATTTTTTTTTAATTATCGTTAATATTGGACTTTAAAACATAAAATTCAACATGCAAAGTGGCTGTGCAATAAAACTGAACAGGCAAAACAAAATAAACACAACTTGCCGAAGTATAAAAGTAGACTTTAACCGGCCTTATAAAAAGTGTTCCACTATTAAAACTTTACTTTAATCTCAAGTGAGCGATAAAAAATTAAGGTTGTCCTACCTGGAAGGTTAAAGTGATGTTATAATAATGGAACACTTTTAATACCTTAAGCTATCGGTAAGTTGTGAAAATGGGCCTTAAAGTGGAAAAAACCAACTAATTTTAGTCAGGATTATAAGAAAAGATAAACTCACTGTTTATTGTTGTTGTTTTTTAGCTTTTATATTGTTACAAGTAAAACTAGAGTGTTAATAATTCTTGATCGCTTAAAAGTTTTATTTGTATAACAGCTTTTAGCGCTTAATAAACCGCACAACTAGCTTGGCAAACATGCCAAAATTTTACGTTTGTACAAATATTTTGTGTTGTTAATTAGGGTGTTTGCTGTTTGGACAAACAGTTCCAGCAATGTTTGTAGAAATATTAAACATTTTTAATATTTGACTGACATGTTGGATATTTGTCAAACTTTTTGTGGCGTCTGATGCTGAATATTTTCATTTCAGCGAAAACTTTGCAGAGTAGAGACGTTGAAACAGAAGCATTGAAATAATTTTTAATAGTAAATTACATTTTTTTTTAGCAGTATTGCTTGCCACTCGTTATTTTAA
Organism: Pollenia labialis; assembly: GCA_949318255.1. Lineage (NCBI taxonomy): Eukaryota > Metazoa > Arthropoda > Insecta > Diptera > Polleniidae > Pollenia > Pollenia labialis. Next base: position 26,869,066 of record OX439140.1, on the reverse strand, counting down.
CCACTTTTTACTTTAAATTCTTTGCGTTTACTTTATATTTCTGCTCCGTTTTAAGCAAAAAGCGACAAAATTTCCGCAGCATTACCTGCGGCTGTATTCATTGAAAACAAAATAAAAAGGAAAATTAATGTTAGTACGGAGAATATTTGTGTTGTTAATTGGCAAACACCAAGCGGATACAATTTGTATATATGCCAAGCATTTTGTGTGGTTTATTATTCCCTTTAGTTTTTCTAAAATCTTCGGGATGATCAGGCCTAAGTAACCAGTAAAATGTGCAGAGGAATTGTTTATTCCACCAATAATAAATTTTAGTTTATTTATAGAAAGAATTGGGAATTTAGCATATTAAAGCGAAACCATTGTCAAACATTCTTTAATTGAAATCCATGTTTATTTTTTTCTATTTTATAATCAATAGGAAAAACATAAATACCCATTTGTTCAATTCGGGTGGCTTACGATGTTTTATTTTAATTCGATATTTCATCGCAACATGAACAATTAAGAAATTCGGGTAGGCCCGCTGCACCTACCGGTCTCTATTTAAGAGCTATAGGCAGTTACGGATCTACTAGTACAATATTTTGTCCTAACATTTTGAATTACATACCTGAGAAAAATTTCTACCCCATTTATCTTAATAACAAAATCTAAAGGAGATTTATTAATTACAATCTGGTTTTTAGAAGTGTATCCGCATGGGACATATGGCCAATCCTAGATTTACCGTTACAAAATTTTCTAAACTTTTGTGTACGTATGAACTAACGTTGCCACTAGCAAACAATTCTTCCTTAAATGTTTTTAACAACAGCAAATCCCCAAATTCCCCCATGTTTTTTTAATTAATTAATACAAATTTAGCTAAATTCTTGTAATAATTGGAATTTATGAAACTTATTAACAGATATATTCAACATATTCTTAAGTAAATAAATATATTAAAAGAATAGATTAAGAAAACTTGGGCTTTGAAAAATATTCTTAATTTGTTAAACAAACGCACACGAGTGGCAACGCCAGTTGTAACAATAAAAAAAAACGAGTGCGCGAGTATTAGTTTTGGTCATTCATTTCTTGTAGGGCTAATAATTATTTAGAAAATTTCAAATTTTATTTCAATATCGACATTTATAAGATTTCTTATAAAGCAGCCAAATATGAACCTGTTCCAATTTAATTCAGTAACAAGATTACGCCTGTAATAAAATATTTCTATACTGTGTTTCCATAAAATACTAACATAATCAGAAGGCTTAAGAACAGAAGTGCTCTATTTTAGGAAGACATTTAAATGGAGTTCTCCTAATGGACCAGTTTTTAGTTCTTTGTTTCTAGGTAAATAAAAGCTTATGTATTAAACTGTATCAAGTACTTTATCAATAAATGTATGTATGTATACTTAATCTACTTTCATTAACCAAAAGCTTAAAATTAAAAAATTTTATTTCCTGAATTGTTGCTCTTCATTCAGTCATCTATTATTGATCATAAATCTTTTTAAAATTACCCAAACCATAATTTTAATTTTTTTTTATCGTGTTCGGTTTCTTAAGAAATTTAAAACAAAAGTATCATATTTTGTCGCCAAGAAAAAAAATATATTTTTGTGTGGTTTAAAGAAACTCTACTTAAATTTGCCATAATTCCATCCAAATGCCATTGTACAAATCAAAAAAAAAATATACCAGAAATAATAATACTTTATATAAAAAACTTAAGCAATTGTCATGCTAGTAAAAAGTAATCTTAAGCGTATAACCAAAAGATACATACATATATAACAGGGGAATCATTGACGCCATAAAATGCCCTACTGAGGAAAATTATGTATAATTAAAAGCAGCTTTAAGCTGGAAAATTAAAAATATTTTGTTCCTTTGCATGTCATAAATCTACATTGCTATTAACGCTAAGTGGCAGTTCCAGCATGACAGCTTGACTTTATTAATAATTAAACACCCTCTTGCAAAGCTTTTTAACGTCTACTGTAAAGGCAGGTCTTTCCTATATGCAGCAAAAGCCCTAGAGTTTTGTCTTTTCTTGAACTTTTTCATCGAGAAATAATTCCCGCTTTCCCGGGAATTGACAGGATAATCATTTACAGAATCATCTTTTAATCAAGAAGAGTCCTGTGACCAAATGAAATGTTATAAGCCAATAACAATTCAAGAGCCAAATGATAAGATAATTCGGCATATTAACGACATTAAACCTCAGTTTTGTCTCAGAATCATTGAAAATATGGACTATCGGATAAATGTATGCCACCGAAGCCGTGGCGAGCATTTGGACAACACATATTTTGGTTTACACATAATTGAGGAGGTCAATAAAAAAACGCAACAATTCTACTTTTTAAATTTCATGTTTTTTTACTGAATAATATTGTAGTCATCGTTTTAACGAATTAATTTACTTTGAATCGGATCAAAACGCAACAATTTCACATACATGGTACTGGTTTTAATTAAGTTTTTTTTATTCATTTATCCAAATATTGGAAAAAGTGGAATTGTTCCGTTGTCTTATGGAGCTCCTCAATTGTCATAGATCCTTCTATAATAAAAAAATATTAAGATAATTCTCTGAGAACTTTTTGTTTTAATAACAATTTATTTACATATAATGCGCTTTGCTTGAACCACTCTTTATAATCTCTGGACATTTTCAGGGTTCCCCACAATTTCTTCAAAAACCTGTAGTTGTTTGTTTTAAGAATATTATTTTCTTTGAATCAAATCAGCGTTTTCATTTTAAAATTTTCTTGAAATGTTAATTTTTTACTTTTTTCATAAGCTTTTGCAGAAATTGTAAAGGGTATCCAAATTTGAGGTATCATCGGTCAATGGAAATCGCTACAGGGAGATGATTGTGATGATTTGTGTGGCGGAAAATTAATAACTTAGATGTAGAGATGTTGCTATTCGCACAGTAAAAGAAACAATCGATGTTTTAAAAGAAAAGTTCGAAAATCGCATTATTTCTTGTAGAAGAGGAGTGAATTGGCCACCAAGATCATGCGATTTGACACCTTTAGACTATTTTTTGTGGGGTATTTTTTAAATCGAAAGTGTATCTACAGCAATAATCCCACAGCAGTTTAAGAGCTTAGAAACAACATTTTTGAGAAAATATCAGCCAGTGAATGCAGTTTATTAAAAACTTGATTGAGAATTTTTGTTAAAGATTGGGAGCCTGCCGAGCCAGTAGGGGGGTCACATAGCCGACCTAATTTTTAACCGGAACCTATTTACATTAAACTGAGATACAAATAATTTTAATACCTCAAAAAGCTCGTTTTTGTTTATTAAAATTTAAATGATACCTCATAACACCCATGTGAGCTGTGCTTGATAGCGGCTGACAATGGAGCCTACAGCATTTTCAGAATATAATTCAAAAAATCTTTTATGCATCTGCTCTGAATATACAATCATTACATTTTTTTTTTAAGGAAATCGGAAACAAATTTCTTTTCCATTTTAAAAAAAAAATCTGGGTCTATAAAAAATTTAAATGTTAAACATTTTTACTCCTCTTCTTTTAAGCAGCGTTTAAAAAACTGCAGTCAAGGTAGAAAAACTGCAATTTCTTTCATTAATTAATTTGTCATTGGGTAAATGCAAACAGTCGCTATCAAATTAACTCAAAAAGCGACAAGTTGTACAGACATTTTCTTTTTTTGTTCGACAGTTTTTGGTTTTGACTGCAGTTTTTTAAACCCTGCTTTTAAGAGTTCACAATTTCAGAGCATCAAACATTTAACGTTGCCTTGCTTATCGGATTTAAATTTGCATATAATTCTTGACATCACTTATTTACAATTATATCAGTAGTAAAGTAGCAATAATTTAAAAAGTTCCGGAAATTCCCGTAAGATTTTTCCGCGATTTTTTTTGCCCAATGTGTGTGGTCCCGGGATTTGTAGTCCGGCAGATCCCGTATTAAAACACTTAAAAACACACAAAATAACTAAAGGATGAAGTCCACCATTGTAGGTTTCTGCCAGAAAGCATCCGCTTACCTGCAATTTCTTTACCCTAATGCTGAATGAGGGTATACTAAGTTTGTCATTACTTGTGAAACTTCTTCAATATTCTTGGGCAACTCCTTAATCAGCAAACAATTTTAAGTCGAGTTTGTTTCCATAATAGACTAAAGTATTGAACGAATATACTTTGTTTAATCTCAAAACATTTGAACAAGTGTAGGGTGCTAATAAAAAATCGAAAAATATTAACTTTATTTTATTTAAAGTCACACATACATGAATTGCTGACATATAATGAGCTCATATTTCATTTTCAATTCATGCGCAACACTTTTTGTCTTTTTTTTTTTGCAAAATTGTTTATGTTTTTATTGTAGTTTTTGTACTTTCCAGAAAAAAGAAAACAAATAATCAAATATAAGCAACAACAATGGCAAATCGTTCGAAAGACTGTTGTTAACAACAGCTCTTAAAGCTCTTAAATAAGAAAAGAATAGAAGCAACAACCACTACAACAAATGTTGATAGACTTTATGTCTAACGCTAAAGAAATAAAATATAAAATATTAAAGTATGATTTTCTTTTTCTTTTTCTATTTTTATTTATTAATTTTTTTTTTTTTTTTGTGGAAATACTTCAAAGAATAGTGACAAAAAAGAAACGAACTTCTTTAACATTTAAAGTTACTCTGCACTTTTAAAAAGTTGTCACAGAAAATGGCACAAACAAATAAATTTTAGTTGCAATGTGATCGTTTTTTTTTCTTTTTCGATTCTTTATATGTATTAAATGACATTAACAATTGAAAATGCAGCGACAACAAACAGCAACCACAATAGTGAAATAATAACTGCAATAATAGCATTGCTATGGTATGTGCTGTACATAGCTGTTGTTGTCATTATGCATGCATAGAAATAGTGGCAGGAAAAAGTTTTCGGTAACAATATTTAATCAAGGCGAGATCCTGATCTCAAACATACTAAGTAGATTAGGTTAAATAAAGTGCGCTTAAAGTGAAAAAAAATCTTACAAATCTGGAATAGTTTAGGATTTTTCCAAACTTTAACAGCGCTTCCATAAAGCCTCCTGACGCCAGGTCAAACTTCGATAGCAAACTGGCGATTTTTAGCCCTAGATAAGAATTTATATATGGGCTAAAATTTAAGCTAAGAACATAAATCACATAAATCAAGTGTCTTTCTCCACAGCTGCGATCCTTAGACGGCCTTCAATTTACAGACATAGAAAAACTTGTGGAATTTACTGTAACTTACAGGGATGGCAATTATGGCACGATTGTACTTCAAGTTACCCCGGGTGTAAATAGGGACTCATCCAATACCTTTTACGGCATGATACAATTATATTTTTTTTCTTTCTAAGAAGTTGACCAGAGATCGTTATCTGGAACCAAGGGAACCAGTAAGACATTGGGAATTAGGTCCTGAACTAATATTTGGTGTAGCCTCCTTCGGGATTTACGTGGATTGCTGTGGTTTATACACAAAATCGGGGGAAAGGAAGTACTTATTGAAGTGTAAAACTGCCTTTACTAGCACAAATACAAACATGTGAAACGGTGTCAATATAACAATATAATAACGTTTTAAGAACATAAACAATTGAGAACGAAATGACAACGAGGTGTTCCCTAACTTGTAGACGTTACCATAAACATTTGATTTTTTTCATGAAGATCCAGTTTTCTAAGGATCTATTTTCTTGATTATTTTCAAAAACTTTTTACCACCACTGTCTTTATAACCAAACATTTCTGCATGTGATCTGGTATGAATGTGTGTTAAATGAATTAAGCTAACGATTATTATAAAAACATGCAATGACTATAGAAAAAATATTCATATTTTTGTTTGTTTGAAAGTGTGTCTGTTTCCTTTGAAGTAAAAGGAAGACAAAGACAAACATTTCTAATGCACTCGAGGAAAAAATCGTGATAGAAACATGAACACGATAACAAACAAAATCCTCTCCATGGGAGGCTGAAATGAAAATTTTATTAAACGTCTTAAGAAAAACAAGGAAATTTCACCAATCTAACGAAACTCAGCTTGTTGCACTGTGACACTATGAGAAAAAAAAATAAAGATAATTTTATCATGATAAAATTTGTATAATTTTTCCGGAAAATTAAGAAAAATATTATTGTCAACATGACAAACAATACAGATTTAAAAACATTTTTAACACTAATTTTTCTCAGTGTACAGCTGCAAATACTTGTATTCAGACAAAAGAGCAATTGTATTGTAGGTATTTGTTGTAAGGATAAGTGTTGTGTTTTTCTTGTCGTGGTTTTTATTTAATATTTTTTTTATTGTTGTTATAGTGCATGCATATGCATGCATATTTTATAAAGACTCTGTATTTATCTGCAAAAAAAAAGCTAATTTCATGTTTAAAGTAAGTATATCATTTCAATTTATACAATATGTACTTTACAAATCATACAAATGTACTCTATACAATTACATTCACTTACTTCATTCAGTCACTTTTACCAATTTTAGCTGAGTAAAGTCAGTCATTTCCACTAAAAGCATTCACTTTATATCACTGCTTACAGTTGAAAAACACTCTAAAAAACAACAACACACTCATACATTTACTGGCAAATCAAAAAAAAAAAAAAATACAAATTTTATGATGACGGTGGCCAAAGATACGAGTGCATAAATGTAAAGTGGACAGTTGTGGTGGAAGTTATAAGTACAATTTGTTTTCCTCGCAACGAATTTTGATAATAAGTCCCAATTTCCACAATGCAAGTCTTATTGATCAGCTTGCTACTTTGTTGGCGAGAGTGACGAGGGGAAAAGAAACGAGTACTCAGCTTGCTGTACTCGTCATATGCGTTTTGTTTTCTCATTCGTAATTTTCAGCAGGTCTATTTTGACAATTATCTTTCATATTTAATTTCGTTGTACAAAGTTAATTTCGAAGCGGGTGTGATTTTTTGTGTGTGAATTTTTTTAAATATTTGTTATTTCACAAAACAAAAGAAATTTATAATTAAAAGTACATTTTACACAACTTTAATTTTAAATTAAACAATTGTTAAAATATTCAGCATGAATTTGAATTCAAATACATTTTAATAAGAAATATGTTTTAAACGTAATGTCAAAACGCACATATACATTCATACAAATGGAATAACAGATAAATAATAAGACTTGACTCGTGGAAACGCCGAAGCTGATTCAAAGAAGAAAATGTGATAAGTTTATCAATAAGACTTGCATTGTGGAAATTGGGACTTATGGAAATAAATTTTGGAAACAATGAAAATTGCCGTGTTGTTTTAAAATAACAGATATATTGCTCCAATTTGCACGAAAAGCGTTTAGAGAGAATAAAATGCTTCTTCTTCGTACACGAAATAGCCCAGACTTTGTCTTCGCACAAATCGTGTAAATATTCGAACAACTGTTAAAGCCATAACAAAATAAAATATGCAAAATTTAAGTGCACGGCTACACGCTCAATATATATTGTGAAATTTGGATTGTTGAAAACTGTAATACTGGATCGCGGTCAATATATATTGAGTGTGCAGTGGTGTTAATCAAAATAATATGAAAAATAACAAAAGGTATTTAAAGTTTTAAGGGCCGATGTTCATTTTGAATAAAATACAAATTATTTGAGAAATTATTGTCATTTATTTTTATTATGATAATATAGGTATGGTTAAATTATGCATGGAACAAAATATCGGCCAATAGACAGCAGCGACCTCGGCGGCACACCTCCATCCGCAAAAGAGCCATTGTTTCTTTAGCTTTGTGGCAAGTGGCACCATCCTGTTGAATAAAAGTTCGCTATCATCTCACGATAGCGTACACCATTCACAGTAACTGCCTGACCGGCATAACTTTGGAAAAAATACGGCCCGATGATGCCGCCAGCCCATAAACCGCAACACAGTCACACTTTATGGGTGCATTGGTTTTTCGACAATCACTCTTGGCAATGCGGCAATACTGCTTACTGAAGATGATTTTCTTCGTAATTGATCATCCACCTTAGCCATTTCTTGCCACCATTCTGACCATTGACGACGTTTGGAAGAGGCTTTAGTTCTTGAGTCACTTGCACCTTGTAAGCGTGTAAATCAGTGGTGATCATTTCATAGAGCAATTGCTTTTTAGCTCCACCCATCACTTTGTTATGCTCTTTTAATTCAGTTGTCTTTCAGACGGCAAATAGTGCACATGCTTAGCGGATGCTTTGTTTAATTTTAACAAATAGTGCGTAAAAAAAATGTTCGTACCAGTACGAAAATTTTTTATGATTATTAATTATAAAAATTTTTTGTTTTTTTACCTTTAAAATATAAGGAAAAAAATTTTGTTTTATCAAATAGCAAATTAATTGTGTATTGAAGTATTAAACAGTTTTTGTAAACCAAAACAATTTTTAAGATTACATTTTTATAATAATCTTTTCGTTTATTTTTTTGTTGTACTGTATTTCTAAATTTGCCTCATATTCTCACCAATACAAAAGCATTTCAATTTTGATCAGCACTGGTGTAAATGCAAGTCTTTATGCATAATGTTGATCAACGACGAGCGTGAGAGTTGCAATTATAGGACTCGACGTCGAGCCACACTATCACGAACAGCAGCAATATTGTCTGCTGAACGAGCTGTACGAGCATTCACTGGTGTTTTCACATCTCCTACAGACCCGGTTTGCTAAAATTTTTGCATGATTTTTCCGATTGTACGCACATTTGGACGATTAAATTAAACGAAAAAAATCACGAAGTACACGATATGCATTTTGATTTAAAGCCTGACTAACTTGAACGCGTCTCTCGATTGAATATCTTTCTATGGTTCAAATTGAGTTAGTTTGAAATTGAGAAATGTCAAATGAAATGCAGAAAACAACTTGACATTTAACCATTTAAAAATTTATAATTGATATTAAATTGTGTTAAAAATATCAAAACTTCGACATTCTACTTTGTGTGGACCATTCGATTTTTCTGTTCCCGTACTTTTCTCTTTTATGGAGAAAGTTATTCTAAATCAGGGATTTCCAAAATTTTTTTGGTTGTGTATTAGTGAGTACCAGAGAGTAAGCAAATTGAGAGAATGCATTTATTTACAGCCGAAATAAAATGTTAGTAATATATATTATAAAATGTATAACACAAAGGTACAAAATTAAAAATTTTTTGTGTTGATAAAAAATTTGTAGCAATTCTTTACCAATTCAATGTCGCTGATTTAAAACGGTTGTAAAATTACAAAATCTTGAAACCTGTCTTGAAAATTATTGAAAAGTGTTTCAAATATTTCGGCATATTCATATCTTTTGTCGATTTCGAGATTTCTGTAAACAAGTGAAGTTTTTGGAAAGTTGGAAAAATCACCACTTTTAATTTGGGAAAAAAATTAGATAAAGTTTTGTTTTAAGATTGTGAATGATTTTTGACAAGTCGCATATATTGCGTTCCTTTCCTTGCAATTCCAAATTATGTTCATTTAACATACTTGTCGTATCTGCCAAAAAAGCTAAGTCTAAAATAAAATTATTGTCTTTTAAACACTGGACTAAAACTTTTTCTATTTTCTCAGTTTCTAGAAACTGAAGAACTTCTTCTCTTAAATCATAAAGTCTATTCAGGTAATCACCGCGACTAAGCCATCGAACTTCTGTAAACATTTTCAGGTCACAATTCACAGCATTTTTGTTTTTTAAAAAGGTTACAAATTTTCGGTGGGTAAGCGCTTGATGTCCGCCTCGAATTTTATTTATTATATCCTCTGCTGTCTTCATAGCTGGGATATCATTTATGAATTTCGAAGCAAGAGCGGTCTGATGAATTATGCAGTGAAAATTATGAACTGCAAATTCGTGTTTTTTTAATTGGCCTATAAGTCCATTATATTTGCCCAACATTACATTGGCTCCATCTGTGCAGACTCCAGCAAATTAGTTTATGTCTACAATGGAAAGAAGCTTTTCTCTGACAACATCATACAACAACGTGCCAGTTACATTTCCATAAAATGATTCTAAAGTAAACATTGACTCAAAAATAGTGTATTCGCTGTCTACGCATCGAATACAAATTACAAGTTCACACAGATCATTTATGTCAGTGCTTTCGTCTAAACAAATTGAAAAAAATTCACAATTAACTACTTTTTCCCTAATTGCAGATTCTACACAAGTTCCTAATTGAACAGCACGACGGCCTACCGTTTGACTGGACAGGAGAAGAGACTCTATAAATTTAGTATTATAACTAAGCCTTTCCCAAATTTTCTTCAGCAATTGCTTGATAAAAACACCATCCCACAATGGTCTTCCTTTCTTAACAATTTCCAATATTAATTAACTTGAAATCTCCATTTTCAGTTTGGGAACTGATTTTGGTTCATTAATTTCCTTTTCTAATAACCATTTTTTCAATTCAATATGAGAATTATAACGTGAAAAAGTTATTTTAGTAAATAGTTAAGGTATTCATAGTGGTAAGTAATATAGAAATGGTATTCACGGTGTTGGGTTGCTCATACTTCAAACATCTGTGCATACATTTTAATTCTAGCTAATGGTATCATAACTTTTTAGAAAATACCAAATGCACACATGAGTTTGCCTACAAAAATGTATAAAGTCATAATAACAGGTCAAAGTTACGTTAAATAGTTACCATAAATTAGTAAGGTTAAAGGCAGAATTAGTCTTTACTTTCTGTTTCTGTTCTGTTTCGTGCCGTTCTGTTTCAAAATTGTAAAAGTTACTTTTTTTGTAGCAACTTATTAGCCATTTATGACAAATTTATTAGTTTTGCACCATCCGTTGTTTTATTTCAACAACTTTTATGCACATAAATTTGAAGAAATAAAATTTAATTAATGTATTTTTTATTATTTATTTTGCGGTCACCTTACAAGTTTTTGATTTTATCAAACTGAGCCGCAACAGAACAGAACAACTAATCAATTTCACAGGTTTTTTAATAACAAAAACAAATCAGCTGGTTCGTAACAGAATAGAAAGGGCTCGGTCAAATAATTGTAGCATAAAAAAGTAAGCAATAAAAATAGTGCGAAACAATAAAGTTTCATTAATGCATCAATAAAACACATCTTCTTACCCAAACATTTTACCTACTGTCACATTTGCTTTTATGTGTACAGGTTATTTACACATAAATTGTAGCAAAACAAGACTTTTTTTTACTTGTTTTTTAAATGTTTCTACTTACTTAAGAAAAGTGTTTTCAAAGAAAGAAAAAACCCACCGACGCGATTGGTACAGAAACCAAAATATTTTTACAAGCAAAATACCAACAAATTCTTTTGGCTATTTTTTTTCTTAATAATTTCTGCATTTAGGTACGTCTTTTTAAAGAAAGCAAAAGGGACCCTTTTACAGGTATCAAAGAATTTTTTTCACAAACAAAACACGCTTAAACGTTGCAGTAAATGTTATTGTTAAAAAAAGTTACTTAATAAAATTTACGTTAGCTTTGCTGTTAAATATTTTCAATAAGTTCAATAAAATAACCACAATACTATTTTCAACAATTTTAATTATGTTAAAATTAAATAGAAATGTTATATTACTCTGCATTTAAGTCTTAAAATTTAGACTATAAATATTGCACGCAAGGCATTGGATGTTACCAAAAGCATTTTTGACCGCACAATATTTTTGAGTGTAAGCTGAAACAAAATAATGTAGCATCCGCTAAACATGTACACTTGTCGAAGTCACACCGACGACTGAATTGAAGAGCATAAAAATATGTGTTTGTAGTGGTATGCACAATTGTGCAAAGAAATGGAAACCCCTGTTCTAAATCTCATTTTCAAGTTGACAAGTTACTCGACAAACGCATATATTTACGTATTGAACGCACGATTGGCTTAGTCGATAATACCTTCTAAATCAGGGGTTTCCATTTCTTTGCACAATTGTGCATACCACTACAAACACATATTTTTATGCTCTTCAATTCAGTCGTCGGTGTGACTTCGACAAGTGTACATGTTTAGCGGATGCTATATTATTTTGTTTCAGCTTACACTCAAAAATATTGTGCGGTCAAAAATGCTTTTGGTAACATCCAATGCCTTGCGTGCAATATTTAGAGTCTAAATTTTAAGACTTAAATGCAGAGTAATATAACATTTTTATTTAATTTTAACATAATTTAAATTGTTGAAAATATTTAACAGCATAGCTAGCGTAAATTTTATTTAGTAAATTTTTTTAACAATAACATTTACTGCAACGTTTAAGCTAACGATATGTGTTTTGTTTGTGAAAAAAAATTCTTTGCTACCTGTAAAAGGGTCCCTTTTGCTTTCTTTAAAAAGACGTACCTAAATGCAGAAATTATTAAGAAAAAAAATAGCCAAAAGAATTTGTTGGCATTTTGCTTGTAAAAATATTTTGGTTTCTGTACCAATCGCGTCGGTGGGTTTTTTCTTTCTTTGAAAACACTTTTCTAAAGTAAGTAGAAATATTTAAAAAACAAGTAAAAAAGTCTTGTTTTGCTACAATTTATGTGTAAATAACCTGTACACATAAAAGCAAATGTGACAGTAGGTAAAATGTTTGGGTAAGAAGATGTGTTTTATTGATGTATTAATGAAACTTTATTGTTTAGCACTATTTTTATTGCTTACTTTTTTATGCTACAATTATTTGACCGAGCCCAAAGAGTTAAGGCTCAGTAAGTCTTTACTTTCTGGTCTGTTACGAACCAGCTGATTTGTTTTTGTTATTAAAAAACCTGTGAAATTGATTAGTTGTTTTGTTCTGTTGCGGTTCAGTTTGATAAAATCAAGAACTTGTAAAGTAATTGTAAGTTACCGCAAAATAAATAATAAAAAATTCGTTAGTTAAATTTTATTTCTTCAAATTTATGTGCATAAAAGTTATTGAAATAAAACAATGGATGGTGCAAAACTAATAAATTTGTCATAAATGGCTACAGTTGCTACAGAAAAAGAAACTTTTACAATTTTGAAACAGAACGGCACGGAACAGAACAGAAACAGAAAGTAAAGACTAATTCTGCCTTTAACCTTACTAATTTATTGTAATTATTAAACGTAACTTTGACCTGTTATAATGACTTTATACATTTTTGCAGGCAAACTCATGTGCACATTTGGTATTTTCTAAAAAGTTATGATATACCATTAGCTAGAATAAAAATGTATGCACAGATGTTTGAAGTATGAGCAACCCAACACCGTGAATACCATTTCTATCCTGAACTAAAAAAAAATTCATTGACGTACCTCTCTTTATTCGGCACTACTTACCTATGCGAACAAATTTTTTCGGATTTAAAATTTATTTGTTCCAAGCAACGTAATAAATTAAGTTCATCCCATTTGAAAAGCATTCTACTATTACAAAACTGCCATAAAAGTATAAATTTAGAAGATTTTATTTTATAACTTGTAGAACACAAGGGAAAAAAATTAAAAATTTTTTGTGTTGCTAGAAAATTTGTAGCAGTTCTTTACCAATTCAATGTCGCTGATTTTAAAACTGCACTTTTTTTCTATCAGCTGTGATTTGCGTACAATATTTATATTTTATGAATTTTTAAAACATAAAAATCTTTAATTTTTTACAATTGTTTGATAAGATATTTGAAACTGATTTAGAGTCAAAAAGCTTCCGAATAAAAAAAGTGTAGTTTTAAAATCAGCGACATTGAATTGGTAAAGAATTGCTACAAATTTTTTATCAACACAAAAAATTTTTAATTTTGTACCTTTGCGTTATACAACTTATAAAATATATTACTAACATTTTATTTCGGATGTAAATAAATGCATTCTCTCAATTTGCTTACTCTCTGGTACTCACTAACACACAACCAAAAAAATTTTGGAAATCCCTGTTCTAAATAAACAAGATGTTGTTTGCAAGCACCAGGAGGACACACATTTGGTATACTTACACTCAAAAAATTATGTAGTTAAATTCAAAAGAAAATTCATTTGAAACAACTTAAAATTCATTTAAAAACCGGATCATTTACATTTCATTTAAAACAAATGATTTTTACATTCATTTTTAATTTTTTTATTTATTAAACAGCCTATTCCGTAAAATTGAATAGTTTTTACTTTTAAAAAATATATTTTAACCGAAAAAAATCAAACTACATAACAAAATAAATACGGAAAAACATAATTTTTTGGTAGTTTCCCTGAAGGAAACCTGGATGCAAGTGTCTCCAAGTCACCAGTTTTGTCGACCATTTTGGTGACTTCTTGGCGACATTGTCAACAAAATGTCTACAGTTTTTTTTATTTGCTTTGATGAAAAAAAAATGTATACACAACAAATAAGAGTTCTTATTAGCAGCCAAAGCGCTAATTTAAAAGGCTGAATTGTACCTCATTAATTTTTAATATTTAAAACTGTTGAATTCCTTAATTTTTTTTAATTAAACATCAAATGATAACAAAAGTTTCATTAACTATGTCTATTTCAGAAAAGTATCAACAGTGTAGACCAGAATTACTCAAACTCGCTAGTGAATCTCTGGTGACAATGTCTACATATGAAAGAACCACCTACTCAGTAGTGACAACGTCAGTAGTAGATTTCCAATGACACGCACATGTTAAATGTCTATAGTAAAAAAGCATTGTCGGGGGTATAATAAGTCACTAGTACTGGTGACAGTGTCAGTAGTGAATCAGTACTGATTCACTACTGACATTTCCTGCAGGGTTGTTTTTTGAATAACACACACAAATGTTGGAAAATAAAATTATTCGTGAAAAACCTATATTTTTATTCAATTTTAACTGTACGGAAAACGAATTTAATAACCCACAATCAGTTACTGTAATAATTTTATAAGTGTATGTGGGTTTTTGCGTGTGTTTTTATTTTGGACCATATAAACTCGATTGGATTAAATATTATGCTATAAGGAGCCCATTGAAGAAGAGTCGCTGATGAATTTTAAAAACAAATTCGTTTTCTCTTCATAAGAATAACTCCAGAGGATGATATTCCCCCGATTAGCTTGATATTGATACTTCGGGAAGATGGTACGTGTATTGTAGCTCTTGAGCCTTTCCTGGACCAGTCACGAGTTTTTTTGCAGAACAAATTCAATTTTGTTTCGTCAATCGAAATTATTTGTTTAATACTATTCTATTCAATTTGTATTTTCTCAACATCAATTCGTTTTTCCAAAAATTAATTTGGATTTTCGCAATTTCAACTTAAAAAGGTGTATATTTCAACATGTTTCCCAAGCCGTTCGTCAGTTTCGCCTGGTGAATAAAGAGAATTCATCCGGCTAAACTGCGCCAACAATATTTTACTGATTATTACAGTATTGTTATTAAACAACAGACTGATTAATTAAAGACTTAAGTTGGTAGTTATCAGTAGTGCAATTCACTAACTTTTATAAGGATAATCGTATCGTTAAAATAAATATAACGACAATTTATCGAATATGCTGTTTAGTAAAATGTTTAACGATATTCGCTGTCGTTTGAAGTCAGCTGTTAATTTAAGCAGTTTTTTATTCGTTATTTTAGCTACAATAATTTACGTTGCGTTTATTTTATCGATAAAGATTATTTAATGTTTAAAATTAAATACATTCATGCAAACATACATGATATGCATATGTATGAACAAAAACAAAATTCTAATTTACAAAAAAAGCAAATTAAAAACAAAAACAAAGTTCTGAATATAAAATTCAGAAAAAAAAATTTAAAACCGCAAATTAACTCTTCGTCTTTCTCATGAGTCTGGCCAGGCCATTTTCGATGCATTTTTAAAGAAAAATCATATGTAACACGGAGGTTTAAGAACAATTTAATTTGGTTTTATTTTATTTTCTTTTGTGCTTTTCGTTTTTTTTTTTAGCATTTTGTAGACAGAGATGTTACAAAAATACAGCTGTTTACTATCGTTAAAAAAATTACAGAATCACACTATCACTTCTGCAAGCGGATATATATGTCGACAAATATTACGATTGTCGGTTCGTTTAAAGTTAGCGAATCGCACCACAGGTGTACCTAATCCGGAATTTATCTTACTCTACGTTTCCACATGCAAGTAATTACTTGCAACTAGTGTATACGTATTATCAACGACAAATCGAGAGAACAGACGATTGGCTGAAAGTAAACAAATTGTGTGAATGTTAGTGAAAAAGTGTAAGTGGATTGAGTTTTTTTAACTTGCACTTGCATGTGAAAACGGGGAGTTCACACCAAGTCAAAACAATGTGTCTTCAAACGCAAGTGAATAGTGTTGGTAATAGAATCTGATATTTGAGTAAATATAGTAGATTATACTCCAATTCTAATTTTACTGCTCGTATACAAAAAGTGTACTTATTACTAGAGCCTTCAGTGTCAAAATGCTTACGTTTGTTTGCTTGGCAGCAAATGTTTGTTTGTAGTACGTTTGAACATTATTCATACATATGGCCCTTTCTAAACATTTTTTAATAGTAACGATTACTGTTTACATTTGTTGCTGGCATGTTGTGGTTTATTGTTCGTTTGTTACATGAGATATTTGTTGTACATATTTATTGTTGTCGTGTGTTTGTTGTTATGAATTTGTTATTTCTCTCTAATAACTTTGTTTACTTTTTTTCTAAACCTCTATTTGTGTTTGTTGTTTTTATAATAACTGCCCAGCGGGAAAAATATAAACAATTGTAATCGAAAACATATTTGGTATAATATTTGATTCCAGTATGCATTACTCTTAACGCAGAACATGTTCTAAGATTGTGATAAAAGGATTGTAATTAATTACAACGAATAATTCATCCTTTTTAATAAAAATTAGCAGACGACGTAAAGGCAGCAAAAAACGGATTTTTATTTTGAAAATATGCAAAAGGAAAACTGGAATACGAATTGTACATACGTGGTACACAGAAAAAATCATCAGTAGTTTTCTATTAATTAAAAAAATTGTTTTAAAACTATTTCAATTTAATTAATGCGATATTTTTGTTTGTTTTGTTGAAAGAAAATTAAATATATAATTTTGATTTAATTATCCTTTTAATTACTTTGAAATAAAGTCTGAATTAAAATATTAATTAAATAACAAAAATCTTAATAGATTTTTTCGTTTAAATTATTATGATTTAAACTTGTAGAATTGTTGTTTGGAAATGTCAAAATCTGAGTTATATTTAGTTAAATCAATTAACACATTGTTTGAAAAGGCAAAGTTTTTACTTTTTATTATTGTTTTCAATATAAATATGCAAAAGAAATGTTCTTGTCGACATCGTGTGACTGCCAGTTAAATTAACCGCATATCCGTTTGTACCTACATACATACTAGTTTATTTTGGCTTTTTCTTTTGTTTAAATGGTCCAAATTAATTTTTATTTTTTTTAAAGCGTAAATAAATATTTTAAAAATATTTTAGTTTTGTTTCATGCAAATATTCTACATGGTTCAAAAGATATAAGCAAAAAAGTGCATGCAGGCAACTTTTATTCAAGTTATGCTCTAGAAACAAAACGACATAGGAAAACCAGAAAGGTGTGTGGCAAATGTAAGAAGCCAATGTGTCTTGAACATTCGATCACCAATACCGAGTGCACACTATGTAGCAATAATTTAGAATATTAATTTTTCAAATAAAATAATATAATTTAAAACCACTGTAAAATGGTTTGTTGCCTTTTGTTTTGATATAAGCTGGTGTGGTACAAACGTATCCCGGGTGTGTGTTTACGTAGTTGTCGACTTTGGAAGCTCGTAGCTCCTGACCCACCGATATGAATAACCTATAAACAATTAGAAATTATTTATGTTTCCTAGATCCGAAATCTCTATTCCTGAGTTACAGCACTGCAAAGTTGCAAGTAGATACATTTGTATCCGGGTGTGTGTTCTAGGGTTAAAAATATCATTTATTGAAAAAAATAAATTTAACATTTAAAATTTTTGCAATTTTTAGTAATCTTTATAATCATTTTGGAAATAGGAGCAAAATCGACATATTGTTGTTGCATAATTATTGTGTCAGATAAAATTACATTCTCAATTCCAATGAAAGCATTATTATTCTGTCAATTACTTTTTTTCCCGCTGGGTATGTTTCCTAGTGTTTTTGTTGCTGTTGTTGGTTCGTCTCAATTTATTTGTTGAATTATTATGACAATTACAGTAATAATAATAACAATAATTTTGTCAATTTTTTTTCTTCATTATTACTGTAAATGAAGATCAAGTTGATTATTTTTTATTGTTATTTGAAGAGTTTTACATATTTACAACATCCACAAAATGTAAAAGTACCAAGTAAAAACTTCGCCTACAAATAATGTGTTAAGTAATCAGGAAAAAGTAGAAATACTACTTCCAATTCTATTGGAAGAACCAATGAATTTCACAAGGGATAATTAATTAGTCCAAAGAGATAGAGAGTAATAATTAGAAACGATAATTTAACCCGTAGGACACTACTACACGTACAATATATAGATAGGTATTGTGATATTTGAATCGCGATCCATGATCAATAATGAGCGCGTCAGTATTTACATTATTTTTGTGCTGTGCGGTTCGGTCGAATTTATTCTGCGGGAAAGCCAAAATCAGTCTGTTTAACGAATTTTTCGTTAAAGCACAAACTAAGGAAAAATGTTTTAATTTTTTTTTGTTTTGTTTTTCGTAACACGAAAATGGCTGAACGTTTAATATGTATCCCGTATTCCGCGATCTATTCATTAAAAATTTTGTACCTTCTTATGTTCCTAGTGTTTGAAAATTACCTCGTGCAGTCTGCTAAAATTTTTGATATTTACTTGTGCGTACAGTATACAAACAATTATTTTTGCATGAGTTGGGCAAAATCGTTTTGACCGATCCGAAAAATTAAAGGAACTCGGAATTTCCTGTTTTTTTTTACTTTGGACAATGAATGAACAAGGAACGGGAAAATATCTCTCTCGGCAACAAACAAAATTTGTTATTGTTTGTTTTAATTTTTGGCAATCAATTCCAAATATGTTTTAAGAATTTCGAAAATTTGTACTTGTTTTATACAACGCATACCTGCTTGCCGCTATTGGTATTGAACGGGTGACGTAATGCTAAATTATATTGCTTTGGATCACAAAAATTTAACGAAACACACGTGTGGTGGTCCAGCGAATTGCAATTGCTTAAATTTGAAAATTTTCAAAACGTTCCTATTAGGGAATCATTTAGTGGCCATAGGTCGTTCCGGAACGACACAGCTCTACGTTAGGCTTAGTTAGCAGGGAGCAACAGTAACGTTGCAGATCAGCTGCTGTATTTTGTTGTATGTTAAGCAATTATATCGATTATAGTTCGCAGTAAGATGTTACGTCTCAATCTGTAAAAAATAGATTAGTCTTACTTTATTTTAGGTAAAGTTAAGTAACTGTTACTCCCGGCTTACTGAGCCTTAATGATTAAAATTGCAAATGTGGAAATGTTGCGTTCGGGTGTGTCACAGAAACCAAATTGACCTTCTCTAGAAAATGTAAAACGCAAAAATTTTTAATTTTTTTTACTGAAGAAAGCAAACCAAAAATGTTATAATTCGAAAATTTTCACTTTCGGACAAATTGTTTGACATACCTGATTGTATTAATTTCGTTTTTAAACGAAAACGATTCAGATTGACAGGCATTGTGCTTTGAATTATTGTTTCTTGCAAAAAGCATTACTGATAGTCCATTTCGGTAGGTTTTATAAAGTAGTAGGGTATCACATGGTTCGATTTGAATGTCAATAGATATTTGCTTCTTTTACTTATGTTTAACTATTGTTGTTGTTCATTTTGTTTACAAGCATGGATAGTTCTAACTCTAGTGATCTCTTATTATTTTTTGTACACATTTCTATTATTTCTGTTGTTTTTCAAACTATTTGTTGTTGTTATTGTTTTAGAACTATCTTATTATTATGTGTTTTCGTGTTATTTATGCTAACGCACATATAACCAACTCCTAATTTATGTAAATTATTTATGATTTGTCATGTATATTATTTTAAAAGTTAATATTTATTTTTTGAAACAGTTTCGTAATTTGTAAAAAGATTTTTTTATATGAATTTTTATAAAATACATAATTCTTATGCGCTACATCGGCATTGACAAGTTGTCTGGTCGGCTGACATGATGCACAGATGCCAGAATAGCTGAATGGCTGATCGGTTGAGCTTGTGGTCGGCTTACTTGATGCTGGATCCATTGCATTAGATGCAATTCGTTTTGGTTCCGTTAAAACGTCAGTATTGAGTTTAAATTCGACTCAGATGATTTTGATACAAACCGAATACTAACTTTAAAAGTCTGTATCAATAGATCCCAAATTACGTGGGGCTAATTCTGGCAGTCGCGATCGAAAACATTCTCGTTTCGGAGAAATTTTTTTTCTTCTTCAGTCGCTTCTGAACGAATCGATATTATTTTTTCAGTGTTGTGAAAAATTAAGTTAATGCTTTAAAACACTACGGCCCTAATTTTGTAAAACACAACGCACGGCAAAGTATTATATTGAAAAGAAAAACAAATTCATAAATATTTTGTAATTTTATTGTTGCTTTGTACAGAAATTTATTTACCGTTATTATTCAATGCCACAAGCAATGAGGCGTACACTCAAAAAATTATGTAGTTAAATTCAAACGAAAATTCATTTGAAACAACTTAAAATTCATTTAAAAAACGGATCATTTACATTTCATTTAAAACAAATGATTTTTACATTAATTTTTAATTTTTTTATTTATTAAACAGCATATTCCGTAAAATTGAATTGTTTTTACTTTTAAAAAATATATTTTAACCGAAAAAAATCAAACTACATAACAAAATAAATACGGAAAAACATTATTTTTTGGTAGTTTGTTTTTTGAATAACAAACAAAAATGATGAAAAATAAAATGATTCGTAAAATAACTATATTTTTATTCAATTTTAACTGTACGGAAAACGAATTTAATAACCCACAATCAGTTACTGTAATAATTTTATAAGTGTATGAAATCTTCAAAACCAATGTAAATGTCTGTTAGAGGCAACAACAAAATTACAAAATATTTATGAATTTGTTTTTGCTGTCAATGTAATTCTTTGTCGTTGCGTTGTGTTTTACAAAATAAGGGCCTACAAAATAATATATAATTCCGGTATTTTTACATAAAAATCCCAAGATTATTAGTTTAGTAAAAATGTACAATTTTTTTTTTATCAAATACAACTATATTTAAATAAACGTGAGTCACCGTGTTAAAAATAACTTCAAAAATTATTATTAAATTACATATACTGGAAATGAATCTAATTTTTGACTGGTTACAAAAAGAAGTCGCAAGTAAATAAATGTTACATGCAATGCATTTTGTACCACAGAAAACAAAATCAGAAGATAAAGTTCGGTGTGGTCTTTTTTTCTAGTTGAATGATAATAGAACTGTTCACGCAAAAAGGTGTTAAGAACTTTAGGGGTTCTTTTGACACATATTTGTTTAAATTTATTTTATTAGATTAATACTTGCGTATATATTTAAGAAAAAATAAATTAAATATTGATTTAATAAAATAAGGGGTCGATTATCAGACGTCATTAATTTGTTTTAGAAGCTTTTTAAAATATAAGTTTTAATACATAATTCTTCCATATTACTTTAAAAGAATGCATTAAGCTGTTATATATTCTAATGAGATTAATTTTCTTTATGAATTAATTTATTTAAATACATACTTATACATAAACATTAAATTGTAATTATATGAATTTTAAAAATTGGCTTTTATATATGAAATCCCGAAAAATCCCGATCCGTCCGAGGATCCCGTTTTTTAATTAAAAATCCCGAAAACCGGGTTTCAAAAAACCTGGTCCCATTTGGCATCCCTTATATGTAGCATAAACATTTTTACTTTGTAATGGTCCCTGCACGATAGTTTTGTAACTACAAATTACTTTTAATGCCCATATTTTCTACAATCAGATATCTGGTCATATTCGTGCCTGACAGTTATCTTCACCTATCTGATAACACGATTTTGGTAATTGCAACGTTAATTTTGCCTACGTGAATTTACTATCGAAAATTTATAGTGTATTACACTTTAACCCGTAGGAAAAAAATACGATTTAATATTATGAAAACCATTGGGGTATTCACAAGTTGTGCTACCATGTTATATTGTCATAATGTTTTAACATTTTACAATGGTTTAAAAAAATTGTTGTTGCTTTGTAAACAAACAGTGTCTTAAATTAATAGAACTTTGGTTGGTATGTTTATTGTGCTGTCGTAATTAATCAGAAGACACCTGAGCTGAGCGGCTGAGCCGAACCGCATTAGTTTTTGTAGCCGTCGCCGTTGATGGTATAGTTTTACCCGGCTAATATCCGATTTTAACCTGCTGCTAGCAATTTTTGCAACAAAACACTTGCGGCGTCAAATAAGATCGCCTTAGGACTCCGATGTTTGGTAAACAAACAAAATAAAATTTATTTGTGGCTTGCGTCCGAAAAATGGAAAATAGTCATAAAAGATCTAATTTAATTTATTAATTCGTGGATTAGAATTAAACAATATTTTTATTTTTGGTAAATATTTATTTTTTATAGTTGTTTTAAATCTTTAAAGCTGACTTAAATTCAAAATAGCACATTAAATTATGAGGGGTTGTTCACAACAGTCGTATATTTTCATGTTTTTATTTTAAGACATGACTTTATGACACCTTGTGAATACCCCACATATGTATTTATACACGGAAAAGATCTTCTTGTAAAAATTACGGACATAAGTGGTGTAGGGTATGATATGATAAGGCTTCCCCTACTTTACTTTTTTTTTTGTTATTTATATAATAATATGTTGTATACAGTACATAACTGTTCTAATAATAATAATAATAATTTATTTCATATGAAATAAATTTTAAGCGTTTTTTAATTAAAAATTATCTTTTTATTTGTTGTGACATATGAAATGACATTCATTATGTTAGATCGTATTATTTTAATGATAATTATTAGTGATTTGTGTGTTGAAATAACTTGTGGGTTCCACCCGTAATCGCTGTTAAATACTGCATAACGAAGTTTATAAATATATAAAATCCAAAATGACTTAATGGAAATTAAAATTTTCGAAAAAACAGAAAAATATTTTTCATGGGACAAATGAATATAAATTATCCAGTATTTAATGCAATTAATTAATAGCGGTGACTTTTTTTTAAAGATTTTTAGGTTTGGGCAATTAATAAAATTTATAATTTTTATGTTTAGTTTTTATTACATTCTTTAACTTCTTATAGAGTAGAAATATGAAAACCTCTTATTAACCCTTTCGACCCCGAAGTGGCCAGTGGGCAATTTCAACAGTTTGTCGTCTTTTTGCACCCACCAGCTTTGATTTATATTTTGTGTGCATTTTTCCGAGTCGTCTTTTAAAAGGTAAATTGTTTAAAAGTTATTATTCAGCTGTGTACATTTAATAAAATAATTATCAAAATAAGTTTGTGTTTTATATATTGTTTTAAAAGTTATGTTTTTCTGAAAAATACATGTTGCTTGCAGACAACTTTGGGCCATAGTGATAATAAAAAATGTTTGTTTTAGTTATGATATTCTAGTTCCCTTGAGCATACACTTGTAATTTGAAATCGTTAACTGCTATTGCGATTTATTGAACACCTATTGTACGATTTCAAGCCAGTATCGCTAATGTTAAGCGTTTTGCGATTATCAGAATAATATTTTTATTCATTTAAAAAATATATTTTTTTTTGTCAAAAACTAAAAAAGGGCTTTGACGATTTTTGAAATTGAATTTGGTGAAAAAAGTAAAAATAAATCTGACAATCCTGCTTGCAATTTAAGTTAAAAATAAATGGAGAGAGGGAATGAGAAAGAAGATATTTCTTTTATATGTAACGCAGTGTTGCCACTACGTGGGCAATTACCCGAATTGGGTGTAATTTTTACTCTTGTGGGTAAACCTAAGATAATTTCTTTTAGGTGTAGGTCAGATGTTAATAAAGTTTTTTCCTTTTAAAATACTAAAGTGGATTACAGACTATCGGATTAAAGTGACAGTCAAAAATTTCGTGAGTTAACTGACGGAAATTATCACCCAATATATTTTTGCAGTGATTAGGGGAATCGATAATGTACCGAATGCTAGTCTGAACTTATTTCCTCACTGATGAGAGAGAGCGTGAGAGAACAAGATTGAGCAACTCTAAAATATACCGAATATCCTAAAATTTCAAATTCATACCTACAAGATCTTTTTAGCAGAAAAAGAACCGACAATTTCTAAAGGTATTTTCTATTAAATTTTCAAAATAGTTCATCCTCGCTGGATAAAGCAACCCAATAAAAAGTTGAGCTTCAAAGAAAGCAGGTTTGTAAGGGAGAAATGTAAGAGTCTCGCTTGCAATATCGCTTACGGAAGGCATGAATTTTATATGGTGAGTTCCCACTTTTAAGCAATATATTTTTGACACAAAAACCGTTTGAATAAAGCGCTTGAATAAAGTATATAAAAACTGGTGATCGTAGCTATCAACTTTACACACTGAATGTTTTTATACAGTAATTTTTTAGTATTATCCCTTACAAACCTGCTTCGTAGTACGGGAATTCCGTGGCACTGGAAATTTAATTTTTTTTTTGTATTTTTTATACTTTACTGCATTTCTGTATGTCTTATAGCGTAGCGCATAATTGTGCTATTATTTTTTTAAATGTACCAATAGTGCTTCGCAAAATGATAAAATATTTTACTGGGAAGTGCAAAATATTTCTATAAAATTTAACTCTTTTCATCATTTCCCTTTCATCGGTATGTATGTACATTTTACTGACAATCCTTTTCATTAATTTATTTTGACTTCACTTGACTACATTTCTAAGAACTATTTCAAAGCATAATATTTCTTTATTTGAAAATCATTTGGCAGTTGGCAATTATAGTTTTGCTCCCTCTCTCCTACTCTTCGGTACTATTTCTAAATACTATGACAAAACATTTAATGACGTTAAAAGGAAATCGAGTTCATTACAATCATTTATTTCATTTTGACCATTTGAAATTGAATTGAATCAAACTAAGTGCGAAAAATCATTTTTCACTCTCAAGAAATTTTAAACAGGATCTGTAATGGTCCTGCCACACACACACTCATATAAAACAAACATGACAATAAAAGGGGATGCTTAAGTTTTCCTGTCAAAGCTTAAATGTTGGTAAAATATTGTAAATGATTTTGTAGATGGTTGTGGCAAAAGAAAATAAAATAATGCTGGAAATAACCCTCACTATGAAGTAACTCCTATGGTTTCTTACCCATAGTCATCATCTTGGCCTTTAGTTCTGCTACTATTTTAAACTACCACTTTGTAGTATCAGTAATTAAAATTGATGACTTTCTAGGGAGACTAAGAACAGAGCACACTTGCCAAAACTCACAAAATATTTAAGGGAAAATTGTTTTTAATACCCTGTGCCAGCAAGAGTGGTTATATTAAATCTCTCATTTTGTATGTAACACTTATTAATATCCATGTAAGATCCAATTTACTATACGTGACCTTCTCCGAGAAAAGGGGCCCAGTGTGTAAAAATTAAATTTTGAAAAAAAATAATTTCATCTTATTCTACACCCTTTTAGGTACCAGAATCCACTCTTAAGTCCAAACTCGTTTTTTGACCCACTAGGTCCCTTTTTCTCGGAAAAGGTCCGATATGCATATTCTTGTTTCTGGTAAAATTTATCTTGATCAGTTCGTCTGAATTAGCTTTAGCTCTCAACCTGCCCTTGTAAAAAAAATTTGAAGTTTTAAAAGCTCTTTAAACAACATATGATTATAAATAATAAAATTTAAAGTACAATTGTCAAAAGTTTTGAAGCAAAAGGTCTTACAGGACCACAAATTAGCATTCAGTTTTTTTTTCATTAGTCCCTTATCAGGCATATGAAGCACACTGCCGGAAAATACCAGAAGTGTTAAAAAAATTTAAATCATGAAATTTTTTAATTATCCTTGGGCAGGATTTGAATCATTGACTGTCACTTTCAAAACACGTCCCATTAACCTTTAAGTCACCCTTGTGTAAAAAACCACACAAATATAATCAATTTTACACGATAAACAAAAAATTGTTGAGGTACACTAAAGAATCTTCTTGACTTTATTGGAAATAAAAATTAAGTACAGAAAACACATTTTTTGATTAAAAATTTTTTTAGTCAAAAACTATTTCAGAACATACGTTAGTTACCCTCGTGTGTGGTCTTCCACATATATTAAGTTTGTATGTCATTTGCACTAGAGGCAAAATTTTCGTTCAGCAAGTATGAATATGTTTGATGTGGTTGCGAACTGCATGCAATGCATGTTTTAAAAAGTGAGTGCTTTTATAACATACACAAAGATTTTTTGTTTTGTTGTTGATCACCACCGGGATAATTACATAATTTACATTACGTAAGTCATGACTTTGATTACAAACATACTGTATAGCCACAGTTAATTATACAGACATTGCATATGTGTAAAAAACCACACACGAGGGTTTCTAACGTAAGTTTTGTTTAGGGTTAAGAGTTTTCTTGTCCAGAATAATTCCAAGATATTTTGCATCCTTTGCCAGCGTTAAATAAGTGTTGTTTTTGATAACAGGCTGAATGTCAGGTACCACCGTTTTGAGATAAATTGTTCAATCTTTCGGAATTAACAATGTCACGGGGCTTCAGCCCCTTCGAAAAGGTGCCTAAGGCCGCCCTGTGTCTTTTATATGGCATACTCGTATGACTTCCAACATTGAATAGAGGGACTCACTAAGGCTGGCTGGTATTACGGGGCCTTCCCGCCCTGAATGTGGTAGGGAAAGAGACTGCGATGACCTGGGCAATTAGCCTTAAATAAACCTAACAGTAGAGTGGAAATAACTGCGGATACTGCAATATTATGAACTCGATGATATCGACCTGGGGGGTTGATCAAACCTCCCTAGTTTTGGTTCACGATCGTCGTTACAGAACGCCGATACCAAAATGGTGATCCACGAAAGAGGAGAAGGATGAACTTCTACACGGATGGTTCTTAGCTACGAGAAGGAGAGGTATTATGAATATACTCAAGGAAGCTAGAACCTATTAATTGCTAACACATCCGGATCACTGAGGCATTTTCCAGGTGGATATACTGGCGGTCAATAAAGTCCTTGACTGGCTCAGACTGTGCCGACATCTGCTGTGGATATTTATACTGATAGTTTTGCCACTATTATGACCATAGATTCCCCCTCCCTGGGATCGAAAACCGCCCTTGACTCAGCTGTTGAAGAGATGGCAGAGCTGTTTAAAATCGGGAAATTATGGATGCCACGGCCCAGGGTAAGGTTGCCAGCCGGCCTGGAATGGCCTGGATTTTCCAGTTTTTTTTTGGGTGTTGTCCAGGTTCCAGCTAAAAAATCTTTATTTAAATTTGAAAAATTACTCATTTATTAATTATATTTTTTTATAATTAAATTATTATTTTGAATAAAACAAATTCCTATACTAAGAAAAAATTGTAGGGAAAACATTTCTTATTTGCCTACAGACTTACGTTTAAAAGGATACGGTCCAGTTTTCCGATAAAAATAATGTACACTCTAGCACTCCTTTTTGTGCAAGGATTTATGATATTGATGAAAGTGGCAAATAAAATTTTACTTTCAAATGAGATATTGTCCAGTTGTTTGACTTTTGGTATCTGTCAACCCTAGCCCAGGGATTAGCTGGAAAAAATTGGCGCGGATGAGCTTGCTAGACTTGGCACAACATTACGGATTTCACTGAAAGACGTTTGGGTGCCTCTGTTCTCCTGCAAACTCCTACTTCGGTGATATTGCTAATGACAGATGTGCCGTAAATACTTGATGCAGAATGTCAGGCATTTGCGGCCCCGAATTGATGAAGGGAGACACATGCCTCTACTATGGAAAACTAAAACGGACGGAAGATTTTTGTTATTCTGTACACTGGTCATTATGATTACTGCCGCAGCTGCGACGACGAAAATGAGGAGGAGGACGTGGAGCACATTCGATCTCACCATCCCGCAGTGGCAAGAAGCAGAATAGCTGAAATGGGATCTGTCACCTTGAACCTGCCTTTGAACTACGGTGGTGGTTTTCTTTCGAGGAACTCCATGATGTCATAGCTAACAAATGTGTCTAAGAGTGCTATATGACTACTGACTACCATTTCTTTCTAACCTAAAGCCGCCATGTAGAATTTTGCGTATAGTTAAAAGTTATTTGTGTTTTATCCCAATTGTAATATCGTGAGAATAATCCTGCAGCCACAGGATTCTACAAACCTAAGAACTAGATTACGACCCGGAGTTTCAGAGTAGTGGGAAGAGAATCCCTCCTTGTAAAGTTCCCCTATTAGCAAAGCGTGTGATAGTTGAGGACCCGAGGAAAGAGGTTATAAGTTTTAAAAATGAGTAGATCCATAAATTAGCTCCAAAAGTTGATAAGGCCGCAGTTATTGCATCTGAGTGTTATAAATAAATAAAAGTTGATTCGATATCCAAGAAAGAATGATAGAAATTTTGGTCGAAAGCAGCGTTTAAAAAACTGCAGTCAAAGTAGAAAAACTGTCATTTCTTCCACTTCTTCATTTGTCATTGGCCAAAAAAAGAACCGTTTTTTTCATTAAATGAAAACCGTCGCTGTGAAACGAACTCAAAAAGAAAAGTTGTGCACAAGTTTTCGTATTTTGTTAGACAGTTTTTGGTTTCGACTGCAGTTTTTCACAATAGCTTTATTCGCTTTAGGGATACAAACCGCTCTTTTGTCCCCCCTAGGTGGAATGTAACCCAACTGAGGGCATTGATTAAAAACCTTCAACTTAAAAAATTATTCCGACTTTTCAATTATTCTTGTCAAATGGACTAACGCGTAAAACAAATAGCTGTATTTAAAATTATAAGATTCGATGAGAAATTTTTTTTTTCATTCTGTAAACATGTTTGTCGATAGAGAGATTCAAAGGATCATCACCGCCGAATGTAGATTTCTTTACTTGTTTTTGTTCAATAAGAAAACTATTTCACAATTTGAAATTCTAACAAATATTTTGTATAATAAATTAACCAACAGAATTCTATTACTTTAAAATTTATTGTAAATAAACATAAATATTCCGTCTTTCTATAAGCACTACGAAGAAAAATTTTAAAGAATTCTTTTCATCTCAAACCGCTATCATTTTTTTTATTTGGTTAAATGGCAATTGAAATAGGAATTTATAGCTATTTTTTAAATTTAAATTTCCATGAAATTTATAAAATCACTTCTTATAAATGCTGGCATAAATTGTAATTAAGATTCACTTATTTGTCATTTAACGACAATTGAAACAAGTCGGCTTTATTAAATTTCTACAATCTGGGTTATTTTTTGTTTTTCTTTTAAAATTCTTTTAATAAATTTTTTTTTATTGACATTTCTAGCAAATAGTAGAATGACACCATTTGTTGCCATGAAACAAGTGAAAAGTTAATTGAACATGAGTAAAAAAATATAGACAAAAAAAAATTAATTTTTATTAAATCAAAGTGTGCTTGGAAGGCAACAGTGAACGAAAGCTGGGATGGTAGATGTGTATTGATTGCAAGACTTCTGGATGTGACATTTGGGTAAACGTGGCACCACAAATATCTATACATTTATGAGTTTTGATTATAATTAAAAATGATATTCACAACCATTTGACAAGCGTGTATCCAAATGATGGAGGAGGTGGTCATGAGCTGCCTTTGTTTACTCGATTGGAGGCTTTACCGACTGAATTTTTACTATGTGACCCCTTTTCCCCCTGAACTGAAGGCTGGATCCGCCTTTTGCATAGAATAACCAAAGGCTTAACTTATAGATATGATTGAAGTATCCATAATATGAAGGAAAAATTTCCTTTTAAAAAAAATGTGGTATTGAAAGATATATTTTCTTTGCATTTAGTGCAAAAACTATTAGTATATATTAAGTTTCACAAAAAAAAATCCAATAGAAAATTAGACATTCTAATAATTTTAAAACTTAACTCAAGCTGTTTTATGTGTACAACAGGTCAGCTTAAAAGCTTGTTACTTCCACAAGTTTAAATTTTAACTTTTCAAGTTTTCATAAAATATTTCCTGCTTTATAATTCCTTACCCAACATGAAACCAGCAATCATACACATTAAATCATTTTTTACGGTGAAACTCACAAAAAAAAAAGAAGAAAACACTGGGAGAAGAATAATAAACCACATGACAGATGGTTAACAAAATATGACATTTGACTACATTCTTAACATACCAAAGTGACAGACATTCTTTAAAATTTCCATTCTCAATCTACACACACACATACACCAATACAATTTACAATTGAAAAATGCGAACGCAAAATGTATTCATTCGACTTTGAATAATGACTGACTGACTGACTGACTGTATTACAAAAAATGTGTTAAATAATAATAAATGAGCAGGAGGCATTGTATGCCACACTTTAAAGCGATTTCACGCCAATATGTAGGAAAAACTATTGTTGCAACTGCTACTTGTTTAAGTAAAATTAAAATATACAAATCATGCAATTTTACATTTCTGCATACAAATAGTTTTGTTTTTGGCACTACATCAACAATTAATTAATTTAAAATTCACACAGATACACAAACACAGAAACATATTGGCTGTTTAATTAAATTCTTGCCGTTTAACAGAAGAGAACTTGATTTGTGAATTTAAAAAAAAAATACAAATATGTAAGACAAAAAATTTTTATAAGTAGAAACTATACAGATAAAATTAATAACACTTCAATTAACGTATTCACAGAAAAAATGTTTGCAAAAAATTATTCAATTAAATAATTAATTGGTGTACATTAATTATTTAATTTTTTGTTTGCTGCAATTAATTTTTTTAATCAAAACTCAAAGATTAAAATTTTTATTTTCAATTAAGGCAAATTAATTTTAACAATTAAAAAATGGTTTCAAAGAACATTATTTTAATTAAATGAAAAAATTTTAGTGAACATTTTTTCTGTGTAAATTTTATCGCCAATGATGCGGATTTTTTTATGGACACTTGCTAAATATTGAACCGATTTAAATCCTATTTCCCATTTGCGAAAGAATTTTTTCTTTCGTTCAAATACACTAAAAAAAAACAAAATTTTTAGAATTTGTTTTTGTTTAAAATGAAATTGTTCGAAAGAAAGAATTCTTTCGCCCATCGAAAAATTGGTTATTAATTACTTTTGAATATTATATATGTAAATATTCACAGAAAGAATAAACTCGTACGAATATTTCCTACCTACTTTTGGTACGAGAAGTACTTGAAAACTTAAGTACAATAGTACTTTAAGCAATCCAAAAAGGGGTTACCTTCGAAAACCAATGGCAGAATTTCTTAAAATAAGTATATAATTCGAAAGTGGTCAGCGAATCAAATTCAAATTTATAAAGCTTTCTTGCAATTGTCCAATTCCCTCCATATTTCTTAGACTTTTTTGCTAAAGTTATGCTTTGGTTAACATTGAAGTTATATAGAAGTATATACATTGAACATTGATTCATTGAGCACATTCGGAAACTTAAATTGGTTAATAAAGGTTTATTTTTGAGTTGGCATCACTGCTTTTTTTTATTTTTTAACAGCTGATAGTTGCTTTTTGTTTGGCTTGCTTTAAAATTTCTTTATGAATCGACTTACACCAGAGCGTGTTCAAATTGTTGAAATTTTTAATCAAAATAATTCGGCGAATGGGCTGAAGAACAAATTAATGTTGATTTTGAATTTCCATTAAAAACTTTATTTTCCAAATAAGCCCATTTCTGGTTGAATGGGTACGTAAATAAGCATTTAGAGTGAGGAGAATCCACAAGCTTTTGTCGAAACACCATCAACAGAAAATTACTGTTTGGTGCGCTTTATGGGCCGACGGAGTCATTGGCCCTTAAATCTTCAAAAACAATGATAGTGAGAATGCGAAAAGTTGTTGAAAATTGGTGCTCCAGATTGAGCCTTCTACGTGCCACCCGTTACGGCCACATGGCAGAAATCATATTTAAACATTAATTTAATTTTATTGATATTAAAAATATATTTCCTTATGTTACTATGATTTAAACTTGCGTCACTCTATAATAAACAACATTTATAATAAAAATAACTTATAAAAAGAAATAATTCTTACATTAAATTTTTAAATCTATCTTGATTGTGGTCGTGTCATTCTGTATGCAAGCATACTCGTGTGCTTGTAAAAGTTTGTCGTAGAAACAACAACAACACGAAAAAGTAAGGAAAAACTGTTTGCCTGTTTTGCGTAGAAACAACAACAGCACTACGAAAAAGAAAAACACACTTTATTTTAATGTTTAAAAAAGTAAAACAAGAAGAAAAATTCCCGGATTCTATTTGTTAAAATTATCTGATTAAATACAGAAAATGTTCAAAGTAGAAAATATCAGGCATTCCCAATCCCAGCGGGAAAAAGAAGGATTACGGATGCCTTCTAGAAGGCCTCTGTACCCATTCTTTTGGATGTACAAGGCCTGCTCGCTCCATTCCATACTCATATCTTTTTTACACACGTTGTCATAGCGAAGAAGACCTTCCGTTATTGCTTCTTCAGCAGGTACATAAGAATGGTAGCGAGATCAAAAAAAAAATTATATTGCTTTTGCTTGTGCAAAAAAAAAACAATACAAAAAATGATACTCCTTCTCTACTCCCTTCTCATAGAAGCGAGTGTGGACGTGTATCTTGTCTTTTATACCAAAGAGGCGAATGCTCTATGAGGCATTCTTTAGCAGTTAGCTAAGAATAGTTATTGAATCAAACAAATTTTTAAGCAGGCCTATAAAAAGGCCTAAAGTAAGAAGGTCTTCTGAGTATTCTGGCTGGGATTGTTCTTCTGTAAACAAAGGGGGGAATACAATACATACAATACATATAACGGAAAGTTAATAATAATATAATCTCTCTCTCTCTCTATGGTTCTTAGAGGTATGTGTCTATGTTGAGCTCGCTTTAGAATTATTTCAAGTACAAATTGCTTGGACTAAACCAACTTAGAAATTCTTGAATCAAGCACAAATTGGGATTAATTTTTATCATACTTTTTCATTAAGTCCATCCTGATTTCAGATTATTTTAAGTAATAGGCACTCGAATAATCCGTACTTGAATCAAGCATTATTTCTGTACTTGTTAAGTACAGAACGCTAAAGTACGCTTTAGCTTTAGTTATGTAGGGATTAATTAATTTTTATCTTCAGTGTTTTATATGAAAAGCATTTGGGGTCTTTTTTGGGGTCTACTAAAATGTGGTCCGAGGGCCAATATTTGTATCTGTCACATTCATCACCACAAACGCAAGATACTTTCTCTACTATTGTGGTGTGGTTGGTATAACGAGTTAAAAAAGTAAAACTCTATCCATAACCTCCATGCCTTGCTGGAACGAGCGTCTCTATTAACGAAACAAATCAAAATAGACAACGATTTCAAACGTAGACGTTCGCATAGAATTTTATATGGAAATTATTTTTAAAACTGTGTGTTTTTCGTATAAATTTTCTATGCGAACGGTAACGTTCGAAATCGTTGAACTGGCAGTTAATGTATTTCTAGTTTAAATGAAGTAAAGCAGGAAATTCTTAATAAAGTTACAAAGAATTCACATCTGTCGATAGAAACAGCTAGAAGTTTTTTGTGCTGCCAATACATTGCGGCAGTCGAACTGTTTTTAATATACAATTGAAGTATTTTCAATTTAATTTATTTCAATTTTTTAATTTATTTATTCAAATTGATTTAAAATGCGTAAATGTGAGAAAATGCAAGCAAAATAATAGAATACTAAACATTCATTTAAAATATAAACAAACTTGTAAGATCATCAGACAGACAGACAGACAAATAGACAGTTGAAAGGACAGAATTTTATATTTTTTTGCATGTTAAGTTTGCCTACAAAATTTATGCAATTTTTCAGATATAATCATTATTATTTGCCGGTTTTATTTTAATATTTTGTTTTTTTTTGCAATTTTTCTCGGACATTTGAAGTTGTAAAAAATATTTTATTCCGCATTCCATAGTGTTAAAGATATACGTAGGAAAATATCAAAATAAGGGAAATACAATGATTTAAAGGTACCCTTTATTTAAGAAAACTAAAAAAAAACTTTCTTTTTTTTAAAGTTTAAAGTTGTTTTAAGTTTTGAAACATAGTAAATTTTTTAAAGTACAATTTTTTTGGTGGAGAAAAGATTTATCGTTTCTAAACAGTGTTCGAAAATAAACAGAACATTATTTAGACATCGTTTCTGGGTATTGGGCTCACGCACCCATCTTTTTCCTATAGTGTTTGTGTAGACGAACACAACCCCTAATACCATTCGTAACTATTTTCAAGAAAGAGCCTAATATTATATACCCAGTAAAAACTTCGCCTACAAAATAATGTGTTGAGTAGTGTTCTGTTCTTCGTTAAAAAAAAGAACAGTTACTATATTTTAATGTGCTTTATTGTTTCTTTTTTTACATTGATGATGAAATGAACAAACAAACCTAACACAACCGCTAATACCATTCGTAACTATTTTCAAGAAAGAGCCGAATATTATATACCCAGAAAAAACTTCGCCTACAAAATAATGTGTTGAGTAGTGTTCTGTTCTTCGTTAAAAACAAAGCAGTTACTATACTTTAATGTGCTTTAATGTTTCTTTTTTTACATTGATGATGAAATGAACAAACAAACCTTTTAAGCAACGACCGCAGCACGAACAGCTTGTGTGTGTATTGCATACATGTTTTGTTTGTGCACAAATATTTTGCTGGCATTGTGTTTTTTTTTTCGTTTGTATATTTTTTTTTTTTTATAAAATGTTTGGTTTTTTCTACCAGAAAAAAGGGCGCTACGCTCAACAGAAACGAACAAACATTAATTTATCAATAAATTTTAATTAATTTCATGTTTTAAAATTCCTTTCTTCATAAAACAAATTTTATAAAAATTTAATTTGATGAACTTCAGCCTACCTAAAATACCGAAATTTGGATTATATTTTTTTTATTCACCAAATTCATAGAAGTAAGCAAATAATTTGTTGATGTTCTACACAGAAAAAATTAAAAATTGTCTCTAATCACCAAATTCATTCCAAAATCTTAGAATCAAGCAAACCCATTTGTTGATTATGCACCTATTACCAAAAAATTTCTTAGTGATTTTTTTTTTCAATAAATGATATTTTTAATTTTAATTAAAAAAATGATCAAACAACTTTCCCGTTTTAAAGAATGTGTTGATTGATTTTAATAGTTTCCAACAACAATTTCACAAGTTTGAATTATTTGATTTTAAATTAAATAATTTTTTGTTATTTAATTAATAGTTTAATTTTAAACCAACTCAAAAAATAATATTTTTAATTTTCTTTCAACAAAAAAAAAAATAATTGATTCATTTATCACATTAATTAAATTTAAATAAAGGGTCCGCCAAATAACTTTTTTTTTTTTTGAAAATTCCATAAAAAAAACTACTGAATATTTTCTTAAATTTCTTTTTTTATTTGAAAGTAAAATCCTTCCGGTTAATAATGGAAAATAATTTCATTCAAATGGCTGCCTCGGCTGGTCCAATTTTTAAGCACATTATCGATTGTGTGCAGCTGTATTTCACCAATGGCTTCCCGAATATTGTCCTTTAAAGCGTTAATTGGCTTGTCGGCGTAACACTTATCTTTGACGGCACCCCACAATAATAATAGTCCAACGGTGTCAAATCGCAGCACCGAGGTGGCCAAACGACATCAGCTCTGCGGCTGATAATGCGATCATCAAAAACAGGGCGCAAAACATCGAGTGTAGCTTCGGCTGTGTGGCACGTAGCGCCGTCCTATTGAAACCAAATGTTGCCAATATCCTCCTCTGCAATTTTTGTGAACAAAAATTCGTTCAACATGGCCCGATAACGATCGCCATTGACTGTAACGGCCACTCCTTGCTCATTTTCGAAAAATGGCCCAATTATGCCTATGGACCAAAATCCGCACCAAAAAGTGACTCGTTTTGGGTGCATCGGCTTTTCAATGTAAGCTACTTTTTAAATAATTTTTTTAATTGATAAAAAAAACTACAAATAATTGTTTCTGTGCAGATTACTAAAAATAGTAAAAATTTAAAATTTTGTATATTTTTTTTGCTAATAAATGAATTTCATTTAAAAATATTTTCAAAAAACTGTTCCGTTTCGAACAATGTGTTAATTAATTTTTTTTTATATAAAGCTCGGGTTTTGACAATTCCCAAAAACAATTTTACAAGATTATTTATTTTATTTTTATTTATTTAATACGAGTTACAAATACAGTTACAAATTATATTCTAACTGAATTAACCGAGCAATAGTAACGTAGACCTTTAGCCTGTTGTAGTGAAACAGGCCAGAGTCTCTGGCGGGAATCGAACCCGCAACCTCCGCACTGATAGACTAGCTCACTACTAACTAGCCTACCGGGGCACCCTCTACAAGTTTAAATTAATTTATATTAAACGAGAAAATCAATTAAGATTTTTTGTTGTTTAAATAATATTTTGATTTAAAATTAATTTTAAAACATCTTAAATTTTAATTAAATTAAATTTTTATTTAAATTATCTTTCAACAAAAAAAAAATAATTGATTTAATTAGCACATTAAAAAAAACGAAAAACTTTAAAAAAAAATGTATAAAGTTATAAAAACTGCTGATAATTTTTTCTTTGCAATCTTTGATACACTTCCTAGGGTGGGAGCTGCATCACAAGAACCCTGATTTGAGATATAAACACGACAAAATACCAAATTCTTTATTCAATTACTAAGCGTAGGAATATGCTGTCTTTGATTCTCCTAAAATTTATTACAAGTACTGATATTAAGATAAAATTTGGTCCAATTTATATATGTGACGTGCTCCGAGAAAAGCGACCTAGCGTGTGAAAATTAAGTTTGGAGAAAAACGCATTCATCTTATTCTACACCCTTTTAGGTATCAGAATTCACTCTTAAGTCCAAACACTCCTTGCCTTTTCTTGGAGAAGATCACATATGTATATATGGCTTGAAATTTGTAAAATAAATCACAAATTTTAAAATTGAAATATTAGATCTGTTACAAATAATTTACCATTGGCCTTATATGCAGACCACTCTTGAAAGGCTCTTTACTACGCCTTAAACCATTACAATATCGGCGATATGCTAAAATATATTTTGAGTAATATTTGTTTTAATGAATATAATGAAAATCGGATTAATAATAATAATTTACCCTCAGGTGTATACTTAAAAGTCAGGTATTTGTCATAAAAGGAATATTTTATACCAAACGAACTCCGAAAATTTCAATGTATTGAATATTTTCAATTTTACATTTATTTTAAACCGTCCTTATGCTGAACATACCATCCCTCTCACTATACAAATTTAATGAAGAAAAATTGTGACAAACAATATACAATTGATATTAATGCTGCATCACATTAACAAGACAATGATGATTGTGCATTTACAATGTCATATTGATGTAATTATTAAAGGAAAAAAGTAATAATAAACGGCGTAAACTGAGAATAAAATTAACAGCGAAAAAAAAACAATTACGACTATGAATACGTGAAGACAGACAAATGGTAGAGTGTCATACATATTAATGGGTAAATATAGTATATTTTATGGCATTCTCGCTATTATGATTGATAAAGTTATCAAGATAAATTCAATCAATAAATCAATGTACATAATGCAACGGCCTGACAGCAGAAAATTTTTAATTAAGCGCATCTAGGGAACGGGGGTTGGACGACACCGGAGAATTGTGTTTTTAATATGCAAACGTAAGTAATTTAAATTAAAACCAGATATAAATTCAATGAACTTGATATGAAATGGATTTAAATCAGTTGACAATGTCATTTCAAACAAACGAATGTATTAATATTGTTTAGGGGGATTCGTAAAGAGGAATGTCTTTTCGAGATGGTTTGAAATAATTAGGGATTGGCTATTTAAAATTGAATTTTCTGAGTAAATATACATTAATACTGTATCCTTGAGTTATTTTAAGTCAATTTAGCCATTTCGTCTGTTGAAAACACACCGACTTCAAAAGAACTCAACCGGGAAGAAATATTTTGATGTTAAATTGTTTGTTATTCTGCAAGAGCGCCCAATAAAAATTTTTATCATTTTGCGAAGCACTAATGGTTTATTTTAAAAAATAAGCGCACAATTATGCGCTTCACAATCAGGCATGCAGAGATACAGTAAAGTAAGTGAAAAAAATCTCAACAACTTTTATAAAAAAAATAACATTTTAAGTGACACGACATTCCCTTACTACGAAGCGGGTTTGTAAGGGAAAATACTAAAAAATAACTGTAGCAAAATATTCAGTGTGTGAAGCTGATCGTTGCATCCAACAATTTTTATATGCGTTCAATAAAGCGATCTATGTATGTGTCAAAAATGTATTGCTTTAAAGTAGGAACTCACCATATAAAGTTCATGTCTTCCGTAAGCGGTATGGTAAGCAAAACTTTTATATTTCTCCCTTACAAGTCTGTTTCGTTGGAAACTAAATTTTTTATTGGCTGATCTCGTTTTAAGTTCACTCCTCAAAAAATCGAATTCTCTTTGGAAGGTAGCATACAGTTCGCATAGCCGAGTATAGCATACAACCTTGTTAGTTTCACTTTGTATAGAGATTTTAAATTGCTTGTTAATCAGGTGTGATAGGGGTCTGACATCAATACATTCCATATCAGTAGGATACAAGTAAATTGAAGAATGTGAATAAAACGGTTTTAAAGCTCTAAATACAAATTCGATTTCTGGTCTTTTCTATCGGGCTTAGATTTTTTAATATGCTTGATGTCTAACAAACACGTTTGTTTTATTTTTTTTGCGATCGGGTTAGAGAAGAAAGAGGGCTTCAATGAACTATAGCCTGATTAAAATATCAAAATTTGGTATACAGTATTTTTGCCTTAACTGCCTTTTGTTTAATTGCACTTTTAACTTAACTGCACAAAATTAATAATTTTTCTCATTATTCTTTAAAATCCACTTTCCATACCTGCACATGTGAGATAAACGCCTTAAATTTTTGACATTTTAAAACTTTTTTCATACAAAAAAAAAACAAAGCCATATTAAGGTATTTTATTTTAAATCACACATTTTAATCAAAAAGTTTCTCGACGCGAGAGTTTCAGATAATGGTCAAAGTCAGAGTTATTTTATTAACCTGTTTATGGTTTTTATTCCAAATTTTTATATTTTAATCAGGCTAAAGTTCATCAAATTTAATCTTCATTAAATTATTTTTTCAAATAAAGAAATTTTACAATTCTCAAATTGGGAAAGAACACGAAAAGTGCATATATGAAAGAAATAACTTTTACTCCAAACTAATAAAAAAAAGCAAATTTTTTTCTGCTGGCTTAAAATTTCTTTTGGAAACTTTAAATTCTATGGTCAGTTATAGAATTTTCTTAGCCACTACTTCACATGATTTAACAAGCATCAAGACATGCGTGTACATATTTTTTATTACACACTTTTTGAAAGTATTAATTTAACAGTCAGTCAGAACTGCCGTCTGTCCGTCTGTCGGTCATTAATGTTTTGTTGGATTTGCAAGAAAATTACCATTAAAATTGATAACTTATGGTGTTGTGTCTTAGTTATTTACCCCAGCCTGGACGTACGAACAAAAAAAAAAACCAAATTGCTATGAATATAGATAAAGCAGACATCAAAGCTACTGTGAGCTATTTTTTTTTCTTTCTTTGCAAACTCTTGGTTAACAGAAGTTTTTATATTTTCTTGTTTTTGCCAAGAAGCTACACAAACGTAGCAGTAGCATTTAAAAACTTGCTGTTAGTATTACAACAACCTCAATTACGACTAGTAAGTAAGAGTACAACTTTAACCAATTTAGTAATTGTAAGTTATCTCAGGTAAACCTTTTTGGCTCCTCCTATCTTCTTACTAAAACTTCAACTATGAAATTTAAAACGGCGTTTAGGTTAACCATGAATTAGCAAATGAGTCTCGGCCAAAGAAAAAGTAGGTTCAACTCAACAGTGTTGTTATAGAGAAGCTGCAACATGTTTCAGTTTCAATTTTTGTTTTTATTTTTTTCATCAAGAAGCTAAAATTTAGGTAGCACAAAACAAAGTATCAACTTACATTTTTCTAGGGGAATAAAA
The DNA here is from genome assembly GCA_949318255.1 of Pollenia labialis. Classification (NCBI taxonomy): domain Eukaryota; kingdom Metazoa; phylum Arthropoda; class Insecta; order Diptera; family Polleniidae; genus Pollenia; species Pollenia labialis. The sequence continues at coordinate 26,828,675 of OX439140.1, read as the reverse complement.
GGTTTTCTTTTTATATATAAAAAATTTAATAGTTCAAACGTAAAAACAAGATATTCAACACCAAGAATAATGGAGGACAGTGGAACAAATAGAAGAAAAATGTAAAAGAAATATATGTAAACAAAAATACAACTAAACCTAAATAATTATGACTAACGTGCAATTGAACTTAAACTGAATTAGAGCTAAACTTAAACTACATTGAACTAAAAACAAATAAGAACCAAAGTACAACTGAGCTAAATTAAATTAACACAGAACAAGAGTTGAATGAGAACTGAATGGATTTTTACTAAAATTGAAATTACACCCAGGAAATAACAATTTTTTAACAAAACAATTTTTAACGAAAGTTTTTAAACATATCGTAAGCTTATTATTGGTTTGACCTACCGACCATTTTTAAAAAAATTGAGCTAGTTATAGGGTTTATATAAATTTTGAATGCCCCCTTTCTGAATCCATAACCGGTTTCACGAAATTTTTGTGGTTTCTGAGCTTTTAAGCATTAATTTGCCTCCATATCACATCACTGTTTGGCGAATGCTGCAAATTCCTCATACAAAATAAATTTGAATCTTGCTTTGCTTCATTGTCGAAAAAAAAGTAGTTAAAGCAAAATAATTTATCAACAACTCCATACAAAACAGTTATATACTATGCAGCACAAAAAGCCACATTTTTAAAAAATAAATTTAAAAAAGTGGCATATGCAGCATAAGAAACAACTTTCACTATTAATAAAATGCTATTAACTTCTAAGTTTGTTATTGAACGTTCACAAAAAATTAAATTTTTCTTCCAAACATACGCTGGAAGCGGTGGTTTAAATACAAAAACAATCTTTAGAGTATACGGAAAACTTAATGTAGAACTTCATTGTCGTTTTTCGCCAATACGAATTTTTGGCATCCTCAAACGATAAGCTCACCAAGTCATTCGATACATTAATGTTATGTTAAACTGCTAGACATTATGATATAGTTCCAGAACTTCGAAAAATAAGGACAGGTAATGACAAATCAAATCAAAGTTATCAACGCAGCATGGAGACACATTTACCAGCGACTGACCAGTAGCAAAAATGTATCCAATATTTAAAATAGGAGATATGTAACAAGTTATGCCAGAATCCCCGAGGAAAATACTACTTACTGCAGCGGGTAAAAACGTACTCAAGAATTGTGCCCTAAAGGCTTAAGAGTATAATAGAGCGCAAGCTTGTGGAGTAACTGTGCGATTTAAGGCCAAATTGTAGAATACAAGATCTTATATTTACGATGAGACAAATATCGGAAAAAATAAAAAGACTCATTGCATCTTTATAGATCTGGAAAAGCTGGGAGATGCTTCAAACCAACAAACTGACCAGACGATTCAAAAGTATCAATGGAATATGACGAAACTATGTGAGAGCCGGAAACACTACATCCCTAGAGTTCATATCCTTACATTCATAGTATACGACTGGGCGATATACTGAATTCATCCGTTTTCTAATACTGGTGGACAAAAATGTACAAAAAAAAATTAATTTCAATTAAAAAATTTGTGATATTTATTCAAAAATTATAATATTTTAATCAGGCTAAAGTTTATTGAATTTTAAATTTCATTAAATTATTTTTATAAAGAAAGGAGTTTTACAACATGAAATTAATAAAAATTTATTGATAATTTTTTATTCTTGACTGAGCTGGGAATCGAACTCGGCTTTTCACGGACAGGTTGCCCATTTATGTTTCAATTGTAACCACACAATCTCTTCAAGGGGGTTTACCGTTTAAAAATCGCCGCCATTGACGACATCTGGTAGTCAATAGTCCAACATCAATCTTGAAACTTTGGTAGATCGAAATTTGTTTTGAATGATTACACTGCGCTTGTTTAAAAAAAAATAAAAGCCGGGCACATGGCGTTTTAACATAGTTCGGGTTCACTGAATCCAATGGTGCTAACCGTTTTTTTTTCTTTGGTTAGCTCTTGTTTTCGAGATATACCGTTATTTCGAAAATGGAGGAGGTTGCACAACATATATTCGCGTAACTCAAATATATGTTGTACAAAAACGAAAATCCGCAATAAAATTACCTTTAAGAAAAGTAAAATTTTTTTCAAATATGCGCAGTTGTTTCAGAAACATATTTTTTTTTGGCAAAAAAAAAACCTGTCGCAGAGTTTGAATTTCGGTCTACGCAATGATTGTGTGTATTTGAATACATACAAATGTATTCTATTTCTGATTTCTAATATTTGTTGCGAATAATTCGTCGTTCGTCCCCGTTGTATTTCTAGCATTATATAAGAATTGTTTGGTTAGAAAATAAAAAAAAAAATTTGAAAAATTTAAAGAAAATAATTATTTAACAATTTTTTAAGGATTTTTATGTTTTCATCATGATGGATATTTATATTTGAAAATAAATATCAATGTTTAATTTTTTTTCCATAAATAAAAATAACTTTAATCAACAAAGATATTTATTTGATATGGATATAAAAAGTTTTCGGGTCTCTGGGCTAAAGTTCATTGAATTTTAATTTTCATTAAATTATGTATTTTTATGAAGAAAGGAATTTTAAAACACGAAATGAATTAAAAATTATACATCATTTTTCATTCTTGACTGATTGGAATCGATCCCAGGGCGAACCAGATAACAAATTAATAGTATCAATTAAATAGTTTGTGATATTAACAACATTTTCTGCAGTTGTGTTGTAGATACAAGTAAAAGTTTAATTCACTTGATTTTATTTTTGATTAATGCTTTAACCCTGGTGTTAATACCACCGAACTTTATCCAATTTGTTTAGCACCAGGGGTACCCATAAAATGTATTGTATTGTATTGGGTACCGGGGTACCCGGGTAAGCATGTTGCGGTGGTTAAAGTTTAAGTACATTTTTTTGCTTTTAATTCTTAATAAATTTTTTTTCATTAAATATAAATAGGTGGGTATCATGGTATCCGGGTATTAAGACAAGGATTAATTGTAAAAAAAAAATTCCGAGAATTTTTCTTTGTAATTAAAAGCTGCATAGCATCCGAATTATAACTGAACTAGAACTGGAATTGAAACAAAACTAAAATGGGACTTAAAAAAAACTGAAGCGAAAATGAATAAAACTTTATCTCTTACATAACTGAAACTGAACTAGATACGAAACTTTAATAAAACCTTGTACTAACGTTTTAGAACTAAGTTTTACTAATTTTCTTTCTTATTTTTCTCCTGACATATTTTACCCCACTGTCTTTTGGGTTTTTTGCGAGTTGCAAAGAAACCACAAAAATAAAGAATGTAAGAATAAATTTTATTTTAAATGCATTAGTTAATGTTAAACCATGGTTAACTTTACATTTACGTATATACCTTTCATCCACATTTTTTTTTCTTCATTTCAAGTACAACCCAGTAAAAGCATTCAAGAAGAATCAAGAGAAAACTTTTCAAAATATACATAAACTTGATAGTAACATAAAAAAAAAAAATAAAAAAAAAAATGCTGAATAACAAACACTGTAATCAAAAACTCGTAATTAAGCGCGATAAAACTGTAATTAAATGAGCTTAAAAAGTAATACTTCTTGTAGATATGTTTTTTTTTTTTTGTTCATTCAACCAATTTTAGTTTTATTTTTTAGTTGTTTTATACATTTCTTACTCGTATTTGACTCGTTCAAGTTGTTAATACAAACCTGTAAAGAAAAAGAGAGAGAGAAAAAAGAAATGAATAAATGATGTTTTTTTTAATAGCATTTGTTATTTTAAAGTTCGTTTTCTTTTTATCAAGGTGTTTATTTATTGCAGTTTTTGTTGTTGATTTTTATTAACTGGCCAAGTCAGTTGAAAATTATAGCCAAACATTGACTGGCATGAAGCGGCTAGGGTAAGTAAGCAATAAATAAGCAGAAATTACTGAATAACCGATAATGTAAAAGCAGGATAGTTTAAGTTTTAAAGATAAGGAAATTAAATTAAAAGTTCTATTAACAAGGTTTCTTTCAAATGTGCTAAATTCCCATTTCATACTATTGAGAAACTGAAATTTATTGTTGAAGGGATAAACTATTCCTATGCGCATTTCACTGGTTGCTTAGGCCAGATCGCCAGGAAACTTCATCCAAAGATTTTAGAAAAGCTAAAGATATTATACAGATAAAACTGTTAAGCGAATAAGAATTATAAACCTCAGTTGTACTTGTAACAATATCAAAGCTAAAACAAAAACAACATCAATAAACAGTGAGTTTAATCTTTCTTACCATTTCTATTTCTTACTTTTCTTTCTATAGTTTTTATATAAATTAAAAGTTTAAACACAAAACTAGTAAAGATTGAAGTAAAAGTTCTTGCGTGAAAAATTTTTAAAACACTTTCTGTTCTGTGATGGAAAACGATTTTGAAAATAAAACGATTTGAAAACAAAACGATTTAAAACCGATTAGGTATAGTTTTCAGTATCTTTAAAAATCTGCGTCACAGACCCAAAGGCATTTTTAAATACACATTTGTATACTCTCCACTGCTAGTGGTGAGTGAGGATACACTACACTCACAAAATTATTACAGTAATGGACTGTAGTTTATTTAAGAATTATTCCGTTCAGTCATTTTTAAATAAATAAACATTTAAAAATCCAAGCAAATTGATTTTTAACGGATTCTAACAGTTAGTGAAAAAACTAAGTGCATATTAATACGGATTTTCAGTTGCAGTTTATATTGTCCGTTTATTAAAATTTAATGAAAATGTAATTTAAAGTAACGAAAAGTTCATTTAATTTCAACTGTCAAAAACTCAACCGCAAATTCCGTAAAAACAAATAAATTTTCAGTTATTTTATGAAATTTAACTACCAAAAATTAGTTTTTACTTATCTTTAAAAACGATGTGCTTGTTTTGTGTAACAAATTCCCATTTTCTATTTCTTAATATGATTTAGTAAAATAAATCAAATTTTTAAAGTAAAATAATTGCGAAACCATATCGGTCATGCTGCTGGTATCTTATGATTGTGAGTTCTATTGTAAGCAAACGAGGTCAGTACAACAAAAGTAAAATAAGCGGTGTAACAGGGTAAGTAAACAATAATGTTCTCTGTCTCATTAGAAAAACAAACGGACAGGTGTCTGACTGGCCTTTTTTAGAAATTCGGCTCTTTTGTGGAGTAAACGAAAATTACTGAATTTAATTAAACAACTGAATATTTCTTTGATTTTACGGAATTTTTGGATAGTTAATTTATATAAAATATCTAAAACTGTATTCGTTTTTACGGAACATGGGGTTACATTTTTGACAGTAAAAATCAAAAGTACTTTTTGTTATAAATAAATGAAAAAAAGTAGACCGGTTTTTAACAGAATTTTCATTTACTTTATATTAAAAATTCAGTTAATTTTACGTACAGAATATTGTGAGTGTACGTTTGTCATTTCGTGTAAATCTTCTTTACTACTAATCTGAGACGCCAAAAGGTTTATAATTTTGTTTGCTTGTAAAATCTACAAGTGGTTTTATTAATTAACTTACTGGCATTTTATGCAAACTGTTAGTTAGGCCTTTTATTGTTCATATAATCTTTTGTAGATAGGGCCTTTTGTTTTTTGTCAATAAAGTCGCTAATGTTGGTCGAAAGATTCCAAATAGTTTTGTGGACATTTGTGCGGATGCAATACATCCGATGAAAAAGTTGATTTTAAATATTTTGTTTATTGGGGCCTTTTGTGTTTTATGTGACGGTATATTCTGAGTCATTGAGTTAATCTAAATCGATTTTGCCATATCCGTCTATCTGTCTATTAAAACATTTTCGAACTCAATGAAATTGTTTCAAGAAGTTTGGGATTAAAATCCCACAATTAATTGCACAAATTCGTTTTATATGACCAGAAATTATGCTACTTAATTTAATAAATTAATTTATCACATGCTCTATATAAAGCCCACACTCACCCAACATTTTAGGACAACTAAAATCGTAACGAATAATGCTATAGCACAGGGTGGCCCAAACTTACTGAAGGGGTTTTATTCTAATTTTTTTTTTCTTTTCTTTTCAGTACTTTGCAAAACGACTTGGGCAATTTAAAATGGAGCAGAACTCAATTGAACAACGTGCCCAAACTGTTTAGCTTTATTTTTCAAATCAACATTCCATTGTTTTGAGTCAGCGTGCATATCGCCAACAATAAAAGTTCACCGGATTTAACCGCCCCAGACTGTTTTCTTTGGGGTTATTTGAAAGGAAAAGTCGACATTAATAAACCTAGAACCATCCATCAATTAAAAAGCAATATACGCGACGAAATAAACAACATAACACCCGAAGTTTTGCGAAAGGGTATGGAAAATGTATTGGAAGGAGCACGAACTTGCGGAGCAGAAAATGGCAACCACTTGCGAGATATTATTTTTCATAGCTACACTAAACAAATTTCCCCATTTATATACTGTATTAAAAAAAAATTAATAATTATTTCTTAAATAAAAAGTTATAGCGAAGTCAAACCCCTTCGTTAATTTAGGGTCACCCTGTATGGACAATGTATTTGGTCTGTAATATTTGTATTATGGTTTATCATTTACAAAAGGGCCCCAAATAAAGCGTTCTTTTGATGTACATGTACTTTTATATGTCTTAAATCATAACGAATTATGACACTGTGAGGTCAGTTTTTGTTAATGTTGCTTTAACTATAATTTTTTAGCTATTTTTTCTTTTGTTAAAATTTCCATAATGTATTTGCTAGTGTAGATACCATCATGTTGCCAAGATTTAGGTATTTTTTAATTCAACAGACTTTGTATAGGCCCTTTTCCGGACTGAAAGAGAGAACGTAATGCAAAGTAGGTTAATTAATAAAAATTTAAAAATGTGTTTGATTTTTGGAGATTATATTAATTAAGTCATAAATCATATAATACAGTATCTGACATTTTTTCATATTATGCCTCTTATCAACACTTTGATTTTAACAAAACAATAAACAAAAACAAAACAAACAAATTAACCAACCATACAAATCTTTCACACATTTTGCGGCACTGTGGATGAGTTTTTTTTTTTTTAAATTTTTTTTGGGTTGTAATCATTTGACGTTTGTGGTTTTTTTTTTTGTTCGCTCATTTCGCTTTGAAGTGTGCCGCTTGTCATCAGAGATTTTCACTTTTGGACTTTAGGCACGCACATTAATCAGTAGGCTGAACCGACTGACTGACTACAACAGCAATGAAATTTAAGAAAGTGTATGTGACCGTAAACAAATACAAATTGTTAACATGACCAGAATTGTCAGGTTAGGGAAATTAATACACAGATGGAAATGTTTTTATTTAAAAAGCGGGATAACAAACTTGGTTAAAGAATAAAGGAATTGCTTGGAAGAAATTGAAATTTAAAATTTTTTTGTAGTAGGGATTTAAGGGGATAATAATATTCGTTTTTTGAAAAATTTTGTGAATAAGGGTTTTCAAGACGGGAATACATCAAAACAAAAAAGAGATGTGAACCCTAAACAGAAGCCATTAACAGCAACGACAACAACACATAATTCAAACAATATATACGCTGCAATCGACCAAACATCAACAATATGAAAATTATTTAAGGCTTCGGCGAAGATTGATCGCAGCAGCAGACGCAGAGATTTGGAAATTTAGCTTAATACAAATTTAATGTTTAATCATAAAAGTTCTTACTTTTTTATTAATTGACAAATCTTAAGCTCAGCTATGAGCTTTGTTTTGTAGATGTGGTTTTGTTATATAAGGAACGATCGATTCAGAATCCGTTGGTTAGTTGGACTCATGAAACAAATAATACAAGGGAGCGTATTTAAGTTTTTAAACAAAATTAATTTCTGCTCAACTACGTCAAAGTAAATGAGCACAAACACCACCACACAAGCACGAGTATGTGGTATCCCAGAGGGAAAAATAAGGAGTATGGTTGGCATCTTGAAGGCCTTTGTAATCCTTCTTTTGGATGTGAAGGCAGTTTTTTATAGAGTGACATAAGTTCAAATCATAATAAAACTAGGAAATATATTTTATAATATATATTAAACGGTCTTTATTGGAAAGATTAGTTTATGGAATTAATGTTTTAATATGATTTCTGCCATGTAGCCGCCACCAACAACTTTTTGCAGCAATTGCGGCCGTATTTTGCCGATATCTATTCGAATTTTAAATTGTTTGTGGTTTATCGACGTAGACAAGTGGCTTAACATAATCCCAAAGAAAATAATACAAAGGGGTTAACTTGGTGGCCAATTAATTGGGCCATTACGTGAAATTATTTTTTCATCAAATTTTCTTTGAGTAAATCTATTAGAAATCTATTAAAAAAAACTTGACGTTTAGGTGTGGTTCACATTCAACATCGGCTTTTAAGATTTAACCACCTTTACAAGACATAAATTTGCATGCACCAATAATGAAAAACGTATTGCCAAGGCATAGGCCGTACACATCCTCCACCCTCGAATTGTTCTATGTATTGTAGATATGGCTTGTGTTAAAATTTAGGATAATAGGATAATAGGATAGGCACCAGTTAGCCACAACTACACTAAAGTTTGATTTACAAGGGGAAAAGCTCAATTTTTTCAGATTTTGTAAAATGAATGCCACGTTCTTGAGGTACGAACAAATTTCGAATCATGTTCCTATACCGTTCACCATATTACCAATATTACCAATTGCGAACGGTGTAGAAACATTCTGACCATCATCGTTTTTGAAGACATATGGGTCAATGACTCCGTCAGCCCAATAAGCGCAACAAACTGTAATTTTCTGTGGATTTTGGATTCTCCTCACTTCAAAAACGAAATTTCTGCTTATTTTCGTACCCATTCAGCCAGAAATGGGCTTCTTTGGAAAATACAATTTTGAATGGAAATTAAAAATCAATATCAATTTTAGCTTCAGCCCTTTCGCCGAATTTACACGCGTTCCTCTGGTGTAAGTCGGTTATTATATGAATGCTCAAATAAAGCAATGATTCCAAGTCAAAGTTGGGACACTCTTAGAAAACACGTTTCATAAAGCCGGCTCGCTCCATTCCATACTTATATCTTACACACTTTGTTATTACGGGGCCTACCCCGTTACGGAAGTTAGCACAGTTACATAAGAATGGTAACTGAATAAAAAAAAAAAATAAAAAAAATTATTTTGCTTTGACAAAAAAACAAAAAAAAAAATGTTTACTCCTTTTCTTCTCCCTTCTTAAAGAAGCGAATGTAGAATGTGTATTTTATCTTTTATAAGAAAGAGCCGAGGCCTTCTATCAGGCATTCTTTAGCAGTTAAATAAGAATAGTAATTGAATAATCCTTTAAAAAGGACTGAAGTAAGAAGGTCTTCTGAGTTTTCCCGCTGGGATGCTGAATGTTTGTTTACATTTAAATTTCTTTATTACCGTGACGTAAGAAGGTGTGCATAGAGTTAACGGGACAGCGAAATGCGCTATCTTGTAAAGAATGATATACATATGTATATAAAAAATATTACGCATTGCGCATGTTAACAAAATGCAACTGCTTAAGGCAGTTACACACTATCCCACAAAGTCTTACGTATTTTTCAAAAATGCTTCCCTGATATAATTATTCTTTGAACATTTTCAAAAAACAATAACAACTTATCATGACAGGGTTGCATTTTCATAAATTACTTAAGACTTTGTGGGATAGTGTAAAATGGCCTTTAGTACGACCCATATAATACATATGTTTGTTTGCTTATGTTTTTATATTTTAGCTTTACTTATACGCTGATATGACGTAGATGCGCAGAAACATTTCATTTTTAAAAGCTGAATGCGTTATCTTGGTTTTTTTCTATCAGGCTCTCTTGTACACTCTGTTTCATGAGTTGGACGTAAAATAATAGAAAAAGAGATCACGCCATTTCCAAAAGAAAGTTGAAATCTGTTGCGCATATCAGACAAAAAACGTCACGCAAACTGCATTCCTTTTTACTAACAAATTTAAGCTGGCAAACTGAAGAAAGTTGTTGTTTGATTGCGGGGTTGCCGATTCTTATAAAGCTAAAAATTCTTGTATTTCTTAATTCTTCTTTGCGAAACCCGCACCTTCTTTGAAAACCCTTGTTTTTTCAATAACTCGTTGACAAGCCATAAAGCTAGCAAAAATGTCCAATAATCTCTTTTTGTAGTTGATCTACATTTCATAAGGAGAATCTAAATTTTAAAATTTTGTCTTTAGCAATTTTGACATATGAATCAGTTTTTTTCATACATCAGCCTTTTAATTTATAAATTTTTATTCAAAAAGATTTGGGCCCTAATTTTGTAAAACACAACGCAACGACAAAGAATTACATTGAAAGCAAAAACAAATTCATAAATATTTTGTAATTTTGTTGTTGCCTCTAACAGAAACTCACATTGGTTTGTAAGATTTCATACGCCTCATTGCTTGTGGCGTTGAAAATTTTAAAACGGTAAATAAATTTCTGCACAAAGCAACAACAAAATTACAAAATATTTATTAATTTGTTTTTGCTTTCAATATAATACTTTGGCGTGCGTTGTGTTTTACAAAATTAGGGCCTTAATATGTATCAACATAAAAAATATTAAATTCTTTTATATTTTCCATATTTTTGAAAAGGAGATAAAATTTTTTTTTAATCTGTTTAACACTTTTTTTGAATTTAGGTCACTACCTGGCGTCTGATTTGCTGTTCAATGTGTAAATATTGACACATGTTTTTGACAGCTTAAATCAATTAAAAAAAATTTCTTTAAATACAAAAATACTCAATAAAATCTGACACAGTTTATAATTTTCCGATTTTGTAATTAATTAAAAAATTAATTTGACTGATTAATCTATCAGATTATTATAAATGTAATACTAATTTTTTATGGCCATTTGCTTTACTTTTTTGTAGAAAAAGATTATTACAAAATATATTGTGCATTTAATTATTTTAAAATACATATTTTTTTCTACTATGCTTCAAACAACTTATCACTTTTATATTTATACTCACACCAGGGTACCCAGTGGTATAAAAATTAGCAATCGCCACCAATGACTGGCGAAATAGTTAGCACTTTTACTCAATTTGTACTAGAGGCTACTGATGTGGTATTGAAATCATACCTAAATCCCTAGAAACCAATATCTAGTGCTTACATGTTAAAATAGGTATCAACGTTTCACTAGCATATTCTATAGCTCCAAGTAATGCAGAAAACAATTTTTTTCAATGATAACACACAAAATGTTTATCCGAAATAAATCCCGTTATTAGAGCAACAACAAAATCGCTTACTTTTTGCTAGCACGCTTTGAAGATAAAAGTAGCTAACCCTTACCCCCCGTTTCCACATGCAAGTGCAAGTTCGAAAAACTCAATGCACTCACACCTTTGTACAACCATTCATACAATTTTTGTAGTTTCAGCCAATCGGCTTTTTCCTCGATTTTTCGTTGATAATACGTATACACTACTTGCATGTGGAAACGTAGGGTTATGGTAGGTAATGATTATGAAGAGAGGGGTCAATCGCCACCTTTTAGGACATCCTCGTGTTAAATTCGCCCTTCAAAAACATGTGAGTTAGATTGAAATGGGACCAGCGGTATTTTTTAAAGCGCTGTCAAATATTATTCGTATTATTCGTTTGTGCTGATATGTATAGAACATAAAAATATCGGTTCTGGAGGATCTACTTTCTGATTTGATCTAACGATGTTTTGCCATCCGTCCGCCAGGCTGGCTTTCCATGCATATATTGTGCTCTAAGTATATTTGAAGGAAATTTTATGAAGAATCAAAAAAGTTTCGCAGCTCTTTCAAAAAAATTAAGTTTTTTGTAAAAATTTACATTTTAAAATATTCCTTGAATATATTTTTGTGATTAACCCTACGTTTCCACATGCAAGTAATTACTTGCAAGTAGTGTATACGTATAATCAACGAAAAATCGAGGAATCAGCCGATTGGCTGAAAGTAAAAGAATTGTGTGAATGTTAATGGAAAAGTGTAAGTGTTTTGAGATTTTCGAACTTGCACTTGCATGTGGAAATGGGGGGTTAGACAAAATAAATATTTTTATTTCATATTTCAGTGATAACAAAAAAAAAAAACACAAAAAATTCATTAATTTAACAAAAGCATAACTTAGAATAAAAATAGATAAACGTTTAAAAAAGTAAATTAAAAAATATGTGCTATACAGGTAAATCTGTGTAAGTTTCAAGCCCATGCTTATTGCATGATAATTTAAATATTATTTAAGTTCTCATATAAAAATTGTTACTTCAGTACAATTTAAAATTGCCGGAAATTATGGATATTAAAGGCCCATATTTTGAAACGTCTTGAATATTTTCGGTAGTCATCGTTTATTTATTTATTCACAAAAAAGTAATATAATAAGCCTCATACAGCTATTGTATCAGTATTCAATAGATTATGGCGGTCAGTCTTAATAAGTTTCAGATGGCTAAATAATCTCTCAACACATGCACTGGAAAATGGAAGTATCAAAATTAAACATCGCTTTTTCAAGTTTTTGAACAACGGCTGATTAGCAGCGTTTCTTAAATTTAAAACTTTTTCAAAATGCTCATGAATATATAAAGCAGGACACAGCCCCCAATGTTATGTAGTCAACAAAATTAGTTAAACTAGAAAATCTTTTCAAAGAATCTGTTTCTTTGTCTTTTTGATTGACAGATTGTGCTTCGATAGGCTCTACTATTTTAATAATTATCAAAGTCTGGGTTCACTCTATGAAAGTTTTCTTTCAGAAAGTCTGAGTTTATGGGTGAGAGAAAAGAAAAGCTTGTTCTCTTCCCCTCTCACCAATAAACTCAGACTTTCTGAAAGAAAACTTTCATAGTGTGATCCCAGACAAAGTAATTTTTTTGGTAATACAAAATATTTAATTTACAAGATTTTGTTTGTCGTGCTTAATCTCCAATTTTTATTTTTGATAAAAATACTGAAACTTATTGTTGAAGGTGTGCTATTAAGTCATATCGTCATAATGTCCTAATTAACTGCCCACAGCAGTCATATTTCTTGTAATTATTTTGATACATATGACTTTACAACTTTACGACTACCTTGTGAATCCCTCAATTGTATTACCGTGTAAACTAGCCTTTAACAAATATTAGAAGAAAAACCCTGAAAAAAGCGTGGCAATTTTATTGATTAACTATTAACATGCTCTTTTAAAATTTTTTTGTTTGATTTTTTTTTTTTTTTTGTGGAAGAAATATTTTTAGTATATGTATATATGATGATATTTATATCAAAGTATACATATAATATTTGTAAATAAAAATTATATGTTGCTCTAAAACAAGTCGTAGTAAAATCTATAAAATGCTATTTGATCTAATAAAAGTAATGTGAAATCAAACAAAAGTTTAATAAAACAATTGGTTACGTGTGACGCATAAATAATTTGATAAGTGTGACCATAGATTTAATTTATAATCATTAAATTTTCTTAATTATACTAAAAATAAAATATTTTTGTTTTTAACTTGTTAATGTTTGTTTTATGTCACTCAAATTGTGTCTTATTTAATTAATCACCATTTAAAATATTTGAAACCAAAGCAACGTCAAACTATTTTTTTAGATCAAGGTCTTGGAATTACAAAAGTTTTTTTAATTCTTGACTCACATACTTAAGTAGGCCTAAATTGCTTGTGAAATTATAATTATATTATACATATGTGTGTATGTATAAAAAGATAGTGATCGTTTCTTTCTCTCTACCTATCTCTCTCACTCTCTCTCTCTTAATTTCAGTTTTTTTGTTTTCAGTACACGGAAAGAAGTTTATTTTCTAAAGTAATTAATTTTGTTACTTAACACAAGAAATTCCATAATAATTTCTTGGTTTAAACTTATTTTGTTCTTAGTTAATAAAATTTTCGTAAATAAAGAAACATTTTGCTTAAACCAAGCCACACACATGTTAAGAATAAGTAATTTTTGGCGTGGATAGGAACATGCAACATTTTCTTGGTGCAAACCATATTTTCTTTTGATTTAGTAAAAAATTCTTTCCGTGTAGTAGTGCCTGTTCATGTTTATTATTGGAATGGACATTTACGCAGTCGCTGTTAATGGGTTTTTTGTACTTTATCCTAATGATGTTTTCAAATTTAACAAGCGCCAGTAGGTAGTAAGTGTAGAACACTACAATTTAAATGCTGAATATTTTGCAGTTAAAAGTTGTTAGCAATAAGACCAGTAGCCCGTTTCTGTATTTTTCGCATCGTAAAATTTTGCGCATGAAACCAGTGAATCGGGACAGAAACAGTGCAAAATGAAACAAAAAATGGTTTTTCTCGCACAAGTGTTTCTGTATCTTTCCGTTGCGAGAATTATCTGTCATTTTAATAATTTTCCAGCAATTATTGGAAGGATGTGAGAAAAAGTGTTTCTGTAACAATATTTTGCGAAAAGTTTCTTACAAGAACTGTCAAAATAAGTCGCATTTGAAATTGGTGCGAGAAAAACAAAATATAGATATTTTAAATTTAAAATATGTTTATATACTATTTTTGTAATATAAATAAAAAACATTTTAATTATGAATGCGTAATTAAAATGATGAAAATAAATAAAACACCATTGTTATATTTTGTTAATTAAATTTTTTTAAGCCTTTCCTTGTTTTGGTTTTATTCAGGGCTGCCAGATAAATTTGCGTGAAAATCGTCAATTTTTTGAGAAAAATAAAGAGATTGCCTTTTTGTTGTAAAAAATCGGACAATTTAAAATTAATTATAAACAAATTTTGTTCTATTTTTTATTACAACAAAATCAAACAAAGACGTAGTCAAAGTTCATGGGTATTTTATACATACATATGTACATATAAATTGTCTTTTGTTCGAACTTGATTTTTTTTTAATGTATATATATTTTATTAAGCTTGAGGTCTATTTTTTATAAAATTATTTATTTTCTTTGATCCGATAACAATTTAAAATTGTTTTTTCCCTGAAGAAGTCTCACAAAGGCGTGACAAAATATCATATTAAAAATAAATTTTAACAAAAAATAAAATAAATACATATTTTTATAAAAACAAAAAGAAGTCAAGCTTAATAAAATAAACATACAAACTTATTTAAAATAGATATATACAAATACCAAGAAACTAAAATTTTTTAAATTAATTCCGCTTAGATAACAGTAAAATAAATATTTAGGGTTTTTATTTTTGCGAAAAACCAAGGATTCATAGTGACGACGTTGTTTTAAATTTGTATCGTATGTGTCCAAATAGGATATAATTGAAATTTAAAAATTTCGGTTCACAAATGGCTGAGATATGAGTGAAAAACACGCCTCCAATTGTTACCCATAAATCTATAATTTACCTATTCTTTTAACTATTAACTTTACTTTTTCTTTTTCACCTGAAATATACGTAGTAGAATACCTGTTAGTACGCTAAGAATATCAAATATGTATATAAATTTGTTGTTGCTTTCTACAGAAATTCATATTGTCTTTTTAAATTTTCAATGCCACAAAATATGAAGTGTTTGAAATTTAAAAATTCGATATGAATTTTTATAGAAAGCTACAATAAAGTTATAAAATATTGTTGATTTTGTTTTTGCTTTCGTCACTTTTTAGAAAAAATCCGCAAATCGGCACGTTTTCGGAGCAAAAATCGTTGAAATGAAAATAAATCGTCAAATCTGGCAGCCCTGTTTTTATTATATTTATTTCTTTTGTTGACGTTTCGCTTTCATTTGACATTTAATTCTGGAAATATTCCAGTTAAAACTGAATCTGTTTTGTCTGTTTTCGCATTTAAATACAGAAACACTTTTTTCTCGCAAATCGAGAAACGATGGAATTTTTTGTTTCACACTTCATGTTGAAAATTTTACGATGCGAGAAATACAGAAACGAGCTACAGCTTCAGAAATGCTCCTACCCATTTCACAACAGGTTGTGAAGAGGTTATACTAAGTTTGTCATTGCGTTTAAAACTTTTTTAATATTTATATAAGAACCAATAAAGTGTATAATTCTGGGCTCTTGAGTACTAGGGCTTGCATTACCGATTAACCGATTAACCGGTTTATCGGTAAATTGCTAAAAAATTCATTACCGAAGAACCGGTAAATGCATTATTTTTTACCGGTTTTTTCGGTAAAAATTTATGCTTTATATTTTACAATATTTGTCGTTTTGTTCTGTTCCATACGTACCTACTATTTTATAAGTAAATAGTTGAATTGAATATTTAAAATATATAATTATACTATAATAAAGAAATTCAACTTTATTTATAAAGTAGTATGTACGGAACAAAACGAAAAATATTGTAAAATATAAAAAATTTCTTTCTCTTACTTGCACCTACGTAAAAATTAAACAAATTTTGGTTTCTTGTTGTGTGTTGTGTACAGGGTTTAAAAGCACCCATAAGCTGGATGCTTTTTATTTTTGCTTTTGCCACTGCTATTGAATTTTTAATTTTTTTTTCCAATAGCCAATGTTTTGTTTTTCGTTTGTGCAAAAAAGCAAATGTCCTATTTTGTATATTTTTATTTTTTGACAATTGCTTTTTTACCAGCCAGCGACAAAAATGGACAACCACCTAAAAAGCAACAGTTTCCATGACCACAGCACGAAATGTGTGTGTGTGTGTATTTTATAAAACAAAATTTTATAATTAATTTGTTTGAATAAAATATTCACTAACTAAAATACTCTCAAAATTACCGGTAAATTCCCGGTTTACCGGATTTTTCCACATAAATTACCGAATTACCGGTAATTGAAAAAGTCGGTAAATTTGCAAGCCCTATTGAGTAGTCGATTTAGCAATGTGCAGCTGTCTGTCCGTGCATTTTTAGTGCAAAATAGTTTTAGTTATCCCAAGCAGTTGCGAAATTTCATGAAGACTGGTACATAACTTACCATATGCGCCATATAAAGTCATAAGAAAACACACGACCGAATTTCGTGAAAATCACTCCATGATTTACCATAGGCCTCATTTAACACGTTCGCCACTCAGCGTCACATATATGTGACGGGCGAGTTTTCACAGAAACTCATGACACATATAAGTGTCCTATTTATATTGAAATGTATTTGCTTCTAATTTTGTGAATGTTTCTTGAAAGTATTTTTCTTGTACGTTTGAGTCTCTGTTACAATGTGATATAACTAAATGTGCTGCGGTTTGTGTCTAGGGTGAGTAGTTGTTAAACAAATTAGCTTTTAGTTTGGGTATTCCCCGAAATTTTACAATGTCTCATTTTATCTAAAAACTAGTTTACAAGAGTTTTTAGTAGTGCAATCACTTCATTAAAGAGTTGTGTTCTATAGAGGAAGGTTCTACTTTAAAATATTATAATTGATATTAATAAGTTAAAGGCAAGGTTTATGCTACTTGTAAATGCTTAACGTATTAGTTATTACATATGCATAAATTTTTAGATCTTTAACAATGGAAAAAACTAGAAAAACAAAGATTATATCTGAAGAGGAAATTCTTAAAGCAATTTTAAACTCCAGTGAGAGTGATTTAGATTTTGAGGACTCTGGATGTAGCTTTATTCCAGATAGTGAAACCGAAGAGTCCGAGGAATGCAATTTTTTCGAAGAAAATATTTATTTAGAGGGAGATCAAAATGAAAACATAAGAAATGAAAATTATTGGATTGATGTAGAGCCAGAAGAATGTAATATTCAATTCACAGGGGAAGAAAAAATATCAATAAATTTACCACCTAATGCAAATAAAATAATGTACTGATTTTATGCAGATATTTGACGATGAACTACTAAACAAAATAGTTGTGTGGACTAATATACGTGCTACTATTTTATCTTCAAATAAAAACTAGGGACCAAGTCTAATCTGCTCAGATGGAAAAATGTTACGGTTGAAGAAATAAAAAAAGTAATTGCTTTATGTCTTTTAATGTCTCTTAACAAAAACCTGAAATGAGATTGTTTTGGAGCAAAGATCCCATTTATTTTCAAAGGATTTTTGGAGAAACTATGAGCCGCATTAAGTTTGAGAATATACTTCGATGTTTGTGCTTCTATAACCCTGAAGAAAGTGATAATTCTAATCGCCTCCATAAAATTGAAAATGTCGCTAATCATATAATTAAAAATATAAATAAAATTTACAGTCCTTCTCAAAATTTATCCTTGCATGAAGCTCTTCTTTTGTGGAGAGGAAGACTTTTGTTTCGTCAGTACATTCCGAACAAAAGACATAAATACGGAATTAAATTCTATGAACTCTGCACGACCGATGGATTATTAATAAATATGCTTATTTACACGGGAAAAAATACCGTTATTAATGAAAAGGGACATTCACTTGGAACTGTTGCTAAATTAATGGAGAATTATTTGCAAAAAGGACACACACTGTACATGGATAACTATTTCAATAGTGTAGACCTGGCAGAATATTTAAAATGTAATAAAACTACTATGTGCGGAACCTTAAGAGTAAACAGAAAACGTAATCCCACATGTGTCATAAAAAGTAAGCTTTCTAAAGGAGCTACATCATGGAGACGTAACTCCATGTGCGTTATAGTTTTAAAATGGAAAGATAAAAGAGATGTACTGATGATTTCTACGAAGCATAACTCTGACATGGTTATGACGTATTCCAAAAGGGGAATAGAACAACAGAAACCGAAAATGATTGATGATTATAACAAAAATATGTCAGGTATCGATCGATCCGATCAAATGGTGTCGTACTATGCCTGCCCCAGGCGATCAATTCGCTGGTATATGAAAGTATTTTTCCATATGATCGACATATCACTTTGGAATGCCTGCTGGATCTATAATAAACTAAATGTTGATAGTCCTATAACGTCATTCAGAGAACATGTTATAAAAGCATATTTAGCTAAAACTTCAACACATCGGACATCCAATCAAGTAGTTCCCAGCACATCTAATACACCTCACTTTCCAGATGTAAGCAACACAAGAAAGCGCTGCCGAGAGTGCACTAAAAACAAAAAGAGGACAGCAACAAAGTATATCTGTGGAGTCCGCAGAGACAAAGATGGTGAGGTAATTGGATTATGCCCATATCCCTGCATCAGAAATTGGCACAGTTCTTAAATAAATACATATGTACATGTACTATACAAATAAAAAATAAATAAATATAAAATGCCTACAAATTATTATCAATTTGTGTTTTATTTAAAAAAATTTTAAATATGTATTGACTCATTTATGTGACACCAATTTAACTTAAAACTCATGTCACTTATAAGTGACTGTGAAGTATGTCACAAATATGTGACACACAGTTTCTGTTAGGAAAATGTTTTACAAAACTCATGTCACATATATGCGACACATCTTTTTTTGTTCCTGAGTTTGGACAGAAAACGCAAAAAACTGCTGAGTGGCGAACGTGTTAAAGC
Organism: Pollenia labialis; assembly: GCA_949318255.1. Taxonomy (NCBI): domain Eukaryota; kingdom Metazoa; phylum Arthropoda; class Insecta; order Diptera; family Polleniidae; genus Pollenia; species Pollenia labialis. Next base: position 26,809,198 of record OX439140.1, on the reverse strand, counting down.
CTATTCACGACTACCACAACGAATTTTATTACTCTCAGGCCAGTTTTTCATATAAGTCATCTGTTCTCGTGTTACCAATCTACAGTTAGGCTTTTTAAGGATAATTGAAGAAAATTTAGTGCAACAGTTTTTTTGCCTGTGTTCTAAGGGAAACAACAACTGATCTAAGATTTAAGCCAACAGTTAATTTAAGTTAAAAACTATCGATTTATCTCAAAATTTCCTGCAGTTTTAAATAAAGAGATAAAACAAGGCACTCAAAACTCTTGTTAAAACCAAAACCCATAAAAAATTGTCAATACAGACAAGATATATATTTAAGAAAATGCCCCATAACTGCCAAGCTTTTTGTCCTTAACATTTTCTCAAAATTTACTTGCTCTTTATCTCCATCCTTTATGGTCGTCCCATACAAATATGGTGGTTTAAAAAAATTCTTAAATTTGGTCCCTACAGCGCCTAGGATGCCCCTAGATGGGTCAAATGTATGACCGAATCCACTCCATTTCTGTGGTTTTCACGGGCAACTGCGTATGTCCATTTTTCCGATTTTGAGATGTTGATGCCAGATTGCCTAATTTTAAACGCTTTTTACATGTTTCTATAAATTTTTGAAAAAAGACGGATCAATTTCGATAACGTTTTTCGGCTCTCCTGAAAAATTTGTTTTAAGACATACGCGGTTGCCCATGAAAACCACAGATTTTTCAATTCCATCATTTGGTTATAACATACCTACCCGCTATGTCTATGCCTTAAGGGGGTTCCCAAACAAAATTTTCAATACAGATTAGAAATATATTAAAGAAAAATACCCAGGAGTCGGCTCAACGGGGCTAAAATGTACGAACGACTTCAATTAGTTTTTTGTCCTCAAAATTTTCACAAAACATACTTGTCCTTTATCTCCACCCATTAGGGGGGCTTCTGTACAAATATTGCGTTTTATAATATTTTTAAGATTAATGGAAATTGTTCGGTCTTTGTGAATAAAATCAAATGTTGTAAACAGATTGTAATCATTTATGGCATTTTTTGTTTGTAACTTCGTTTTTTATATGTCTAGAAAAAATTATAATTTTTTAGAGAACAAAAATTTTGAAATTCTGCTAAAAAATTAGGTTTCTAAAACAACGTTGCATCTTCGAAAAATCTTTTTGAGTTACGCAAATATATGTTGTGTAACCTCCTTTTTTCGAAATAACGGTATATCTCGAAAACAAGAGCTAACCTAAAAAAAGTTTAGCAGCACTTGATTCAGAGTACATTAAATAAGGTTAGAACGCCAGGTGCCCGGCTTAATTTTTTAAGTCGTTTTTTTCAGTATATTTTGTTTAATTGGAGAATAAAGAAAAACTTGTTAAAACAATTTCTACAAAATTAATATTTTTCAAGTTATGAAACATAAAAGTCAGATTTCATGTAAAATTATAATTGTTCTTCAACTTTGATAGGCTAAGCCTTCCTAAAATTTTTTTGGCGTTGTTTTTTTTTTATCAAATTGACGGGTGAGACCTAAAGAAATTCACTTTTTGATTTTCATGGTCAATCTAGTGGCCCATAAACTATATCATATACCTATTAAACGTACAAACCACGAATAGATAGTGATATCAACAAGATAATAAATATTACAAGGATTTCCTGAGATATCCCAGACTTTACTTTAAATATTAAATTCTGCTCAATTAAATAGTCAGAAAAAAACTAGTTTATAAAATATTTTTACACAGTTGTGTAGGGTATTTTACGGTGCGCAAATGTTTTTGTACTTTTTTACCTATGTGTTTAAAAATATATTTTTTTAACACTTAATACACCTTAAAATACTCAATACCTCAACTTACTTTCTTGATTTGGCACATGTTTAATTTAACAATAATTACAATTAACCGCCTTTTTTCCTCTAAAACATGTGAAATTTGAAGCGTTTACTTCCAGATACTACACCCACGTTTATTGAGATCGAAAACTTTAATAAATTGTGTTTTGTAAATAATTTATAGAAAAAATAAAAAAAAGAAAAGCAACATTTAATTGCATTTTACTAAATCACCTAAATGACAAATTGATTTTCTGATAAACATTTAATATATTTCCTATTTTTTATAGTGAAAAATATATTTTAAAAAAGTTCGAAATTGCTATAAAATTTAAATGAAACAAAGAACAGACAGATTTTAGGATGCACACACAAAGAAAAAGTTCTAAAACTGTCAACTGAAGCTATGAAAAATTATATAACGTGTCGTATATTGGACAATATTTGCTGTCAAAGTACATATATAAAAAAAACTATAGCACTTTTATATTCGGTTTCATATATACATATCGCTCATTTGTTGCAAGACCGGCATAAATCAAAAAATACAATTTTGGAGTTAGTGATGCGGAATTTTTCGCTTTTTTTTTGTTTATATTGTGTATAAAATTCATATTTATATCTTTTATACTCTCCCCATTTGAAGAGAATGTATCGTTATTTTTTCTAAGTGATTAGATCAAATCAAAAACTTTAAACGCGTTTATCTCGAAATGTATTTTTTTGACTTATGCAGGTCTTGCAGCAAATGAGCAATGTGTATAAAAAATATAGCAATTTTATAATAATATATCCCTAACTCAGTGCGGTTTTCTACCCCATCGATATAAAATTAGTAAAATTTTTTTTGAAAGAGATCTCGTGCATTGATAACGAATCATTATGTTCTAAATTTTAATGCTTTTACTGAAACCGTTCTACAGATATTCAAAAATTCCAATCGTAATCGTACAGGAGGGGCCATGCCTTCTTTTCCGATTGAAACTAATTTTTGAGAGATGTTGTGTTCTGTTATCTAAGCTATTTGTACATAACCGGAATACTTCCACTGTTTCATTATTAAAAATATGCAGAAATTTTTATTGTCATAGTATGGGGGTACCACGCCCACTTGATGAAATGAAATCTTATTTTCATTTCGGGGCTAAGGAGATCCTGCTGCAAAAAGTCAAAGAAAATGGGTGTAGCGGCTCTTAAGCTATGCGATACTCAACATTGGAATTCTATGAAGGGTTCCACTCCCCTGCCCCTATCGGGGCTCACGTAATATTATTGTAAAAATTTCAGGAAAATCGGTTCATTTATTTAGGAGTCTATTATCCAACAAACAATTTTAATTTTTATATATGTGACCTTCTTCGAGAAAAGGGACCTAGTGTGCCAAAAAACGGGTTTGGACTTAAGAGTGGATTCTGGTATCTAAAAGGGTTTAGAATAAGATGAAATGCTTTTTTCTTTAAACTTCATTTTCATACAGTAGGTCGTTTTTCTCGGAGAATGTCACATATATGTATGGGGGATTTCATGTCAAGTGACCCAACTTTTTAAATCGATGTCTTCCGATTTGGATAAAAAAGATTTAAGAAAAAGCCATCAAATTTGTTTGAGACAAATTTTGATACACCAATAGGTAAAAAGTAGCATGGATGAAAAAGAACACCTGTTTGGCCAAAATATCAAATTTTAACCCCCTCTGACTAGAAACTTTTTGACCGATCTTGTTGCAAATTTGCGTCTTAGCTACTGTCCAATACGATAAACTTTGGAGCAAATTTTATCCAAATCGAAAGACACCGATTTCAAAAGTTGGGTCACTTGAAATTAAATCCCCTAAATAGATAAGGACACTTCATAAATTAAAAGCTTGTGAGTAAAAATTAGAGGCAGTCTTGGTACCGTGGATCGATCTAGTTAAATTTCAACAGCAAACTCTTTCAGACTGTATTTGATACAAGAAATCATTAATCATGGACTGAGCCAAGTAATCTATTAGAACATCTGACACAGAAGGTCAACTACAAAATCTGGGTTAACTTCTTACATATCAACCTAGTCCATATCATATCTGCGGTCATTTTAACTTAAACAAGTTCCGCTACTCGTAAAAGGATATTTTTAAAGGTCTTATATTGCTGAAATTACAAACGGAACGAAAAATTAATATAAAAGCGAACTAATAATTTATATCCTTTTCACCTGTGGCGGTATAACAAACAGAACCAAAAATCGACAAAAAAAATATGAAACATAATTGAAATGTTGGCAAATTGAAAACTAAATTTAGTTTATTCTAAAGCGAAGCAAAAAAAACAAATTCCAAACATTGTTAAATCAAGAACGCCCTATTGTTAAATCGAAAACGCCCTCGTTTTACATCAAGTAAAGTTTAAAGTTTCGTTATTACTAAAAGTTCTTTTAATTTTATGGGCACACAAAAAGTAAGGCTTTAACTTCTAATGTTATCCCCACAATGCAACTTCTTTGCTTTCTTTTTATGTAGCTATGGATTTTCATTAATCTGACTACTACTTTTCATCAAACAAAACATTTCGTCTTAAGCAAATATAGTTTTTTTTCTCAATCTAATAGATAACGAATTTTTTCTCGTTGATACCGTTATTTATTATTCCTTGTTTAAAGTTAAATATTTGCTTTTTTTTCTTATTTTGGGCCAACTGCAGCTTTAGTAATTTTTTCTTACGTTTTCCGTTATTTAACACATTTAGTAAATTGGTTTGTTGATTTTTGTTTAAATGGGTAAAAACTAAAATGTTGAATATTATTTTTTTGTGACTTCGTCAATATTTATTTTTAACTTTAAGACTTGAAATAATTTTTTCTGTTAACTTATTCACATTGCTTGCAGTTTGTATAATGAAGTTACTTGTAAAACGATTGTTACTTCATATAGTTAACTTTGGAATGAGTTAAAAGCTTGAGCAAACATTAATATAGAGATCATGAGTTGGAAAGTTCGAATATGTTAAAAAAACACTTTCTAAATTACACCAAAAATAATTGGTTTCTTGGAATAAAGAAAATGTTCACATGAATCTATTCTATTGCAGGCACTATTTTAATAGCTGATCCAAGGCGAATTCATACAGGTGACCGCATTGGAGAGAGTTATGGTGGCTGTAATTTTTTATGGAATAAAAGAGAAAGATAAATATAACTTGTCAGCCAGAAAAATCATCGCTCTAGTCCGGTCATATGAATTCGCCTGGGTTTGAACTGCAATAAATGTATTAAAATAATTTTGAATAAGAAATATATATTTTAAATCAAATTTGTTTTAAAGAAAGCTTCAACATTTTATATCTAAATCAAGTTTTTAGATTAGATTTGCTTTAGATGCAGACATATTTGAGGGATTCATATGGTGTGCTATCAAGTCATATTGTCCTAATATTTTACAATAGTTTAAAAAATTATTGTTGTGTTTCATAGAAAAAAAGTCCTAAAATAAAAAAACTTTTTAGCTGTATTTATATTTTTTGTCTAACTACTCAGTAGAAATCTTAATTATGAAGGTTGCTCACAGCATTCATAATTTTTCTAGTTTTTATTTTAGGACTTATGTCTTTATGACTACCTTGTGAAAACCCCATTTCTTTCAAAACCCCTACACAGAAAGAAAACACTCGGGATAAGATAAGTTTTTTATATATATTTAAAGTACGAGACGTTCTAAAAAATTAAGTACGAATCACACTAAAACATACTTAAAACAATCCCGGAATTTCTTAAAAAAAAGCATAAAATTCATTAACTAAGTAAAAAAAAAAAGATTAAATTTGTCGTTAGTAGTTCCACGCTGAGTACAAAATTACAAAGTGAACGTTTTAATCTCATTTAACTTATCAAAGTTTGTTGTAGACAATACAACAACCCTCACAAGTAGTAAAAAATCGATTTGCTTGTTGTGTGTAGAAACAACAAAAATAACAGAACAAGACGAAAACACATAATCTTCATCTTTAAAAAGTAAAATTGAGAAGTCTTGCTTCTCATTTAGTTTAAATTTTCAGTTATATGTATACATTTAATTTTAAAGTAAAAACCATATCGGGAATAATGCTGCTGCTTTATAATTGAAATTCAGTAAGGTTTTTTGGTTTATTTCAAGTACGAATTCGTGATTGAATCAACTTTATAATACTTGAATTCAGCGCATTTTGAGATTGGTTCAATCTTAGTTTCCTTAAATCAATCTCATTTTCGGATTATTTGGCGTACGAATTTAGGATTTAATATGGTTTAATTAAGTATTTCGCAATTGAAAATCCGTATTTGATCAATCTTTCAGTACTTGATTCAAGAAAATTTGTGTTATTAATACCGCTTCGGATTGATTTGAGCAGGGACTGGTTTTTTATTTTGAGTGTACAAAAAAACATTTTAATTTCGCTTATATCTTTGCAAAGAATGTTCAAAACACATCTTTGTTTATACTTTAAACCCACAATTCAATCAGTTATTGTTAAAATACATTTATTCAGCGTAACTACCAGAAATCGGCATCAATTACAAGGTGGCGCAATAATTGCCACCCGATGCATAAAAAACTTTAGGTTTTCTTTTGAATTGTGTTTATTTGATGTCTGAATTTTTATTTTTAATAAGTTAAACAAATTATAAAGACCAAGTGACCGGCACCAAAAATGGTGACCAGGCTCGACTCCATCACTCTTGCCGGAAAGTTCGGCTATATGTTTCCGTAATCCTGACGGATATTCTCTTTGGGGTCTTCAAGAGCCTGAGCCTTGTTGACATAGATTTGTGACTTCAAAAGAAGTCTAGGGTGTTTAGATCGGGCGATCTTGCCGGCGAGTGAAAATCACCATAAAGAGAGCTCTGGAATGCTGTCCTCAGAAAACGATTATTCCGCATTCTTAAGGACAATACCGCTTCATTTCTTATAGATATTAATTTTGTATCTGCCAAAGCAGAGCTGACATTTACCGCCATTTGTAAAAATGATAGAATCTTTTAATAGTGTGATGTTTTTTGCACTACCTTGTTATACGAAACACGAAAATTGACTGTAATTTCATAAGAACTCGTCATTTTGGATTCTCTCTATTTCGCTAATAAGAGGTTGGTTCTAGTTCTATAAGGTAATTATTTTTCTCATTTTTAACTCTTTCAATCTTTTTAAGAGTTTTACCTTAATGGAATCATGTTTTCTCTCATGTTTTATTTATAAGAACTTTATTTAATACACTTTTTTATATGTGTTGTTGTTAGGTTGTTAGATTTTGTAAGTGATTATTGTTAGAAAACAAATTTTTTTTTTTTAGTTAGATTTTTTTTTCTACCCAACTTAATTTTATGTGTTTTGTGAAATGTTTTGCTGTGTTTTATGCCTTTTTATTTTAATACCTCAAGTTGATTGACATTTTAATTGTTTGTTATGTCAGTGACTGTAGAATTTTTTAAATTTTAGTTTAACCATAAAAAAATGTAATAAAAAATATATGGCAAAAAAATTAAAGATAATTAAAAATCAGAAATATTAAAAACACAAGTATAAAATATGTTTTGGTAAAATAAATTAGTTTTCGCAATTTTTTAAGGAAAAAAAAACAAGTTGGAATGTTTTATTTGGCTGTGTCGAATCTTTAATACCCTCCAGCAAGACTAGTAAAGTTTTGGGTTTTAAATTAGTAACCATTTAGCGACTCTGAGACCAAAATTTTTCTAATTTACATATTATGCGGCACGTGTTAGAATTGAAATATCGATTTAAAATTTTAAAGAATTATTTTCTTACTATGTATAACCATTTAAAACACAGAAAAACTCTTCCAACATTTTCACCAATTAAAGAATTAATCAAAAATAAAATCTGTTTTAATTAAAAATGTTATCAAGTGATTTAAACGTTTAATCATGTTTATTGAACCATTAATTGATACTATTAATCTGTTTACTGGTGCAAATTTAATAAATTTTTTAATAAATATCACAAATTTTTCAACTGAAATGAATTTTTATTTTTTTCCAGGTACTGCATTAAAAAAAGAGTTTAAGTCAAATACACAGAAAAAAATATTTCACCAATAAAAAAAATTAATTAAAAATTAAATCCGTTTTGATTAAAACATTTAATCAATTGAATTAAAGATTTAATTGATACTATTTATTTGCACCAGTTAACAAATTCACTTGATTAAACGTTAAATTCATATTTGATAACTGCACAGCCCTGCATAAACTAATGGGTGCTAAATTTGATGGCAGTATTTGTTATAGGTTTTGAGGTTACAAAGGGCATTCCGATAACCTCAAAAATAATGTTAAGCGTTAACATGCCTTATATGAAGCAAGATTTAGCTGTAAAAAATATTAAAATGTGGTTACGCTGATAAGTATACCAGCAGAATGAATGTCTTTGAATTTATCTATGAAATAAATAATATTAAAAATGTTCAATTGTGGCTTTTAGGCGCGACGTCGATAATTTCAAATTTATTCACTGGAATGTCAAAATAATGTTAAATAAATATATTCAGGCTGAAGTTTTGAGAACCCAGTTAAACTAGGTTTAGTTAATCTGAAAACAGTTTTATGCCGCAGTTTCCAAGTTTGTTTACAAAATTTTGACGGAACAGCTTAGTTTTGCTAAAACTTTTGGTCTTTAATAAAATAATAAAAAATTCGAATTTTGCCTGAAAAATCTGATTTTCTAAGTTTAAACTTAATCTACATTTGCAGCCCAATTATGAATAAAAATTCCCCGGAAGTTTTCTCGATTTTCACATTATTCCTATGTAAATTCAGTTGTAAAATTGGCAAAAGGGAAGTTGTATTGATTGTTGGGCTGTTAGTCTTTTTTCCAATTTATTGTTATTCATGAACGGGAGATTTTTTTAAATCAAATTTTAAATATTGTGTGGTGCTTAGTTTTATGGCCGATTTATCGATTTCGAAACAAGACTTCGTTAGCTTAACTTACATTTAAACAAAAACTATATTTTGTAATTGGTTTTTGCTTTAAATGTAAGTTAAGCGATCGAAGTCTTCGTTCGCAAATAGATGAACAGGCAGTTAGATTGGATACCCTTATTTGTAGTCGGCGAATATTAGCGCAAATATTCGCGGTAATTAAAAATTAATTCTCCAAACATCGCTATGGGGAACAATCATTTTCTGTCATTGCTAAAATATACCATCGTATCTGGTAGCTTATTTTGGGCTTTATCTGTTGTTTGTTCTCTTAAATGCATCAATGGATGGTTTTCAAAGTTTCTGAAGTGCTCAGAAGTTTTAAAATACTTTTGAAGTTTAACAAACAAATTTCTTAGTTATGTCTTTATTTCTATAACGTCCAACTCTTTGTCATCTTCTTATTCAAATTCTTTATCAAGGAATCGACTACTATTAGTTCGGAGAAAAAACTTTCTGCAGCCATTTCTTTTAACAGAAATAATCAATAAAAATTTAATTTTAAAGTTTAAAAAAAAAACATGTATTGTTTTAACAGTTGATTTATTTCAATTTAATAAAAATTCCCCCTTTTTTGTTCAAAACCTTTAAAGTAGTTTTTTTTTAATTTCCTTATTTAACTATAAAATTTCTCATGTCTTCAACACTGCAATTAACACGTTTCACTTGTTTTTTTTCAACATTTTATTTAGTTTTATTAATTGTACAAGTAACAACAGACAATTTGCAATTACACAAACCCCATTAATTTTAAATACAGATCTCACATCTAACACATCGTGGTGGGAGCGAAACCTCCCTAGTTTTACACACACACCCGCTTTTCACTAAACAAATATGGTTTAATTATGGCGCCAATTAAAATTAAATCTATAAATATTTATAAATCCACGAAATATAAAATTAAATTCAGCAAACAAAATATATATTGTAATAATAGTAATATTATTAAAATTTTTGCCGCTTAACACATCAATTTATTTTAATAACAAACTAATAACTTGCTAGATGTGTGGTCGACATCTGGCACTGCAAAAACGGGTAACAGAGGACGGAGTCACGTTCTGAGTCGATAGGGGCATGTGATTTATGTTAAGCCTTAATAAGAAGTCTGAAATATACATTGAAACCAATTCAAACAATTTAATATAAACACAATGCATCACACATACTGTAAAAATCTAAATCAAATGTCTTTAAACGGAAAAATAAAAATTTAAATATCCAAATTTACTTTGAAAATCATTCATCGATGCTTTATAACCAAATTGTCTTCAGCGATGGGTCTCATTTATGGCGTCAGGGGTTTATTAATAAGCCAAATTGCCGCATAAGGATTAAGGCCAGTCCACAACAGGCTCCATTACAACCAACCGTTCGGTTCTTCACAAATCAACCCAGATCACGCATTATGATCAATAAAGAATACAACCGCACCACGATCAATAGATGCTTGTTATAAAATATGGATGCTATTAATCCGAATGAGATGTGCTTTCAACAGAATGAATAGCGCTACACGGCGCACACAGAGGCCAAAGGCGGTGATTTCTCGGATTAATTAAAAATAAGTTCAAGTACCGTGAAAACTTAAAGTACTTTGTTAAGGGCCACAAAATTCTACATTAGTAGGAGAAAAAATTAATGTCAAATATGTAACTGACCTTTTGTAGGGACGCGTTGAAACTAGACATTGTGAGAAAAAAGTGAAAAAAATAGGCACAAAAAAGCTAAAAACTTTTTGTTATTAAAACCGATTTACTGAAAGTAATTTTAAAATGTAACAAATATAGCCATGCAACCAGCAAGCTGAGGTATTTATTCAAATGGTTTGCTTTTATTTTGAAAAAAGTGCTTCTATTCTTCAAGTTTATATGGAAAATTCAAAAAATGTATTTTCCTAGTTTAAGTGGACATAAAGTAATCAATTGGGCCCGGCCCAACTGAGCAGAGAATTGCACTTCATTTTAAAGACTGAACAAATCAGCGTAATTTTAGAAAAAATTACCCTGCGCATGCGTGGAGTTATAGTTATATGAATTAGTAGCATCACGCGTTGAGCTTACCAACAAAATGCGCTTCAGGACTTTTGCTATAACTTTTATTGCTGTTGTTTTTTCAATCTTTTATGTGTTTTTATTAGAGATGTACAAATGTCGTGATTTCTTACGCACAAGTCATGCCTGAGTCACACATTTTCACGCACTCTAGCGAAAATATAAAAATTAAATTCTCTCGCACTCACGAAATAACTTAACCTTATTAAAAAATAAATAAATTTTTGAGTAACTGTATTCCAACTCATTCAATGGAGGGCAATTCAGCGGAAGCATGCGTGATTTAAGAACCTTTTTTTATTAATTTATTAATAATTTTTTGTATGTGAGCTACCCCTTTCCACCATCCAATACTACCAAGATTTTTTGGATCATGCGGTTTGTTCTAAGAGCTACGCATAATAATTAAAAATAAAATTGTTTATGGGGGCGTGTAAAATGTAGCCCACAAGGGACTAGGACTTGTCCAAAAGTAACCCAGACGTATGGAAAAAACATGGTCTATTTAACATTTCGATGTCCTAGGGCAAGACCATAGAACCCAGCTTTGGATTACTACTCCATGGTATACACAAAAGGATTAGTTTTGAAGTCGTTTAAAAACGAAAACATGTCGTTAAAAAACGAAGATATGTCGTCTCACTAGAAACACTTTTTAACATAGACATGGTCTTAGCTTCCATGACATTGAACCAGTACAGAGAGTAGTCCATTTGATCAAAATGGATCAGATAGTCCAATATTATTTGCAGGGATTCTAAGAGTTACGCACATCAATTTTAATGTGCTTCACCAAGATTTTTTTGGAACATGTAGTTTGTTCCAAGATTTACACCCATCAAATTAAGCGTACCTCACTACTGCAGCTAAGGAGATATGAATTGATCCGCGAAAAAGGGCTTTTGGCCCCAGTGTGCGGTGACGGAAACCAGCGGCTTATTTAATTCGAAATTTGGCGTTAAGCTAATTCCGAGAAAAAGACTCATTATGTGGCTTCTCCTAGGGTCATGTGATTTAATAGCTCCAGATTATTTCTTGTGAGGCTGCGTTAAGACACTGGTACCCAAAGTCATTTTTAAATGTTAATGCTTGTAAGTGCCGGTTCACACAAGTCAAGTCAAGTCAAGTCTTGAGCTTTTAGGAGAGAAGGGAAAAGAGGATGCAATTTTTTTTCCTCTCCCTCCTAAAAACTCAAGACTTGACGAGTCAAACTTGACGTGTGTGAACCTGCACTAATTGATATTTTGAATTAAAAGAGTTTTTTGCTATAAATAAAATTTGTGTGTCTTATTTTTAATTTAAAATTCTATCGGCCTTAAAAAACTCCCTCTGAAAGGTGCCCAAAATATTGATACTTACGGACTATAATGGTCCATGTTCCTTCGAATGCTATAAAAACAAAGGTCGGGGGCTAAAAAGAAGATATTTTCTTAATTGTTTTATTTGTATTCTTCTTAGGGATGCAATTGGGACCGGCTTTTAAATTTCTTTAGGAATCGGAATTTTTAAATAAATTCCCAGTTCCCTGTTTGCGGTGTCGGTATCTGTGAAAATAAATATATTAGTCTTTGCTTAGGAAGTTCACCAAATTTTGTTTAATCCAAACTTGATGCATGTTACTTGAATATAAAAAAATTACTATTGGAATGCTAAGATCTTGATAATCGCGGCATTTTAGCTTAAAAAATATATCAGGAATATATTGATTCATGTGGTTCTTAGTTGGAACAAAGTGCCGTAACGAAATCGCTTTATCCGGATCTGTCCTGTGTCATTAAGTTGTATTTGAGACCAAGTTTTTTCTATTTTAACTATTTACGATTCTCGAAGCCTTCTTTAGGTGTAAGCGGTTTTAACTATTTTTCTGCTGCCTTGAGGGTTCCAGTCAATTGCCATCTTCGATACATCATCATGAGTTCTTAACGAAAAACGACCAACTCAGCAACATTAGCTTTTAAAAAATTGTATGCATATTGGTATTTCTGCTGTTTTTTGCCAATAGATTTTAATTTAAATAGTCCTTTTGAATTGCAAAAGAGTTTAACTAGCGCCGCCGTTCGCATCTCAACTGTTCTTTTAATGCAAAATTTAAAAACAAATTCATAATAATTCATAATGTGCTTGTTTGTTTGAAACGAAATCAAAATAAACATCAATTTTATTTTACATACATACATACATATCGCTCTTTATCAACAAGAGGGTATTTACTTAAAATTTAAAAATGTTCAGTAGAAGCAAAACAATATTTAATTTAACATTAAACGCATATGAAAAATAATTGTTAACCCACCTTTTTATTACTAAAAAGTGAGCAAAATTGTATGATATTTTTAAGGTGTGTAGACTTCAATATAACGTGTCGCTTTCTTTCAAAAAGTGAAAAAATAAAAATTTCGAGTTAATACCCTCTTGTTGATCAAGTGCGATATGAACGTTTTAATGAGTATGTATGTATAATCAGTAGCAAAAAACTAAATAAAATTTAATTTATTGTTTTTATTAAAATATTCATAATACAGATGTTTTCCTCATTTAAATGATTTATTTGTTTTAAATGAAAAAAGTTTATGCGCATTTTATAATTTTTATGCGGAAATTAAAAATTAAATAAATTTAATTTAATTGATTTTCAAATGATTCAAATTAAATTAGAAACATTTTTCAATGATTGCTTTAATTTTACATAAAAAAGGAAATGTCAAAGAAAGGGAGAAAGAGAGAGAAAGTAATTAAAATTTTTGATATAAAATAAAAATGGAGCATTTCACATAAAATGTGATTCAAATTTTAAATAATTATTGTTAAACTTAATCTTTTTTTATGTCATTCAAAGCAAGCAAGTGAGAAAATTTGTATTAAAGATTTTGCCCAAGGCATATACCTTTTAACAAGGCATGTGCAAAACTGTCAAATGTTGTTTTTATTTCGTATGTATGAGACAAAATATGGGCATGTGTGCCTTATGGCAACATGCAAAACATCTTGCATATCGTACCCTTACTTTTACTTAAGGTGTTTATACTGCCCTGTTTTACAACTTTACTTGAACAACCAATGTTTTATTTTGTTTGTCATAATTAATACCGCTCATATTTTTGTGAAAAAATTGTTTTAAAACATATTATAAAAATATGTACATGCCAGTTATCCCGCTTCTGCTTTAGGGCCTCTCTTACTTTCACATGTTTATATGCCAAGGTTTATTTTTCTAGGTACCTCATAAAAAAAGTTCCGACAGTTTCTGCACCTGCCCAATACTAACGAAAATTTAAAATGTAGCAGCCAAAGAAACAAAATGTAACAAAAACTCTCTTAAGAATTCTCATTCACTCAGAACATTGCATGTTAAATTTCAACGGAAATTCAAAAGGTACCAGTTAAAGATCAAAAAAATACCAAAAAGTTCCCTTATCAATTCTTATATACTCAGGACATTGCATGTTGAATTTTATGATTCTGGGTCCAATATTAGCAAAATTTAAAATATTACAAGTTGTGGAACACAAAGCTAAGGGGATAAATTTAATTTCCGGTATTCTCCCTTTTTGGTACTTTTTTTATCCCCACTGAAGTATCAAAACTTTCAATATAATAGTGGGAGCCCATAATATAATACGTATATATTTCGTAAAAAAAGTACCAAAAAAATGTTCAAATTTCAAAAGGTACTATATAAGTACTAGTGTATGTGTATGTATTTTTTTAGATAAGTTTCGAATGTGATGTAGCCTTTATTTCTATATTAACTGGCTTAAAAGATTCAAATGAAAAAAGTCGTTTTAATTTTTCTAGGCCATTAGTGTTGTCAATATTTGCTGGTTAACAGTAATAGCGTGCTGAAACCGCTCAAATAGCTTTAAGAATCGCTCATGAACTACACTTATGATGAAAGATGTAATAGCTGTAAATAAAAGCAGTTAATTATGTTCTATTGAAGTTGCACACCTGTTACACTTCGAGTTATTATAGGTAACATTAGAAAGTGTTACATGCTACTGTAACATATTTTTCTCAGAAAAAAAAAGTCGTCATAAGATTTTTTTTTATTTTATTTAGAGACAATTTTGACGATTAAAAAATTTTTAAAAACAAAAAATGAAGAGAGCGATGAGTTTACCTTATTAAAAAATGTGACTTGACCTAAGGCTCAAGCATAATAAGCATGAGGTCACTTAAGTCAACTCAAGCAACAGTGCGAATAAATACAAAACAAATTTGGCCAACTATAAAAAACTTAATAATGCTTATTGTCCAGTTTCGTCAAACAACATTTGCGAGTCAGAGATCTCAAATTAGTTTTTTGCCAATGTCCGCGATTAAAGCGATTTGTTCCTGTAAGTTTTCTGATTCTTTACAGCTTTTGCTATCATGCCGCTATTAGCAAATTTTGCGAATTTCCGCTAATTTAACAATTTTTAGCCGAATTTTTGCCTTTTCGTTATAGTTTAAGGAACTTTTAATCAATTTTATGGCTTGTTTGAAATATTAAAATTTTTCGCGAGTTTTCGCTATTTTTACAATATTTTTTTTTTGTTATTTTCCGACATTTTGTTTATTTTTTTTGTAACCCATTTAGCGATTTTATATAAATGGATGGGTTTATTTAAAAGTTTGCAATTTTAGCCATGTTCGCGAATGACGCGATTTTTTTCTATGATTATTTAAAGCTTTCACGATTTTTAAAAGATGTTAGACATTGCTATCAAGCTGCGGTTAGCCAATTGGCGATATTTAGTTCAACTTAAGTTTTTTCGAACAAAAACTACGAATACACAAAACCCTGTGGATTTGAGAACACCAATTTATGAATTATGCGAATTCAAAAAATTTTCGTTTTCAATTCGAGTCAAAGCCTAGAACATACCTGATTATTTTATTTTTGTTTCTTTTTTTTTACTAAAAAGTACAACCATCACGAAAAGTTGCTTGCAAACAGTGTTGCCAAAACTTGGTGACCAAAAATGGCTAAATTTACGGAAAAACTGGCTAAAAATGGGCTAAAAAAATTGCTAAACATTTTTGGAAATAAAAACACATAAAAATTCGATAATAAATCAGAAATAATTAATTTAAAGAATTAACGTAAATCATCGATGTCGTTATTATTTATCTCAAAGGAATCACTCGTGCCTATTAGTTTTAAATAATTTAAAGGTAAATCATAATCACGACAACATTTATTCAACCTTTTGAGTCCAGATCTACAATAAAAACAAGCAAGAAAGTATAGTCGGTCAACCCCGACTATATGATACCCTACACTACATTAGAACCTTTGTACCAAATTTTTTCAAATAATCTCCATAATTGCTACCTGTATGCTAAGGTTTACAAGGACAGCCATCCAGCCGGACAAACATCGTTAATTCGACTCAGAACGTGAACCCTCCCTACGTCAGCATTAGATCACGGAAGGGAGAGCAACCTTATAGTTAATTCTGAAATTTCTAAAAAAAATTTGTTGCCGCCTGCATCTCTTTATTGAAGTACTGGCAACCAGAAAGAAACACCGATGTTTGTGTTGGTCCATCTTATAAATTTAATATTGGAATACTGTTCCTTTAATTTGAATAATAAATTTTTATAATAAAATGAAAATTATTCTTTTAAAAGAAAAACGGGGAAAAATGTATGGCTAAACATGTTAAAAAATGGCTAAACTCATTTGTTAATGGCTTAACGGGGTGAAAAGTGGCTAAATCTAGCCACTAAATGGCTTAATTGGCAACACTGCTTGTAAATTAAATAAAACATAAGATAAGCAAATACAGGGATGTAAATGCTGTTACTTTAAAAATTTAAGTACTCGCAAAATAAAAACAAAATATTGCACAATTATGCAACAATGGTTACAAGAATCTTAAGTTCATGTAAGTACATTATTACCACTTAAAAGTCTATTTTAATTTACTTATACATCTCGTAGGATTTTCGTTTATTTTTTGACAGTAGCTTAAGCTACTTTATGCACATTGTGGGTTGGCCTTTAGACAATGCTTTGGATTTGGATTCCCTTGCTTTGCTTTACTAGCTTCAGCAGTTTCAAATGCATAGTATTTTAGCGCAATGCATATTTGTCTTTGGCCTTGAATTTTCTTTTTACTCCAGTTTTGAACAAGATTATTTAACGCTAAGATTTTTGGTAAAAGTCTAATTTTAAACCATTATTTTTGAAGCAGCGCCATGGGTCGGTGTTTAATATTTCTCGGCTTAACTTTTCCTCTTTTTTTTCTTGTTTTGGAGTTACAACCTATAATGGTTGCCTCCGAGCATGTTATGGTTAAAATTCACAAACAAATTAAAAAAAATTTTAAACAATTGTAAAATATTATTTAGGACATTATTACGGCATTACTTAATAGCACACCTTGTGAATCCCCAAATATGTTTTTAATATATTTAAAAAAAATTATTTTGTTACACATTACAGTGTAACAGTTACAGTGTACAGCGTGCGCAGAGAAAAAATATGGTTGGGCATGGTTACGGCAACCACACTGTGTTTATTGTAACAATATATTGTTGTTGTACACAAATAATTGTTATTTTTATTAAATATCAGCAGTATTATAGTTACTGTAAACATATTAATGTTTATCGCAATTATAAATTTGAGTATTGTTAACCGAAAAATAATTATTTTTCTAACAACAAAATTAAGATAACTTTCAAAACATACTATATTACTCACAGCCATAACATGATATTTAATAGCCATAACATGATAACTTTATATACATTTATCATAATAAGTTTAATATGCAATCAAAATATCGTTACTCTAATAATATTTTGGTATCGCCATTTGTAAAATAATTTTGTATCAGTTGTGTCGTGTTTTACATAAACATATCGAATTATTTGTTAGTGAGTGGCTAAATAATAAAATAATAACCATTAAAATAAACAAGAAATTAAAAAAAAATAAAGAAAAATATTAAAAAAGAAATAACAAAATAACCATTAAAATAAACAAGAAATTAAAAAAAAATAAAGAAAAAACATTAAAAAGGGTTGTAGTGTCACAAAATAAAATATCTTTGCTAAAAAATTTTAATAATCTTAAAGTGGTGGAAAAATTTGTGAAATATTGGTGCAAAATATTAACCATTACTGGTAAGTTTTGTGTTATTTTAAGAGAAAAATAATGAAAACTCCATAAAATAATTTATAAATAATTGCGACCTACGACAAAAAGATTACAGTAACTATATTATGTTTTTTATTTTATCATAAGTATTTTTTCCCAATAAAAATATTATGTTTAAAGTTGTATCATATTATGATGTAAAAAATTTATGTATAACAGTTCATATCACTTTGCATCATAATATGATTACTTCTAAACTTATTATGATTGCCATGACAATAATATGATAACTTCTAAACTTATTATGATTGTCATGACAATAATATGATTACTTCTAAACTTATTATGTTTGTCATGACAATAATATGATTACTTCTAAACTAATTATGATTGCCATGACAATAATATGATTACTTCTAAACTTATTATGA
Organism: Pollenia labialis; assembly: GCA_949318255.1. Classification (NCBI taxonomy): domain Eukaryota; kingdom Metazoa; phylum Arthropoda; class Insecta; order Diptera; family Polleniidae; genus Pollenia; species Pollenia labialis. Next base: position 26,790,844 of record OX439140.1, on the reverse strand, counting down.
TTGTCATGACAGTAATATGATTACTTCTTAACTTATTATGGTTACCATCACAACAATATGATTACTTCTTATCTTATTATGATTACCATGACAGTAATATTATAACTTCTAACCGTTTTATGATTAACAGGATAACAATATGGTTAAGGGAAAAATATTATGATGTAATATTACGAACATATTTGGTCATAATATGATTTAATAACAATCGTAATATGGTGACTACAATCATAAATCTTATCATAATATGTTGCTCTTAGAATATGTTTACCACAACCATGTTTTTTCTTTGCGTGCGTGTACAGGTGGTTACAAACAACTAGCAACTTTTGCAACTAATAGCGACAATATTAACAACCATTTCTTTAACAAAATTTGCATAACTATTAAACACTAAAGCTACGGTGACATTTGTCAAATATTTAACGAAAAAAGCGTGACCAACAAGCAAACTAAAAATTCATTTCCTTAAATTCCAATATTTATTTTGATTTTAATACCCCCCACATCTTACAAAAATCATTTTTTTACTATGTCTAGCAGTATGATTAGTTTATTTTGTGTTATTAACACCATGTTAAATCTCACTAGCTATTAACAAGAGTAGGGGTTACGCTTATTTGGTCAAATATTCAATAAGTGTGACCGTAGCTTAAGTACCTTCTTTGTTTCAAAAAATTCTAAAAATATTTTCATTTCTTCGATATGATTCATAAAGCTAAAGTAATATAACTCAAAATTAACTAATGCAACCGGTTTTATTTTTTGGTATAAAAGCGTATCTCATAAATTTTATAATAAACCATAAAAATAAAATAATTTTTTTTTTTAAAGCGTTAAAAATAATAACGACAAATTTCCATTATAAAACCATTTAGAGAAACAGTATAGACACTAAATCGTGCCAGCTATGGGTTTTAGCACCACGAATTTAATACCAGCCAATTGTTTAAAATTTAAATATAAATTTTGAATAAATTATTTTGATTGCTTGTTTTTATTTGCATTCTTTTCAAAAGTTTTATAGACATCACGTTGCCTAATTATGAACAAATTTACGCATGCGTACTTTTACAATGTTTGGCGATTTATATTTTATATTTTTAATTTTTTACGATATTGAGCTGTTTCGTGATTTTTATACCGTAAAAGGCACACACAATAAACTGACGGTTCCATAATTATACGCAAAGTTTTGTGTAAAAACTAACAACATTAAAATTTTAGAAGTCGACAAATAAGAAGTGTTAAAAATCTCATGTCTAAAATTAGAAACGAATAAAAAAATCAATAGAAATTGGAGTTTCTATAAACCAAATACGAAACATTTCCAAACTTTTGGTTTTAAGTGGTTGTGTGTGTTTCTTTAATCTCTGACCAAAATCGACTTGATCGATTACGACAACGACAACTGGAATAAGGCTGAATATTTTATAAATTTTCATATTATTCGAATGTGTAAGAAAGAAATTCCCAGATTCTATTTGCAAATAAATATTATTACTGAACAGTTAAAAATTCTTATTAAAGATAACAAGTACCAACCAACTAATCAGAGAACTTTGGTTCTAATGATTAAGACGGCAGAATTTGTGGCCATCCAGCCAAAAATCACCACAAATGCAATACATTGCTTGAAGTATATTCACATTTAACAATTATTTGACGAAAAAAATCGGAAAAAACTTCAGCACTAAATTAATTATAGATTAATTTCCGTTTTAAAAATTTTGGTTGATTCACTAAACTTAATTTCTGAAAAAGTCGTAACTAATAAATTGTTAGACGCTGTTTAATAAAAATAGTGGTCACATGTGGGGCGTCCAATATGTGTTAAGTGCAACCATAGGCTTAGTTAATCATAGAATTTTTTTCAAGATGCGATAAAGTTAGCGAACGATTAAATAATTGTTTTAGGCCCGTTTTCAGAACTTACCGATAGCTAAAAGTAGACTATAACCGGCCTTACAAAAAGTGTTCCATTATTAAATTTTGCTTTTACCTAAAGTGAGCGATTAAGTAAATAATAATAATGGAACACTTTTTATACGGCCGAAAAAATCATACCTTTAGCTATCGGTAAGTTGTGGAAACGGGTCTTAGAATTATAGTTAACAAACAGAAATTATTTCTTCTGAACGGATCATCACAAACTAAAATCACTCCTTATAAATCCGCAGTGGTAAGTGATTCCCTAAGATCGTTTCCTGTACAAAATTGCATCTAGGTAAGAAGTAATTTTTGATGGGAATGGCAATTAAGAAATTTTAGCGGGGTCATTTTATATGGAAGTTTTTATTCGAAAGGATAAATAGAGCCAAGAGTAGGGGATTTTACTGAAAGGTAGCTTGGGCACTTTGGAATAAGAAGTAAGAACAGGACATTAGTTTTTCAAGTAAATGCTGAATAAAATAACTTGGTTCATCTCAGAATTATGGATATTATGTGAAGACGTGTATGAACTGAAGAATATTAAAAATATTGTCAAACACTGCGTTAGGTTAATGGCATACTAGGCTTAATGTCTAGGAAGTTGTTTCTATGATTATCTTAGAAATGTCCCAGTTGCACCGTAGATATCGTGGGTGAGTTCCAAAACGTCAGTTGCAAAGCAAGTCGCTTCGTTTTTTAACGGATCCTTCAATGACACCGTTATTGAACAAGGTTATATGTTACAAAATGCATAAAAAAAATTATAAGTGCATACACAATAAGAAAATTGTGCAACGTTAAGCTTGATGATATATAATTGATTTTTACCTGATAATCTATATATATATAAAGAAGTGTACACTTTGATGTCACCACTAAGTGCGGAAACGGGTCGACCGATTTCAACCAAAATTTCAGGGTACGTTGGGGATAGTCTGTAGATGGTTTAAGTTAAGTTTGCATGAAATCGGCTTAGATATGGCATTTTGAAGTCCTCCAAAACGGCTTAACTGATTTTTAGGAAATTTTGTATGTGTATTTGTTAGGTATGAGAATAGGTCGTAAAATATATTTTAAATCGCTAGAGGGCGCAAAATAGGGCATAAGCTCCCCCTACCTATATCTTCTTTGCTAATCAACCGGTTTTCTTAAAATTTGGCATGCACTCACTGTAACATCTGAAAGAAAATAGGGAGTAGGGCGTGAAATAGGACAATAGGGGTAAAAGCTCTCCCTCCCTTTATCTACTTAACTAATCGACCGATTTTCTTGAAATTTTGCAGGAAAATAGTGTATGTAACATCTTGAAAGAACTTTATCTTAAAATTTGTATTATTTAGGGCGTGAAATAGGCCAATAGGGAAAAGCTCCCCTCCCCAATTTCTTAAACTAACCAAGCGGGTTTCATAAAATTTGGCATGCAGACACTGTAACATCTGAAAGGAAATAGGGCGTGATATAGGGCAATAGCGGTAAAAGCTCCCCTTCTTTTCTTAAAATTTGGCATAGAAACACTGTAACATCTAAAAGGAAATAAGGAATGGGATGGGAAATAGGGAAAGAAAGAAGGTTAAAAGACATAATTCCATTATCTTCTTAACTAATCGACCGATTTTCTTAAAATTTCGCAGGCAAATAGGGTTACAGCTGGAAAGTACTTCAGCCCTATAGTTTTTATTATTATTTTCTTGAAATTTGGCAGGCAAGTAGTGTAACATCTGGAAAGAACTATTGCCTATCATTTTTATTATCTTTTTAACTAATCAACCAGTTTTCTTAAAATTTGGCATGCAGACACTGTAACATCTGAAAGAAATAAGTTACAAGGCAAAACAACAATTGCCGGCCCAGCTAGTATATTAAAGATTTTTCTTATAAAATCAAAATCAATCAGTTATATCACGAAATTAAGGTGGTTTTGAGAATCTCTATCTTTTACTTTCGCTTGTGACAATATTTTCCATTTTGAAGGAAAAGTGGCCGTGATCATAACCTTCCTAAATTAACTTAGTTTATGTTCCAATTTTTCACAATAAAATAATTTTTTTTAATAGAAAGCATTTGTTAAATTTGAAAACATAAGCTTTGAAAAAAAACTTAAATGGTTCGCCAATGGGGGTCCCTAAGGGATATACGGGGGGTCTTTGAAAGAAAATCGACATATGTAGCTTCAATTTTTAATGCTTTATGGCATAAAAAAGGGATATTATTTCATGATCCTTTAGTCAACAAAAACCTTTTAGTAAGCTGTTCCAAGAAATTTTGACAATATTTCATTACTCGTTGACTGTTATCTGTAATAATGATACATTTCAAGTTCTCAGAACACATTTTTCACCGTCATTCCCATTTACTTGTCGTTTTGTTTTCAAATTTTGGAATTTTTAATTAATGTTTTTTCAGACTTGCGGATTCTTAATGGATTTTGTATGTAAGTCATCTATTTTTAAATTAAAATTTTTTTCTAGCTCAAACACTACGTATTTAATAAAATTTTATTTAGATTTTGCAAATATTTAGTTGGTTTTTTTTTTTAAATATTTTACATTTTTTTTTTATTGTTTATTTACTCATTGAGTGCTGAGACGCATAATTGACAAATGTGTCTAGAGATAGTGGGAAAAAAAGTTAATAATGTTTGTTTTTTTTTCTTATAAATAAATTATGGCTTTTGTTAGTACAATAGTTATTGTTTTTGTTGTAGTAGTTTGCATACAATTGTTTGTAGCATTGATAAAAACCTTCAGAGAGGGAAACAAAAAAGCAAGTAATGTCGGTAATGAAATTGTATAGATGCTTGATTAGGTATTTGTTAGCTGGTCTAGTGAAAAAGGGCGTAGGAACCAAATATAAAGTTTTTATGGCATAAAACAATTCTGGAAAATATTAAAATTTGTGAAAAATTATCTATAAAATAGTAAATTTTGTGAAAAATTTCATACAACGTATTAATTATTTTTGGTAAGATTTCCTTTAAAATAAAAAATTCCAAACTTTCCTATACAATAGTTAGTTTGCAAAATTTCCAATAAAATAGTAAATTTGCAAAATTTCCTATACAATAGTAAGTTTGCAAAATTTCCTATAAAATAGTAATTATGCAAAATTTCCTATAAAATAGTAAATTTGCAAAATTTCCTATAAACTAATAAATTTGCAAAATTTCCTATTAAATAAAAAATTTGCAAAATTTACTATAAAATAGTATATTTGCAAAATATCCTATTAACTAATAAATTTGCAAAATTTCCTATAAAATAAAAAATTTCCTATAAAATAGTAAATTTGCAAAATTTCCTATAAAATAGTAAATTTGCAAAATTTCCTATAAAATAGTAAATATGCAAAATTTCCTATAAATTAGTAAATTTGCAAAATTTCCTATAAATTAGTAAATTTGCAAGATTTCCTATAAAATAGTATATTTGCAAAGTTTCCTATTATCTAATAAATTTGCAAAATTTCCTATAAAATAGTAAATTTGCAAAATTTCCTAAAAAAAAGTATGTATGCAAAAATTCTTATAAATAGTAAATTTGCAAATATTTCAAATAAAATAGTAAATTTCAAAATTTTCCTAAAAACAGTAAATTTGCAATATTTTTTATGAAATGGTATATTTGCAAAATTTCCTATAAAATAGTAAATTTGCAAAATTTCCTATAAAATAGTAAATTTGCAAAATTTCCTATAAAATAGTAAATTTGCAAAATTTCCTATAAAATAGTAAATTTGCAAAATTTCCTATAAAATAGTATATTTGCAAAACTTCCTATAATATAGTAAATTTTCAAAATTTCCTATAAAATAGTATATTTGCAAAATTTCCTATAAAATAGTATATTTGTAAAATATCCTATTAACTAATAAATTTGCAAAATTTCCTATAAAATAAAAAATTTGCAAAATTTCCTATAAAATAGTATATTTGCAAAATTTCCTATAAAATAGTAAATTTGCAAAATTTCCTATAAAATATTAAATTTGCAAAATTTCCTATAAAATAGTATATTTGCAAAACTTCCTATAATATAGTAAATTTTCAAAATTTCCTATAAAATAGTATATTTGCAAAATTTCCTATAAAATAGTATATTTGTAAAATATCCTATTAACTAATAAATTTGCAAAATTTCCTATAAAATAAAAAATTTGCAAAATTTCCTATAAAATAGTATATTTGCAAAATTTCCTATAAAATAGTAAATTTGCAAAATTTCCTATAAAATAGTATATTTGCAAAACTTCCTATAATATAGTAAATTTTCAAAATTTCCTATAAAATAGTATATTTGCAAAATTTCCTATAAAATAGTATATTTGTAAAATATCCTATTAACTAATAAATTTGCAAAATTTCCTATAAAATAAAAAATTTGCAAAATTTCCTATAAAATAGTATATTTGCAAAATTTCCTATAAAATAGTAAATTTGCAAAATTTCCTAAAAAAAAGTATGTATGCAAAAATTCTTATAAATAGTAAATTTGCAAATATTTCAAATAAAATAGTAAATTTCAAAATTTTCTTAAAAATAGTATATTTGCAAAATTTCCTATAAAATAGTAAATTAGCAAAATTTCCTAAAAAAAAGTATGTATGCAAAAATTCTTATAAATAGTAAATTTGCAAATATTTCAAATAAAATAGTAAATTTCAAAATTTTCTTAAAAACAGAAAACTTGCAATATTTTTTATCAAATGGTATATTTGCAAAATTTCCTATAAAATAGTAAATTTGCAAAATTTCCTATAAAATAGTATATTTGCAAAACTTCCTTTAAAATAGTAAATTTTCAAAATTTCCTATAAAATATTAAATTTGCAAAATATCCTATTAACTAATAAATTTACAAAATTTCCTATAAAATAAAAAATTTGTAAAATATCCTATTAACTAATAAATTTGCAAAATTTCCTATAAAAAAAAAATTTGCAAAATTTCCTATAAAATAGTATATTTGCAAAATTTCCTATAAAATATTATATTTGCAAAATTTCCTATAATCTAATAAATTTGCAAAATTTCCGATAAAATAGTAAATTTGCAAAATTTCCTATAAAATAGTAAATTTGCAAAATTTCCTCTTAAATAGTATATTTGCAAAACTTCCTTTAAAATAGTAAATTTTCAAAATTTCCTTTAAAATATTAAATTTGCAAAATATCCTATTAACTAATAAATTTGCAAAATTTCCTTTAAAATAAAAAATTTTCAAAATTTCCTATAAAATAGTATATATGCAAAATTTCCTATAAAATAGTATATTTGCAAAATTTCCTATTATCTAATAAATTTGCAAAATTTCCTATAAAATAGTAAATTTGCAAAATTTCCTAAAAAAAAGTATGTATGCAAAAATTCTTATAAATAGTAAATTTGCAAATATTTCAAATAAAATAGTAAATTTCAAAATTTTCTTAAAAACAGTAAATTTGCAATATTTTTTATCAAATGGTATATTTGCAAAATTTCCTATAAAATAGTTAACTTTCAAAATTTCCTATAAAATAGTAAATTTGCAAAATTTCCTATAAAATAGTATATTTGTAAAATATCCTATTAACTAATAAATTTGCAAAATTTCCTATAAAATAAAAAATTTGCAAAATTTCCTATAAAATAGTATATTTGCAAAATTTCCTATAAAATAGTATATTTGCAAAATTTCCTTTAATCTAATAAATTTGCAAAATTTCCGATAAAATAGTAAATTTGCAAAATTTCCTATAAAATAGTAAATTTGCAAAATTTCCTATTAAATAGTATATTTGCAAAACTTCCTTTAAAATAGTAAATTTTCAAAATTTCCTATAAAATAGTAAATTTGCAAAATTTCCTATAAAATAGTATATTTGTAAAATATCCTATTAACTAATAAATTTGCAAAATTTCCTATAAAATAAAAAATTTGCAAAATTTCCTATAAAATAGTATATTTGCAAAATTTCCTATAAAATAGTATATTTGCAAAATTTCCTATAATCTAATAAATTTGCAAAATTTCCGATAAAATAGTAAATTTGCAAAATTTCCTTTAAAATAGTAAATTTGCAAAATTTCCTATAAAATAGTATATTTGCAAAAATTCCTATAAATAGTAAATTTGCTAATATTTCAAATAAAATAGTATTTAAATTTCAAAATTTTCTTAAAAACAGTAAATTTCCAAAATTTTCTATAAAACAGTAAATTTGCAATATTTTCTATCAAATGGTATATTTGCAAAATTTTCTTTAAAATAGTAAATTTGCAAAATTTTCTTTAAAATAGTAAATTTGCAAAATTTTCTATAAAATAGTATTTATGCAAAAATTCCTATAAATAGTAAATTTGCAAATATTTCAAATAAAATAGTATATTTGTAAAATATCCTATTAACTAATAAATTTGCAAAATTTCCTATAAAATAAAAAATTTGCAAAATTTCCTATAAAATAGTATATTTGCAAAATTTCCTATAAAATAGTAAATTTGCAAAATTTCCTAAAAAAAAGTATGTATGCAAAAATTCTTATAAATAGTAAATTTGCAAATATTTCAAATAAAATAGTAAATTTCAAAATTTTCTTAAAAATAGTATATTTGCAAAATTTCCTATAAAATAGTAAATTAGCAAAATTTCCTAAAAAAAAGTATGTATGCAAAAATTCTTATAAATAGTAAATTTGCAAATATTTCAAATAAAATAGTAAATTTCAAAATTTTCTTAAAAACAGAAAACTTGCAATATTTTTTATCAAATGGTATATTTGCAAAATTTCCTATAAAATAGTAAATTTGCAAAATTTCCTATAAAATAGTATATTTGCAAAACTTCCTTTAAAATAGTAAATTTTCAAAATTTCCTATAAAATATTAAATTTGCAAAATATCCTATTAACTAATAAATTTACAAAATTTCCTATAAAATAAAAAATTTGTAAAATATCCTATTAACTAATAAATTTGCAAAATTTCCTATAAAAAAAAAATTTGCAAAATTTCCTATAAAATAGTATATTTGCAAAATTTCCTATAAAATATTATATTTGCAAAATTTCCTATAATCTAATAAATTTGCAAAATTTCCGATAAAATAGTAAATTTGCAAAATTTCCTATAAAATAGTAAATTTGCAAAATTTCCTCTTAAATAGTATATTTGCAAAACTTCCTTTAAAATAGTAAATTTTCAAAATTTCCTTTAAAATATTAAATTTGCAAAATATCCTATTAACTAATAAATTTGCAAAATTTCCTTTAAAATAAAAAATTTTCAAAATTTCCTATAAAATAGTATATATGCAAAATTTCCTATAAAATAGTATATTTGCAAAATTTCCTATTATCTAATAAATTTGCAAAATTTCCTATAAAATAGTAAATTTGCAAAATTTCCTAAAAAAAAGTATGTATGCAAAAATTCTTATAAATAGTAAATTTGCAAATATTTCAAATAAAATAGTAAATTTCAAAATTTTCTTAAAAACAGTAAATTTGCAATATTTTTTATCAAATGGTATATTTGCAAAATTTCCTATAAAATAGTTAACTTTCAAAATTTCCTATAAAATAGTAAATTTGCAAAATTTCCTATAAAATAGTATATTTGTAAAATATCCTATTAACTAATAAATTTGCAAAATTTCCTATAAAATAAAAAATTTGCAAAATTTCCTATAAAATAGTATATTTGCAAAATTTCCTATAAAATAGTATATTTGCAAAATTTCCTTTAATCTAATAAATTTGCAAAATTTCCGATAAAATAGTAAATTTGCAAAATTTCCTATAAAATAGTAAATTTGCAAAATTTCCTATTAAATAGTATATTTGCAAAACTTCCTTTAAAATAGTAAATTTTCAAAATTTCCTATAAAATAGTAAATTTGCAAAATTTCCTATAAAATAGTATATTTGTAAAATATCCTATTAACTAATAAATTTGCAAAATTTCCTATAAAATAAAAAATTTGCAAAATTTCCTATAAAATAGTATATTTGCAAAATTTCCTATAAAATAGTATATTTGCAAAATTTCCTATAATCTAATAAATTTGCAAAATTTCCGATAAAATAGTAAATTTGCAAAATTTCCTTTAAAATAGTAAATTTGCAAAATTTCCTATAAAATAGTATATTTGCAAAAATTCCTATAAATAGTAAATTTGCTAATATTTCAAATAAAATAGTATTTAAATTTCAAAATTTTCTTAAAAACAGTAAATTTCCAAAATTTTCTTAAAAACAGAAAACTTGCAATATTTTCTATCAAATGGTATATTTGCAAAATTTTCTTTAAAATAGTAAATTTGCAAAATTTTCTTTAAAATAGTAAATTTGCAAAATTTTCTATAAAATAGTATTTATGCAAAAATTCCTATAAATAGTAAATTTGCAAATATTTCAAATAAAATAGTAAATTTCCAAAATTTTCTATAAAACAGTAAATTTCCAAAATGTTCTATTAAACAGTAAATTTGCAATATTTTCTATCAAATAGTATATTTGCAAAATTTTCTTTAAAATGGTAAATTTGCAAAATTTTCCATAAAATATTAAAAATTTGAGCAAAGTTTCATATAAAACATTAACATTTGTGCAATATTTCCTATAAATTAGTAAATATTTTTCATAATGTGGTAAGTAAAAGTCTATGTGTTGCAAAAATAACAAGTTCAAGACGTATGATTAATATTAATTATAACTTTTTTGCAAATTTTTTATAACAGCCTTAATTGTTAATTGATTTTCTATATTAAAATCTTAAATAAAAGCTGGCATAATATTCCATATTATAGTAAAAATAAATTATTTAAATTTCTTTTTTTTCACAAGCTCCATTGCTGACCTTCAAAACCCAGTCGTATAAAAACACGCCCCATGTTGTAAAAGTTATTGCTCGTAATCATAAATCTTTTACGTTTATATTTTTTGCGTTATTTTTTTTTTTAAATATTGTTTAAACATTTTCAACGTAAAGCAAAAATCTGTTTTAAATACTATTAACACCCTCACATTTTAAAATGTTTTAATTTAGCTAGCGCAAGTTGAAGTTCATTATAATAGAAAGCAACATTTAAAATGCCAACCAGATAAAATCTAACAAGAACATCAACAACAAAAAACCACAAATATAATTTCATTTATGATGATTTGACTTTGTTTAGTTTAATGTTTTTTTTGTTGTTGTTATTATTTTTATTATGATTTTAATAATTTGTTGACGTTGACTTTGAATTTATAGCATCACGTATATAATTTTTTTTATAAGTTTATCAAAAAAAATTTTTTTAATAAAAATTCTTGAAACGAAAAATCCCACGTCTTTAATGAAAAAGAAATTAATTTGCAAATGCTTGTGCTCGAGTTTAGAAAAAAAACAAAATAACGTTAAATTCGTTGTATAATAAAAACAAATGACAACGAAAATATTTTGCTACCATTTTGCAGCTGGAGTAAATACAAAATATTTTTGTTTTGATAGGGCGCTGCAAATAAGATGTATATTAAATTTGTAAAGGTGTTTGCAAGATGATCATAAACGAGCAATAATGTTATGGTTGATAAACAACTATACTTATATTTGTTTTAAATAAAATAATATTATTGTTAACCAGTACATAAGCGGCGGTAACTATAACATCGGATAAAGAAAGTATTAAATCAAAATTGAATATTAAAGACATTTTAAAAGGAACTTTAAACCTACTGTTTCATTTCCAAAAAACAGACAAAATAGCTCGATATTTTTGTAGCGGGTGGACATAAACATTTTGCTTACCCTCCTTAAGAATCAAGTGCGTTAGAGTTGAGGCTAATTTTTAGCATAGTATGGTTGCCTCTGACGATAATATATTTGATGCAACCATAAAATGTTTGGAAATTTTTCTTTAAACATTTTTTTTCTAGCGCTAACTATTTTTTTTCTTAGCCTTTACTAGTGCTTTGTTATGTCTTCATTCTAAAATTCTAAAGCAAATTGTTCTAGCGATAGTTCGTTAAGCTGCAAAACGATCGCCATTCGTCCCATGCGATATTTTACATAGTTTGTGACAAAATTATCAAAGGCTGTACTTATGCAAATGAATACATAGAATCAGTGTTGGATAATAAACACTAAATATCTCTCCTAAGTGGTCGGTTCGGTAGATTTGCAAAAAACACAAACGCTAATAGTTATTGTGTAGTAAATCATTAAATGTCCTTTCTTGTCATCTTTCCAACACAAAAATAATACTATTCTTACTCAACTCAACAAAAAGATGAAAACATTTAATACGATTTTCGTATGACGTGCTAAATTTAATTTAATCTTGCTTGTTTTTTTTTTAACCACAAACTTTATTTTGTTCGGTTCAGCTAATTAGTGTTCTTTCGTTTTTGTTGTGCGTAGCGCCCTTTTGGATAGTAAAATAACCAAAAATTTGTTACAAAAACAAAATGCACACACGAAAAACAAACAAAAAGCTAGCAAAGTAATTTTCCAAGAAAACATATACACAATTCACTCACAAGCTGTTCGTGCTGCGGTCGTTGCTAAAAATTTGTTTTGTTCATTTCTTTATCAATGTAAAAAAAAAACATTATAGAACATTAAAATATAAGGTTTTTCTACAGTATCACTACAATTGTTAAGTTTTTTAACGAAGAACAGAACACTATATAATGTACAGCTCTATCTTAAAAATAGTAACGCACGGTATTAAGGGCTGTGTTCGTTTACACAAACACTAAAAAATTAGATATCGTTCTTGGATGTGTGAGCCGAACGCTAAATAATGTTCTATTTATTTTCGAACACTTTATAGGATAGAACTCTATCTAGCTTTGAAAAATATCACTAAGGCTGAGAATCTATGGATGACAAATTCTGTAGTATTTATTCTTAAGTTTTTAATGAAACTTAACAATTTCTCTAATACGACAGAACTCATTCGAAAACTTTAGTATTTCTCTGTCATTTTATTTGAGTTAAAGTATAACGCATCAAGCGTATCTGTAATTGTTCTGTTATTTCGATCGATATCGAATGCTGTAGTTTAAACACAGAATGGATTAACAATAATTTAAAGCAGTGTTCGAAAATAAAAGTACATTACTTAGCGTTCGGCTCACACACCCAATAACGATATTTTTTTTTTTGATTAATACCGTTCGTAACTATTTTCAAGAAAGAACCGAACATTGTATATTGTGCTGTTCTTCGTCAAAAAAAACAGAACAATTGTATTGATACTGTAGACAAACATTATATGTATTTTAATGTTCTATAATGTTTCTTTTTTTTTACATTGATAAAGAAATGAACAAACAAAATATTTTAGCAACAACCGCACCACGATCATGTATATGTTTTGTTTGTGTTATATTATTTTGCTGGCTTTTTGCTTTTTTTCGTATGTGAATTTTGTTTTTGTAAAAATGTTGGGTTTTTTTTGACGAACATTAATGAGCCAAATCGTACACAATGAAGTTTGTGGATTTCTAAAAAAACCGAACGGAATTAAATGTTCTCATCTTTTGTTGAGTTTGATATAAACAGTATTATTTTTGTGTTTGAAAGATGACTAACAAATACTATTAGTGTTTGTGTATTCCACGAATCTACCGAACCGAACACTAAGGAGCGATATTAAGTGTTAATTTTCGAACACTGATTTAAAGTGATTCCTATTCGAAGCTTAATAGACGAACGATCTAACAATCGTTTGTTGCAAGTTATTTCAATATATATGCAACAATAAAATTTTTAATTTATTTCGAGCTGTAGGGCAATCCAAATTCTTTCTTCCCTGCTGTTAGTTTACCAAAAGATTTCTGTTTTTGTATTAAATAGAGTATGACATGATTTCGTAGTAATACAAATGTTTATCTTTTCCAAAATAAACGCATTAAGCCACGGGGCAAAAAAAAAAGCGAAATGCCAACAACAGCAGCAGCAGCAGCACTGGCAAGCAACAACAGCAACATTAAAAGTGTTTTTTCAACTCGTGGATGTCATTAATGTATTTCTGACCAACAAAGCGAACATAAAATGCTGATGCCAGACCATCGCTTGCCATGGCATGACATGTAGAGAAAACAAAAAATTTTTCGGCTACTGTATTTTTGTTTTGTTTTTTTGGAAATTAGAGCAGGTCAAAAAGAGAAGGCAAACAGTTTTAAGGCCAATTTACTTTGATCATTAGCATTAACACATTAAAAAGACAAGAAAGAAGGGAAAAAACAAAGTATTTTAAATTAGTTTTTAATTAAAAAACACAGATTCTTAAAATTGTATATAAAAATAAATATAAAAAAACATTTTAAATAAAATTTAATAGTGAAATACTTATGTCGGCTAATTTCGTTAAGCTTCCGTTAAAAAGTTTTGCGTGCTTTTGTGTTTCTTTATGTTGAATATTTTGTTAATTCAATTAAATATAATAAAAAAAAATACATTTTTGTTTATATGATTAACTTTATATTAACCAGTTTTTGTTTGTTTTATTTTCTTGGCTTAAAAGATTTATAGTTTATTTAACAAATCACCAGTATAATTTTCTAACCGATTTTATGACCAATTTATATTTTTAAGCATGAAAACTTGTTTTCTATTTTTAAATTTTGCAAAAAAAAACTAATAAAAAGTCAATTAATTTTAATAACCACAAATCTTAAAATTTTAAACATTTGAATAATTTAACACCTTTTTAATACAGTTAAGCTTTGCAAAAATTAATAAAAATTTAAATGGTTTTGCTTAAACTAAAACTTAGAGTGTTGGCATATCTCATTTAGGAAATAATAAATTTAACTTGACACTAAATGGAAATTAAGATAATTTAAAAAGTTGGTTAAATATATAATTTTGTTACATTTTTTGGCTAAAATTTAGCTAAATATATGTAATTGAAATTTGTGCATTATTTATAAAAATCGTTTAAAATTTATACAGAATACAGTTTCTAGCTTTTTTATGTTGTTGCTTATTAATAACTCTTTTTTTACTTTACCGAAGGTTAAAGCGCATATAAAAAGTGTGTTTTTTTAAGCTGAATAAGAACTTCAAATAATACAAGACAGAAAAATATTTTCGAAATTAAATTAATTTATTGTCATCTGGTGGATAATTCCATGGCATTGCTTTTTTTAAATATGAATTCCGGCATATGTCCGCCGTGGCTACGAGTTAAATAAGCCGTTCGAGCACTAAAAATATCCTAATAAAAATTAATCCAGAGGTGTTAAATCGCATGAATAAGGGGGCCAGGGAACAGGACTGCATCTGGAAAAAAAAGTTGTCACCGAATTGATATTGCAGTAAATCGATTGTTAAGCAAGCTGTATGAAAAGTTGCGCCGACTTGTTGGAATGACGTTAATGTTAAGCTGATTAATTTTTAGAAACAAAAATACCGTTGGCATTTCTCGATTTCGCTCGCCAATCAGCGTAAAGGTAGCTGCTTGCTCATTTCACAAACAGCACAGAAAATCCAATTTTAATAAAATGTAATGATGATTCATTAACAGCTTGAGGTTTGGCTTTGCTCGAAATACGGCAATTTCGCATATTGACGCAGCCATTTAACCAGAAACGAGCTTCAGCACTTGACACAATTTGTAGACAAAAATACTCATCTTCGGCCAGTTTCTAATTAGCCCAATCAGCAAAAAATGCGACGCAGGCGTAGGTCGTTTGACTTCAATTCAGGCACAAATCCACGCAGTCGAAGGACAAAGGCAAGTAAATAATGAACGACGACGAAGAATCAACATTTCGGCGTCTTCTTCAATACTTTGCAGTACAGCAGCAATATTCTCATCGTTACCCACATTAATTTTTCTTGTTGATGGCTTCAAATCAAGAAGAATAATATTAGTGCAAAAGCGATCAATAACTGCATGAATTGCTTGCTCACTAGGCCGACTATGTTGACCGTAAAATGGACGAAGTGTTCTATGAACTTCGCGAAAATGTTTTTCAAAATAAATTTTTACAATTTGAAAGCGTAGTTCTAGAGCATTAAACGATTTATGATGACTTGGGAAACTTTACTCAACAGAAATATCAACACTGTTTTACATTTTCAGCTGTCAAACCATACAGTTATCGATAGCTCTCAAGCAGCTCAAAAACACACCCACAGAAAGAAAAACACTCGGGCTAAATTAAAATTTGCATACTTACTTTAAGTACGAGTCGCAATCAAAAATTCAAAAACGAATAACACTTAAACATACTAATGGGATAACTTTTGAAAATTAGTCCCGGAATTTCTTTAAATAAGTACAAAATTCTTAAACCAAGTAAAACAAGATTCAACTTTTCGTCCATAGTGCCATTCTGAAAGTAAAATTACAAAATGAGTGTTTTAATCTAATTTCACTTATCAAAGTTTGTTGCAGACATTACAACAACACCACACAAGTAGTTAAATAAAACGATTTGCTTGTTGTGTGTAGAAACAACCACAACAACAGAACAACACGAACACTCATTATTTTCATGTTTAAAATGTAAATTTGAGAACTCTTGCTTCTCATTTAGTTTATATTTTCAGTTATACATGAACATTAAATTTTTAAAGTAAAAACCATATTGGGAATGATGCTGTTGTTTTATAATTGAAATTCTGTATGGTGTAAAACGGGTAATTAAAATTCCCTTTTGATTTATTTCAAGTACGAATTCGGCATTAAAACAAGCGCATTTTGAGATTGATTTAATTTTAGTTTTACTTAAATCAATCTCATTTTCGGATTATTTTAAGTTCAAATACGGCATTGAATATGGAAAAGGTACTTGATTTAAGAAGATCCGTACACTCATAAAATTATTACAGTTACTGATTGTGGGTTATTAAATGCGTTTTCCGTACTGTTGAAATTGAATCAAAATATGTTTAGTTATTTTATGAATAATTTTATTTTTTAAGATTTATGTTTGTTATTCAAAAAACAAAACAAAAAATAATGTTTTTTCGTATTTATTTTGTTATGTACAAGGCGAATTCATACAAAGTGGTCTTATTTTGAAAACGTTTACAACACTGTAAAATATTTTAACGTTGTGTCAAATATAAACAAATGTTTAATTTTCTTTTTAATTTTAGATTGTTTGTTTTGAAATGTTATAATTAAAAAAATTTTTAATTTCATAATTTTAAACGAAAATGATAAAATTTAGTAAATATTCCCCAGAACCACATGAACGGTATATCGTTTTGACACAAGGTTAGTAATCAGCTGTTGCTTACGTAGCAAGATAAGGTCACCTGGTGCAAGTTCGCCTTGGCTATGTAGTTTGATTTTTGACGGCTAGGATATATTTTTTAAAAGTAAAAACTATTCAATTTTAAATAAATAAATAAAAAATTTAAAAATTAATTCAAAAATTATTTGTTTTAAATGAAATGTAAATGATCCGTTTTTTAAATGAATTTCAAGTTGCTTAAAATGAATTATCGTTTGAGTTCAACTACATAATATTTTAATACCGCTTCGGATTGATTTGAGTACGGATGGGTTCTTTTTTTCTTTTGAATGCACATTATAATTTTGCCATACACAGAAAAAAAAATTTTTATTTCAATTAAAAAATTGGTGATTTTTATTAAAAAAATTAATTAAACTTGCACCAGTAAAAATTCACTTGATTAAATTTTTCAATAAAACTGATTTAATTTTTGGTAAATGCATTAATTGATGAACAATTTTGCAGATTGTTTTCTGTGTACACTTTGTAATTTGTACAATATCGATCTAAAACTCTATTAAGTATATAAATATATTCTGGGTCCTTATGAGCAGACAAGTGATATTACGATGTCCGGCTGTCTGTGTTCTAGAACTTTTTCTGGCTGGTTGTCAGTCCAGAAAACCTTGTTCGCAAATTAATTTTAATTAAGTTTCAATTGTTATAACGATGAGCCCTATTGAAAATGGGAAGGATCAGTCCAATATAATCCATGCAAACTACATATCAGAATGGAGTTTTTGTGCCTGTAAGCTATATAATGTTAGTATTTATATTGAATTTAGTACAAAAATATATTATTACAATACTGATTTCCATTACAAATTTTCGGTCCATATTTGACCATAGCTCCCATAGAAATACCACTGCCGAAAATAGCTTTTTAATGCCAAAGCTTTCTTATTAATGTCGGTATTGATATAAAATTAGGCGACGACTACTTTCAAAATCTATCTTATATGTCGTTGCATCGTTAGGTCCAAAATAAACGATATGTCAGAAATAAGCTCCCTCTCTAAAGTCGCTTTAAGACGTACGAATTTCATTTGGATGTCGATATCTAGAACCCCATAATCTTTAACACATATCATAATTTTGTTTTGCCAAGTCTATAATTGCTTATGAGTCCCAGATATGTTACAATCTCGGAAAATTGGGCTGGACCGACTCTACTTTATTTTTTCTGTGAACTTTTTAAGAAGTGAGCCTTTTTCAGCAGACGAAGGATAGACGGAAGTACTAAATCGACTCAAGGACGGGATACATAATTATTTTGGAGTCCTAGATACATATGGAATGACTTATTAACCCTATTCACTTCGCTTTTTATTAACATTATTAGATTTTAAACTTTTGTTTTATAAGAGAATTATTTTTTTTTATATTTATTGAAATTTGCACTTAACAAGGACTTTTTAAATTTTTTTCATTTCAGCTCACAACTCAAATTGGGTTATATGTGTTTTTTGATTTATTAACGTTATTAATTGTCATTCTTTAAATGTCTGCTTGTTGTCAACCCACCATCAATAATTCAAAAACTTCCTAAGCACAATATATGCCGAACATACAAATGACATTCATGTAATCCATTTAAGACAACAAGTTGAAAACAAAGAAAAAAAACGATACAAAAGGAAAAAATTCATTTTTAAAATCAGACAAATCCTAAACTAAAAAAAACTTTTACAAAAGAATTTTTTGCTATTTTTCAAGTATGAAAATTAACATTAAACCATGACAAGTTCAAAAACAATCAATCATAGTTGAGAACTGGCAAAAAAAAAAAATTTTAGCATACGAATTCGTTATGATACATGGGTTTGAAGGAGTGAATGAAAGGGTGGTCTGACAGCATAAAGATTAGGGGTGGGCATTTAACTATATAGACTTTAAGGTTCTACACAAAAAAGAAAAATTAATCCATCCGAAGCGGTATTAAAAGTAAGTAAGTACGGATTTTCTTGAATCAAGTACAGAAAGATTTATTTAATTCCGAATTCGTACTTGAAATAATCTGAAAATGAGATGGATTTAAGTAAAACTAATATTGAATCAATCTCAAAATACGCTTGATTCAAGTATGAGAAATTTGATTCAATCCGAAATTCGTACTTGAAATCAACCAAAAATTAAATTAGAAGGAACTTTTTATTATGATTGATTTATTTTCACCTTACAGAATTTCAATTATAATACACCTGTATCATTCCCGATATGGTTTTTACTTTAAAAACTTAATCTTCATATATAGCTGAAAATATTAACTAAATGAAAAGCAGGCGTTCTCAATTTTACTTTTAAAATATGCAAATAATGTGTTTTCGTCTTGTTCTGTTGTTTTGGTTGTTTCTACACACAACAAGCAAATTGTTTTTTAACTACTTGTGTGGTGTTGTTGTAGTGTTTGCAACAAACTTTAATAAGTTAAATGAGTAATCTTACTAGCAGAGTGGTGCTACAAAAGCGTGGTTGTAATATTTTTTGAGCTCCATCGCCAAACCGGATGTCAGAAATTTCCAAACGTCAATTTTGTTCAGTTTTTGTAAATTTGTTTTAATTTAAATTACAAAAAAAGCTAGCATAATCACCCTTATCGTGGTTGGCGTATTTAAAATAAGCCTACGACTGTACGGTAAAAGATTAAAGAAAATAAGTTCACCTTCTCTTTAATCTATTACGAAACAGTCGCAGGCGTATTTTAAATACGCCAACCACGATAAGGGTGATTATTTCATTCAAAAATCGCCAAAAAAAAAAACTGAGAAAAAAAAAACAAAAACGTCCCCGAAAGAAACATTTTGTTTTGTTTCTGTTTTTTTTTTTTAATAACATAAAATGGAGATCATGTATTCAGTAAAAAAAAATAAAATTGAGTATACAAGTCTATAAGATCGTACACTTCAGCCTCATCGATTTCATTACTGCTGTCTTGACCTGCATACATACTACATATCAGAATTACATAAGGACTGAGTATAAAATTCACTTAAAATGTTTAAATAAAAATAATGTGAAAAAAGTTGCCAGATTTATGTTTTAGATTAGTAATGATAGCAAAAAATGACAAACTGTTAAAAAACCGCTGATATAATATAAATGGAAGAAATAGCCAAGTAAATCGCCAGTTATAACATAAATCGCGAAAAATGTTGCCAAATGAAAAATACCACCGCTAAACACGTTTCAAAATCGCCAAATTTGGCGAGAAATCGCTATATCTGACAGTCCTGTACTAGAGAAAAGTTAAATCTTTGTTTTACTAGGGTTAAGATCTTTGTTTTTATTTTAAGAAATTCTGTGATTGATTTTCGAAAGCAATCCCTTTTAGGATTGTTTTAAGTACGTTTAAGTGTATTTCGTAGGTACTTTTTTATACATACTTAAAGTAGGTATAACAAACTTAATTTTACCGAGTCTTTTTCTTTCTTGGTATGTTTCAAACTAATTCAACAGTTGCTCTTTCGATTCACAGACAAGTGTTAATGCCACAGAATTTTGCCCAGCCCTAATATGGAACAATTTTCATTATTAGAGGTTTCGGTTATCAGTTAGATTAAGATGAGTGACTTATTGGGCCTCTGCATTCCTGGAACTGTTTCTGCCAGCATGGTCTCCATGCAGGTAGGCTTAAAAGCCTTGACTCGCTTGTTACATTATCCGACGTCCGTTTCCAGTCGGCCCCTACTTGGCGAACAGACGCTGCCAGTTCGTGGCCTATGATTCCATAAAAACGAAAGGAATTAGTATACATATGATATAAAACTATATATACGGACTTGCCAGCGTTCTATAGGCAAAGCCTTAAGGTTTTTTTAAAGAAGATTCCCTTTGAGCGATCACATTTCAATGGTTACTTTAAAGTCCGGGATTTTACTGTATCTTATTAATTAGCTGCGAGTTTAACAAAAAAAAAATGAAATACTTAGTCTTCTTTAATTCCGAAAACAGTTTATTATTTTCATCTAACTTTTCATTCCTTTAAATCCCATAAATTAACATATCCATTCCATTTAAAAGCTGCAACAAAAAAAAAATCTGCAAATTCAAGACAATTTGATTGGAAAACATGGTCAAGTGTGGGTTAAAGAAACAATGGAACCAATAAACAAATTCAATTGCAACAGAAAAAAATCAGCAAACAAAAAACTTTTAAACAAAAGATAAAAAACAACAAAAGCATAAAACTAAGGCGGTATTTGGTCATAAATTCTTCAAATTTCTATAAAGGCGTCAAGTCAGTCACACAGTAAAATGTGACTGGTTTGAAACTCCAATGTCGTCCATGGTCTGTCTTACTTTAACAACTTGGTAGATGAAGGAAAAACAATAAAACATTCCTACTCAGACCTGCAGTCACCCGCATTTATTTGAATTATTGTTTTAAGACATGTCGTATTACTTTTTTTTTCTCATTTTCTTTAAACTTTTTATATCCACACCATCTTAGTGGAGAGGGTATTATGAGTTTGTGCTCATTTGTGTAACACATATAAATATTGGTTCTAGATCCACTTTTAGGTATACCGATCTAACGACGTCTGTCCGTCCTGCTGGTTGTCTGTCCATATAACTTTGTGCGCAAATTACAGGTCACAATTTTGAAGGAAATTTAATGAAATTTAGTTCATAATTTTCAATTGTATCGAGGATGCAGTCTTTTGAAAATGGTGATGATCGGTCTATAATATCACATGGCCATCATACAAACTTCTTACAGGAACAAAGTCTTTGTGCACACTAACCATTTAATTATGTTGGTATTTGGTCCAAAAATATTGCAACATAAGTAACCAAACTTTTTATTACCCGTTTATTTTGTTTATTGCTCCCAAAAAAAAGCTTCAAGTGCCATAACTTTGTTACAAATGCTGGTATTGATTTAAATGTGACAACCATAACTGTTTCTATAGCAAAATTTTGAACTGTTTGTTCCAAAATAAAGTCCCATATAAACCATTTCTCGAAAATTGCTTTAGGATGACTAAATTTCATATATAATTAATGTTAATATTTCGGTTATATTAGGCACAAAGGAGTCCCATATAATTATTAGTCTTATACTATAATTTTGTTTTGCCAGGTCCATGATTGGCCATATCGAGCGTTTGCTGCAATAGATTCATATCTTAAAAACCCAGATTTTTGAGTTAATAGTTTTAATTCTTTAATTTCCAGTAAAACATAGCGGCTTCTTTAGCTAATAATGTGGACTTAATCGCCATATTTCATACAAATATCTTATGTTTTTAAGTATAGAGCGAATAATAAAATCTTAAGGTGCTAAAAAATTCCCAAATTTAGTTATGACTATTTTGCCGCAAAGTCATGATATGTCCTAATTAGAATGTAATCTCGAAATTGTTTCTTTATATACCGCTGTGTAGGGCATCAGATGTTTGGGGTTGACCGACTTAACTTTCTTACTGGTTTTTTTTTTGCACACACATTCTGGATTTTACGCTTTCGTGACTTTAAACACTGTTGTACGGAGTCAGACCTCGCCAACAGATCAAGTTTCTTTTGAAAGTCAATGCGTAAGTGTAAAACGAGCTACTTAAATATACATTTTTTGCAACTTTTTTTCAATTTGTTTTTTTCAAATCATACCTGTTCCATTAAATCTATAAATTTTACATACAAAATCCTTTTAAGATTTTGCTGGCGGCCAACCAATACACACACACACACATTTACACACCCTAAATATGTCTGCTTTTTGAAGTTTTTTTGTTTTCTTTTTGGCTCAATGTTGAACTTTTGACCATGGCCTATTGGCATATTGATATTTGTGTTGAATACAATTTTATTTTTTTCTGTTTTGCCAAGAATTTATTCCATTTGGGAATTTTGTTTACAGGATTTTGTGTGTCATTGTTAAAATTATATTTCAGATCATCTATTGAATTGGATTAAATGGTAAATGCTCCACAAAATATTTGTGTAGTTGTAGGTTGACAAAAAAAAAGCTGTTTTTGTGTAAATAAGAACGTTATTCGATATACATTAACAAACAATTGGGTTAAGAGTTTGCAGTAAATAAGAAAAGAGGTCCTCAAATATTTTTTTTAAAAATAAAAACATATCAATACGTCTAGGACCGACTCGAAATGAATTCAATGTAAATATTCTTAGTAAGATAAGCGTTTTTTTTTTTTAGAATAACTAAAGTTACGTATTACTTCAATAATTCGGGCAAAATAAATTTCAAACCAGATCATAATTCTTTGATGCCAAAAGGATATGATATTCCCTTCTGACGTAAAACGTATCAGAAGTCAAGGAATTTCACACTGCTCATAAGCTGTTTTAAAAAGAAATTTTTTAGGATACAGAACGAGCATTGTCATTGTGTGCTACGTTTTCAATATAAAAATTCCAAATTTGGGAAAAATATATCCACTCATTAGTGTTTTTACCAGGGCTGTGGAGTCGGAGTTGACGAATCGGAGTTGATGTTTTTGTGCCGGAGTCGGAGTCGTAGTACCCACAACAACTCGCGACTCCGACTCCAAAGTTTTTCGGCATAAAAAATTTAAAAAAAATTTCCAAAATAAAAATTACCTTCTTAAAACACATTTAAAATTTAAATAAATGGTTTATGAATACTGCTCTTATGTGCTGTTTCGAAATGACAGGCGATGGACTGAGTGCTTTTCATATACAGGGGTGTGCTGGAAATCGCAAACGTAAAACGCAAGAATTTTAAAAGTCGTTTTTAAATAAGATTTTTGTAATAAAAGAATTTTATGACAAATATTTAAAAAATGTTTTCCTAATAAACAGGATTTTAAACCAAAAATTATAAGAATTAGGTTTAAAGTTTATTAAAAGCAACTTTCAAATTCTTGCGTTTTGCGTTTGCGATTTCCAGCACACCCCTGATAAATTTTGCTACATAACCAATCGCCTGTCATTTGGAAACAGCACATTAATGTTTGCGTACGGTAATTGCTTCTCAAAAACTCTAATATTTAGAAGGCCGTACGGTAATCAAAAAAAAATAAAAGTTAACATCACTGAGTCTCATATACATTTAGCATCAAGATTATAGTAGGAGTCGGAGTAGGAGTATTAGTCGGAGTCGGAGTAGGAGTCGGAGTCGGAGTCGGAGTCGCACTTAAAAAATTTCAGCATTTGGAGTCGGAGTCGGAGTCGGAGTTAGTACTTTTTTCGGACGACTCCACAGCCCTGGTTTTTACAATTGATAGGGTATACCTAACATAAGGTTTGTGTCTGAAATAATTCTTTGTGAAAACAAGTGTAAGCTGCAAGGTTGTTTTTATTAAGCTCTAGCTCTTATAGTTTTCAAGAAAATCGCATTTAAAGTTTTTCAAACAAAAATCCTAAGAAAATCAATTTTTATATGACAATTGAAGTGATCACAGATTTTGCTTATTTTGGCTCTAGCGCTTATAGTTTCCAAGCGCATATAGTGCACACCAAAGGTTATTCATAATAACGTAAAGCTTATTCCGAATATGTAACATCAATTGCATTGTGCGAAAGGGCTCCATGAAACAGGTCCCCATAAAAGAAGTCCCCATAAAGAAAATGAAATAAGTCCCAACGAAATGAAGAAACGCCTCAAGCCGAAATGAAATAATACCCTTATTTTGGCGATTCATTTCAAACTAGAGGATACCCGGCGTGTGCTAATATGCTACCCCCTCGTAGTTCCATTTCTAAAGAATCCATAGCGTATGTGTCTGTCCATCTAATTTGATATGTCATAAGAATCTGTTTGGTAGTTGCGAAAAGGTAAAAATTACCCCGTACAATCCCTTGTGGTCCTATTTTAAAAAAAATCTATAGCTAATTTGTCCATATAATTAAATTCTGCTAAATAGATTCGGAGAGGTGGACTTGCCCCCAATATCCTTTCGTGGCCCTATTTTTGAAACGTAGGTATCCTTAAACCATCTTCACAAAATGTTCTTTCTAGTGAAACCGATCTGGACCGCATCGGTTGGATGGTTTCAGAGCTTATCATGGACATAGGTAGAAATATTTTTTTTTTCATTAAGATGAAATATTACCCAGATTTCTAAAATAAAAGAGGACCTCAATATAATACATTTATGGCCAGGGTATCGCTTTCGAACAAAGACTTGATTCGAAAATGATCAAATCTTGCTTTGAACAAAGTCTTCGTTCGGAAATAGATGAACAGGCAGCTAATTATACAGTTTCAGATTTACAACTTACGTGAAATATAGCATGATTGAGATTTTCTCCTCTTTGGTATAACAAACATTGGCATCGCTTACTATATTTGCCTTGCATAGGCGGCCTTCGGCCGGTGTCTATGGTGAAGCAAACACCAGCTTCATTAACTTAATCTTCTAAATTCGGGATTAGTACCGGAATATTTAAATTTGTGATTTCAAAATTCGGAATAATTGGAATTGGAATTTAGAAAAAAACCGAAGTTTGACATTTAACATTTCGGGATTTTGAAATTAGGAATTTGGATATGATTTAACTATGCACGTTATAAAACAGAATATAATTTGCATTGTTAACAATATTTGTAAAAATTAAAAAATTAAATAAGTACCCAAAAAAAAAAAAATAAGTCCAAAAATAAGTCCCCAAAAAACGTTGTTGTTGGTTTCTGAAATTTTTTTTGGTGACTTATTTAATTTCTTTCTGGGGACTTATTTCATGGAGCCGGGCAAAAGATAATCTCTGTGTGGTTCAAAAGTATTGATTTGGCTACAAATCTCAAAGAACGCCCAAGGCAGCCAATAAGATTGAAGATGAGGAATTAGAGGCATAATCCTATGAAAACTGTTGTGAAATTAAAAAGAAACTTGCAAAATCACAGAACAGACAAGAAAACTTGGTCTCACAAAAATTGAAGCCGAGAGACCATGAAAAAGATTTTGCATGTTTAACATGCTCCTTGAATGCAATATAAAGAATTCAGGGGAAAATTACCGCATTTGGTATCTATCGAAATTCTGATTTTGAATGTACACAGAAAAAATAGAAAATCGACTTTAATTAAACAATTCGTTCAGACAATTAAATATTTAACTAATTTTGCCCCTGCAAAGGAATTGATCATATCAATCAACGGATTTGTATATTCGAGTCATGGGACAAAAATTTAGTCGATTAAAAAATTAATTGCATAAACAAAAAATACACCACATATGCACAAACATTTAATTTTATGGGTTTTGATTAAAAAAATTAATTGCAGCAAACAAAAAATTAATTGAATAATTAATGTACACCAATAAATTATTTAATTGAATAATTATTTGCAAAAATTTTTTCTGTGTACTGCAATTGCATTAGATCATTACTAGCAAACACCTCAAGAGCAAGAAGTTTTAAGTAAAGCCCGGCCATCAAGTCGAATCCACGTCAAAAAACCAAAACACCTTGGTACTGCTCGGCTTTTAGTGGGACCTAAAGGCTCCTATTTATTATGAGCTGCCGTAATCGGGTATGAAAGTCACAGTTGTTCTGTGTTAAACACAGTTAATTGGCTAATATCAAAAATTGTCTTTAGCACATCACTCAGCCACATCTTCCTAAGCCAGATTTTTTTTAGTGGGCAATCGGTGAGAAACTTACAATGCATTTGTGCTGATGTTTCACACATCGAAATAATGTTTCTAGAACCACCTTTGAGTCTTCTGATAGAATCCGAATCACTTTCTGAATCTATATAACGATCCCCTTAGTTAGTTCGCAATCACATGATTTCTCGAGAAATTTCAAAAGCCTGGCTTAGACCTGGTATCCATGGAAGGGTTAACATTATTTTGCTTTGCCAAGTCCATGTTAGCCCATGGCTCCCAAATTTTTCTATTAATACAACACTTCACCTTAGCAGAAGAGTTACAAAAAATTTAAAAAAAAAATAGTTTTGAATTATCAAAATAATATTAAAAAGGAAACACAATGGAAATTCAAGCTGAATATAAGTTGTTTAAAACGGTAAATTTTAATTTATTGCGTCTTTGTCGTTATTTATGAGTTTTGTTTCATAGATAAAAACTTATATTTGGGCATAATCTTGCATAGAAGTAAAAACGTAAAAGTATTCGTCAACGTGTGTAATTTTGAGGCAAAAATCCTTATATATTATTTTATTTTAGCTCAATTTTCGCTTGACCGAAAGAAAATGCTTTCGTTTTGGCGTGAAAGCTATAAATTGAATGTGTGCAAAAAATAGTGGTCCTTACATTGCTTTTCGATTTTTATGCCAGAAAAATTGGATTTGGACCAGAGTGCAGTGTAGGGTTCATACTTTGCTTGTTTATTTTTTTCAAAATTTCGTTGATATTTTTTTAAGGTAGGAATAAAAAGTTTTATGCAATATTTCCATATAAAGAATACTAAATTCTCCAAGTTAAAAAGAAGTTCAAAATTACTTTGTTCTCAACACTTATGATTTTCCTAAATGTCTGACATTTTTCCACATTTCAAGTGCCACAAATTGCTCTGATCAAAGCCACCAAATTGCCAAATGTAAAATGTGTACTTGAAACTGACCGGCCAATGCACTCTATTATTACACACTTTTTTCCATAATTTTCAAAGAAAAGATAAGTCTTAAAAATTTGCTTAAATAAATTTATTTTCTTAAAAAAAAAAATATTACATTAATTGTTTTAATGCCCAAAAAGCATGACTAACACAGAAAGCAGAAAAAAGCACTTGAAGCAAATGAATTTAAACGTAAATAAATTTACAAAAAAAAAATTTGTTCTTTGAAGCGCAAATATTTAATGTTTCACTTTAAAAATGACCCAATTAAATGGAATTAATATTATTTTCCTACACAAAAAAAAAAAGTAATTTTCACCAAAAATAAAAAACAAAAATATTTTTTTTCAATATTTTCAATGGAAAAAAAGAAATTCAGGCAAATATTAAAAAGAATTTCTCTAAAACAAAAACTACACCTGCCACATCTGGCGTTTGTTTTAATTTGCACACAATTAAAATATGCTGTTGTTTTCTTTAATAACAACCAAATTAATAATTTCAAATATATATGTGCATTAAAATATAGTATGTTAATGTTCAGTCGAATATTTTCTTAACGAAATTGTTGTTGTTTTAAATGTTTTCAAGCACACAGATGTATTTTCTCTATTAATAAAACCCAAATAACATTTGTTTAATAAAATTGGCAAAAATTTTGTATATTTTTTTGTTCATTTCTTTTAAAAACTGTTTAAAATTTTTAAGAAATTAAGTGATTGAATGATTAGAGTATAAAATAACCAGATGAGTAAAATCCAGGTTGATCTAAAAGCAGATATTTATAGATATTCACCTAAACAAACTCAATATATGTAGAGGAAAAACACAGTATTGTTGTTTTGATTAAATAGTTTTGCTAATGCAAAATTACAACATAGAAATATTTTAGGCCAAAAAACAAAATTTCTAATAACATATAAAAAACGTTTTGCACTAAAATCAGAAAGTGATAGAAATCTTTGTAAAAAACAGAGTGTCACATATAATACACAGTTTCATCAAATTAACTAAAAATATTTGCTAGGATTTATATATCTGGGAGATTCACAAATTAACAAGGTATCACAAAGTCATATGTCTTAAAATAATAACATGAACAAATACAACTATTGTGAACAACCTCTCATAGTTCCGTGTAATATTTTGAATTTAAAGCAGCTTTAAATATAAAAAAACTAATATTTACCTAAAATTTTTTTTTTTTATTCTAATCCATGAATTAATAATTTAAATTAGATCTTACCAGACTATTTTCCATTTTTTAGACGCAAATCAAAAATAAATTTTATTTTTTTGTTTACCACACAGTAGAGTCCTTAGCCGATCTAATTTGACGCCACAAGTGATTTATGGCAAAAGCTGCCATTGATTTCGGACGTAAGCCGGATAAAATTTAATCATCAATGGCGACGGCTTACTAAAACTAATGCGGCTCGGCTCAGTCGTTCAGCGTAGGTCTCTTCGGATTAATTACGACAGTACAATAAACATACCAAGCAAAGTTCTATTAATTTAAGACACTTTTTGTTTACAAAGCAACAACAATAAAAATAATACCATTGTAAAATGTTAGAATATTATGGCAATATAACATGATAGCACACATTGTGAATATCCCAATTATATATTAGACAAAACAACAAAGTTTTAAATAAAATAACGAAATCAAGACTGTCTTAGTACGCATTTCAAAACATAACTAATTATTTTTAACACACAATTTAATTAACTGTTGTTCGTAAACAAAAGTAAAGTTTTTTGCAAAATATGTTTTCTAATAGAACAATAAATACAAGTTATCGGAAAAAGAAGTATTCTAGAAAATTGTTTAAAAGAATGCCAGCAGCATCATCACTGAAGTATTAAGTTTCATTATTTTGATTAAATAAGAATTATTGTTACACCCATATTTTAGTAAAGCTTTATCCAAAATTTAAGATACTTTTATATATTTGAATATTATTATAAATTAATGAATTTATTGAAGAATAAGCTATTTATAGAAACTTGCATAAAAATCTGTATTTTAGAGAACGATTCGTTATTTTGATTAAATATTTCTTTCCGTCTAACGTAGCAATAATTGCTAGTAAAAAGTTTTAGTCAACGTATCGAAACTTAAAAATTAAACAACAATATAATTGAGTTTAAATTAAAAAAAAAAAAACGAATTGAAATCAGTGTAGAGAAACACAGTTTCACTGAATTACATATCCTCATTGTTTTTATTAATCTGTTACCAATTACAATTAAGAAATATCTTTCGTCAAATAATTTAATCAAAATAATAAAATTTCAAGCAGAACAAAAACAAATCAAGGTTTTCATAAAACCAACTATTAAGTTTAAGTAAATAAATAAAAATTAAAGTAGGTATCATTTAAATATAAAGTTAAATTGTTTTTTTCAAATATTTTGTCAATTTAACGTAGAAGTTCCTATAATTTAAGACTAGGGTGGGTCAATAAGTCCATGACTTTTTAAATTTCCCTCCTCTATAATGAAAGAGCAACACTACTCTTGTCAATAGGCATCTGTCTGTTCAATCCAGTCCCAATTTTAGCTTGTGGTTCATTGATAGCAGACTACCTGGTGATATAAAAACAAAAAGAATTCTAAGTGCTCGTTAAGCTCTCCATGGCTTATTGCCATTAATAAGGCTACGAATGGCTCTCTCACCCAGCCTATTGTCTGAGCCTCAGTACTATTTTTTCATCATTGTGATATCAGCCTTATCATCACTTGGCCAAATTGTCATCAGGTGAAATTATGTCATCAATCACAGAACTGACGAATCGGAGTCAGTATAATGCAAAATTTCATAAGTGCGGTGACACTTTTGTTGTATTCCGCCGTTTGTCTACAAAAGAACTACATATCAATTATAAGACAACAGCAGCATGTCCGATAAGGTTTGCATACTCATTTTACTTTGAAAATTTTATGTATTTAAATAAATAATTTAAATAAATAGAATATGGGAATTTTTGCTTCCTATTTTAATTCTTAAACATAAAAATTATGTTAATAATACACGAAATGTGCCATCGAATTGATGTCACTGTAGCCATAGCATAAATGACGCATAAAATATGACAAAATTTTATGATGACGTTGGTCATTGAATTGATGTAAATTTTTGCTTCATTGATGCCATTTGAAATAACATTGATGGCACAATTCTGATGCAAGGGCATTGTTTATATGAAAATGCATTTTTCTATGAGTGTAGAACCGAGTGACAATTTCTTGTTTATTAACCCTAACAATGAAATCATCTAACAAACAAATAAATATTTAAACGACCCATAGATGGGGGTAGTGCACTCATTTTGCAGTTTCAACTCACACTTAGTGATAGTGCAAAAATATTGCAATGATTTTCTTGATGTTGAGTGATGAATTGAAATTTGAAAACCTCACTAAACATGAGTGATAGTGATGCTAAAAATTATGCACTCAAAAAAAATAGTTTGATTTAAAAAAAAGCAATCATCAGTTTGTTGCAACTTTTTTTTCCTTCACTCATTTGAGTGCAACTAAAATTGTCGCACTAAATTTAAAATCATTAACTTGTTTCTTCATGATTAAAGCCAATAATTATTCAGTTATTGACAAAATTTCATTTTGTTTAATGTTCTTTGCTTATGCATGTCCTCCAAAAAAAATCAAAAACCATGCACATATAATGTTACATTTTTTAAATTTTAGTGACACAATATTTGTATGCAGCTTTTTTGATTGCAAGGCCAAAATTTGCACTATTTGAATTGAGTGCAGATTTTTACATTCAATCTGCGTTTAGTGATAGTGAACAAATTTGCAATATCACTAAAAAAAATTTAGTGGTAGTTAAAAAATTGTAATCATCACTAAAGCTGGTAAAAAAAGAGTGCAAACTAATTTCTTTGCAGTTTTATTTAGTGATAGTGCACTACCCCCAACTATGAAACGACCTGACAAATCTTATATTTTGTAAGGGATACAAAGATTGTAGGAGAGATGGAAAAAGTGTATAATACTCAAAAGAGACTACATAGCCAAACAAAATGATTTTTTATAAAACAACCTGTGTTTTAGTTAAAAAAAAAACCGGACTTGTTGACCTCTAGCTTTGTCAATCAAATGCAATTTTTGTTATAACAAAAATTATCCTTATGTTAAGATTCTTGAAAAAACATTAAAATGTTAAAACAAAAATTTAACAAGGCTGGGCTGGGTTTTTAAGATCTCAGTTAAACTGGGGCTAGTTAATCTGAATACAGATTTGTGCCGTCATTACCAAGTTTGTATACAAAACATTGACGAAACAGTTGGGTTTGCTTAAAATATTCGTCTTTAACGTAATAATAAAAAAAAAATCACATTTCGCCGAAAAAATCCGAGTTTCAGACTACGTTTAACTAAATTTAAACTACATCCACATCTTAAAATCCCGGCCTTAATAGTTTCTCTAAAGATGACTAACAAAGTTAGCTGCAACATTGGAATTCATAAATAATAAACACAAAACAAGTTTTCGCTTGAAAATATTTATGTTATTTAATATAACAGACCTCAAGCCGAACAAATGTAGAAACAAAACCGAATATAACAATTTCTTTTTATCATAAAAACAGCAGTCAATTAAATTTTTTCGTTTACCCCACGCAACATTTTTTCTGTCATAATTAACTAAAAAACATACATTTTATATAAAATTTTCTAAAATTCTAGACCAATTTCTAGACCAATAAAAAACTAAAACTAAAAAATTTTGGAATACAAATCTCATTAAAATCTTGCAAATTGTTTGGTGGCATAATTTTTAATTTTCCATTTTCTTTTCGACCAACTGAATATTTTTAAATTATTACGATACACCGAAATGTCGTGTTATACACAGAAATATTCACATACATTTTGTTTCATTGTGTAGCAGCAAGCGGCTATTAAGCATTTGCGAGCGTTTAATAAGTTTTGCTAGTTTTGAAATATTTTAATTCCATCCAACACCAGTGGTGAACGAGGGTCTACCAAGTTTATCATTCCGTTTGAAATTTTTTAAGTATTCATCCAAGATCCCTAAGAGTATATACGTATGTTTATTCTGGGATCTTAAGTAATTCTTAGTTGATTTAGCCATGTCCGTCTGACTGTCCGTCTCTTGAAAACACGCTCACTCTCGAACGACTCAAAAGAAAAGAAATATTTTGGTGTCAAACACTTTTTAGTTCTCCTAAGTAAAATTTGATCTCTCATAGTTTCATAACACTAGAAATCACACCACCCAGTTTCGTGGAAATCGGTCTTTAAGCAGCCATATAAAATATATTCTTAAAACACTTTAATACGGTTAAAACTTTGGAAACTATTTAAAAAATTTGGTAAATTAAATTTTGTGAGCCTAGAAATCACACTTAAAGAACCCCTCCGAAAAACTACTTACCCAGTAAAAAATGTGCTCCAAAAGGAGCAGGTTTTATGTATGAATGCATACCTCAAATCGCTTCAAACCTGTTGATAAGATGCCTGATTTTTGTATGGAGTGTTCCCGGTTTGGAGGACTATTTACTGCTGACAATAAGCGCTTTTTTAACATGCAAACAAAGCACTCCTAAAGCGCTTTTTTAAGGGATAACTATATTTCCATATTCATTGATGTTTTGCTTTAAATTGACTAAATGCATTGTTTAAATAATTTTCGTAAACCATTATATATTTGTATTTTTTTCGCTTTAAAACCTCATCGTTGTCAGCACTAAAATAGCAGCTTTTTTCTATATTTTATTCTTTATCATTAACTGCTATAAAAAAGCACTCTTATTGAAGCACTCGATTATGTGCTTTTTCTCTAAAATGCTTCAAAAAACCCAAATGTTTTTTACTGGGTAGTTTTACCGAAAACCAAAGCTAAAAATTTTGTTTTACTGCAACTAATCCAATTTATATTATAAATGGCTATAAAAATGAATAACTAAACCTTGTGATGATCCATCCAAAACTTATAATAGATCCCAAAATTTATCATTGAACCCATATAAATTCCATTTCTGATGTATTCTAACCATTGGTGTAGGGTATCAAAGATTCAGCACCGGCTAATACAACACATTTTTTTTATTTTTTCAATGTTTTAGTTGACGCTAATGACTGAGTTGATTTTCATTCACTCAGGGAAGGTGAAATTGTTGGATTTTTATTTATTATATGGGCCCTTCCATCATGTCGAACGTGACCGACGCACATAGGGTTTTTTGCCAATCTAGCCGGACATTAAGCAAAAAATTTAATTTAAGAAATGGAATAATTTAAGTAGACAGACAACAAAGTTCTGCATCGTATAGTGAATTTTCAAGTCTTTTGCTTGAGATTTGTGGTTTTGGGACACTGTTAAAACCAGGAAAGTTGATTAAATTGCATGCGTGTTCATTGACTTTTTACGGTTTTGGGAGGTTTACAATATATTTTTTTGTAGATAAACGAATAAAGATTTTACATTGATTTTTTTTTCTGTGAAAGACTATATAAACAGCTAATTATGAATATTTTTAGAAAAATTGTATTTGAAGTTTTTATGATAAAAAAATTAGTTCGAAATTAAAAAAAAACGATGGATTAGTTCGATTAGTTCTTCTAGTGGGAACCTTTTCCTCCTTGGTCCGATTTTATTTATTTTTGAGGTTTACCTGCCTATGACAATATCACATATTTCTGCCAAGTTTCGTCCGAATTATGCAATTTACATACTAGTTTTGCTCGGTAACCGAAATTCGACCACTTGACAGTTACACTTTCTCGGTATACTTTAAGGAGGGTATATGACCAAATGCATAATACCCTCTCCACTAATCTGGTGTGAGTATAATTAAAAAAATTACCACAAAAAATAACTGCAGTGCAGCAACACCATATATTTTGAGAGAACAAGTGTGTCTATGCAGGTATGTACAAGTGTGATTGCAAGTAAATGTAAGTATTTACATAAATAAATAATTTATATAAAAAAATAATATTCCAATTTTTTACTTTTCACACTTACGATTTTGCACGTGACCAACTTTATATAAATACCAAGATCACAAATTTTCTTATTTTTCAGTGTCCTGCTATTTAAGTTTTACAAGAAATCTTTTTTTTTTTGTTCTCGATATTTGATGAGCTTTTTGCATTTACTTTCGGCGGAAGCAAATTTTTTATTATCCAATGTCGCATATGACATTGAAATATAAGAACATACAAAAAAAAAAATAACAGCTATTTGCAATCTCCTAGTTTCGTATGAATTCTTTTTTGGCTCTTGTAACCTCGGAAAGATATTCGGGAAAAAAGTCAATGCATAATGTCTCTCTTTAAGGACTTTTATCAAAAAAAAAAGCTGCAATTGAAATATCGACTTTGCATTTCGCAAATTTCGATGTACACATTTTTTTACATTAATTAAATTAAATTGTTTCCCTGTGAAAATTTTATAAGACTAAGCTTTTTCCCGATGAACATTGTTTTTATATGCTTCTAAATCCCGTTATTTTTATGTCTTCGTTTTCGACGAAACGTTCAAATATATGTAAATATGTAAGAAGATTAGAGCGAAATTATGGAAGTTGATATGGCTGGAGTTCTAATTAGTAAATAAATCGATGAAAGGCAATTTGAAAACTAATGATATATACAGCAAAAAGTTAGGTTGGGTTACATTGGCAGCCGTAATCTGGCACATTATTTAGTTCCCGCTGTGGGACCATGTTACACACTCTCACAAGGGTCCTATGTTGCCTGGCTGCTAATGTTCTCAACCAGCCACCTAGATGATTCAACAAAGGAGTGGATCCTGTTCAAATCAATATTAGAGAGAAAAGTGTTGTCCCAAAGGATTCTTTGACCATACATTTGAAGTCTTAGAAAGAGAAGATGTTCCGTTGACACTTCCTCCACCTCGTCCCTACAACTTCTACATAAATCATTGTAAGGGAGCCGTAGCTTTTGTGAGTGCCTTCCAATTGGCCAGTGGCCAGTTACAACTGGAATAAGGTTTCTGAGTTGGCATCTGGACAGCAGTAATGTCAGCAGGAAAAAGTTTACTTACAAGTTTGGGGTAGAGGGGTTGGGGTAGAGGGGTGCGAAAATATTGGAACATTAATCAAGTTGGAAAAACAAACTGATCAGCAATGAGATAAAACAAGTCGATCATTTTAACCAGTACTTTGCTGATGAAGTTTCATAGCAGATTTGTGACACTACAAACTAACGAAACATTTCTAAAATGTGGTGTGACTAAAATTAAAAAATATGTTGGAATATATATTGCTGTAGTAAAGAATGCCATGGGATCCAAATTTTAAACTAACAGCTGATCCATTATCAATAGTTGGTTGTTGTATCTCAGAGACCTAAAATATACCAACGTATAAGTCAATTTCAGTTGGGTATTGCTTACGAACTAATTGTACACAACAATACCAGCAGTTTTATAGAGAAAAAGAGGACGCCATCATTACTACTTGAAGGCGCGGGAGTCTCCTTCAATCACCATCATTAATGTATATTTAATTACCCCTGAATCTACCGTATATAAGAAAGTAAATCCTTTAAAGTCAACTTGATAGGACATGTTTGCCACTAGGTAGAATGGAAAGGAAAAGCAAGATGAAGGGTATGTGATACTGGCTTTTTACGATCTAAGTGAAATAAATACAACGTTTGTTTGTGCTACAACCTACAAAAATAGTTTTATTGCTTGTCATAAATAATTTCAATAAAAAAATGCATTAAAACTAATATACGTGTTTTTCTTAACTCACCACAATTGACCAATGCCTATAGGCAACATTCTGTATCTCCCAAACTAGCATAGTTTATACTTAAGTCAAGCTCAATTCTTTTGAGGGTACAATGCGTTTTTACTGAAGTGTGTTAATCATAAAAATCAGCCTTTAGTATAGCAATAGAATCAGAAACACTTATTTAATTGATCTTACGATGTCCGCCCGGTTGGCTGGTTGTATGTTTGTCTGCTAAAATTTGGCTCATACATATTTTGTCATAATAATACACACAGCTTATTAAAAATAATTATTATAATTGAATCATATTATTGTCTTCGACAACCATATTATGGTTACAAGAGTCCTCTTATAATAACATAGTTGGTTTTCAGACCTCAACCGTTGCTCTTGGAAAACAAGAAAATACATTTTTTAATTTACAACCAAAAAATTATTAGTGTTAAACGAAGTAGTGTCAAACGTAACCATGACATGTTTGGAGTCGTGGCTGATGCTTTATTTTTTGCAAAACAAATTTATGCTTTACCATTTTCGTTAAAAAAAGTTTTGTTGGAGGTGACCATAATAAAAAATGTTTTTTTTCTGTGCGAAAAAACTTCTTTTCAAAATAGAGTGTTTGTGCTCATAAGCCATTGAGATTAAATTTTACCCAAAAATAAATTATAACAAACTAAATTCTCTTGCAAGGGGTAAAGGTCAATATTTGGCAAAAAAGTACCATTCCCGAAAACAGCTCTAAATAGAAAAAGTTTTATAAAAATGTTGGCATTGACATAGAATTTGCCAGAAATAACTTCCATAATACTAGAAGTCATGGCAAGATATTACGCCATAAACCATACATCTCAATATAGTGGCGAAATAAGTCTAAGCGTTTTACAGTGAATTTCAGAAGGCTTCTATGGAATCAAAGGTAAATTATGGACCGTTTATCACAAAATTACATGACATTTTTTTTGGTTATATGAAACTAAGTTGGAAGAAATGTTACCACAATAAATATATATGCTACGGTTTTAGGAGTATTTAATTAATTTACCAGAGAAGGCTTTATATGGGGTCTAAACTAAATTATGGGCCGATTATCACGAAATTTATTAGTGAGATTTCTTGTCCTATAAAACTGTTAAGCATTAAATTTTATTTTGATATCATTATTAATTACGGTTTTAGACTAACTAAACAGTTTTTCGGGAGTAGGGTTTATATGGGGCCTAGGGTAAATTATGGACAGATCTTCACGAAATTTTACAGCGTGATTTCCTGTCGAATAAAACAAATTTTTGCAAAATCTTATATTATTCCGTGCATTGTGCATTGCAACAAAATTATCAATATTTTAAGGTGGTGGTTCCATATTTCGATTCATAGCTCTGATCTAACTAAAACGATTTTGCTAGATTTTAATCCCAAACTGCGCAGGATAACTACAAGCAATTCGACACGAAGTTTATTTATTTCTTTTGAGTTCATCGAAAGTGCGCGCGTTTTCAACAGACGGACAGACGGAAGGACAGACAGGCATGAGCCAGAATATATATACTTTTTGGGTTCTGAGATGAATAATAAAAACACGGATTTATGAAATAAGTATACAACAAATCTTTAGTCGAGATAGGATAACAAAAAGATTTTTTAAAACGTGTTGGAAAAATCATTTTTAGCAAATAACTGACATTAAGAATTTAAACTTTTCTGTGATATTTTTTATTAATTATACATTTATATTTTTGTTTTATTTGTGTGTTTAATTGTACTGTGTGTATTGTTTAAAACCACATTTAAATTAGAAATGGAAATGTAAATACAAATTCAAGATTTTATATTTCAATAAAAATAATCCCTGAAGAGGTAGGAAAACAGCCTACGAAACGTCGGAGGAAAATATGAAATAAATCTTTTATTTACATATAGGAAATAATTAGACCTTGAAAGCCTGTTTGGAAATCCCAAAAAACATTAATAAAAATTTTAAATTTGACTTAAGATGTTTTGTCAAAATGCCATAGATGTTTGGCAATGGGGACACTTATATTAATTAATCTTAAAATTATAACATAAATTTGTTTTAATGGGTACACTCTTAAAATATTTGCCTGTAAATACAGTTGTGTCAGACTCAACCGACTAAACTTTCTAACTCGCTTAAACTTTAACTAAATATTTTTTTTAAAGATCTTTTTTCAAACTTACCTCCTTTAACTAAATATTCTCCACTGATTACAACCAAAGTTACCAGCCATATCATGTTGAGACACCAATTATTTTCTGTTGATTTTATTTGCGGCATTTTGAAAAATTTTTTGGACAATTTTTAAATTGTTGTTAGTGGTTGATAAATTTCACTTAATAAATAAATTTAATTTTTAAATGGGATTTTAATAAATAATCAATCTTATCAATAAAATACACAATTAGTATTTTTTCTTTTATTCTTCCTTTTCTGGCTTAAATTTCAAAATATGTTAAACATTTTGCTTCTTTTCGTGGAAGATTTATTAAAATGACCTTGTTTATTTTGTCGGTTGAAATTGTGCAGATTTCTTTTCTTTCCTCTTTAAAAAAAATTTTTTTTTTTGTTTTTTTTATTAAATTTAAGGCAATTAAATGGCTGATAACATTTTTGATAGAGGGCAACACAATATCATTTATTTTTTTTCTTTTTATATTAATTTGTAATTAAAATTTTTAATTTATAATTTAAAAATTTATCAATCACGATTTTACATTAAACGAAATGATTTATATGATGACAGATTGAAGCCTGCAAATAAACAAATGGAAAAAAGAAAATAATTTAATTAATTGTATGATATTTGTTAAATATAATTTATATGCAAATTAAATAATTATTTAAATGATTTATGCGTTATATAATGAGACAAATAACCATATTGGGTGGTATATTATGAGTTTGAATAAATTTAGTTTGTGAATTCATACGACAAAATGTGGTTTGAGAAAACTTTAAAAAGGAAAAATTAAAATAGTTGTCAATAATTCAAAAAACCATTAATCAAACAAAATTACGTTATAAAATTAAAAAAAAAAAAACTCAAAGAAAAAATTCTCCAAATATTTTCACTAACTAATGCTTATTGATCAAAAATAAAATCAGCTGAATTAAACGTTAAATCAAGTAAATTAAACATTAGTTTGATACAATTACAGCCTGTTCGTCGATTTCGAACGTGAATGTTCGCATAGAAAATTATATTTAAAACAAAAATATATTTTTTTCTGTACAAACGTTTCTCATATAAAATTTTTTGTAAGAGGGCTATGAAAAATTATAATGCGATTATTATACCGATTCGATTTTTTGTCTATTAGAACAATAATATCCCAAATCAAACAATCTGAAAAATTCCGATGTATCCTTTAAGCACGAGTTTTACCTTGAAAACTAGCCAGCTGGATGAACGGCATAGCAATTGGAGCAATATGTTTCTGTGTTACATACATCAGCACAAACGCAAGATGGAAATCTGTTATAAGTGTTGCTTCTAGCCAAAGCTGCAAGATTTGAGGATTGATCTTCATTTTGAAGATTTTTTGTGCCCTAAATGTGATGCAATTAGTTTTATTCGATTAAGGACAACTTAAATATAGAATTTATAGCCTTCGTTTTTTAAAATTTTTGCTACAAGAAAAGATATTTTGGTTATGAAAGTCAAATACGGTCTGTCCAGACCATGAAGGACTTCGTAGGTTTAAGTTTAAAGCTACTGCAAATATGATCATACAAATATGTCCACAAATTAAAAAAAAAAAAATATTCACAATAAATTTAAAATAATTTGTTACTATAAGAATGCACAGTGGGGAAATTAAAAAAAATAAAAATAAATAAAGGTTTTTTTAAGAGATAGCCAGACGATTTGATATAAGAAACGTTATAATTTAATTATTAAAAAAAAATTTTATTTACGTATTATTTTTTCATAACCAGCCCAAATTCTTAGCAGTTGTTGATATCTACGATAAGATTAAACTTGATCAATACCGATCAAACTAAATACTTTTGGGATGATTTGTATAACACATAAAAATCTTGGTCCTAGACTCATCTTTTATCACGTCTGAGTAGATCTAATGAAGTCTGTCCGCCCAGCTCGTTGGCTGGTTTAAGGAAATTTGGTACGAAACTTTCAATTGTCTTAAGAAGGAAGCCTATCGAAAATTTCTCTTTTTTTATTTGCATATTTTAAAGCATACAAAAAAAAATATTCTCTTCAATTTTGTTTTGTCAATTAAACCATTAATGAAAAATAAAATAAATATTTTAAACGTTTTCTTGCAGTTCTAGTTCAGCTATAATTCAGATGCTATGCAGCTTTTAATTACACAGAAAAAATTCTCGCCAATTTTTCCTCTTCAATTAAAGGCTTAATTATATCCACAACATTTCTGTGGAAAATGTTGTTTATATAATAAACTATTTAATTGTTGTTCACTGCAGAGAAACAATTTTTGCAAAAAATTATTCAATTAAATAATTAATTGGTGAACATTCAATTAATTTTTTGTTTGCTGCAATTAATTTTTTTAATCAAAACCCATAAAATTAAATGTTTGTGTATATGTGGTGTATTTTTTGTTTATGCAATTAATTTTTTAATTGACTAAATTTGTGTCCCATGTCTCGAAAATACAAATCCGTTAATTGATATGATCAATTCCTTTGCAGGGGCAAAATTAGTTAAATATTTAATTGTCTGAACGAATTATTTAATTAAAGTCGATTTTCTATTTTTCTGTATGGTGCAAATTAAATTAATTTTTTTAAATATTTTATCAGGCTTAAGTTCATCAAAATTTTTATATTTGAAATTAATAAAAATGTATTGATATTTTTATTCCTGACTGAACTGGGTATTAAACGGACAGGTTGCCCTGACATGTTTCGATTGTAACCAGACAGTC
The DNA here is from genome assembly GCA_949318255.1 of Pollenia labialis. Lineage (NCBI taxonomy): Eukaryota > Metazoa > Arthropoda > Insecta > Diptera > Polleniidae > Pollenia > Pollenia labialis. The sequence goes on along the minus strand of OX439140.1, from coordinate 26,749,487 downwards.
TCTTAAGAGGGGTTTGCCGTTTCACACTCACCCCCATTGACGACGACTGGCAATCAGTAGTCAGGAATGAAACATTATCAATAAAAATTTAAAAATTTGGCTTAAAAACCATAAACAGTTCAATAATATAACCACAACACTATTTATTTTTTTATTAATATAACAAAATTTTTAATTGAAATCAATTTTTATTTTTTTTTCTGTGTATTTTTATGCCAATATAGGATAAACAGACGAAGCCATTTTTGATCGAATATATTTCGTGAAAATATTTTTATCGTCTTAAAATTCGTTAGAAATAGAAAGCTTGGTTTCGGAGGATTTACATTTTGCTACAGATTCCATATTTTATAGGGTTTACACAAGATTTTGGCACACGGGATCATATGCCTGGACCAAATTAATTTGTTTAATTCACCCAAAATTATTAACTCATTTCTTAAGCTTTAAGAAAAGTGACCACAACTCACTGTTCAATAAAATACATATTTTTTTGTCCAATTCACAAACTCGAGTAACGTCGTATTCGTTGTATAATCGTTTAAGTTTACAATATTTCTTTTTTTGTTGGTGGTAATTTTTATACAAAAGTGTAATATTATTATTTGATTGAATTTTCTATGTTTTAAAAAATGTTGTATTTATTTTACAGGCCTGGAAATTTCGATTTGTTTGGTGAATTTGTAAAAATCTTTTAATAATGTGATTATTAAACGACGAATACAAGTCTTCTCAACTATTTATATTAGTTTAATTTATTTCAAATTATTTTTTAACACGAATTAATTTCAAGTTGCTTATTAATTATTATTTATTACTTTTTCACATCAAATAAATAAAAACTCCCATACCTGGTTTAATTTCATGGTATATACTTTTTAAACAAGAAGAAAACAAAAATCAATTTTTTTTAAAATTAAAGAAAAAAAACATAAACAGAAATGTTTTTTGAATAAAAATTCGTATGATTAACAAAATTTTTTATACTTTTTAAATTTGACTTAAGATGTTATGATTTGAAGATGCAGATATGTACATTAAAAAACTATAAAGTTGCTCCTAATATCTCGGTTTTAGTAAAGATTTGTACAAAAATTGAGCCATCTGCTTATAAACTGCGGATGCATTTCCTTTTCTTAATCTCCCACAGTGCAGAATTTTAAATGTTTCTAATACAAATCCTGTTTTCAATTAAATCTCCATTTAAATCGGATTAAGCGTTAAAGATTGAAAACATCTTTCTTAAGAACATTTTAAATTAAAATTCAGAAAACAGGTTCTGCCAATTAGTAAACATTTTTTTTTCTTAGTTCTAACTATCACACTTAATATTGCATGAAAATGGCATACTCCCAATATTTGAAGTTATTTTTACACAAATCTTATTTTTTTTTCTTCTAAATGCCATAATAAATTTGGTCTTGGTTTGTAGGTTAAAGCTCTTGCTGTTATTTAAATTAAAGCATTAATGCGAAAACGTTTGTCAAACTGACGTTTACTTTGAATGCAAATTAACGAACAAAAATTATAAATTTAGTTGTGCCGAATTTTTGATACCCTTCACCAAGGATAAGATGTTTTTGGAAAAGGACTTTGTATAGGATCTTTGTTAAAAAATATGTAACAATCTTTATAAACTCTGGCATCACAACTTATGGTCATAAATTGAACCAAATTTTATTTAAATATTAATATTCGTAACAGGTTTTATCGTACGAAAGTGTTTTACGTGTGTGGAGAATTACACCGTATAACAAAAAAAAAAATTTGGACTCTAATGATTGACACTTTAGAAACATCACTAAACAGCGCGAAACAATTTTTTTTTTCTTCAATAGTTTTTTAATGAAGTTTACTGTCTTTGTGTTTGGTCGATTGTGCTCTGTTCTAAAGCGTTGTAAAACATGTCTTTCTACAAGCAGTTTTATACTTTACGCCTACATAAGTGAGCGGGTCAAAGAATTGTTTACTAAAATTAAAACGTTTAGTCAATGCTGGTTTTAAATAGATAGTTCTCTGTAAACTGAAAAACACTATGTATAATTTTTTGGAGAGGTTTACGTACATTCGGGTCCATTAACCAGATCTTACTGGGTATAAACTAGTGTTTTCTTCGTAAAACAGGAAACGATTTAGTGCTTTAATTTTTATTTTCTATTGCGACAGACAGCACTACATCGATTTAGGTTGAGTCAAGAACAATGATTATATATATTTACTTTGCGGGGTCTTAAATGAATATTTCTTTAGTGTTGCACATGGAACTACGAACTGAATATGCCACCATTTACCATCACGTGGTGGAGGGAGGGGGGGGGGGGGCGGTTTATAAAAAACGTTTAGAATATTTTATAAATTTACTAAAAAGAAATCCAACAAGTTTTTAAAAATGATTTGCATAAATGACTTTTAGCGATTAAAGTAATAGTAAGCAGTTAAAAACAGACTCTTATAAGGTGAGATTAATGAGTCAGCAAACAAATGATATCATGCATATAATAATTTGCTTTATTAATAAAATATATCATAAATATAAAATTTGTTTTATAAAACATCATAAATATCGGTCCCAAGAAGAGAGTATTAACAACTGTATTAAATTTTAGCTTTTAGTTATTTTAACAGCGACGATATCGTTATTCGTTGTTTTTTAATGATCGTATACATTTTGATCGGAAGAGGGCTTTTAAGTCAATTATGGATCGGTTTTTACAGAACTTGATATATAATTTTATTTTCGTATGAAACTTTTTTTCTGAAAAACCTTCATCGAAATGTTCACAGAAAAAATTATTAGTAGTTTTTTTTTTATCAATTAAAAAAATTATTTGAAAAGTATTTAAATTTAATGAGGGTAATAATTGAATCAATTATTGTTTTTTGTTGCACGAAAATTTAAAATTTAATTTTGATTTAATTAACATTTTAATTGTTTTAAAATAAATTTTGAGTTAAAATAATAATCAAATAACAAAAAATTATTTCGTTTAAAATAAAATAATTTAAACTTGTGAAATAGTTCACAGAAAAAATTAATCACCAATTCTATACCAAATTCATAGAATTAAGCAACCCATTTGTTGATTTTGCTCCTATTACCAAAATAATTATATTGTTTACTAAAATTTGTAAAAATTTAATATTTTGAATATTTTTTTTTCAATAAACAATATTTTAAATTTTAATTAAAAATATGATCCAAATACTTTGCCGTTTCAAACAATGTGTTGATTGATTTTGACAATATCCAACAACAATTTCACAAGTTTTAATTATTTTATTTTAAACAAAATAATTTTTTGGTATTTGATTATTATTTTAATTCAAAATTTATTTCAAAACAACTAAAATGTTAATTAAATCAAAATTATATTATTAAATTTCTTTCAACAAAAAAAAAATAATTGATTCAATTATTACCTTAATTAAGTTTAAATACTTTTAAAATAATTTTTTTAATTGAAAAAACTACTAATAATTTTTTCTGTGTTGTTGGAAATTGTAAAAATCAATAAACACATTGTTTGAAACGGCAAAGTTTTTTTTTATAATTTTTTTTTTAAAAAATATTAAACTTTTAAAATTTTTAGTAATCAATTTAATCATTTTGGTAATAGGAACAAAATCAACAAATGGGTTTCTTGAGTATATGAATTTGGTAAGAAATTGGTGATTAGAGAACATTTTTAATTTTTTCTATGTTGTCATTCCATTTATATTTTGTACTAAAAAATAAAACGCATGAAGTGTTTATAAATCAATTTTGCCCAATACAAAAAGTCCAATTTACTTTTACATGACAAAAAATAAAAACTTATAATTTTCTGGAGATCTGTCTGTAGTTCAGAAAATTTTTCGAATGTATTACTGGTCACTTTCTAATGTTTTTACTAGTTCCCAGCAAAATTTTTTTAAAAATTCGGAAACAATAAAGACTTCTACTGCATCCTAACCGCTTCGTTTTTTGTGTATTTTGTGTATTTGTGTATTTATTATTAATATTTGCCTTTCTAAAGCAACAAGATATAAAATCTTATAAATAACAGCTCTAGAATCCGATGAGTTATCAGATATAATATTCGTAAAATAATATTTGTTGAAACTAAAAATACTAATCTAGTGAATTTTAACATAAATTAACATTAATAACATTTTAAACTTGAAGAACAATTTAGTTAAAAATAATAAAATAACAAGAAGATTATACATTTATAATTTAAAAACTTTATGCATAGTACGTCATTAACAATTTTTTGAATTTCATAGCGTTGCTGGTGAGTTGAATATTTGTAGGGAGATGGTTCCAGAGATATATTGTGTAAACAAAAAATTGGTTAAAAGATGCGCTGTTTCTATATGTAAAGGTGATAATGCTATTATTTCTTGCAGATGCTGTAAATGTTAGCTTACTGTATAGGTAGCTGGGTTCCTTAGTAATAATAATTTTGTGTAGAAAAAGTAAATTCTTAAACTTCAGATAGTTATCAAAAGTCATTCCAAGGATTCGTCTGGAGTATGTTGTTACACTCGCAAACCTGGGTATAGCAAAAATGTAACGTATAATGTTATTAAACGTAGTGTTTAGCTTTCGTTTGTCATGAGCATTGCATCCGGCGAAAACTTCAGAAGAATACGTAAGTTTTGGTATTAGGTATGTTCTAGCTATCATCATTCTTATTTTCGGTGGTGTGAACGGTTGACTATACCATAGACTTCTGAGCATACCATATACTCCGCCGCACGTTTGGTTAATGTGGTCAGACCATGTAAGTGTTCTATTGAAAACGACACCCAGATTTCTAGCCGAGTTGACCATCTCAATTTTCTTTCCACCAAGATATAAGCCTACGTCATCAGCGATTTTCATGCTCTTCTTGGAAATGATTAGGTATTTCGATTTTTTTGGCCCAGTTATAAATCTTGTTGAGATCGTAGTTAAGATTTCCAACTTTATGACTTAACGATGTTTTGGAGCACTCAATGTATAGCTGGACATCATCGGCATACATATGCATGTTTGAGTGCTTGATCTGGGAAGGAAGGTCGTTGGCATACATTGAGTATAGAAGCGGACCAAGTATTGACCCCTGAGGAACACCTCTCGGCATGGGCAAAGGGCTGGATACAGTTCCATTGTTTGCTACAACTTGCCATCTGTCTGAAAGATATGACGCAACTAGTTTCGATGCGGTGTCAGAAAAGTTAAACATTTTCAATAGTTTCATGATCAGCATTTGGTGATCTACCGTATCGAAGGCCTTTGAGTGGTCAAGTAAAACCAGAAAGGTAATTTTACTTTCATCCATGCTCTTTCGAATATTTTCGCTTACTTCAGATAAGGCTGTAGTGCAGCTATGGCCTTGTCTGAAACCAGATTGGCGATCGGTAAGGAGATTGTGGTCAAGAGTGTACTTATAAATCTGGTTATATACGAGACGCTCAAAAACCTTTGACAGGTATGGAAGGATGGATATTGGGCGATATTCGTTATCATTTTTGGGCACTGGTATAACTTTTGCAAGTTTCCAATCAGTTGGATAAGTGCTGGTTGTAATAATAGAGTTGAATATGTGGTTAATATAATGAATTATATATGGTAATATTAGTTTTACAAAGCGTGGATGAATATCGTCAAGACCAACTGCATTGGATTTTACAGCTCGGAACCCTTCAACAGTATCGCAAATGGTGAAGCATTGAAATCCAAATTTGTTTGCGGAAATACGAGAAGAGTTTTGGTTGTAGAAGTCAAGTTGAACCGGTGGTTTAGGAATGTTTGAAAAAGTGAAATTTAGTTTATCAACATCTATAACATTTGTAGCAGTACTTCTTTGAGAACTAACTATTCCTATATCGCGAATTTGTTTCCATTTTTGTTTAGTGGTCACTGCAGTGCGAAATTTTTCCCCGTAGTAGGTTAATTTATCGTGTCTTATTTTTGATACAACAGCTCTTCTAGCCACTCGAAAAATATTTTTTAGATCGTTAGTTTTGTAGCGTTTCCAGCGCCTATATAGTTCATCCCGACGTTCAATTAATAATTTTGTTTCTGAAGTGAACCATGGAGTTCTCCTGCCTTTAACTTTTTTGGTTTTCAGAGCTACATGTTTGTTAAACAAATAAAGAATTTCACGATTTAGAAAATTTACTTTCTCACTAGTTGAAGTTATAAAATAAATTTCATCAAAATTTAAATTGCTAAGGTCTTCTTCCAGCGATATTAAATTTATATTTTTAAAATCACGGTAAGTGAATTCTTCAGTTTGTTGTACGACTTTAAAATCGTAGTTCAGGAATATGAGATCGTGTTTTGAAAAGATCGGTACTGCTAACTGATCATAGTGCAAAATTTTACGGTTTTCAGCTACAAAGAAAAGATCCAGCAAGGTGGCACTAGTTGAAGTGAAATGTGTCGGTCTGGAGTTATTTGCTGAGAAAAGATTAAGAGCCATCATAGCAGAGCGAGTGCTCGATCCTAAGCTTGTGAGCAGGTTTGAATTGAAGTCGCCAGATATAATAATATTTGAATAGCTTACAGTTCGAGATTCCAATTCAGCAACAAGCGAATTTAATTTAATATACTTGTTTGGTCTATATACGCACCCCAGCAACAATTTGTCATGGCAGGAGTTTAGTTCAACTAATATGAACTCAACATCATTTTCCGCGTTAAAATCGCATACAAGCTTACATGAGACATTGTTTTTTATATATATCGCCACTCCCCCAGCTTTACCTTTACGATCCGATCTATATAGTTTGTACCCATTTAATCTAACAAGATTGTCATTGAGTGCGTCGTTAAACCACGTTTCGGAGACACATACAGCGTCTACACCAGAATCTTCAAACAGGTAACGAAACTCATCAATTTTGCAATGAAGACTCTGTGCATTAATGTGACAAACTTTGAAACCTTGATTTTGATTTGTTAAAATTCGAATCATATTATAGTTGCCTTCTCTGGAACCAAGAAGATCAGTTGATAGGTCTGTCATCACCCCTAAAGGCAACGCAACAACATTCAAAAAAGTAAAAGTACAAAGTATTCTTCGTTAAATAGTGGCTAAAGGATAATATATAATATATAGATAATATAGAATTCTGTAAGTTGATTTTAGCTGTGAGCAGGTTATGCTTATATGTGTTATCATAGTTTATAAAAGAATGAGAACGGTAGAACATTATTTTAACGAAAAAGCCGATCCAAGTCTTCTAAAAATTCAACAAGAACAGGGTCATCAGTGTTACGTTTTTCGCTTCTTAAAATTACTGCCTTGCTCTACTGCTGCAAGAAAAGACATGCAATCCTAAATTTATTAAATGCGGTGCTAAATACAACAAGAGAATCGCCGTTTATTCGTTTTTATTAAGAATACATTTTTCACTGTTTCATTTATTCTTTTGATATAATTGCATATAAAACTATAATCCTGTTATTCCAGAAAAATATTTTTGATTGATAAAAATTAAAATAAAAGTTTTTCCAATGGCTTAATTTTGCACTCACTTTATTCACGTAAATCATCTGAGCTTTTAAAGCGTGAAAGCAGTATATATCGGAGCTTTCATAGAAGTGTAAGCGCTTCACTCCGAGTTCTGCCTTACATTACTGCTTCCTAGGTAGCATCAGTTTTTGCTGGGTTATTAACCCTTCGTCTTACTCATGAGTCTGGCCAGACCTTTGTCGATTTTAAATGTTATTTTAGTATATTTAAAACACAGGTAGGGACTTGAAGTTTCAGGTACCCTTCTAAAATTTAGTTTACTTTAAAAGGCTGAAAAATATAACCTGGAAAGGATATATAAGGAAACTTATTCGAATATTTTACTGCGCACATCACATTCGTAACACATGTGGTCTGGCCAGACCCTTATATATTTTGTGTAGAAGATGCCTTATATTTAACTTTCTTTCTTGCTGTTTTTAATTATTTTTTTGTTAAATTATCTATTATTTATTTATTTTTATTAAACACACAAACTATTAATTCCATCTAGTTCTCAATTTAACCCTCCCTATTACACATGTTTTTTAATTTCACAGCCAGACCCAACAAACTTTTGAATAAATAAAACAATTTTTTTTTAACTAAATGTTATATTATACACATTTATAATTCAAATAAAATATGAAAACATTTAGCTTAAAAAAATTGGTTTTTTTTATTCGAAAATTTGTTGGGTCTGGCTAGACTCATGCGTTACGAATGTGAAAATAAAAACATGTGTAATACGGAGGGTTAAACAATTTGCATGGTAGTGCGGTCAAGTGACGAATCTGCTATAAAATTTCTGTTAGTAGGCTCACACATCATCTTCTTGTCAACTGCCATTTTTTATTCAATTATTCATTCTCTGAGAATAAACTTGAGCGGAATAACTCATCCGAGAGGTACCAAAGCTGAAAGTTTGGACCATTTTTAACCACTTATCAAAATGTCCATGCTGCATTTATAGCCTAAAGGAAACAAAGTTTGTGCGTTCCCTGGGGTGTAGGGTGAATTTAAACTTTTTGGGCCACCCTAATACACATTCTTTAAGTTGTTGTTGTGTATGTATGTATCAGGGCTGTGGAGTCGGAGTCGGAGTTGAAGAGTAGGAGTTGATGTTTTTGTGCCGGAGTCGGAGTCGCAGTCGTAGTACCCACAAAAATTTGCTACTCCGACTCCAAAGTTTTTCGGCATATAAAATTTAAAAACAATTTCCAAAATAAAAATAATCTTCTTAAAACACATTTAAAATTTAAATAAATGGTTTATGAATGCTGCTCTTATGTGCTGTTTCCAAATGACAGGCGATGGACTGAGTGCTTTTCATATACAGGGGTGTGCTGGATATCGCAAACGTAAAACGCAAGAATTTTAAAAGTCGTTTTTAAATAAGATTTTTGTAATAAAAGAATTTTATGACAAATATTTAAAAAATGTTTTCCTATTAAACAGGATTTTAAACCAAAAATTATAAGAATTAGGTTTAAAGTTTATATGATCAAAATTCTTTCTAAACATGCGCACGGTTTAAAAATCTGTCACATAAATGCTCAAAGTTTGGCGCCTAAAATTGAAGAATTCCGGTACATATTTGAGAACTCCAACATGGATATTGTATGCGTTTCAGAAACATGGTTTCATGCAAGTATCAGTAATCTTTCCGTTTCTCTAAGTGGCTACAATTTAATAAGGGTTGATAGAGTTGGGCGCGCTGGTGGAGTGGCTATTTATATTAGAAGAGGCATATCTTATAATATTAAAAGTACATCTAATGATTATAATGTTGATGGTGACAATAATGATGGTTTGGTGGAATATGTCCTAATAGAAGTTATATCTCGGGGAAGAAAATTACTGGTAGGAAGTTTATACAGGCCTAATAACAACATACCAATTGAACCGTTTTTTTCAATTTTGGAGAATTTCACAGCTTTATATAATGATGCTGTCCTTGTTGGTGATTTTAACTGGAACCTTTTAACTGATTCAAGCATTATTGACATCTTGGCACCATTGGGACTATTTCCAACTAACATAACTACACCTACTCACTTTACCTCGTCCAACAGCACCTTAATTGATCTTCTTTTTGTTGGTAATGTAAGTAATGTTATATTATACGATCAACTGTCTGCCCCATGTTTTTCTAAACACGATTTATTATTTATGACCTATAATTTTCAATTGCAAATCCCACCCTATTCAATAACTTTTCGTGACTTTGAAAATGTTAAATACGCCACATTGGAATTAGAACTACTTAGAATTGATTGGAATGCAATCTATTATATGGTTTCAACAGAGGATAAACTAGCCTTTCTTGAACGTAATATATTATATTTGTTTGATCAAGCTGTTCCATTGAAAACTAAGGTAATGAGTCAAACAAAAAGACCATGGTTCTCGTCAAATATTAAACAAGCCATTAAACAAAGAGACCTTGCATTTTCACGTTGGAAGCGGTTTAAAACCAACGATCTACATGTTGAATATTGTTTGGCGAGAAAAACAGTACACAAACTCATTAAACAGGAAAAATCAAAATTTTACACTGAAAAGTTCTCCTTGGCCCTGGGATCAAAAAAAACATGGAAGGCTATAAGGGAAATCGGAATTGGTAAATCTGGAAATAATGACCCTGTTTTTTTTGATCCAGACGTTATTAATGAACAATTTTTGAATATTCCTATGGTAGAAGCAGATATTGATTTTTACAACCACAACCATGACAACCGTCAACCCCATAATAACTTCTCTTTTGATTGCATAGACCAGTTTGACGTTTTAAGAAGCTGTATGTCAATTAAATCAAATGCAGTTGGTGTGGACGAAATTCACCCAAGATTTTTTAAATTAATTCTCCCAAGAATATTGCCATTTGTTACACATGTATTTAACACCATTATTACCACCAGTAATTTTCCCTCAAATTGGAAAAAGTCCAAGATAATACCAATACCCAAAACTAAATCAGAATATAGGCCAATTGCCATTTTACCCTTTATGTCGAAAATATTTGAGGGGTTAATTCACAATCAGATATCGCTTTACGTTAATGATCATAATCTGCTTAATGATAAACAATCTGGGTTTCGGAAAAACCACAGTTGCATAACTGCACTTGTAGATGTTGCGGAAGATATAAGAAATAGTATAGATGAACGAAAAACAAATATCTTAGTACTTTTGGATCATTCAAAAGCCTTCGATACAGTCGATCATAACGTCCTATGTTACAAACTAAAACACATGTTTATGTTTTCTACAGCTGCTACACGTCTGATATCAACATATCTTACCAACAGGTATCAGTATGTTCAAAGTGGTAATAATAAATCAAAATTTCTACCTGTGACGAGGGGTGTACCGCAGGGGTCAATTATTGGGCCCCTTCTATTTTCGCTTTACGCTGATGACCTTCCGAGTCAACTTACACACTGCAAAGTCAGAATGTATGCTGACGATGTTCAGATTTACATCAGCTGTGATACATCTGAAATTGAACAATGTGTCTTAACTCTGAATACTGAGTTAAAACATATATATGAATGGGCTACTGCTAATGGTCTTAGTATCAACCCAAAAAAATCTAAGTATCTTGTTATCCAAAAACGATCTACTATAACCGATCATATACCTGATATTTTTCTTGGTGATGAACGTATTGAAAGGGTAAATACAGCAAAAAATTTGGGTATTATTTTTAATAAGAACCTGACATGGGGCAACCATATTAATTATGCATGTGGCCGTACATATTCCATGCTTAGAACTCTCTGGCAAACGCAGTATTGTACACCTGTCAAAATAAGAATACTTCTTGCCAAAACCTATTTATTGCCAATTCTGATGTATGGATGCGAATTATTTGCCAAATGTGATGCGGCAAGTACAAGAAAATTAAACTCAGTCTATAAAAGCATTGTACGATACGTATATGGCGTGAAAAGGTTTAATTATGTTTCTCCTTTTACGGTAAAGTTATATGGTGTTCAGTTTGATGACCTTCTCAAAACAAGAGTACTGATATTTATGCACAAAATCGTGTTTACTCAACAACCACAACATCTGTATAACCGCTTAACCATATCTAGGTCTAATAGAGGTAAAAGAATTTTATTGTTTAGACACCAAAGTTTAACTTCCGATTGGCAATTTTTCCTTAATGCAATCCGTCTTTGGAATCTACTCCCGCATAATATACAAATAACTAGTAACGCACTGAGCTTTAAAAAAAGCATTTTAAATTTTTTTGCACGTTAATTTTTTTCATTTTTTTATGAATTTTAAATATTATTATTTTGTTAATTTTCAATTTAATTTATTAATTTAATAATTTTTTTTTCTCTCTTAAATTTTTTCTTTTGTTTTAAATTTTATCAGTTACAAATTATAATTATAAATGTTTCTGCTAAAACAATGTTCTATACTGCAATAAGAGGCTTTAAGTCTTGTGTATAGAATTGGAAATAAATAAATAAATAAATAAATAAATAAAAAGCAACTTCAAATTCTTGCGTTTTGCGTTTGCGATTTCCAGCACAACCCTGATAAATTTTGCTACATAATCAATCGCCTGTCATTTGGAAACAGCTCATTAATGTTTGCGTACGGTAATTGCTTCTCAAAAACTCTAATTTTTAGAAGGCCGTACGGTAATGAAAAAATAAAAGTTAACATCACTGAGTCTCATATACATTTAGCATCAAGATTATTGAAGGAGTCGGAGTAGGGTCGGAGTCGGAGTCGGAGTCGCACTTAAAAAATTTCAGCATTTGGAGTCGGAGTCGGAGTTAGTACTTTTTTCGGACGACTCCACAGCCCTGGTATGTATGATAGGTTAAATTTAAATCTTATAGCACCTAACTCCTAAGCCTCTATCCTCAGTGCATTCTATAACTTAATTGGCCAAGAAGGCGTGAGTTTTTGTCTTCATTCAAATTTCTTCTCCCTAAACCTAAACCTGACTTAATCAAAATGCAATCGCTAACAATACTCTATTTAAGTCTATAAAAATACCATATTTATTAAAAATTATATTAAACCATAAAATATATTTTTAGTATGTATTTTTTTGACCATATTTAGTACTGGGCGCTTAATAATAATTCTGAATAAAAAATGTGTCACAATATTCTTTTGACACGCAATGACTGGCCTGAATAAAAAGGCGAACAAAGAACATTTTATAAATAAACATCTTTTAAGAAAATATAAACATAACAATTAAAATTAATTTGTTTATAAAAATGGTTAAAGCAAATAACACTAAAATATTAAAGTTATTGCATGAGACTAATTAACGAAAGTAAAATGTTAAAGTTTTTACAGGAGTGGCAAAATAAAATGGATATGGAAAAGCAAAAGAACTTGTGAACAAAATTAAGGTGGTATATAATTTTGCAAAGTACATACGTCCCCTAGTTTTAGAATAGGGAAGCCAGTTACACTTAAAACTGAAAATCGTATAGCAAAATTGCCTGATTTAACAGGGCCTTTCGTTATATGAAAACACATCAGCGTAGGGTTTGTATAAGAAGTATTAAGAGTATTAATTTTTGTTTTAGTTTTTATAAAAAACTCAATCTCTAAAAACTTTATAAGGCGTATGATTTGTCACCGATCAACTTAATACACAAATAAAAAATAAGGATTGTTGAAGTTTTTTTTGGTCAAATTAGTCAACTTCGAGTGATTCTTGGGAATTTTTATTTTAGAATGGTAGGGAAATGAAATTCTTATACGATTTATCAATTTCTGTCTGCTCTTGTTCACATTAGCAAATAATAATAACAATATTTTTAAACAGTAAATGGTCAAATATGATTCCATATGGTCCTGGAAATCAACCGTATTCAAAATGGAAAATTTTCAAGTATATTTTGTTTACTTTAACCAAATAATTGTCACTGCAACCCTATTTTTGTTAAGTCAAATTTTTTTTATAAAAAAATTATTTTATATTACATAAATTTTCTAATGGATTAAACTTAAATTAAAAAAATATCTTGATTAAATTTTAAAACACGATTCATTTAAGAAGACCTAAAAATAAAGGGTTGACCGTTGGCCTTTTTTCTTTGGCGATATTTAAAAGAAAAAGTGTACGTCAATAAGCTAAGGACAAATCAAGAGCTAAATGATGAGATTATTCGGCACATTAACGACATTGAACCTCAATTATGTCTCAGAGTCATTAAAAATCTGGACCATTGTATTTCACTCTAATGAGAGGATAGTTTGAAGGTATTTGAAACCTTTGATGAAATAGTTCTCTTAAATATGTCCAGCAATAAAGCTAATTATCTAATATATAAGAATTATAAGAAAATCTATTCGGGTTTTGACGCTTAAAACAAAAGTTGCTTCGATCCAGCCAAATACATCGCTCTAATCTATATTTACATAGTTCCAGAAATGTCAATATTTCATGGTTATTCGTCCTTAAAGGACTTAACTTAAGACTGATTTCTAATTTCGGTGTTTAATTCACTTTTTAGCATATCATCGGTATTTCTTTTAAACTAAAATTCTCATAACTAAAAGTTTTTCTTGGGATTCAAAAAATAAATTAACAAGGTTTCGTTTAAATCAGGGCTGTGAAGTCGTCCGAAAAAAGTACTAACTCCGACTCCGATTCCAAACGCTGAAATTTTTTTAGTGAGACTCCGACTCCCGACTGCGACTCCTTCTATAATCTTAATGCTAAATGTATATGAGTATAAATTAGAGTTTTTGAGAAGAAAGTACAGTACGCAAACATTAATGTGCTGTTTCCTAATGACAGGCGATTGATTATGTAGTAAAATTTATACAAAGAGTACTCAGTCCATCGCCTGTCATTTGGAAACAGCACATAAGAGCAGTATTCATAAACCATTTATTGAAATTTTAAATGTGTTTTAAGAAGATAATTTTTATCTTGGAAAATTGTTTTAAATTTTTTATGCCGAAAAGCTTTGGAGTCAGAGTCGCGAGTTTTTGTGGGTTCTACGACTCCGACTCCGGCACAAAAACCTCAACTCCGATTCCACAGTCATTGTTTAGATGTGCTAAATTCCCATTTCATACTACTAATAAACTGAAATTTATTGCTGATGGGATAGGCTTCCTATGCGCATTTCCCTGGTTGCTTAGGCCAGATCGTCAGGAAACGTTATCCAAAGATTTTAGATAAACCAAAGATATTAAACAAATAAAACTGTTAAACAAATAAGAATTATAAGCAAGAGTTTTACTTGTAACAATTTTTAAACAAAAACAACAACAATAAACAGTGAGTTTATCTTTTCTTGCAGTCCCGACTACAGTTGGTTGATTTTTTGTCAACTCTAAATGGGTAAAGGAAAAACAAAAATATAAACAAATTACTTCATTTTATTTTGCCAGTTCTTGTAGACCATTTTGTAAGAGTTTGAAAGAAAACAGTCTCCAATTAAAATTAACCATGATTAATGAAAAATATAAAATTATTGAATTTAATATTATTCCCCATCTTCCGAATTGTCCAACATTCAGTCACTCTAATTAAATATGTTAGTGTGTCAGTGAAATTACAAGCAACGACAGTCAGTAAAAAAAAATATTTATGAAAATATTAAAAATGAATAAAATAAATAAAAAAAGTATAAGGAAACCAACTGGTCATTTAAAACACCATAAATTTTTAAGCGAAAAAAAGTGTGTTCTCGTTTAAAAAAGATTTCTGGTTTGATATTTTTTTTCTTTTCTTTTCTTAATTAAAAATATTGATTCTGATTTTCTATAGTAAAAATTTCATACAGGCTTTTCAGAGTCGTCGTGTTCATATGTGTAAAGTAAAATTGATAAAAAGTACGTCATGTATATTTCTTGCAAATTATTCCAGTATTAAAAGCATTTGTGTCAATTATGTTGCCTGGGCTTTGAAAGCATTTAATTTAAAGCCAACCAATTTATAAAAAAGGGGTTCATTCGTTCTCTTTCTCTTTTAACATTGATTGTGTTCCATTTCTTTCAACTCTAAAGTTTATTAAAATTTGTAGGTAACCCAGCCAGAATCCATCCAAGTAAATAACACGTCAACTTTTAAAATGTTTTTAGTTGCTGTTACACTTACTTGCTGCACAGTGGCGGAAAATTTACAAAAAAAAGGAAAATAAGGATTATTAAACTTGGAAAAAAATCGGCCTATAATTTCATTTATCTTCATTTGTAAATGTTTTTTATACACAACGTTGCTTTCACCAACGGTATAATCACCGCATACGATATCGAGCAAAATTGATCGAAATTATTTATTTTGGTATCATGACTCTCGATATCGAATGAAATTTATTGAATTTGAAATAATAGCATTCGATATCGAGTAACTTGACATTACACTGACGTAGTGTATATCGTATACAAAAAAATTCGATAGTTTTTTCGATACGATAGTATCGAATGCGGTGATTATACCGCTGAAAGAAAAAAAACAATGTAATATAAATTTAATTAAGATTTTAATTATTTTTATATAAATTTTAATTAAAATGTTAAATAAATAACAACAAATCTTTATTGATTTTTTCGTTTAAGCTGCGTTCACAATCAAAGAAACTTTTTCACTTGGTGTTCATAATAGAGCAACAATTTCTTTTGCAACCACACACATTTTGCAGTAAGAAACCGGTTGCAAATTTTAGCGACAACAATATTATTATTTTTTTATTATTTTTTACAACATTATGTTGAAATTTTCATTCAAAACTAAATAAAATTATTTTAAACGTCAGAAACAATTTCATACAAATTGTTGCTGAAGTTCTAGTTGATGCAACTTTAGTTATATTTTAAAAAAGTTTTAGTTTCATTTTGTTCGAAAAATGAAAGGAAAATATATGAAATACTTTGGGAAGAAAAGAGATAGAAGAAAAAACGAAATTGTTTCTCTGATTGTGAATAAAGCTATAATATAAAATAATTTAAGCTTGTTGATTTGTTGTTGGAAATTGTTAAAACCTGAGCTAAATTAATTAAATCAATTAACACATTGTTTGAATAGCCAAACTTTTTTGATAATTTTTTTAATGATATTTTATTATAAAAAAATATCCAAAATTTTTAATTTGTAATCTAAATCTAAAGGGTGGTTAAAGTTTAAGGGCCGATGTTGATTTTGAATAAAACTCAAATGTAGTCCACATGACCCCAAGGAACTCTGTTATTTGAATGTTTGCTGCAATCGAAGTAACGTTCTCTTGAATTCGAAAATTTATAAGATTCCAAAAAATGCCAGTACATTTGTACTTTATTAATATTTAACCAAGCCATTCTTTCCCCAAAGGATGTAACACCAACAGGTATGGGCTCCTCAAGGTGCTTTAACTACGTCCCCGAAGAGGCGCAGCACATCCCCAGGAAGGAATCCAGACGGACAGACGGACATCATTAGAGCGGCTCTGAAAGCGTTTCTGAGTTGGCGGTTCTAGAACCAATATTTTTATATGCTACACACATCAGCACAAATGCATAAAATCCTCTCCACTATGGCGGTGTGACTATAAATATCACTCATACGCACAGGTAAATTGGATAAGCGTCAGTTGGGATAGATTTTAAAGTTGATGATGATGTTCTGCAATTCTCCAGCTAGGCAACAAACGGTCTCAATTAATGTCTTCCAACGGACTTTGTTGTGGGCTGTCCTAAATGCTCGTTCCATGAAAACCCTGCAATTGCCCGCTTACGTATGGTTGCGATGCGCCAAGTGGTTTTTGTACGTCCACGAAGCCGAGAACCTGCAGCGCTTCCTTTGCTACCTCGTTATCGGATCTCAGTGCATGACCTATCCATCCAAATTTCCATTCCAGGATGTCGTACTGGATTGGCTGTTCGTTCGTGCTTTGAAGCAGCTCTGCGTTAGTTATTATGTTGGGCCAAAAATATCGAATAATCCTTTGTAAGCAACGGTTAGTGAAAACTTGCAGCCGTCGTATGTCGCTTTCACATCATGTTTCACATCTGTGTAGGAGTATGGGCTTCACACATGTGTTAAATACTTTGGTCTTCAGTTGTGTTGATATGTCGTATGATATCCTAACTTTTTTTAAACAATGCATGGCATGACGGGCCTTATTGATTCGCGCAGAAACGTCTTCGTTTGCACATCTGTTCGTTGTGACTGTGCAGCCAAGGTAGCAGAAATATTGTACATCCTTTATGGTATTAATATAGAGAGTTAGAGAGGTGGTATTGTTAGGGTTTATTCTCATTAGTTTGGTTTTCCGCCAGTTTATTCACTTTGAGAGCTTTGTTATGGAGAGCCTTCAGTTTGTTCTCTAAATGTTCGATTCTGTGTGCTAAAAGACATAAATCATCAGCATAGTCAAGATCGCTAAGTTTTGAGAAGGGCGGGGGGATCGGCGGGTTTTCCGGGTGTCGCGACGGCAGTAGAAAGTTGTTGTCGTCAGCTTCAGTTGTGCTGTTATGTTGTGTAGCGAAATGCTCCTTTCATCTACGAAGTTGTTAGTCTGTGCTGGTTAGGGGATTTCTTTGTAAATCGAATAGTGGCGGGTGTGTGTTTCTGCTTGTTGAAGTTACATATGCAGTAGCTTTGTACGTTTTCCGAAGGTCGTTTCGTCGTGCCGCCGTTTCTGCTTCTTCGAGATACTTTGCTAATAAAATTCTTCTGTCAGTTCTTGCTGAGCGTTTGATCTCGCGAGTTAAGTTGCTATATTGCTGTTTAAGCCCTCTGATGCGTACAATTTTAAAGTTAAATATTGTTAAATATTCCTCTAAAATAAGTTTGAACTTCCTGCGTCCTTTTTTATTTCATAGTTCTCCGATGTTTTATTATATTTATTTATTTTATTTTATAAAGTATCAAAACTAAAACATTCCACTTGTTTTTATCGATTAATTTATTACCAATTATTTTTATTTTACGCCACTGTACTCTGTTGAAAAACTTAAGTGCATGTTGTCATCATAAATATTATGACAATTTTTAATTGCTGCTACATTTTCATTTAATAGACAACAGGAAAAAAGTCGGAAAAAGCAAAACATTGACGTTGTTTTCGTATTTATTATAGTGAAAATTGTGTAACACAATAATGAGGAAATTTTTTGTATGATTATTTCGTAAAATGTATGAACTTTTGTAACATATGAAATCCAAACTGTGTTTATGTGCAGTTTTATTTAGTTGCAAGTTGGAGGAATGTCTATTCATAAGGGGGAATGTTTATTTTATCTAGGATGCAATTTTATTATAAAACTAGCGGGTGAAGGGAAAAGCGAATATGCATCTACATATATAATTTTGTCTTTAGTTTTGTAATTAATACAATGTTTATCAAAGACACTGTCAGCAAATACGTACATATCGAGCCCTAATAGCAAAACTGATGTAACCAACAAATATAAAATTTTACAGGAGAAGGGTTTTTTTTAAATATTTTTGCTTGTAGTCTAGGGTTTCGTTTGAAATTGCTTTTGCTCTTGTTTTTTAACGGTACTTCCCAGAGATATGAGATTTTTAGAGATGATGCAAATGATCATCAAAAAACAAAAATCTTTAATGTTGTTGGTTACATCATTTTTGCTATTAGGGCTCGATATATTATGAATGTTTATGAAATAAGAAGTTCTTTGAAACATGCTAAATATCAAAATTGTTCATTTGTGTGGCTTTCCCGCAGAAGATATTGAAAAGAGATTGAACAAAAACTAGTTCTTAAAAACTTTATCAAGCTCGATTTATTAAGGATTTAATTAAGAGCAAGAAAAAACATGATTTTAACAACACTACTTTAAACGGTTGCAAAAAAATTACTAAGATAGTTTTTGTCTATAAAGTCCATGTTATATGAAAATGTAACCCAATCGGTTTTATGTTCTATCTGTCCTCCGTACAAATGGCTTTTTGAAATTTGTGCTTTGCACGATAACGATCATACGACAGAGGATTGAATTATGAAATATAACTCAAATATTATTTTGCTTTATACATAAAGCACAGAATACTAACAGAACTGTAAAAAGCGACGTGTGAAAAGGGCGCAAATCAGTTGCGAAGGCAGCTTTCGAAAAAAAGACAGAAAGCTTTTTTTTGGTAGTGAAGTTTAAAAAAAATGTGTAAAAACAGGCCGAAAAAATAAAAACAAATGGCAAGATCAAAACAAAAATAACAAAATACAAAGTGCCGGTTCACACGCGTCAAGTTTAAGTCTTCAATTCTTGAGTTTTTAGGAGAGAGGAGAGAAGAAATGGCATTCTCTTTTCCCTTCTCTCCTAAAAGCTCAAGACTTGACGAGTCAAACTTGACGTGTGTGAACCGGTACAAACATAATGCATTAGTTCAACAAACGTTTGTTTTATGCAGAAATTTATTTAGTAGTGTTGTTTTGTTTTATAATGTTATTTACTTACTTAAATATTATTTACTCGTGTTGTGGTAAATTAATTTTAACAACAGTTTTGCAAATAAATCTCAACTTAATAAATTTGTGTTCATTGTATTGCGGCATAAAAGATGTTTCATAGAGAAATGCAAAAGGGCAGCTTTCTTAGAAAGAGATAAAAAAAAACGCAAAATCTTCTGTCTCGTTACAGTTCTATTAGTATTCTGTGGTATAAAGTTTGTATGATTTTGGAAATGGAACTAGAGTAGAGTTCAGAAAAATTCATATAAGATCGTTCATGAATTTCCTCATAAATAAGAAATCAAAATTTTTTGTATCTTATTTCACATCCATTAATAAATTGATAACTTTTCGCACATTAACTCATGAACGTAAGGAATTAAAAAAATTTTGCATATCCTCACTCAAGAGGAGTGAGCAAACAACAAAATTTAGCAACGTTTCTCACTAGTATTGTTGTTGATGCTTGAAAATTTGCACATATATTTTCTTATATTCATGTATGAATTCGTTTGTTAGATCACTTTTCACATATGAAAAAATTCAAATTTTTTTATTCCTCAGCCACATGAGAGTGGAGGCTTAAACGGTCACGCTCGCTCTTTACTAAATAGTGAGTATATGTTTCGGTATTCTGACCTAAAGTAAATACAAATGATCTTTCGGGACAGGGGATTTCGGTACATAACCGAATTAGTATTAGATGATACAGTACCATCAACTTTGTTTTTTTCGTTTGGAAACTCGTTTAAATATACAAAAAATAATGACCGTTAAAGTGCTTAAAAATTTGTCCCATAATACATTTTTTTTTTTATAAATTTTTAGGAGTTCCTTTTTATGAGGGCGGTCGCAAAATAAATCACTCTAATAAGCAAAACACAACAAATATGGGGAAATCTTTCTCTATTTCTCACCAATATATTATTTTTAGCTCGCTATAAATTGTCCTTTTACCACCAATACGATTTTTAAGTTTATAAATAGCAAACACACCGAGAGAGCTTAATCGGGGAAAAAGGTATGTGAATAAGCCATTCGAACTTCAACTCATTGATTTTGGTCATCGTATTAATGGCCAATTTTCTAGATAAATATGTAAACGCGGGACCCATTTTACGCAAAGCTTACTCATCTTGAAGTTTTTAATCAATCTGTGATGTAAAGCACTTTCTAAAATAACTATTGTTTCAACTCGCTCACGCATTTTTTAGAATTTTCTTAACTATTTCTTAACCTAAGTGACTGAAAACTACGCTCTTCCCCTTTGCCCTGCCTAGTTTAAACTCTGTCACCCACTATCTTTATTACTCGTAAATGAAAGAGCAGACTACTCTAGAGAACAATCTAAACAATGAACATAAAACAACGTAATGTTTTCCGAAATGTAACTTTGACAAAGCGCTGTATCTATAAAACAGTTAAGGACACTTTTGCAAATCCTATGTACGCGTGCAGAGGAATAAAAATTCTGTTTCTGTGACGTCGACACATGTGCACCATAAATTTCTTCGGGTGGTCTGTGACAATGTTCGTTCGGCTGTTGCTTTGTTGTAATTTCTTCTTGATGAGCGCCATTCGTTTCTACTGTTTCCCGCACAAGCATAAATGTAATAGTATGTGTGTGCCCTTCACTGCTATAAAGTCATCTGTTTTGTAGCTGAATGGGTACTTCCATAGGAAAGTCTACTTCTTGTGACGTTACGCAACCAAGTTTTTTAAACTGTTTCTCAAAGAATAATTGAAATATTATTATTTTTTTTTTTTTTTGTTTTTTTAGTGTAAAGAGAGGAAAAACTTGAACAACTTTTAAACAAATTTAAGGAAGTGCCCATATGCAATCTAACGCAGCCAGTGCATTATTTAAATTGGTGAAGCTTTTGCAAAGTGTAAAGTGACAATTCCTCTAAATTGCAGTGTTGTCAAGTACAATTGATTTAAATACTGCTTTGACCATTCAAAGACGTATATTTATTATCGGTGGTGCACGATTTAAGTGCGATTTTCTATTTACTATTTAAGTACCGCCCACTTATTAAATTGAGCAAATTCGGCTTATAAATATCTTCCTGCCCCTGTTTTAAATTTACTTTCAGTACAATTAACATTTAGGTCTCATATCCAAAAATGGCTTTCAATAGATTAAAAGCTTGTAGTATAACGTACATTTAATTTTTTGTTCAACAAAGTGGCAGGAACATTTTTATTATAGTTTCTTTTTTGCACTCAGTTTTTGTATTTAGTTGAAAAAATACCTTTTAATTTAAGGTTTGTTCCTTTACTTTGTTGGTAAAATTCTGTAAAATGATTTTTAAATAGAGTTTTACTTAGTGCTTAATCAAACGTCATCAGATTTAAATTATCAAGGCTTGAGGTCTTAGAAGAGATGGGAAAAAGTATGAAATCAGAATTTCCAGCCGTCTGGTGTTGAAATCGTGTTATTGATTGGGTTTTTGATGCCAACTTATTGAGAGGTAAAAGAGTACGAGAACGATTAAAACAACCATTGAACAAACCAACAAGAAAGTTCAGTTTATAAATGGTATGAAAAGGGAATTTAGCACATTTTATCGAAACCATGTAAGTGAATTTTTTTGACTTCCAAGAAAAATTTTGATAAAACCAATTTTTTTCTTACAAAGGAAAACATCAGACTTTGTATTAATAACATATAAATAAAATATCAAATCAATATCTTTCTTTTATTATTGTTTACTTTTCTTTACAGTGGAAGAAGAAACCTGTTTCCCCGCTCTCATTTACACAATTTTTAAGGCAAACCAAATCTTGAGTACGGGAACAAACCCATTATAAATTAATTACTTTCTGTACGAGTATGTACTAAATTGTGTTTACACTAATTATTCCCGCGGCATTAATTTAATTCAAATAACAAACATGCAGTTTATGTTGTACCAACAGTTTGCTAAAGAAACTGGCTAAAAGCATTAAAAACTACCCAACAACAACATCAATGGAATTAACTACAACAAAAACGAAACCACACACCCCAGCAATATATTAGGCAAAAGAAAAAAAAATAGAAAAATGGGGGGGAACACATAAAACAAATTGTTTTAAAACTTTAAAGATTATAAATTGTTTCAATATTTATAAACTCAAAGTTTAGAAAATAAATCCAACGAAATCTTAAGTGCAGATATTTTTAAAGATTAGCGAAACACCAAACGAACAAAACTTTTATTCAAAACTTCACTTTAAATAAAATAGGAAATTTTGTGCAAAATGACCTATAAAATAATCTAACTTTGCGCAATATGTCTTATAAAATAGCAAAACTCTCCAAAAGTACTAAATTTTCCTATAAAGTAGTAAATTTTGTGCACAATCTATCTATTTTCTATATACAGTAGTTTCCCGATTTATCGAACAATTGATTGTCAGCCATGTTCGTTAAATCGAAAAATTCGTTAAATCCAGTACTAAAAAAAATGTTTATTCATGTAACAACAAATTAAAAGAACAATTCATATCATATCGTATTTCAACTGAATGGATTTTATAAAATAAAATTAATGAAAAAAGTAATTATTTGAAAATAAAAATAAGAAAAAAGTACATAATTAACTATTTAAAGAAACTTATTATTGACGTTTGCTTGTGAGATTCCTTTAAACCTTTTTCAATTGCTTTCTCTTGAAGCTCACGTAAAATTAATAAGGGTTTTCATGATATTGCAAATATTAACAGTTTGCACAGACTGCGAGACCTTAAAGCCCTTAAAGTATTGGATGTATCGACATTATTTTCCTGTCGCCACTGGATACATACATCAAACCTTTTGATTACATCTCTGTTTTTAATTTTTACCCCTTCGTTAGCAGGTACATCGTTTTCTAATCGTGCATTAATTTCTTCATCTTCGTCAAGATGATGTTTGCCTGACTACTCCATCTATGTGTTTTAATATGTAAGTTTTGCGAATTTTTTTTTATATATTTTTTTTATTTGTGCGTAACATCGAGTACCAAATTGAATTTTAATTCGTTATACACAGTTCCTAAGGTAAACTTTTTGCGTGTTTGTTAAATCCCGAATTCGCTTAATCGAGAGTGCGTTAAATCGGGAGGCCACTGTATATAAAACAGGATGTGTGCATGTATGTAACGTATGGACTCCAAAACGCCTGGGCCGATAATGATGAAATTTTCAGGGAATCTTCAGAATATTAAGGCGGGTAACATTGTGATTTTGAATTTTCGGTCTGCGGGCGGAGAGGCGTGGCAAAATCCAATTTTCATATTACACCACCAATGAGATATACATATATTTATTTTTTTTGCTTTTTTTTATTTAATTTTTTTAAAGCCATTGTCGTGTTTTTCAAAACGATTTATCAAACTCTTAAATCGGTTATGTAGTTCCGAAGATATTTACAAAAAACCTAAGTTAATAATGATCCAATATCAAAATTATAAAACTTTCGAAATGTTGCATTCAAAAATTCGAGTTTTCGGTTTATTTACACAAAAAACTGTTTACCAAATTTAGTTGAGGCAACAATTATCGGTGACAGATTCAAAGGTGAAGACGTATTTATTCCACGAATTCCGCTGATTATCAATGATTTACCATTTCCATTCAAGCGGCTCCAATTCCCTTTGCGTCTTGTCTTTGCTATCACCATCAACAAAGCACAAGGCAAATCATTGACTATTGCTGGCTTGATTTCGGAAAATTCATGTTTTTCACACGGCCAGTTGTTTGTTTTTTTATACGTTTTTACACCAAATAAAAAAACCAAAAACATTGTCTATCCGCTGGCCTTAAGATGAAGCCATAAATAAATATAATATCCAATTTGCCTTAAATACATGCGTTTCTTTTTTAATTGAGCTCATATGTAAGTTATTCTGTAAAAAAAAGGTATTCCATGGATTTTTATTTAAAGGCCGTAAATTTTTTAAAAAGCTCAATTTAAATCGTGTGGTAAAACAACACTAATGTTTGCTTAGGGCGAGCAACGCAGACCGGGTCAGCTAGTATTCTATAAAATTGTATATTTTGTACAAATTTTCCTATAAAGCAGTTAATGTTGTGCAAAATTTCCTATAAATTAGTTAATGCTGTGCCATCTTTCGTAAAAAAATAGTAAATTTTGTTCCAATTTTCCCATGAAATTATAAATTTTGTACAAAATTTCCTATAAAATATTAAATTTCTGCAAAATTTCCTATAAAATATTAAATTTCTGCAAAATTTTCCATAAAATAGTTAATTTTGTGCAAAATTTCGTTTTAAATAGTAAATTTTGTGCAAATTTTTCTTTTAAATAGTAAATTTTGTACAAAATTTCCTACGAAAGGCACATTGTTAATGATGTTGTTATAAAATATGAAATTTGGTGCAAATTTTTCTTTTAATGTAAAAAACTTAAGAAGATCAAGCATTGAAGCTCTAATTCAAAATTTGTGTGCTTATATTTGAAAGAACTTTAGAACTACGATTATGATACACCCTTATGTGAATGACCAGTTACCGGGGTACCTTTGGCATTTTCAACTTAATTTTTTTTAATAGGAGGTTGGTATACATATCTAAAACTTCTTGAGAACTCCTAACTGTTAATACGTTTTAAATTATAACTATTTTTTAGCTTTAAAATTATTTTGAAAAGGCGTGGTGAAGCAGTTTTTATCTTACACCCTTAACGGCATGGCAGGGTACCCGGGTAACTTCACACATTAAGGCCCGTTTTCACAACTTTCCGATAGCTAAAGGTAGGATTTTATCGACCGTATAAAGAGTGTTCTGTTATTACAACTTTACTTTAACCTACCAGGTAGGATAAAGCTTAATCCACTTTATCGCTCACTGTAGGTTAAAGTTAATTTTTAATAATGGAACACTTTAAGTCTACTTTTAGCTATCGGTAAGTTGTGAAAATGGGCCTAATTGTTATTTGTACTCGGTCAAAATCTAAGATAGACCAAAACAATACACATAAAAACATTCAATTACTACATCTTTGCAATATGGGAAATCACCGGGATAATATTTACAAGTTTTTTATTTCACATTTGCTATCTTTGATATGCATAAAGAAAAATGTACATTAAATTTCAAACTTGCATACCTAAGCATTAATACGTTGCATATCCCAGTGCATATACAAAAAATTTAAATTTACTGAAAATTTACATCTTGTTTAAAGGTATTCGGGTACCTTGCAATGCTGTTAAAGGTGTTTTTTTTTTTGACATTCACATAAGGGTTAAATATTTTTGTTATAAAATTTGGATTTCTCTTCAATTATAATAATTTTATATATTTCAGTCGAAATTTATTGTCTTAGGTCAGTTGAAGTTCTTGGAGCTAAATAAAATTTCAATTTATTTATTATTTTCCATAACAAATGGAATTTAATTTTTTTTTCTTTACATTTCCATTCCACAAGAGTTGCTCTGGGAAGTGTATCGCTTGTAGCTGCTGCTGGTTTTCTGTGAAAGTCATTGGCTTAATAAGAATGCGAAATGTGAAGGCGTGGATTTTTGCCAAAAACAGCATGTGTTTTATTAAATGGTAATTTTTTTCCTAATGCGAATAAGTTTTTTTTTTTTAGTTTTTATTGAAAATGATCTATAATTTGTAGTCGTGTGAAGAAAAAAGTCAACAAACGTTTAACGGTTGCGATACATTTTGAGTTTTTGTTGGCTCTTCTTTTGTTTTTCGAAAAGTCAACAGATGGTATTTTCAACACTTACAAAGAAGTTGGCTTCATGTTTGTTTTCGGCGTCGCTGAGTCTCTTTCATTTAGAGCTAAAATGCTAAAACTTTATTTATTTAGTTAAATATTAAAAAAAATAAGCTTGATTAATTTAAGAAAGAATTCTAAGAATTAAAAGGTGTTTAACAAGAACAGGAAAACACAGTGGACTGATAAATTCATGAAATTTTGTTAAGTATTATACGAGAATTTTATTAAATTCATTATATAAAGTTTAAAGAGTAAAAAAAAATGGCAAAAGAATTCATAATATTAATATGGTTTGAGAATAAATTCAGTCAAATAGAACGTTTTTGTAAAATTTCGTAAAATTCATCATCTTTGAATTTTTTCGACTGGCCCAGAAAGCCGCTGTTTTGCTGTCAAATAATAAAATAAAAAGAGATAGAGTAGCTGCGTTTAGCGGTTAAAGAATTCAATTATACATTTTAATTCATGCAATTAAATTTTTAATTGAGCCTTACAAGCAATTTGATTACGAATTTACTTAATTGAATTTAATTATTTAATTATTAATTATTTTTTTTTTTTTATTTATATTTAATCGAAATCAACAAATTGTTTGCTTGATTTTACGAACATGGTGATTAAAATAAATTTTAAATTTTAAATCTTCGATTAATTAATTTTTAAAATTAATACTTATTAAAACATTATTTGAAACAATTACAAATTTTAAAATACCCTATTCGTTCACTTTTGTTAGCCCTAACAATAGCCTACCTAACCGTTTTATATTTCTTTTTAAAAATAATTCTTTAACAAAACGTCTTAACTAATATTAATCATACGCTTAAGTTCTTTTCGAATTTCAAATATTTGCAAATGAAATTATTAAGTTTATAAATAATTTAAAACTATTTAGCATTATAATATTTAATTATATAGTTTACGCAACTAATAACTTTTTTATGCTTGATTTGGCAATTATTTTAAGGTATTTGGCAAGAAAATGAATTGCATTAATTTTTGTTAACACCATCACCATTTTTTTTTTGTTTTTTGCTATTTCGTTGGCAATTTTTTTTTATTGTCTTTTTATAGCATATAATTATGTGTGGTATGTGAAGGTTGTATGGGGTGTTTAATAAAAATAACATAAAAGAATTTATTGCAAACAACATTAACACACAACAAAATTTGCAAAAATAAAATAAAATTCATAATTTTATAAAATTAAATGCGGAACATTAGAGAACGCGCAGGTATTTTGAGAGAAAATAAATGCGTATGGATTTCCGTTTAAACAGCCAAATGGTTTTTTTCTAAGATATTAAAATCGAATTATAACAGCATGAAACAAAACCATGCTATTGCTTGTTTTCCTTTGAGTAAATTGTTTAAGCAAAATTTTAAATTTTATAGATATTTTGCTAAAAATTTTCGAATTTTTGCAGATTTTGTTAAACTTAGGAAAATAAAAAATAGTTTTGTAATTTCGGGGAAAATTTGTTGTCTTGAAGAAAGTTTGGTGCAAATACTTTAGGCTCTTGCCCATAATCAAAAATTGAAAAAACAACAACAAGAGATAAAATTAGGTAAAATTAGGGGCAGACGTGTTTTTTTTTTGCTAATACATCAGTAACTTATGGACCGATCTAGCTGAATTTTAGTTAATAACAAACTTTAACAGCGTTTATGCCCAGAAAAAATTTTCTGTATTTTTTATTAAAGCAAAACTACTTTGAAAAGTTTTTCAATTTATTTAATGGGATAAATGAATCAATGATATTTTTAGTTGGAAAAAAAAATAAAAAAAAATTATTTTGATTTAATTAATATTTAAATTGTTTTAAAAGCTTTGTCATTTCGTTTGGAAGTTCCACACAATATTGATACTACACCCTATAAAGTATATATTTTCTGGTCCGTTTTTATGTTGAAATCGGTTTTCCAAAGACCCCAGATGAATGATGGGGACTAGTTTGCTATTGAAATTCAGCCGGATCTGATCCAATAATCTAAATTATCAATACACAATATCTCAAAAAAAAAAAAAAAAAATAAACAATGGACGGAATTGGAAATGTGGGCGTGGTACTTCCCGAAAAGAAAACAACGAAAATTTTATTAAAACTTAAATTTTCGCGCTACCATATGTCCGATAGATACGCCTTACATCAAAAAAGAATCTTTAGGACAACATATCTTCTAAAAAACTCGAAAAAATCGGTTCAGACACAACAAAGTTATGACCAAAAAATACCCAATTTCGGGAACCATAAAGTTTACATGGACAGCCAACTGGTCAGCCGGGACATCGTTAGATTGACTAAGATAGTCATTATGAGTAAATTTTCTTAAGATATTACAAACATCAGAACAAACGCATATTTCCCTACCCACTTTTGTGCGTTTTAGGGAACGGTAACAGAAAAAGTTTTCACATATTTATTTATTTGGTCTATAGATTATAAATCCTTACAAACTTAAATGTAATTCAGGTGTGAATACATTAACTGTTTATAAACAAAATTACTTTTCTTTTTAAAATATCATTACTTTCAGAAATATCTATAATGTGATACAATTTATTAAAATTTTCACAAATGTGACGAAAGGAGTCATTATTAGCATAAACGGATCTGTAGTAGTTAAGACTGATGAGCTGAAAGTTAGGAGTTGGCCTATTTGGAACCAAAAGCTTTTGTACCTATACAATGGATCCATATTCAAGAATTTGCCGAACCAAAGATGTATAAAGTTGTTTCGTGACATAGACTAGCGTTTCATAAAACCAAGAACACCGTTAGCTTTGTTGACAACTAACGAAATATGATTACGGATATTTGGCCTATGATCCAACAAAAAGCCCAGATCAGTTATGCTATATACTTTTTCAAGTAGTATTCCATTACATTGTATCCAGAATCTAATTTGTTATTTATTTATTTTTATTTATTTTATTTATTTATTTGATGTTCCATACACAAGACTTAGAGTCTCATATTGCAGTACGGAACTGAGCTTTTGTTAAATTACAGGCTTTGTTATTAAAACTTAAAAACTAATAAAATAAAAATATTACATATTTATAATCAATTAAAATATTTTCAAATTGGAAACAAAAAAAGAAAAAAACATAAACAAAAAATTAAATTAATCTAAGTATAAAATCATATAATAATTAATTAATTTAGCATAACCAAGTAAAAAAGGAAAAGCAAAAATACAGTTTCTTCATTTGAATAAGCAAATAATGTTATTTTTGAACTGGAGTGCATTACTTATAACTTGAGAGTCATATGGAAGTTTATTCCAGAGACGAGTAGCGTATAAAAAGAATTGCCATTCGGATATCAAACTATGATGTCTAAAGAGTATCAATCTTCTTCCCCTTTTGGATCTTGAAAAATTCAATCGATCATATAAATGCTGTGGTTGCTTAGTGTAAATAATCCTATGTAGGAATAGTAATATTCTAGTTTTAAGAAGACTATCAAAACTTATGCCATACAACTTTATCGAAAACGCTGAAACCCTATCAAATCGTTTCAAACCATAAACATATCGGGCGATATTATTAAAGACGACGTTAAGTTTTCTTTTACTTTGTGCGTCACAACTAGCAAAAATTTCACACCCATATATGAGAGTAGGTATTAAATAGGTTTTAGCAAGAAGTATTCTAATTTTTATTGGCGTGCAGTGCTGTGTTTGCCAGAGTGTTCTCAACATGGAAAAAGTCCGACCACAAGCATAATTAATATGGTCAGATCACGTGAGAGTGTTGTTGAAATATACTCCAAGATTCTTCACGGCGTCTACTATTTCAATTTGTTGATCATTAAGAGTTATGACAGGTACAAAATTGATGACTGTTAATCGCTTCCTAATTACTAGGCATTTTGATTTCCTTGGGTTTATGCTAAGACCATTTGCCGAGGCCCATATAAAAATTCTGTGCAGTTCACGATTTAGATTTTTCACGCATAAATCAATTGAATCTACTTTACAACTAACATGAAGTTGGACATCATCCGCATACATTCTAGATTTACATAGCTCAAGTGTATCCGGGAGATCATTTGAATAGACTGAGAACAGAAGAGGTCCAAGAATCGACCCTTGTGGTACACCCCGACTTACCGGGAGGGAGCTTGATTTAGCATTAGATACGTTGAGATTAAATGCGTAGCTGTTCGAGAAAAATTAAACATTTTTCTTAATTTAAAGCATAAAATGGTAGATCTGTAGAATGTCATATGTTTACAATTTTTAATATTAATTTCCATTAAATTAATTGTACATCAGAATTGTGACATTAATATTATTACAAATGGCATAAATGAGGCAAGAAAAAAAAGACAGCAATCCAATGACAAACATCAACATAAAATTCTGTCATACTTTAAATGGCATCTATGCTTTGACTACAGAGACATCAATTCAATGCCACATTTTGTGTATTATTAACATTATTTTCATGTTTTAAAAGTAAAATTCACATATTGTATTTGTTTAAATTATTTAATTAAATACATCAAAATTTCAAGTAGAATAATTACGATACACTGCTGGTATCTTATATAATTGAGAGTTTTGCTGTAAACAATGGGCGCATTACAACAAAAGTAAAACAAACATGTATAACGGCGTAAGTAAATAATAATACTCTCTTGCTAAAGGCTTAACTCAATCCCAATGACTCGATGAGTCTAATGAGTCCTTTTTCCGATGTTAGTTGAGTCATTGCACTGATGACATATTTTATTAATCTGACTCCGATTCGTCATTTCTGTGATGCCGGTGTGTCATGTCATTGCTGACATTATTTCACTGAATGACCATTTGGCCAAGTGATGATAAGGCTTACATCCCAATGATGAAAAGTGTCATGGGGTCAAAAACGCAGTGTCTTCGTTCAAATACATCAGCGTTATGACACCTTTTCTATCAGTGTATATGTTTACACTTCCTTACAAATTTTAGACAATCTTAGGTACTTTTTTTAAAAAAAACATATTTAAAAATAGTTTTTGGAAAGAATATCATTTATTATATTCTAAATATACTGAATTAAAAAAAAAGAAATAATTAAATAACTTAATTACTAAAATTAAAAAAAAAATTTTCTAAAGCTACGATCACACTTATTAAATATTTGACCATAATAATCGCAACCCATTGTTTTGTAAATAGTTAGTGATATTTAACATCTTTTTAATATCACAAAATAATTAGACATGGCAAAAAACTGTTTTTTGTAAGATGTGGTATTTAAATCCAAATAAATATTGCAATTTAAAGAAATGATTTTTTATTTTGCTTGTTGGTCCCGTTTTTTTCGTCAAATATTTGACTTGTGTGGCCGTAGCTTAAGTAATTTCCTACATAAAAAATTTTACTTAAAAGCCATCGTTAATTTTCATTCATTAGTGCCTTTCCTTAATCATTTGACGTTTATTAAATGCATTCAATTATGTCCCATTTAAGTCGGAAAATGTACTAATGCATACATGACCAGCGGTTACGAGAATGATTGAGGAGGCCTAATAGAAGGCCTTATATGGCAGCATTACATAACTTTTTTTTTTTTACATAGGTTGTCATTGGGAGCAAGCCCTTCCACACTCATTTCTTCTTACAGGAATTCTAAAAGGCTATCAGATCAAGGACTTTTCAAAGGGTATATAACATATCGATGGTTTTCTTCCGCAACCTCGTAACTCAAAAACAACTAATTTTCAAAAGAGACAAAATACCTTTTTTTCACCAAATATTTGAAACTTTTTGCTATATATTCTTTTATAATCCAAGAATTAGGAACAATTCCGATATTCCACCAAACAAAAAAATTGAAAGGCGTTATTTACTGATTACTTTTCCGGTTCAAACAAAAAATCGGAAAAAATCGAGTTACGTGGTTGCGGAAGAAAACCATCGATATGTTGCGATTGACTTCAATGATTGGTAGTTATCAAAAATACTTAAACCTATTAAATTGCGTTAAAAGAGAAACAAAAAATTTGTCAAAATGTTTAAAATTAATAAGTTTTAGGTTTTGTTATTTGTGCGTATATTACGAACAAAAAAAAAAAGTTTTGTACGGCGATGGAATATTCGCTGCATCAATAAAACAGAGACAGCTTTTAATATTATCAGCTTCATCTGCAACGTAACGTCACATTTTCGTAAGAAGAGAGTAAGGAATTCCACTAAAACAAAAAAAAAAAAATAAAACTTGAACAACTTCCTTTCTCCATTCTTAAAGAAGGGAGTAAAGAATGTGTCAAAAATACTTTGGAAGGTCTTTGTAATAGATAGCTTTGCCTTTTAGAAGGCATATTTTTGAAGGAATAATATCAAAAGAAACGAAAGGAGTATAGAGGCCTTAAAAATTCCAGTTTTTTCTGGTTCTTTCAATATTTACCGCTGAGTATTTATTTCCTTAACATAAACATCTCAACTTTCAAACAATGTCTTTATTTTCATTTAATTAACTGTCATTCTGTTATGTGACGTTGAATGGTGTGCTTAAATTTCTTATTTGCTTTTCCCAAAGATCTTAATCGGAATATCTTTTAGTTTTTAACGATAGTTTCATTTTGCTCTCTTTCACTTCATTCGTTTCAGCCTGCCAAAACTTTGTCAGCTGTCACAAATTTTTCTTAACATTGTTTGTGCCAAGCTTGGGGGGGACTTATTTTATGCCAGGTATCTTGAAATTGGTTAACCAAAAAAAGAAAACTGAGATCTCTTTTAAATTGTAACTAGTTTCGTTATATTAATTTTATTTTGATTGAGGTTTTTGTGGTTTTTAGTTTCTACTTCAGTTTATTTGTTTTGTGAAGTGTCATGTTCATGTTGTTTATTTGTTCCTTTCATAGCTGACATTTTTTTTTTTTTTTGTGAAGTTTTTGCCGTTTGAATAGTAAACATTTTTTTCATGTGAAAATATATTTATGATAAATTTGCAAGACAATCCAACTAACGACTATAGAATTACATGGGAAGAGTTATTTTAAATTTTTTTGTAGATTTTAAAAGGTATGGAAGATAAGATCGCACAGTGGGTAAAAAAAGAGAAAAATAAGCAAGACCTAAAGAAATAAGAACGACAAAATAAAATAAAACAATTTTCTGTAAGTTAACTCTTTATTTAAACTTGTAGATCACAATTACACAGGGTGGCGAGCATTTTTTGAAGAACGCTTGGGGAATATATGATAAATAACCTGTGCTTTAAAGACTTTTCACTTTGTGCTTTTGTGCAGTTTTAATTGAATTTTGCTTTGTACTATTGCAAATAGAAGTCAAATCAACAGTTCACAGTCCTTAAAAAACTGAAGACAGAAAAGCAAAAGCTACTGCTTTGAAATAAAATATCAACTGTTGAAGAGGCTTTTAGTGTCTCTTCAGTCGTACAGTTTTTTTGATGCGACTTCGTACAATAGACGAGTAAAATCAAAAACATAATTCGTAACTAGGGTTTTTCCCGAGATTCATTCAATTATTTTATCTCCCGTTTTCCCGGGATTTTTGTTGCGGGATCCCGGGAAACAAAAGTTCCTCATAGTATTAGAAAAAAGCTATTTATACTTTGAAATTTAGTTTTATATTCTCTAAAAATTAGCATCTGTTGATGGGTTGTCGATTAGATCAATAACAAGAAGTGAGTACGTTCGTAAATCAATGTCTACTGACGCAATAAATCTACCAAAAGCAGAATGTGCCGTGCAACAGTTGATAATTAATAAATTAAGTTAAGTGAAGAGTTAATAAAGAACATAAATTCAAAATAAGATACAGTCAGTAAATTTTAATTGTCAATGGACAAGTCTTAAAAATATAAGATATCCAAAAATATCGCTCCATTATTGCAGCAAAGTCATATCTACTAAAAAAAAAACGAGCTTGGCAAAATGCGATTAAAGTTTTCAAAATGTACTGTTTTAAAGATATATTTTGCTATAACTTCGGTACAGTTTAAGATAAAATACCCATTTTTTGTTACGAGAAAGTATGAAGGAACACTTTGCTTCATTAACTTAAAATAAAAAAAAATTTGAGATATGACGATAAATATAAATTTGTTTCATTTTGTGACGGCTTATATAACCGGGAAGTGCTGGGAAACAGAAATAAAAAAAAGCTATTGAAACTCTTGTAAGATTCTACAATATACAATTTATAAACACATTGTCCTAAAGATTACAGGTGGATCTTGTAAGAGAAGTCCGTTAGATGCTATTTTTTGCATCAACCTTGCCATACATTTGGCTGATATAGACGTTGTTTATAAAAAAGAAAAATTACTTCGGATTGCAAATTAGAAATATGCAACAACTTTAAACTTTTGCCCTTTAAACTATTTGTCCAATCTCGGTAAAAAAGTGAACGAAATTTTTCGGAAACATGGTAATAAGCAAGGCCCGGATTTTTATGCAAATGCATATTTGTTGTCGTCAGTCTGCGATCAACATAAACTTAATATCTTTTCGAATCAAGAAATTTAAAATTAAATGGCATCGATTTGTTAGTGCATATTTTTGCATTTTATGCTTAAAATGCATATTTTTGCATATATTGCTGACATTGCATATTTTTGGTGCATTTTTGGGGAAAATGGGGAAAAAATATTTTTCAAAGCACATCGCGTTTTGTCGCATATTAAATAGGAGAAGTATCCTATAACAACAATGCGGGGAAAGTGGTTGAAATCAGTTGTGTATTATGTTGAAAATTTTAAACAATTCAAGGATGTGATGGAACGATGGTAATGCAGTGCTAAAGAACAAATTTACAAAATATAAAATTTCGGATTAATTTAAAGTCTTCAAATTACGGATTTATCTCTGAGACTATTGTAAAATTAGAGAAATCAAATCCATTGAGAATGCAAATTAAATTAATTGATAATATCATAAATAGAATGTATGCAGTTAAGGGTAACTTAAGTAAACAAATTCGTATCAAAGTTGGTAAAGTTTTTAAAAATATGAAGGACACAAAACAATAGCACAAACTGCTGGCATATTTAATTTAACTTTTTACGAAAACAGCGTAGTGGAAAATGAATGTATATGAAAATGAGTATTGTCCTTAATTAATTTTATATGAAGGTTCAAATATCTATCTAACAAGTGACTTAATTTACATTATTGTTTTACTTTATATTTTGAGTTTTACTATATTTTTACTTCTGCTTTTTTTGTGTACCTTATTTTCGTTAACGAGACTGAATTTTTAGGGGTTTTATGTTAATTTAATGATTTGTTTATTATTAAAAAATATGTTAGGAAAAATTTAAAGTGCATATTTTTTCAATTTATAGCGCATATTTTTCTATTTTAAGTGTATGTTTTATGCGCATAAAACTCGGTTTTAACTGCATAAAAATCCGGTCCCTAGTAATAAGTAAATAAAATAAGAAATATACTCTTTTCCGACTTTCTAAACGCATTGAGCGTGTCTTAATGTTATTTCCTAAGCTGTTAAAAAGTTAATATATTTATTGAAAATATATATACTTATAAAACATATTTATTTAAAATATTTTATCTATTTTATGAATTTACATTTTAATCTCATAACTTGAGTACCATAAAATTTGTTTGTTTTTATTATTGTTTTATGAAATAAATTGTTATGTTTATGTTATCTTTTTATCTTGTATCTAGAGCATAATGATACGAAATTTACATATAAAAGCGTAAGTTCCCCTTTAAACCTTCAATTTATTTTTGTAGTATTTAGGCAATTCTTTTACTTACTTTGTAAACAAGTTCCCTTACGCTTTTAAAAAAAAAAAGTTTTTTTCATTAATTTAAAACAAATTTACTTTGTATTATTTATATGGAGCGGGATCCCGGGATCCCGGGAAATTTAAAAAAAATTCCCGTTTTCCCGGGAATCGAAAAACTCCGGGAAAAAAAACTCTATTCGTAACAAATAGATAATAAAGGGTGGTTAAATTTTAAGGGCCGCTGTTGATTTTGAATAAAACACAAATTGTTTAGGAAATTATTGTAGTTTCTTTTTATTATGATAATATTGGAATGGTTCAAGTATGTGTGGAACAAAATATCGGCTAAATGGCCGCCGCGAACTCGGCCTATTGTTGCTGGCTTATCGATGTACACCGTTCATTTGAAATAACTCAAAAGAAAGAAGTCCAGCGGTGTCAAATCACATGATCTTGGCGGCCAATTGACATCGCCACCACGTGAAATAACACGGCCATTAAAATTGTCTCTTTCTTTAAATAGTTCGACGTGTATTCCCCTTAATGTACTAAAATTAAATGTAATCTTCCAGGGTTAAAGAAATGTTAATACATTTATTTAATAAAGATAGCATCGGGTTAAGCTACATAGTTAAATATAAAAATTAACTAAAAACCCATTAAATCATATATTTTCATTATATTTAAAATTCAATCATTTAATCAATTCTATAAAAAATTTTCTAATTTACTTTAAAACTAATGCATACATGCTTATTTACTTAATGTGCAATTATTTTAATTAAAATTGATATTTATTATCTCTAGATATAAGAATATTTAGAAAAAAAAATCGAATTTGTTTTAGAAAATTATTTATTTTATCTAAATTAAACTTAACATTTTTTTTTATATAAAACAGCAAACTCACCAAGAAACAAAGCTCATTATATCGCACTGTTTCCAATACATGGATTTACATAAACTTTATCGATATAACTGACATACAAACACACTAACACACACTCGCTGGCATACACATGTATGAAAGTTTAAATGAGAGTAATAAAAATAAAATTTTTATCGTTTATTTGCAATCAAATTTCAATAAATCGATTAATTATCATTTTATAAAATGTTGCTACAAACGAACCATGAAACTGCGTCAACCAACTGTGGGGTGGTGGCATTTGTTGAGAAAATTATAAAAAGAAACCACAAAAAAAAAATACTTTGGAGCAGAGCGTGGACCAGAATACAAAAAAAAAAAATAGATAAATTAATTTGTTTATTAAATTGTTTAGAAATTATTTTGTTTGAAAAACAATTAAAAAAGGGGTTAAGTAGGACAGTGGGGTATTTAAAAGAAATTAATACTGAAGGGCATCAATTCAATTGAGTGATTTAAATTGTTTAAACAAAAAATATGTATATATAAAAGTTAATTTTTTGATTAAAAGAAATAGAATAGTTCCAAAAACAAATGGAGAAGTACCACAACTATAGAAAACCAATAGAAAGGAAAGGCAGCAAAAAAGGCTGCATGTTATTGTTACACGTCATGTATCTTGCATTGAGTTTGCCAGATTTAAAATCCATATGTTATTCCACATGTTTGCCAAAGTTGACAAAAACAGAATGCTTATAATTTTGCTTTCACACGTTCGCTTTTACTCTCATCTGGCATAACCTTAAATCTTTCGCAACAGCAAATCATATAATATTTTATAATTCTATTCACTCTTAATTGTATTTCAGTTAATTAAAATTGTTGGTTTTTTTTTAAGAATATGTGTACTAGGAACAGTAAAATTCAAAGTGGCGGCAGCCAAAAAGATCAGATGCAGGGCTGGGTTTGAAACTTCTAAGCTAAAGAAAGTCATTATACGAAATAAGTACTCAGGCGATCTTGCTACTTAAAGCGTACTACCACACACTTGCATTAATAATTTGGAGGAATATTGGGGGAAAGTGGAAACAACAATCTTGAAACAGCATCCTAACATACAGGCTCCAGGAAGAAAAAAGAAACACATGGATATCTGACGACACCTGGACGTTCATCCAGCTGCGCAAGGACTTACAATCACATCTAAGCGCTGCGCAAACTAGGTCACTGAAACTTGAATTAAGCAAAAGATACAGCCTACACGTAGAAAAAAATATGGTTGGAGGTAACCATATTCTACGAGCAACATACTATGGTTGGATTTTAACAAAGTTTATGTTTGTAGTTTACCATATTATGTTTAACTATGACCATGGTATGGTTAAAATCAACCATAATATGGTCATTATTGACCATATTTTGGTTAATATTAACCATAATAACTATTAAAACTAACCATATTATGTTTAAAATTTACCATAATATAATCAAAATGACCCTGAATTATGACAAAAGTAACCATATTATGGTCAGAATTAACAATAATATGGTCAATGTTAATCATATTATTGGTATTTATTTCATTAATTTTTTTTTTATTTGATTGTAGTGTCAAATTATAATTTAATTTAAATTTTTATTCCTGATAGGTGTTATGTTCCACTTTTAGGAAAAAAATCCCATTTGATTCATATGCAAGCCTGTGACGACCTTCATTACAATTTTTTCTTTTCTACTATTTTATTCTACGTAAATTTATGTATTTTAATCAATAATAAAAATAAAATGAATGAGAATTTTAAGCAAACCAAGTAAAATGCAAACGACCAGAATGTTGTTGCTTTTTAAACATATTATTTAAAATTTAAAGTTAAACATACAATGCAAGGCCCATTGAAAAGGTCTGCGCAAGAAGCCTGATGATCATTGTTTATGTTCTTTTTAGTAGTCAAAAGTTGTTTACATGTGTATGTATACGTTTATGGTATGCCACACTTATATGTTTTTTCCTTTTGCTTTGTATATGAGGTAGTAAATTTTTGACAACTAAAAAGAATCGTTTTTTGTTTTTGTACAAGTAAGCAGACCTGATAGATGGGCCTTGATACAATGTTTTAAAATATTATAATTTTAAACATATTATTGGTATTAAAAATTAACCATAGCATGTTCGGAAGCAACCATAATATGGTTATAGCTTTTCGATGGATGAATTTAAACATAATATTGTTGCCGTGATAATAATATGGTTAAGGTTAGCATAATATTTTTAAGATTAGCTTTATTTTATTAAAACAATGTATCAACCATATATGAAGTTTCAAGGGGAGTAAACACTTTATTGTTAAATAGAAACAAAATATTATCAATCGTGATAAAAGTTTTTTTTAAAACAACAAAAGTTTGTTTGTTGCCATTGCAGGGACCATAATATGTTTTGTTAACCATACTCCAACCATGTTTTTTCTCTGCGTGTATTGGGCAAATATTTCAAGAAAAGTGCAAGATGCGATAAACAGCGTTGGGTAGAAGATACAGCTACTCAAGCTGAAACTGCGGCAGTGACTCACAAAACGAGACGCTTTAAGAAAACTGACAGGAAAGAACGTTAAATTATCAAAAGGGAGACCACTCATTGGAAGAGATGGAATATCTCACACCAAAAGTCAACCTTAGCTCAGCATTACACAAACATACTGTCGGTACACCAGACGACCCAGGATTCAAATATTTTGGGCTGCGAATCCCATGTGATAAGAGATGATATTAGCATTCTGCTACCCTCCGCATCAGAGATATGCGACGTATTTCCACCTTATTTTGCTTATGGCAGTTTCTCCTGTTATTTAATATTCAAAATTATGTCAAAATTTTGTCAAAATTAGCAGTACAAAGAAGCAAAGCTGAGCTATCAAAGCACGTGCTGTGAGTTAAGCTGTTGTTACATGTTTTAATAGCTGTATTTAAAATATAATATCGATATCGATAGTTTCCTTGCACATATACCGACTGAAAGAATTATAAATAAAATTCCTTTCGAATCGAAAAGGTATTCGACTATGACTGTTAGAACTAGCCCCCTGATTACTACTAAATTATAGATCATTTCTGCGCCACTTCATTTGTCTTTTTTCTTAATTACCATTAATTGATTTTTTTTCAACTGATTATATCCAACTGCGAAAACAGACACTTTAGAGAGTATTCAATATCGATTATTCCAAATAATCATAAATCACCAAGAATTTCATGCAACAACAACAACAACAACAACAAGAAATTGAAGTGCAACAGAAAAGAACTGAATTCAAATAAATGGAATTTAAATAAAATTGTCTACATTTATTCATTTCAATAACTCAACAATGATCTGTCTGTCTCTCCATCGTTTCTTTGCCTTGAAGTCATATGAAACGCATTAATAACGCCAAGAATATCGTGAGTTATGCAGACGTGTAGACTACTAAGACTTTGGAAAACATGCAAGCAGCAACATTCTAAAATTTTATTGGAATGGAAGGATAGATGGATGGTTGGTTGGTTAAATGGATAAATATGAATGGATGCAATGGATGCAGAGCAGAGTTATATTCTACAATGCAAGAGAATTGGCAGAGGCAGATGATGATCATGATGATGATGAGCTTGAAGATGATGGTGGAAGACGATATAAAAGTGGCGGTGGTAGTGCTAATATGTTGCCACTAATATTTCAACATGAATGATATGCAAACACGGCTACAGAAATCAGAAAAAGAATTAAGTTTTTTAAAAAAAAAACCTTAAAAGAACCGAACAAAATTGAAGCTTAAGAAAACGCCAATCACAATTTCATAAAATACAATAAGCTGAGAGCAACAAAAAAAAGTGTTGAATGACGTTTAAAGTGTAGCTATACACCATACTTAAGCAAAAATAGCAACAGAACAATAAAAAGTAGCAATATCCATCAAAATGATTCAAGAACACAAATATTTTTTTCCATTTTTCAGCTTTGTTTGACGTTTTGCTCAACCACATACACACACAATATAATTGCTGACATCAAAATTCTCGCATAATAACATCAATCAAAAACTAAACTAAAAATTTAGTTTTTTCTTTCAGCTGTAAAATATATTTTGCACATTAAAAAAAAATCTGTTTTAAATAATGGCACAATTTGCTATTTAAATGAAAATTC
This sequence comes from Pollenia labialis, assembly GCA_949318255.1. Taxonomy (NCBI): domain Eukaryota; kingdom Metazoa; phylum Arthropoda; class Insecta; order Diptera; family Polleniidae; genus Pollenia; species Pollenia labialis. The sequence goes on along the minus strand of OX439140.1, from coordinate 26,708,118 downwards.
AAGAACAAAACTGATTGCTTATGATTCATAGAGATACCGTAAATTGTTTATCATTTAAATGTAGAAACACCTTAACACTCCTTGAACTAAAACTAAATAATATGAGTAATAAATATCTTTTAAATAAACCAGAAAATTTAGATAAAAGTTAGTTAATAATTTAAATACATATTTCAATGAAAAAAAACAATAATACAAATTTGAAATTTGTATGAATTTTTGATACGTCGCACACTGGGGCCAAAAGCTATTTTGCGAGGATTAATTCATAGCTTCTTAGCTACAATAGTGAGGCACGCTAAATTTTATGTTCGTAACTCTTTTAAAAATGTTCATGTTCCAACATAACTTTAGGGGTATAATTGTGAGGAAACAGGTACCTCCATACAAAAAAAACTATTAATAAAATAATAAATAGATTTTTTATTTACGCACACCCCTGCTTAATTCCCTGCAATAAATGACTTCACATGCACACAGAAAAAAATCAATGTAAAATCGTTGAAAACAAGGTTGATTTTAGTGAATTTGCTTCATTGTTACTTCATATTAATTAAACATGATTTAACAATAACTTGCGAATAACACATTTTTCTTTTAAAATAACTTTAATTCACGTTAATTTAACATTGCAGTAAACTTAGAGCAAAACGTCATTTATATTGAAATAACAATCCGAATCACGTTGAATGAAAGTTATTTCAAGTAGAAACAACTTGAATTTCATGTAGAAACAAATTGGTTTGAGTGTTTTATAACAGTGTGAAGAAACTTCAGAGACAACACATGCATCTATTTAAGAATAATTCAAAACACTTACCCCTGTGTAACACATGTTTCACTTATTTTGTATTCTCCTTTGTTAACAGAAGCATCAGCAGAATGGCCCAATATGGTTTTGTTATCATTCTACTTTGAAACTTGATGTATTTAGCTAAATAATTTGAATTAAAAGAATACGGGAATTGTCTTTTTTTAACATGAAAATAAAAAAATGTACATACTTTTTTTAAACAAATCAATCAAACTTTTGATTTTAATATAGAACTGGTTTTTGTGGATTCAATATTGAACAATGTTATTTTAACAGTGAATAATATTAAATAAACGTGAGTTTAAGGTTATTTTAATATTTTTCATTTAAAATTATTATTAAATGCAGAAATTTACTTTGATTCTTAATCAACATTTCGTCATGTTAATTTCACATTGTAATTTTTTTTTGTGTGTACGTATTATTTAAACAATTATTTTTCATCAGTTCTGTTTTAAGTACTTGTTTTAAAAAAAGTATTATTGAAAACTTGAGAGTTCCCTTGTTAATTTTTGAGATTATATATTATATCCGCTCTTTCAATATAGTAAAATACAAGGCAAATTCAACTACAGGTGGTGTCGAAGCGCCATCTGATTTTAACAGATGAAACGATTTGATTTTGAGATGATTGTCTTGTGGAAGCTTTTCAACTATGTTGAAGGGTATATAAGATTCAATATAGCTTCCTAATATAGCACTTTCACGTTTTTTTTTATAATATTTCGATCTTTTATGTTTTTTCTCTATTATTTGTTTTCTATTGTTCCTAATATTGACAACACTTATTCAAATAAATTTTGTTGCTACGACCAATTTAAAGTCTATTTGACAAATATTTACTGTCAATTATATTTAAGCATACTAAATAAAAAAAAGTTCAAAATTAAACTCGAAGACAATTTTTTTGGGTTTCCAAGTAATTTGGGCAGAAATTGTAAAATAAATAAACACCGCAAAAACAAACAAATCAATCAATTTATTTAAATAAAAAGCTAAAGAAATCAACAACAATTTATGTTCAAAAGGTGAACTTTGATTATTAAATTGAATTTTGTATCCGCCTTTATTTAAGAAATGTGTTCAATTTGAAAAACACAGCTACACGTTAACCAAGAAAACCCCAAATGTTGTTTTTTCTGTAGAGGGTTTTTATAAAAAAAAAATCCTGTTTAATTTAACAATTTACAAGTTCTTTTTTCTTGTTAATTTTGCACAAAATGTTTTAGGTTTTTGTTGAAAATTTTTTTTTTTTTCAAATAAATCTTTGATATTTATATACATATTTGTTTATATATGTATGTATATTTAGCTGGTGAGGCCTAACTTCATTTTGATAGTTTTTTTGTTTCGCTGTTCAGTTTTGCCGATTGTAGTTTAGTTTTATTTACACATTAAAAATACAACAAACTTCAAGGTTAAATGCGTAAAAAATTTTATAAACAAACCAATAAAAGCAAAAAAAAAAAAAAGAAATAAATAAAAATCATGTACCAAAAGAGAAAATAAAAACTACCTAAAATAAACAAAAAAAAAAAATTTGGAGAAAAAAAGAATGAAAAAATGTATCGTATCCAAAACTCAATAAAACTGTCTGATGTTTAGTAGAACCAAAATTGTTTTCTTACAAGCCAAACGAACAACACGCTGAATGAGAAAAAATAAATATTAACAACCCAGAAACAGGCCCAATAAAACTACACCATTTCCAGCAACAATCATTATTATTGAAATCAAGAGTTTTGCATCCAACTAATTTCTTAAATTCCATTAAAAGTTAAAAAAAAAGTTAGGAATGCCCTTTAATGACATTTAGAAGTAGGCTTTTTAAGGGATCTAAAAATCACTAATCAATCTTTACATAAAACTGACGGCAGTATTATAATTGGTTGCGTCTGACACGTACGAACATTATTGGCCAACCATCAGAAAATTTTATGCTTTTATGTTTAATAATATTAAGCTAATTTGAGTTAATTTGATTACAATATTATGATTCGTAGCAGCTTTAGGCCTACTAAAATTATTTTCGGAAAGCGAACTCATTTTGGAACAATCAACACAATATTCTTCACAGAGATTTTGGATGCTGAAAACCCTAAATCGGACCAAATTTTCATACAGTAGTGAAATTTGTTTAATCATTTTTTACGTTTTTAAGTGCTTTTCAAAGAGCTGTTTTATAGGGGCTGCTTTATTATTGACGGATTATTGCAAAATTGCATTGTATTATTTCAGGTCACATAAAGATAAATTGGACCAAGCTCAACCATAATATTTATATATGCTACAATATGATCTATCAGAATATCCAAGTTTTCGTCATATATTTGATAAATATGAACATGAGTCATTGAAGTTGTCTTATGGCCATTTTCTCAATGAATCGACTGTTACCTACCTAATGCCAACATAAATAAACATAAAACAACCACAAAAAATTTAAAATTTATTTCAATTAAAAAATTTGTGATATTAATTTAAAAAAATAATTAAATTTGCACCAGTTAACAAATTAATAGTGTCAATGAAACCTGTTAATTCACTTGATTAAACTTTTAGTTCACTTTATTAAACGTTTAATTCACTTGATTTAATTTTTTATTAATACTGATTTTCTTTTTGATCAATGCTTAAATTGGTGAAAAAATTTGGAGAATTTTTTTCTGTGTAGAATTGGTACCCCATTTTACCGAACACAATGTGGCGTAGTATGCTATGGGAAAGAGCAAATCAAATACCTATCGCACGAGAAAAATAGAAGATTTAAGTAGAACTGAATTGGTCATACGCTTCGAAAGCTTTATAACGACTTAGGGCGATTAGCAATATATTGTAACCCACAAGGTAGCCGGCAAAATGGAAGCCCCGCTCACACCTACAGCAGACAGATCGACGAAGAAGTTGCCAAGACGAGGAAAAGTTAGAATGCAATAAGGAATATAGAAATAGATAGATTTAACTTGAGATCATTTGTCGAGGCTCTATGTTCCTTGTAGGATCGAAGAGAACATATATAAATATATATAACTTCTTACTCTTTTTACCGTCCGTAACGAATCAGAACAACACGCAGAAAAAAATCAAGTTAAAAACGTAGAAAACAAGGTTGACTTAAAATTTTTCGGTGTTGGTTTTGCTTTATACGTTTTTTATGTTAATTCAACCTGATTTTACAATTACTTGCGAACAACATTTTTTTCTTTAAAAAAAAATAACTAATATTCCTGCTAATTTAACATTGCAGTAAAGTTAAAGCAAAATGTCATTTATATTGAAATAACAATCCGAATCACGTTAAATGAAATTTAGTTCAAGTTGAAACAACGTGAATTTCATGTAGAATCAAATTGGTTTGAGTGTTTTATAACAGTGTGAAGAAGCTTCAGAGACAACACATGCATCTATTTAAGAATAATTCAATACACTTACCCCTGTAACACATGTTTCACTTATTTTGTTTTCTCCTTTGTCAACAGAAGCATCAGCAGAATCGCCCGATATGGTTTTCGTCATCATTCTACTTTGAAAACTTGATGTACTATTTAACTAAATAATTTTAATTAAAAGAATACGGGAATTTTCTTCTGTTTATAACATATTTTAAGAATGAAAATAAAAAAATTAACATACTTAACTATGTATGCATGTTATTTTAACAAGATAAACTTTTGATTTTAATATAAAATAGGTTTTTTAATGGATTCAATATTGAATCCATATTTACTTATATTTTAATATTTTTTTTTTATTTATTTTAACAGTGAATAATATTAAATAAGCGTGAATTAAGATTATTTTAATATTTTTCATTTAAAATTACTATGAAATAATGATAAATTTAAATAATGGGCATACTTTTGCAAAAATTTACTATGATTCTCAATCAACATTTTTCCATGTTAATTTTACATCGGTATTTTTTTTCTGTGTGAATTATATGGATTTATAATAAACAATCGCTAAAGGATTTAATTAGAAACCATAGAACAATGTAATTTATTAGTTTTTTCTTCGTGTTACAAATAGTATAACGAGCTAATTAACTATTTAAATTGGCGAAAGGTACAACAGTAGGGCAAAATACTGATGTATTTGATGTTGATTGGTTTTCTATTTGAATTAGATCAAATGTTCATTATTTTCTTAAGTTGTTATCAGTTTGCCATTTGAGAATTTTTTTCAAGGAAATGGTGTATACACAAATTTGATAAATAAAAGAAACTTATAAAAATCTTGCTTTCAAAACTACTTGTTCGTTTATTGGAAACGATGTAAGAACTGATCAACTGGAACAAAATCATGAGTGTACTTATTATGAAGAGAATGTCCAATAACATTTAATTTTTTTTTTTAGCAAATTTCTTTTATTTTATACGAGTATTCCAAATCTTAAGTAATCTAACAACACGCAAACAAGTAAAGTTTCACAAAAAACGAAAAAAAATAAATTAAGAAAGGTAAAAATACACTGTAAAGAATACAGTAATGAAATAATGAAATGTTATTCTTTTCCAGATAACCTAATCATATATACAACAAATTAGCATAAAAGTTGGCGAAATGTAGGCATTGTCATAAAATTTTGCATAAATTCATAATATTTGAATGGAACTTAGAACACCAACTGAAGATGAATGTCCATAAATTGTTAAAGATCCCATATAAAGCCATCTATCGAAAATCACTTTAACGCGCCTAAAACACAAGCACTTAATGACATTTTTCTGAATTTTTTTTTTTTTATAAAACTACAACTTCTTAACTTTATCATGATTGGTCTGAAATTTTCCGTAGGTCTTCTACATAAGACCCTCTCACGGAAATCACTTAAATACGCCTAAAACAGTAACAAAAATTTACGTTGGGGGAAAAAACTTACTGCCAGGCCCACGATGTCGACAAGAAGATTTCTTTCGCATATTTATATTGAAAACAATAATAAAAAACTAAAATTTGTTTTTGTTTTCAATACAAATATACAAATGAAATGTTCTTGCCGACATCGTGGGCTCGGGGCCTTAATAAACATTAAATTTGTATGACTAGAAGTTACAGCGTAAAATTTTGTGATGATACAAAATATTCGATACATTTTTAAATGCCAGAAATCATGAATAATCATGATATTTCGTTGAAGTCTGGTCGGAACTTGTTTTATTTGACTGCAACTTTTAAAATAACCTTTCCTTTATTAACCACTTTCGGAATAGATTTTAACACGCCTAAGCCTGTAATAAATAATAATCCTGTTATAAAATTTGGTACACATTTATTTTTTATATTGTTACGTTTAATAAACGCGTTTCGGTTTGCTCCCATTAAAAACCGTTTGGTTCCTTTAATTACAAATACACACATACAAACACACCTATACAACTTAACAAACTTAATTTTAATTAGTTATAATGTTCACAAAATTTATCCCATATTGTTAGTAACGAACTGAACCGTTTAACGTCTCAAAACAAAACTAGCCTTTTTGTGCTCGGTCGTCTACATATGTAGCATTTTTGCGGAAAAAGTTAAATAAAAAAAAAATACACTACAAACGGGTCCGAAATTTTCAGTAGCTTCCTAAAAATCAATTCTACCACTGATACGTTAAAAAAAATTAAAATTAAAAATTACTGTTTTTATCTAACTTAACAAAAGATGAGAACATTTAATTCCGTTCGGTTTTTTTTTAAAAAAACACAAACTTTATTGTTTTCGGCTAGGGTCATTAATGTTCGTCCCTTTTGGCTAAAAAAAACAAACATATTTTACAAAAACAAAAGAAATATTTGAAAAAAAATATAAAAAAATCCAGCAAAAAAAATTTTACACAAACACAATATATACACAGTACAGGAACAGCTTGTCGTGCTGAAGTCGTTGCTAAAATTTTTTGTTTGTTCATTTCTTTATCAATGTAAAAAGAAAACATTAAAGAACATTAAAATATAATGTTCTGTTTTTTTACGAAGAACAAACACTATATAATGTACGGCTCTTCCTTGAAACAGTTACGAAAGATATTAAGTGTTGTGTTCGTGTACACAAACACTAAAAAAATTTATATCGTTCCTGGGTGTGTGTTCTGTTTATTTTCGAACACTGTAAAAAATCTGTCAAAAAAGTGGGCTGGATTAGAGTAGAAACAATGACGACACCTTAAATATAAACACAATATAGATTTTTGTATATCTAGAGAACAGCAATAGCAAAATTGGGTGCCCCAGTAGGCTAGTAGGTAGTGAGCTAGTCTATCAGTGAGAGGGTTGCGGATTCGATTAACGTCAGAGATTCTGATCTGTTTCACTTCAACGGGCTGAGGATCTACGTTACTATTGCTCGGTTAATTAAGTTAGAATATAATATTTAATTTTATGTGTAACTCTTTTTAAAGGAATAAATTAAATAGATAGCAAAAGTGTCTAAATTTGGTACAAATAGCTAAAATTTTAATACACAAGATATTTTAATTTAATTTAATTTAATTTATAATTTTTAATAATAATTTATTTTACTAATTTTTACTAATGGGGTTTGCGGTATTCCCATATACAATTTACCTCCAAAAAATTCGAATTCTTTGTTGAGAAAATCAAATAATTAAAGCTTTTAAATTATTTTATAAATTTTCAGATTAATTCGTATGTGTATTCTAAGTCAAATTGCAATTTTTAAAGGTTTTATACTTTACTTCGCCCCGCCCCAATTTTAAATGCCAAATTAACACCTGTCAGATTGCGCAAAGTCTAAGTCAACGTATAACGGCATCTATCGGATTTTGGCTGAGAACGTTCTATTTTTTCATGTGGAATGCCATTAAGGAATAATTAAACACAAAATTTCGTACAAAAAAATCAATATTCGATTTTTCAAATTTTCCGACTTAAGCGGAGAGTTTTTCCAATTTTCTGCAATTTTCACTAAGAACTTTCTATTGTTTGATTTGGAAAGCCATTAAGAAATAATTTCACACAAAATTTTATACAAAAATTCGATTTGCGCTTTTTCCAATTTTCCGAAGGGGGTTTCCAAAATTTTCTCCTCGAAAATACGAACAACTGACAAAAAATTTTACAGAAATCGACCCAGCCGTTCTCATTTTATGAATTTTTTTTTTTTTTTTTTTTAAATTTCTTAAGCTTATCCCGCGAAGCTTTATGTTTGTCTGCAGGAAAGAAACCAAAATCTCTGGCGGGAATTGAACCCGCAATCCCGGCGCTGATAGACTAGCTCGCTACCAGCTAGTCTACCGGGGCACTCATATACACTATAAATTTTTTATATACACATTAGATTTTGCCACGCCCCTCCGCCCGCAGACCGTCAAAATCATCAAAATCGGCCCAGCCGTTTTGGAGTCCATACGTTACATACATACATACACACATCCTGTTTTATATATATAGATAGACAGTCTTATTTCTTCAATATTTTCCAGGAATATTTTTCTATGCATTATTTTAAATTTTTACTTTTCTTTTCAAAATTTATTTTAAATAATTTTCGTGTATATACGTTTTATTTTTACGAAATATTTCCCAAAAATCCCCAAGGTGAAATTTATTATTCAGCATTTTGTTTAAACACTAATCACGGACCACAAATCATTACTGTGTTTTTTTGTGTTCCATATTTTAACGAAAAAACAGGCCGAAAAAAATATTTTATTATTACAATACATTAATATTTCCTAGAATGTAATTGTTTTCCATTAAAAACGTTTTTAGAGCAAAAAGTAAAAAAAAATGGATATTAAGCACAAAAAATTAAAGCTGAAAATATAAATGTTTTACGAAGAAATAAAAACAAAACAGAAAAGCTTTAAAAGGTCTGAAGGCTGCCACAGGAATAAAAACATTTAAATGGCCTTAGGAAGAAAATTTCAAAGAATTTAATAATGTTTTTATACACTGCTTGTTACAGTTTTTTTAATGTTTAACTAATTATTTGATTGTGATTGGTAGGATGTTGTTTTTACTGAAATACGCGATTTTTTTGAGCATATTTTTTGATACTCGAATTCGAGGAAATGTTCATGCATCGAATTTTATAATTTTAGTCAGTGTTTAAATAACAACAGTCCAATTAGCAAAATGGCTCACTTTCCATTTAACAAACATCCAGATTTCAAGGAAATTCCAAATTAATTTAGTTATACATACTTTTGTTAATAAACCTTTAAAAAAAACAAACAGGTAAGTGTGGGCCCTCCAATGTCCCAAGGTCAGCTAATTGCCATAACAAATCCGTTATCAAATTTTTCAGATTAATGCTAAAGATTTCTTCTGGATCCTTTAAGAATTGATTGTTTAAATATGGAATCTCTGTTTAAATGTGCTGCAAATCTAGTCCCGCTTTAAATTAAGACAGTCTCGGCTAGAAATTAAAATCACGAAATTTTTTTATGAAAAAAGATGCCTACGGTATGCTTATTATTCGAGCAAGGAGATACACAAAATAACCCCTAGTAGAGCTGTCAAATATATAAAGAATTTTGCTATTAAAAAAAAAAATTTTTGCTCGTGAAAAACGTTGAAACAAAATTATGCTCCTCCCTAATCTTTTTTATACAATCAGTGCAATTAATTTCCTTAAAAAAAGAAGCACAAAACTGCAAGAAATAAATCGTCCAAACAGGTAGTAACACATATCAGACGTTTGTATTCCAATCAAACATATCATGGCCCAGCTGTGAATACACACTCATACTCTCCATCTGACAAGTGTCCATTAAGTCTACTTGATACAAATACAATAATTTTTTTTTCTCTTCTTCCTCTTCATATGCAAATTATGAGATTCTCTATAGGAAAATAATGTATTATTCATGAAGTATATAAACTTTTGCTCAGAAAACATTCATTATAAAGAAGCAGACATCATTTATTTTCTGATTTAATACAAAAAGGTACATATACGAGACATTGCAGGCAGGTATAATTACGTTTATAGAAAATCTAAAGAATTAATTTTTAAAGAAATAAAGAAATTTACATAATAAAAGCAAAAGAATCGAAGTACTAATGCGACGTGGTTTTTCGATAAGGGCAAATATTTATGCTATTTTTAAGAAATTTATGGAAAATTTTTTTATTTTATATTTAAAAAATTTGCTACTTTTTAAAATATTTTGCTAAAAATTCAATCTTTTGTATAGAAATGTTTGTTAAAGGTTTGTTTGTTATTAGGAACATTTTTTTCAACGCATTTTTAAAATTGTACTATTTTACAGCAACTTTTGTTAAAAATTTAAAATTTGTACAGTAACTTTTATTGCAATTTTATTATTTCTATACCAGAGCTTGACAAAAACTTGGTTACTTCATGGAACATTTTCCAAAAACTTCGTACTTTATAAGTAGTTTGCCAAAAATTGTTCCCTATTTGAGGAAAATTTGTAAAAATTTACTTTTATAATGAACATTGCAAACATTTTTTTATATTGTTGGAAATTTTAAAAAATTATTTGCTATTGACTGAAGAAATTTTTCCGCCAATTTGCTATTTTATAAGGAAAGTTTGCGCAAAATTGGTGTTTTCAGAAAATATTGCACAAATTTTCATTTGTCCTTTGATTTGTGCTGAAAAAGGTCAACAAGAAAAAGAGAGGCAAACAGAAAAATGTTCTTTGGACTTCAAGAAGAATTATAGACAAAAAGTACGAAAAAATAGAAGAAAGGAAGAACTTGTTAATTAATTAAATAGATAATCATTCAAAAAATTTCGATTGACCAAAGCAAAAATACCATTTAGTTTAACCCTTGTGTTAATATCCGGGTACCATGGTACCCACTTAGGTATATTTACTTAAAAAAAAAGAATTAAAATTTTTAAATAAGCTTCTGGATCGTCGTTATTTAACTTAAAAGAAGCGAATTCAGATATTATATTTATTTTTTTTTGAGAAAATAAATATATTTTTTTATAAAAAACGACCTCAAGCTTAAATAATTAAAAGAAGTTATAAAATAAAGGTCAAATAAGAATAAATATCTATTTTTTTTTTCCTTTAATACTCAAAAAAATTTGCGTATGCTTTAACTATCGCAACATGCGCACCCGTGTGCCCCGATACCCAATACAATGCAGTATACTTTTTTTAAAGCGTTATAATGAAAACACGGTGAAGTCCCATTTACATATCACGTATGACCAAAAATGTTCAACTGTTATACTAAAAAATACTGTCCTTTATAAAAAATTTAAAATTTTAGCCGTTATGCAATACAAAGTTAAAAAATCATATTTTAACATAAATATAATTTAATATGCTTTTAGAAAGATTAAAAATTTTATTTTATTTCCTTAAAATAGCGATTATTAATACACTTTAGTCTATGGGTACCCGGGTACCCCCGGTTGCTAAACAATGTGGATAAAGTTGGGTATTAACACTAGGGTTACATATTGATGTTTGACTATCGACTGCCAGCCGTCATCAATGGCGGTGAGTGTTAAACGGCAGACCCATCTGAAGAGATAGTGTGGTAACTACCGAAACATGTCTGGGCAACCTGTCCGTAAAAGCCTGGTATCGATTCCCAGCTCCGTCAAAAATGTTAAATTATTAATACATTTTAATTAATTTCATCTTGTTAAATTCCATTCTTCATAAAAATAATTTAATGAAAATTTAAATAAATGAACTTTAGGCTGATTAAAATATTAAAAGTTGGATTCAAAAAAAATTTGCTATTTTATAAAAAATATTTAAACAGAATCGGGCATGTTCTACAAATCGAAATGAAGTGGAATTAAAATCGAATGAGATTTTAATTTCGATTATTTACAAAATTACTGTAGTTTTTCTTGTTTTTAAGATCTGTTTTTGTAAATATAATTGGTACTCAGAGTATGAAGTTTTTTAAAAGAAATATTTTTATGAACTTTCTTTGCAGTCTCGTTTTCAAAATTGGTTCGGTTTTGAATCCACTTCATTTCGATTTACAGAACATACCCGAATATTTCGAAAATATTTTTTATTTTATCTATAAAAAATTTTGTGCCATTTTTTAAAAATTTCTCTTTCCGAGTGAAACTTTTAATTATCATCTAAGACCCCTTATAATATGTATGTGTATTCTGGGTCATTGAATAATATTCCAAGTCGATACGTTTTATCCATATCCATCTGTATGGCCGTCTATTGAAATCACGCTTTTATTCGAACGTTTCAAAATAAAAGAGCAGTATTGGTGTCAAATTCTTTCTAGTTCTTCTAAGCAGTTTTGAATTGTAATCTAGCAAAATCGGTTCACTAAGAAAAGATCGGCACGACCCTAAAAAATTGATAATTTTGTTATAAGCACTAACATAATTGGTAACTTAATGCACAGATTGACATAACATTTTGCACAAATTCTTTTTATATGTCCAAAAATCATACTATTGAATTTCGTGGAAATAGGTCCATAATTTATTATAGGCCCCAAATAAAGCCGCCTTTCTAAAAACTTTATTACGCCTTAACTGAAACTAATAATGCTTTTGTACAAACCATTTGGTCAGGCATAATTCCATTTAACTAGAAATCACATAATCAAATTTGGTGAAGATTTGTCTATTATTGAACATATGCTTTATAAAAGTCCCTCCTTAAATATTTAAGCTTTCGATGAAGGGTGTCAAAGATTCCACACGAACAAATACAGCACTCTTGTATGTGTTTTTTTTTGTAGATTTCTATATTGTAGAAAATGCTGCATAAATGTGCAAATTTTAGTAAAAAAAAATTATGAAAATTGGTAAAAACTTCTCAATTCTTATTAATAAGATTTAGTTTTAATGTGCTAAATTCCCAATTTGTACTATTGATAAACTGAAAATTATTGTTGAAGGGATAAGCTATTCCTATGCGCATTGCACTATTTGCTTAGGCCAGATCATCGGGAAACTTCATTCAGAGATTTTAGAAAAGCTAAAGATTTTACTCAAATAAAACTGTTTAGCGATTTGGAATTATAAAAACTCAAAAGACTTACTCGTAAGTTTATCAATAGTAAGAATTGGGAATTTAACATATTAAATCTAAATCTTATTAATGAAAATTGTTTGACTCCCAAGAAAACCTTTGTTCTTAATTCGTTTTAGGATTTTCTTGCAAATTTCTAATTGATTGGAAACTTTGGAAAAAATTTATTAAATGAAGTGAAATTTGGGCAAATTTTCCCTTTAAGGAAAATTAAAATACTTATTTACTTTCACGACAGCTTTATTCATTTGACTGAAAACTTCAACGATACCTATTCAGCATTTAATATTAAGTTTAAATTTAAATTTCTTTCAACACCTAACATACACCATTTCAAAACATTTAGCAATCTTTTCTTCACCCACTCTCAAGTACCCATGATCATTATCGTCATAGCTGTCATCATCATAATCAATCAAAGGGCAATTAGCTGAACTGCTTGATGGGCGTCGTAATGAAAACTGAATGTTTAACATACAGCTTTTCCTATAAAATTATAGTTATAACAATTTATAGTAAATACGGGTACGAAAGAAAATTGAAACAAATATAAATAGAAAGGAAGAGCTGAAATCATAATAATTAATGAAGCATAAAAATATGATAAATACGGAACTGTTGGCGCACATTTTTTAATTGAATTGTATGTGTTGTTTATAAAGAAAGCTTATTTTGTTTAATTGATAAAAACAGACTATTTAATACAATGTGTTGACTAAAGAACAGTGGTTCGACCGATTGAAAAACTAACTGCAAAAAAAATTATAGATTATTTAGTTAGAACTTGATGTGTTTTTTTTACTTTTGCAAACATTCATCCCATTGTCTAATAAAAACTTTATTGGAATTTTTCGAAATATGGTTAGTGGTTAGGAAAACTTTCGAAAAAGAATTGGAAATGTTGTTTTTTATAGATAATTCTGCTATTTTTGGCAAGTTCATAGACATTTTTACACAAATACTTTATTTAATTAGAACTTTGTATGTATTTTGTATGTATTTTTTTTTGTAAAATATTTTACAAATGTTTTTAACAAATAAATTAAAAGTTAAGGAGCAAATTTTTTAAAGAATGTTTTATAATTTTATTAAATTTATATTTGTTATAAAATTTACAAAAATATTTTTTATTTTAAAGAACATTTTATTTTGTAAGGAATTGTACCAACCCTGTCGGAGATCGAACTTGTTACTAACTAGTACTAAACTAGTGCAAAAATCACCAGTATTAGTTCTCGACTATACACTTTTGTATACACTCTTTGTGTTCAAACTAGCATTTAATGTGGTTAAAAGTTACTAGTACAATTGGTTCTAGACGTGTACCACGACACTTGTACCTTTTGAATGAAATTTTGTATAAAAACCTTTTACGCATGGGCGAGTAAAAGCGGAAAACAATAACAAAGTTAATGCTCATTCTTTATTCATGGTTGACAAGCATTTTTTTATTATATGGCAAACGTCTTGTCGTTTTAAATCATCAGTGCCTGTTGCCGTGGTTTTATGTGTACGGCACCGTTTGTTAAGAAGCACTAGCATTTTCTTAACTTAAGCTTAATATCTTGAAGGGGATTTTTTTCGAAGTTTTAAGACAATTTTCGGTTTTATAGGGAAATTAACAACATATTTTCTGTTTTAAAGGAAATTTTACAAAATCTATTTTGTGTATAAAATTTAAAATTTGATAAAAACTTTAATAAAACACTTTTATTTAATACAAAAATTAATTTTTTTGGAAACATCTGTTTTAATAATAAAATATTCTTAATCAGGCTAAAGTTTATCAAATTTAAATTTTATTAAATTATTTTTATGAAAATTTACAAAATGAAATTTATGAATGTTTTAAAAAAAATTTATAAAATATTTAATAAATTTTTTGTTTTATAGCAAATTTTTATAGGAAATTTTTCAATAATTTTTTTACAAATAATATTTACTAATTTTTTCTATTTCATAGGAAGTTTACAAATTTCTTTAAAATTTCATTAAAAATTTTGCGAACATTTTTTCTTGTAGGAAAATTTAAATTTTTTTCTTTTATAGAAAATTTTACAAACAGTTTTCTATTAAAGGAAAGTTTTAGGAAAATTAAAATTTTTATAAAAACTCAAGGAAAATTTTTTATTTTATAAGAATTTTATTGTTGTGGGGAATGTAAGAAAAAATAAACTCATTGTTTATTGTTTCCGTTTTTTTTAGGCAACCAGTGAAATACGCATAGGAATAGCTTATCCCATCAACAATAAATTTCAGTGTTTTTATCAGGAATAAAAATTGTGAATTTTTTTTTTATTAAAATTTTTTTCTTTTATAGAAAACTATGCAAACATTTTCTTTTTTATAAACAATTTTATAGGAACTTGTTCAATTTATTTTATAATTTTTAAATCAGGTCTACTAATATTGTCTATGTAACAGAAAATTTTACGAAAACTCAATATTTTATAGGAAATTTTCTTAAAGCTTTCAAATTTATATACTTTTTAATTGAGTTACTTTAATGTTCTAATGTTTTGAAGCAAATAATCAATTTTAAAAAAATTATTTAGCTTTTTATAGGAAATTTACTCTTTTTGAGAATATTTGGGATGAAAAAAATTTTTGGTCTTTTTTTAAATTCTTATATAAATTTTTATTCTTTTTATAGTAAATTTTTATTATATTTTTACCTGTTTCGTTTGAATGATTTCTTAAGCCCTACTGGAAATGTATTCGTATAAGTAAAATTTAAATTTTTTACCTGAAAGAAAAGAAAAATATTTATAATAAAAACTTTTTTCTAAAATAAAAGAAAGAAAATATTCTTTATAAATTTGGATTAAAAGTGTTTTCCGAAATCTTTCTAAAAATAAATTTGATTTTAATATTTTCCCTGAAAAAATTTAATATTTTTATTTTATTTATTTATAAATATAAATTATTAAAATTGATTAATATAAAAAAAAATATTTTTGCAAAATTTCAAAGCGGCCTGTATCACTAGCTTAGATAAGAACCTGCTGGACAGATTTAATACAATTATGCAGATTTTATCAAGTGGAAAAAAATCAAAAAGCTTTTATACAAAATATTAGCAGTTTCGGATAAAGAACGCAAGCAAGGTCAGCAAAATTGCTACTAGTCGACCTTTAAAACCACTTTAGGCAGAAGAAGGATAAATGCCCAAACACGAAAATGATGTCATGAGTGAAAATGCAGCAGAAAAGTTCTAAAAAAGCGGTAAAGAAGACAATGATAAAACTATCGTTTGTTTTTATTTTTTTGAAGAGGAATATATTTTTCTCAAACTTTTTATTTAATAACCCTTAATTAATTAGATACCTTAAAATCTTTGAAGTGTTAAACCTTGTAAGGAAAAGAGTTTTTATGGGAAAAGGTAAAATTACACACGCTTTTCTCCCCCTTATGTTGTTTATCAAAATCCTGATCGTAAAAATAATGGCGAAAATGAAATCGGAGCACTTAAAAACATGCGAACCGATTCCCATTAAATTTGTGTACTCTCCATTCCCCAAAATAAGTCCCCCCCCACCAAATATCCGATGGGCAAAATAATGGCCGAAATGAACTCTCTGCGTCCTCAAAAACACCCCGATTAATGAGTCAAAAATAAATATATTTTACATTTTTTCTGGTCTTGTTTTTAATTTGTCCCAATGTGCACAGTACATATTAAATTGTTTCCATAATAATTTCATTATAGGCACCGTCATAAATTTAACTTATTAAAAAAAAAAAAATTAAACCCGTAACAACAAATTATAAAATAATGTACAATACTTGTATATTTTATTATTATTTTTTTTTTCTTGAACTTTAAAGAATTCTAGATTATTAATTGATTGATTTATAAACCGGGAAAGAAAGAATAATACGAGCAGAAATATAAAAGAGAAAAATTGTAGACTAAATTTAAAGCAAAATAAACTTAAAGAATTTTGATTAGCAATTAAGAAAAAATTTTTTTTTATTTATAATAGCAGAAAATTATAAACAAATAGCAAAATTAAGAATGTTAACAAATCCGACTGACTATATGAAGCCCTACATCATATGTAAGACATGTATGGCTTGGCCAGCATTCCAAAATGGAATTTACGAAAATTGGTTGTCGATATCTTTAATTATCATTTAAACTTTTACACTTACGCTGTACCTATAATGAGGCTCTTTGTAGGTATTGACTTGCAAGTTTCTTGCATCAGATACTATTTTAAAATCGAGTCAAAAATTTAGAATTTTGATCGTTTGAACAAACCCGCTTATAAACTGCAGATTTATTGCATTTTTATTTCGATATTTGCGCCGGAATCTTTTAAATTTATTCTGTAAGAATTTTCTAGACAATCAATAAACAGTAGTGCCTTCCTAAATGCTCCCTCTTGCAACTAAAATATTTCATTATATTGTATTACAATGTTTTTACTTAAATGCGCATTGCTTAGCTTAAATGAGTCAGTTTATAGGGGCAAAATTGTGCTTGAAAATTAAAAAATAGAACTCATTTTTTTATAAAAAATTAATTGGCAAGACGTTATTTAGACTAAAATTTTGCAAAAATTAAATAAGAAAGAATTAAGTGCAATATTTTCTTTTTTAAAATGGCATTTGCATTTATTTGGGCAATTTTATAGCAAAAACTTTTTATGTATGTTTTCGTAAGTAGCAGATTTTCAACCGAACCTTAATAAATGTTTCGTCAAATGCATACCCTTCTAATATTCTCTTTTCCCTCTCGCATATTAAGGAAGAGTTGCGGTGACACAAATCGCTCAATGTAAACGGGCATTAAGCAATGTCACATTTGATAAAAATAGATGTTATGTTTATTTAATTAAATAATTAATTGGTGTACATTAACTATTCAATTAATTTTTTGTTTGCTGCAATTAATTTTTTTAATCAAAACCAATATAATTAAATGTTTGTGTATGTGTGGTGTATTTTTTAGTTTATGCAATTAATTTTTTAATTGACTAAATTTGTGTCCCATGACTCGAAAATACAAATCCGTTAATTGATATGATCAATTCATTTGCAGGGGCAAAATTAGTAAAATATTTAATTGTCTGAACAAATTGTTTAATTAAAGTTGATTTTCTATTTTTTCTGTGTACAGTTAAGAAACGATTTTCAATTGTGCTCCTTTATCAGTGTCAAACGTCAAACGCCAACAAATTTGTTGGTAGTTACACAAGTTTTTTCAGGTTTTTTAGCAGGTGAGACATGATTTTGGAGACCTTCAACTAAACGATACATAAAAGTCTGTACACAGAAAGAAAAACACTCGAGATAAATCAAGTTTTTTATGATTATTTTAAGTACGAGTCGTGCTCAAGAATTCAAGTACTAACAACACTAAAACGTACTCACAACAAGTGTAACAATGTTATTAATATGTCCAGTATAGAAGGAGCCTTTTAAAAAAAGGCAATACCATCCTGATAATATGAAGTTTAAGAGGCTTTTCACAAAGAAGTTTTCTGGTTGGAATCCCTATTTAATTGATTTAAGGCTCAGTTAGCCGGGAGTATCATTAACGTTGCAAATCAGCTGCTTCATTTTGTTAAATGCAAAGCAATTAGAACGATTATAATTAGCAGTACGCCTCAATCTGTAAGAAATAGATTGGTCTTACTCTTTTACGGTAAGTTTAAGGTACTGTTACTCCCGGCTAACTGAGCCTTTAAAGTCATTGTATGATGCAACATTTGCGTATTAATTTCGGGCTTTGGAAGTGCAACAATTGCATATTTATCCGAGGTTTCTCCTTAGTTATTCCTCGCTTAAGTGCATAAAAAAGTGCTTAATTTACTATGCCCGCGGACTACTGCACCAAAAGCTTTAAAAACCAACACACGAGCGCAGAATACCTTTCTGGGCGTACCTATATAAGAGTAGGGTGTAGCAACATAAATCTTATAAATAATTTTGAATAACTCAATTATAAATTCGTTTCATTAATTTAATAAAATATGATTTCTTTAACAAATTTATACAGCTGAATATTTATGATTGAGTTGTTATACAAAAAAAAAAAATTCAGTCATATTATTTTTTTATGGTTTTCTTACGTTTTAGTTTTATTTTCTAAACAAACAAAAAACGTATTCAAAATGCAAACAAAACATATGAAACGAATAGATAAAAATCAATTAAATATTCCAAACACAATAATAACCCGGTTTTAAGCACCTTGCGTCACTTTCATCTACATAAATGTGTATTTTATTGTAGTTTTTTTTTAGCCGTCATATGGTCAATAAGCCATAACAATACAACAAGAATGAACGAACGAACCACTTGATACATTTTAAACATGAGGCATGAAACATCGAACGAATAGACTGACAGACAACAAACAGCCACAACAAGAATTAAAACAACAATACGCACATCACAAATATTTAACATTCAATCGTACGCATTCAATCAATATGCATAAAACTATGTTGAGGTTGGTTCCAAACTCATGCCCTGCAAATATTAGGACCAGTCCAAACACGCGTGTAAAGAGTAGCCCACAAGGGACTAGGACTAGTTCAAAAGTAACCCAAACGTATGGAAAAAACATGGGCTATTTAACATTACGATGTCCTATGGCAGGACCATATAACCCATCTTTGGACTACAAAGGAGAAGTTTTAAAACTACTCCATAATGTACACAAGAGGACTAGTTGTAACTTCGTTTAAAAACGAAACCATGTCGTTAAAAAACGAAGACATGTCGTCTCACTACAAACACTTTTTAACAATGATGTGGTCCATGCTTGCATTACATCGGACCAGTCCATGGAGTAGCCCATTTCATGAAATTGGATCAGGTTGTCCAATAATATTTGCAGGGTGCACACAAACTCACACATGAGCAAACACAGGCAGGGGTGGGGCTTATGCAACGACAACATTGTGTATTGAATAATGATTGCCCTTTAGTCAAAAACCAACAAGCTAAGCGTAACGAAAGAAGGCAAGTGTAAGTTTAGAACAGTGGGACAAAGTGAAAATAACCACCACCAAGAATTACTAATTCCCAAGAGTGCACTTGATTAATTAGGCACCAATCTACATACAATCTAAGAGAAAATTGTCCAGCAATATAAAACGCATGCGTGGGTTCGTTACTGTTTAAGGCGTATTAAAGTGTTTTTCAAAAGTGGTGTTTATATAGAACCTATGGAAAGTTCTGAACGAATCATCATAAAATATAGTAGAATGGTTGCTAGTCTTCCAAAAAAAAATTCAAGACAAAATTCGGATTTTATAGCGCTAAAGGCGGTATTTAAGTGTTGATCGATTGTGGGCTTCTTACACGTTAAATTGCAAAACAATTTTACCTTTTGTTGGTACAACCTCCAGGAAAATCAGATGCAGTTAATGCCAGGAATTTTGCAAAAATACAAAATTTACCGATCTTAACAGATCTTTACGAACTCTTGCGACCGCGGGAATCCAGCGATTCCACTGGTACAACGTTAGTAGCACCCGCTGGCACGGCACCAGACTGCCTATTGGTTAAGGCATCTGTGCGTACATATTCTTTTTACAGAAAATGTTTTCTGTTTTTCACGAAAATTGTCTCTGCGGGAGCTTTGCTTTTTCGTTACAAAGATAAATACTTTCGGGGTCACATTGTTGTTGTGGCTTACTACCCAAAGTTGTGGGATGGATGATCCTAAAGAGCTGAATTTTCATCACTTGTAGTGGAGTTCAGCCTGAGAGAGGATCATTCCTAGGTGCTGTTGCTATTAAACAGATGCTTCAGGAATATTCCCAAAAGCAATATATAGCTACAGCTGCTTAACAAGGGACGAGTGTATAATATTTCCGGACTTTGCACTAAAATTGCTATCTGGGTATGCTGGTTGCTCGTACACTCGGAGCGATTGGTAAGCGCATTTTTTGTCACCCAGCGTTTAAGATAAAATGTGATAAGGGCACATGGCTGGTGCTTTTATAAATATTTTCCACAACTGTATACAGGAGAAATTCTAAAATTAGTCGACCAGATGTATTGATGTTTACAGTGGTTTGAAAACATTACGTTGGTGTACAGTGGCAACATTATAAATCCCATGGTTTACATTTTAAGCCGCCACGTTGTTTAGTACATATTTGTTTAGGACCAACAAATAGACGATATCGCTGAATACTTAAAAAGACAAAAACTTTTAAAAATATGGCTCGGTCTTGTCCAAAATTTATTAAAGCCGAACTAAATTTTACTCTAGCAGAGCCTGCTACTTCGTTTGCGATTACAAAATATTGGAGTTGTACGAAAACTTGAGAGCTGTCGTAGCAGACGACTGATTGAGTTGTCAATCGACGGCTTAAAGTGCGTGAGCAGTACAAAAAGTGCTATACATAGTGACCGATGTATATAATTTAACACAACAATGCTTCAGTTAACACGTCCGATGCCCAAAATCGATGAGTTAATGTTTAAACTTCTTAATAACAAACTTTTTTGCCAGATTTAGCTCCCATTGATATTTTCTTTTTAAAAACTTTTAATAATGGTTGTAATATTTAGGTTGGGGGACTAATTATTATTAATAAGTTGTTTCCACCGGGGTTGATGGGTTTCTGAGGGAAATGACACGGGTTATCACAATTACTCGGAAAGTAATTATAGTGAAACCATGAAAGAGAGATTAAGGGTGAGTGGTTTCCTTTACAAATATTAGGGTGTATCAATCTTACCTTTTTTGAGCCTTTTAACAATGAAAACAGTAGGTTGTTTCGATCATGTGGGTATAATTTTATTTATATTATTATTCCAGTGATAATTGACGAACAGCACTTAGCATTAAGTTGTAGGCTTTAATAAACTTGCTTCAAATTTTGTGGTAGTAAAATTGATTTAGATGTAAGTAATAATAATTTTAGCCAATTGAATTTAATTTAGCTTTAGCAATTTTCCTTTAGATTTCAAGTTTAGCAAATTTTATTTAAATTTTAGTTTTAGTAAATTTTATTTAAATTTCAGTTTTAGCAACTTTTATTTAAATTTTAGTTTTAGCAAATTGATTTTAATTAGCAAATTTTTTAGCAAAATAGTATTTAGATTTAAGTATAGCAAATTTTCTTCCACTTTTATTTTAGCAAAATATTATTTAGAGTTAAGTATAGCCAATTTACTTCCACTTTTATTGTTAGCAATTTTTAATTTAGAATTTTAAATGTATGTAGATTTAGCAATTTTAATTTAGAATTTTAATTTTATGTAGATTTAACTTTATCCAATTTTATTTAATTTTTGAATATAACCAATTTTCAAATTTTTATTTAATGTTAGCAAATTTTATTTAGCAATTTAGGTTTTAACTTTAGTCAATTGTCATTTCTTTTAAACGTAACAAATTTTATTTAGATTTAAGATTAGAAATTATATTTATTCACTTTGGCAAACTTTAATTTATATGTAGATCAAATTTTGTTTAACTTTTATTGTTAGCACACTAAGGAGAATAAAACTGAACTTGCTAATTCGAAGGTCAAAAATCAAGTGTCAAAAAAGCAAAACGTAAATGGCAAGAAGCCGCGCGGTACAGGTTGAATCGGTACAAAGCAAAATTAATGACATTTGACATATTTTAAACATAGGGTTTACATGTATGCAATTTAGATTTCAGGGTTAGGAAATACGATATGTAAACCGGAACGTATGTAATTAATTTAAGTATTTCAATATGTTGACAATATATATAATTAAATAGAATTGTTTCAATTAATTCATTTTGATATAAATCCAATAATATTATATACAAGGCAATAATATACATACAATTAGCTTAAATAATTTGTTGGTGTTCAAACTTCGTTTGGACAATGGTAGTACAATATTTGCTGGCAATGAAGAACTTATTGCTGGAACCAGTAGAGCTGAGCTTTATTGCGGCTACATCCCCTATTCCATTAAGGATAGCTTGAATTCATTTAACGGTCGGACATCACTAGATCGCCGAAAAACATTGATGAACGTTAAAACAACCTAAATAAGTCATTCAAAATTTAATAGGTTGAAGACAATTGGCAATGGAGTGAATGTTAAGTCAAGCAATTCTTGTTTACTTAATTTCTGTCTTCTTTCAGCCCACTGTGCCATGCGTAACTGCATTTTAAAACATTTTGCTATTCATTTTATGTATTTGGTATTTGTATTATTTTTTTTTTCTTTTTCCATTTTGGCGGTTCATTTCAAATGAAATTAAAAAAGAAGTTACTTTAACCATAGATTTTTTATATGGCAAAAAAAAATAGACTGGCAGTGAGTGCTATTTGGCCACATTTATTTCGTGTTGAATGTCTATAAACTTGTCACCTGTTTGTTGGCACACAAGTGTTCATTTGTTGTAATTATTGTATATTTTGCGTATTTGGTTTTTTTATGTTTTTTGATTTAATTTGTTAATTGAGGTTTGAAGTTACGCTCCATTTACGAAAATAGCAAACCCTGGTTGTAAATTCATTTACTTATTCATTAAATGTTTTACTTATAAAATAATTTGAAATTGTTTTTTATTTTTTTTTATATTCCATTTAATGTTTTATTTTATAACGTTCAAAACAAATTTGATTTGTTGTTGAGTGACATTTGCCAATTATTTTTTCAGCTTAACTTGTCAAAACTTTAAACTAATGTTTTTTTTTTGTTGTTGTCTGTCTGCCAAGCAGATAGTCGAAAACTCAGTCGTCTATCCGATATGCTGTCTCGTCTTTATATGTAATTTTCTAATACGGTTTTATAATTAAATTCAATTTTAGCTCAATTTGGATTTCTAATGTGAATTTGATTAAGTCGTTTGTCAAAATAATTTGTAGTTTTTTATTTATGTTTTTTTTTTTAATTTAAATTGCTTTTTCCTTTTTGTTTGAATTTTAGTTTTGTTGTTTTATTTTTTTTTTGTTATTGTTTTTAATGTAGCGTGTCAATAGCAGAGCCAATAGTTGTTTATTGGAAATTGACATCACCGGAAATAGAGAAACAGATTATTTCTCCTTTTTATGTCTTGATTTTATTTAAATCATAAATAATGAATGAATTTTTTAGAAAAAACGAGATGAAAAGAATTAATGCTGCAAAATAGTAATAAAATTGTTTGACAAAATTTTAAAAAAAGTTTGACAACCTACACGTAACCACTATTTTTATCTAATATTTGCTTAATGTTTTACAACGTTTGCTAAATCAAACCTCATTCTATCCACAATTTCTTTAAGACATAAAGTCGAATGAATCCAAAATATTGTTAAACATATTATTAATTGTTGGCAAATTTAGTGGTCATGCTTTTTTCGGATTTTTATGTCAAAGTTTTGTTAAGTGTGAACACACCTGAATCTATTAGACTCCCACACGCAAAGAAAAAACATGGTTGTGGTAAACATATTCTAAGAGCAACATATTATGATAAGATTCATGATTGTAGTCACCATATTACGATTGTTATTAAATCATATTATGACCAAATATGTTCGTAATATTACATCATAATATTTTTCCCTTAATCATATTGTTGTCATGGTAACCATAATAAGTTAAGAAGTAATCATATTACTGTCATGGCAATCATAATAAGTTAAGAAGTAATCATATTATTGTCATGGCAATCATAATTAGTTTAGAAGTAATCATATTATTGTCATGGCAATCATAATAAGTTTAGAAGTTATCATATTATTGTCATGACAATCATAATAAGTTTAGAAGTAATCATATTATTGTCATGGCAATCATAATAAGTTTAGTAGTAATCATATTATGATGCAAATTGATATGAACTGTTATACATAAATTTTTTACATCATAATATGATACTACTTTAAACATAATATTTTTATTGGAAAACAATACTTATGATAAAACAAAAAACATAATATAGTTACTGTAATCTTTTTGTCGTAGGTCGCAATTATTTATAAATTATTTTATGGAGTTTTCATTACTTTTCTCTTAAAATAACACAAAACTTACCAGTAATGGTTAAAATTTTGCACCAATATTTCACAAATTTTTTTACCACTTTAAGATTATTAAAATTTTTTAGCAAAGATATTTTATTTTGTGACACTACAACCCTTTTTTAATGTTTTTTCTTTATTTTTTTTTTAATTTCTTGTTTATTTTAATGGTTATTTTGTTATTTCTTTTTAATATTTTTCTTTATTTTTTTTTAATTTCTTGTTTATTTTAATGGTTATTTTTTTATTATTTAGCCACTCACTAACAAATAATTCGATATGTTTATGTAAAACACGACACAACTGATACAAAATTATTTTACAAATGGCGATACCAAAATATTATTAGAGTAACGATATTTTGATTGCATCTTAAACTTATTATGATAAATGTATATAAAGTTATCATGTTATGGCTATTAAATATCATGTTATGGCTGTGAGTAATATAATATGTTTTGAAAGTTATCATAATTTAGTTGTTAGAAAAATAATTATTTTTCGGTTAACAATACTCAAATTTATAATTGCGATAAACATCAATATGTTTACAGTAACTATAATATTGCTGATATTTAATAAAAATAACAATTATTTGTGTACAACAACAATATATTGTTACAATAAACACAGTGTGATTGCCGTAACCATGCCCAACCATATTTTTTCTCTGCGTGCAAGCAGAACTGTAAATTATTGCAATCTATATTTTTGCAATGGTTTTCATGGTTTCTCGGAAATCAATTTTACTTTAATTGCAATCAAATTTAGTTATTGCAATCAAAATTAAATCAGAATCAAAATCTTCGTTCTCTTCAAATGAAACTTCTATCTCTAGGAAAAAGCTGAGTCTGATAACTTTGAATTGCCAACGATGTAATTTTTTGTTTACAACCACTAGATTCCTACCTCCATATGCAAAAAAAGTTACAGTTCACATTAGTTTAGCTATTAAAGCCCGTTTGCACAACTGACCAATAGCTGATAGTAGACTTTAACCGGCCTTATTAAAAGTGTTCCATTATTAAAACTTTACTTTAGCATATAGTGAACGATAAAGTAGATTAAGGTTCATCCTACTGGAACACTTTTTATACGGCCGATCAGATCATACCTTTAGCAATCGGTAAGCCTTGACCAACAATACTTGACAATAATAATGACGGACAACTTCCACTTTTGATCGGAATTCATATCAGAGACCGGATCATAGAAATTTATTTATTTTTATCCTTGACTTTAATTAAATTATATTTTAGTTTTCCTTACAAAGATCAGTAATTATTTATTTTTTAAACTATTAAATTAAATACAATAATTTTATCTTCATTTTGCTGCTCAACTAAAAAAATTAAAAGCTTAACAAAAAACAAATTCATGCGAATTTAATCAAGGTTATTTTATACATATTTTATTTGCGAAATTTATTTCGTTTATATCACACCATTTATTTGAATTGAACAATAACATACGAACACTTTACGCACATTAATAAAAATTATTATAATAATACTATTATCAATTTTCAAAGAAATTAATGGCTCATAAAAACACATAAAAATGTTTTATAATATTATTTTTGTACTTTTTTTTTCATTATACACTAGTGTTTTTCAAACAGGACTTCCCGGGATCAAAAACCCGAGATCCCGCATATTTGTCGGGGAAAAACTCCCGGGAAATTTGTACGGGAGTTCCTGGGAACTTTACTGCTGATATTCAATTTTTCTCTTTAATTTGGCTTAAATCACTTTAGTCTAGGACATCTCCTTCTAATAAGAGGAGATGTTCTCTTAGGAAAAAGTCTATTTAATACACCAAATAAATATCTTTCAATTTGACATAACAAAAAAATAAAGAATTTTTAATTTGTTTAAAGGCCTAGATTTATAGTGCGTTGAGAGTGGATAGCTATAGGAAGATGCTCAGCAAGGCTTAAAGGAGTGCATCTCTTGGTATCAGAGGCGCAAGGAGAAGCACTTCACAGGCAGCGCTGGACATCCTACTATATCTGTTAAACCTAGGCGTGATGATCACACGAGAATTTTGTACGGAGTGGGTCTGCTTGATCGGGGTATTATTCTCGACGGAAATGACCCTGGACTTCGGTGTAACACCGACAGTGGAGTTCCCGGATAGGGAAATTTGGCGTAGATCCAATGGACTGTTTGAGGGGTGGGCGGAATTTACGGATGGATCCAAGATGGAAACCGGCACTGGTGCCGGTATATATATCGCGGACACCGAAGTGATCTGGAGGGCGACGGAAGTGATACTGGATCACATCGTGGGTGAATCTGTGGTAACAATTTACATCGATAGTCAGGCGGCGCTTAGGGCATTGACAAATTATACGGTGCGATCGTGCCTGGTCCCTCGGTGTAGGAATGCTCTTAGGAAACTCATCGAGTCATTCAATGTAAGGCTGTGTTGGGTACCTGGACACCTCATGGTCCAATCTGGACTTAGTGATAAGGGACAGGGGGTTAATCCCCCTCTATGTTACTACTATGTGGTGATACGGGAGAAATTCCGTGAGGACGTTAACCGATCCTGGGGGAACAGAACGGATTGCAGGGTTTCTAAGGAACTTTGGCCCATATTGACGCGAGGGCAATCAGGGTTCTACTGGGATTCGACAGGGGTGGTCTTAGAACACTTATAGGGTTCTTGACGGGTCATTGTCCTGCTAGGGCTTTTTCAGGCAAATGGGACAATACCATACCGGACTTCTGCAGGTTGTGCGGTGAAGAGCTGGAGACGATTGAGCATGTATTGTGCTATTGTCCTAGAATGCAGGATCTCAGACAGAAGTGGCTAGGAGATAGATTTCAAGACGAACTGGGGTGCATCGCTGGATGTAATCCGGCTGATCTACTGGGGTTTGTCAGGGAAATAGTGCAGTTGTTTCTGTTGAGGGGACTGTAGAGAGGGTAATAGTTCTACGTAGTACCTACTAAATTTCTAACTTTCTTAATTCTTTCCACCTCATACTTCTTTTCTTTACTTTTCTCTTTCTATCATTAAAGGGATTCACAATGGAACGCATTGGTCTCCGAGTGGAAGTGTGCCCTTGGACACAGAATCCTTCTTAACCTAACCTAACCTAAAGGCTCAGATTTATTTTATAAAAATGAAAAAAAGTTGTTCCCACTTGCTCAGAAAAATGTAATGATTTTATATGCAGAGCAGCTGCATGCAAGATTTTCGGATAAGATTCTGTAAGAGATGATGACATAATTGTTTAAAAAGGAATTACAAGTTTTGACTATAAAGGCAAACATCCGTAGAAAGGAAACGTATTTTCTCACTGAAATCTTCTTGATAAAAGTTTGAAATAGGCTTTCAAACGATTCTATAAATACTTA
Source organism: Pollenia labialis (assembly GCA_949318255.1). Classification (NCBI taxonomy): domain Eukaryota; kingdom Metazoa; phylum Arthropoda; class Insecta; order Diptera; family Polleniidae; genus Pollenia; species Pollenia labialis. The sequence continues at coordinate 26,679,996 of OX439140.1, read as the reverse complement.
TCTGAACTAAAATCTTATTTTATAATGAATATTTTTTGAAATAATTTGCTTAAATAATTTAACTTTTTTGGTTTTATATAAATGCTGTTGGCTTTGAATTTATTCTGGGGCAATAAGAGCTTAAGTCTATTTTTTTTAGTTTTATAGGAACACAATTTAAAACCTTGCAGATGGATATTGGAAATTTACTCCGAACTTAATATAATCACCAGTTCTGTGCGTTTATTGTTTTTATTACTAAGCCTTCCTAAGTTCACAGATAGGAAGTTTTTATTATTCCAAATGGTATTGCACATTTCAAAAAACCATTATCAAAAATTAATTTTGCTACAACATTCTCAAAAACCAATGTTTACTTTTGAACATGAAGATCTTAAGGTGCAATTAAGTACTTTTTCCTTTTTGCCACAGAAATAAAAATGTTGAATGCATTTATTAACTTAATAAATTGATCTTAGGAAATATAATTTGTTCGAATAAATTAGATGAAATAATTTTGCATCGATTCTTGATGAGCGGGAATTCCCGGGAACCCGGGAAATTTAAAATAAATATCTCTTTCCCGGGAATTGAAAAAGTCCGGGAAAAGAAAAACTCTATTATATATTCTACCACCGCGAGTATTAAATGAGAATTTATAAAGTTTGTCATGCCGTGTGCAACATCTGAAAGTATCTGAAAAATTTGAAGAATCAAAACATTTTTTGTTTGAAATAAATATTATAAAAATAGAATACGGGAATTTCGTATTCTTTGTTTATCAATTTTGAAACCTACCAAAAACTTATTTTGTTCTTATAGTATTGTTGTTGTTTCGACACAAACAACGACTTGGTTTTAACCTATTTTGATTCTTGTTTCCAAAACAAACTTCGTAACGCTTCATTAAAGTGCGTTAAAAATGTTTTACAAAAGTTATTAAAGTTTTAAATCAATAACGTGTGTTCGTTATAATTTTGTAAAGTTGTCAAAATTGTTGTTGCTCAAATTAAAACAAACAAAATTATTGATAGAATCAGTAAAAAATGTATACATACATATGTAAAAAACTTTCAAACAAGCGTTAATTTTTGTCTGTGTGGTGAAGGGTGTTGTAGGTTCGGCACCGCCGAATATACCATTCATTATTGTTTGTTTAAAGAATATCTGAAAAATACTGCAAAAATAAGATACAACTTATAAGCAATTATAAAATAAAAAAGATAAAAGTATTTAAAAAATATTAAACCAAACAAAATATAAAAATAAATATAGATAAATGATGACGAAACAGTTTAAAAAGATAAAAAGGACACCACTATAATAATGAAATAGAAAAACGATTTTTATTTTAAAGCTGGAGTAGAATTTATAATTGTTTCTGGTTTATATTTAAATGAATATAACAAGAGTTCCGTATTTTAAGTAGAAACTTATATCATGCACTTAAATTACATTTTGCTTTCTGATAAAATGAAGGAAAAAAAATTATTATGTTAAACTTATTTGGAGCAAGGTTTTTAAGTGACCTTAAAAAAATAATACTTAATAAGAGAAATCAATGAAATGTAGATAATCTTAATATGTATACGATTACAAAAAAGATAAGAAAACGCACAGGAACCAATTTTAGTATATTATTGTCTTGACCATGCACTAACCATCTACCAAAGAGCCTGAGATTTCAAACCTGTAAAAGCCGCTGCTGTTGTCAATAGTATACAGTACACAGTGATACAGTGTACAGTGATATTTGCTTAGAATTCGTAAGACCTTCGTTCTTACTTTTTTTAATAAAACAACAGCTACAACATCATACCCAATGATCGATTTAAACCAGTTAAACCAGTGTTTGGGGTTCTGCGTAAAATTTACGGAAAAAACGACTAGGAAAAGAGCGAAATTTATTAGCTAGATCTTGTCCTTGCGACTCAGGTGGAAGACAATGTAAAATCTCGGAACTTAATGAAACCAAAGGAAAAGGTTAGCTTTTATTCAGATTGCTTTGGTTTGGAGATAACATGGGTTCCAAGCCACCAAGCCTTAAGTGGAAATGAAGAGGCAAACAAGTTACTGAAAGCTCTCGATGTAGAAAACGTTAATCCTTTAAACAAGTTTAAACCCTTAAAATCGATATTCAGTTTGCCCAGTAAATTGTAAAGAAAATCAAAAATCATTTCATTCCAAATTATGTTAAGCTAAATGTTTTTAAACCTAAACTGTGATTTTTGACGCAATTAAATTTTTTATGAATTTTTAAAGAACAAAAAAAAGTTTTGTTTTTTTTTCAAAATGTTCCTTTTTTTCAAAAGTACAACGATATCTCTGAAACAACAACAGGGCAAATTTGAAAACAATGCAAGTGCGGCTTAAAGATAATCTGTTGCTTCGAATTTTTTTCAACTGTTTTAAAGTTATTCCAATATATGTAGTGAAAGTGGCTTAATTTTGGACACAATGGTATATCTCGAAAAGTAAAGCTGATAGACGAAAATTGAGATGGACCTCAAATTAGTGAAAATTTGCAATCAAATTCCAGACCGCACAAAAAAGTTAAATTTTGTTTCCTTCAAAGCAATTTTTGAGTTTCACATGGAATGACAAGCTTAGTATAGCCTCTTCACCATTAGTGGTGCTGGGTGCTGGGTTTAGTAATGTGATGTTTGTTTCTCAGGCATCTTAATATTGACGTAGTTGTCTTGTAGACACTTTTCTGCTCACATCGACGCGTGGCCTATCTTGGATCGAGTACGTCAAACTTACTTACACATGCAATATAGACCTGCATAACTGCCTTAAAAAGAGAAAAATGTGCATTCATTCCATTAAGAATTCGAATGAATGAATTGATTGAATGAATTGTTCTTGTTATCTTTCATGTGTTTGTTAATGCATTGGTTTTATGAGGCAGATATACATTTTTTTATTATTTTTAGAGGATGGTTTTTTTATCGCTTTGTAATGAATGCATCGTTCATGAAGGTCTCTAACATGTAAACGTAGTAAACCGGTACTGAAAAGGTAAGAGGGGATGTTTGCAAACTAACGGGGAAACCCCATTTTTTTTTGGTGTCTGTTAGACTACCAGTCGCAGGATCAAAATATATACATACATGTGATTTTTTATTGCCTCTGGTAAAAGCCGGCTAGACTCTTACATTGGAAGGATAACAAAAGTTCTAAGGGGAAACCAAAATTCTAACAAAACAAAGAAAATTAAAGGACTAGGACGAGTTACACAGGACTACTCATTTCTTTAAGCTTGCATGTGATAATCCAATGATAAAATATGTAGAGCATGTAGCGAAGAGGTCGGGATACTTGAACATTACTTATGAAAATAAAACCAAATTTGGAATTCTAATGGGATTTGAAATGGAAGCTCTTGAAAAATAATATATGTAGATAACTACACAGAAAAAAATAAGAATTAATAATCTTTTTTTTTTTTATTAGTATTGTGGTTATTTTGTTGAACTGTTCTATGGTTTTTAATCCAAATTTTGATATTTTAATTAGGCTTAAGTTTATCAAATTTAATTTTCATTAAATTATTTTTATGAAGAAAGGAATTTTACAACAGGAAATTAATTAAAATTTATTGATAATTTTGCATTATTTACTGAGCTGAGGCTCGAACCCAGGCGTTTTACGGACAGGTTACCTTTACATGTTTCGATTGCAACCACTCAATTTCTTCAGAGGGGTTTGCCTTTTTTTTTTTTTATTTTTTTATATTTTTTTTTTCAAATCAGTAAATTCATTTACCAAAATTATTAAAATTATTAAATATTAATTATTAAAAATTGAAAATAGTGATTTTTTTCAATAAGTGATATTTTTAATTTTAATTAAAAAACTTTGAAATTTTTGATATTTAGTTAATTATCAAAAAACTTTGCCATTTCAAACAATGTATTAATTGATTTAATTAACTATAGCTCAGGTTTTGACAATTCCCAACAAATATTCTGCAAGTTTAATTGAAGCTTTTTTGTTATTTAATTAATATTTTTATTAAAAGTTTGTTTCAAAACAACTAGAATGTTAATTAAATCAAAATTATATTTTTCATCTTCTTTCAACTAAAAATACAACTGATTCAATTATCACATTATTTAAATTGTAAATCTCTTCAAAATATTTTTTAAATTGATTAAGCTAGTAGTGAATCTAGTTTGGGCTAATAAATAGCTGAAACTCTATCTTAAGAGCTCACGACATACCAATTTGTCATAGATGTCTACGCAAATGGGTATGGGCGATGCATAATCCCCCTCTTTCAACATAACCTAACATATTTCATTTTTTTTAGCTTGTTAAAGTTTCCGTAATTGATAATATTTAAAGTGGATTGGGGACTAGCCGATCCCAGGGATGCCGGTTGAATATCCACACATGCATAGTTTTGGTGGTAGTTATTTAGATGTGCCACATAAACGCCACGTCATATATTTTGTGGTCCTTTTTGTACACCTTGGAACTATGGAAATAAATATTGTTTTAAATAGAGATTCAATAAATAGCCTTGTAGGTTTGTGTATGCTTACATATTTTGCTATGCTCCTTGTAGGAGTTTAAAGGAACTAATATATATACATATTTTGCTAAAATAACTTCAATTTAAATTTTTCTTAAATATTACGAAAATTCTTTATATATTTTTTCCTAAAATTTTTCTATTTCCATTCACAAATTCCCAAAAAAAAAAAAAAAATATTATATTCTCTTACCAGAAATAACTTAAAATGTATGCCTTTTTTCGTCTTGAATATTTAACACGCATTTTTGCTTATAAAAAATTCTTTTACAATTTAAAAGTACGATATATTTAAACAGCACATTCATATTTTATTTGGCAAATGCAAATACATTTTTGGCAGTAAATTATCAGCAAAAGGCGAAGCACCAATAAAATATAATGCGAACATTTTCTACGACTACTTAAGAAATAAATGAATATTTTTAAAATACATATTTGCAATATTTGAGTGCAATAAACTTTTTTAAATAAAATTTACACATACAGGAAAAATAGTAAAAAATGCAAAATTAAACTGGGCCGAATCTTTGATACCCTACAGCAAGTATTTCAATCGGAAGGATATACAAATACAAAACTAGTTGGTGAAATATTTGGGCTATTCACAAGGTAGTCTTAAAGTTGTAAAGTCATATGTCTTAAAATATTTAAAAGAAATATATATGACTGCTGGGGGAAGCGATTATAATTTAGATTTCTAATGTACAGTTACGGTTAAATAATGAACACAGCATTAAAGTTTGGATTTTGTTTCAAACACAGCAATATTTTTTTTAAACAATTGTAAAAATTTTATTTAGGACATTACGACGATATGACTTGATAGCACACCTTGTGAATAGCCCAATTGTATGATATTTCTATAAAATTTTTCTGGTGTGCACTCTTATTATGTCTCTATAAGAAATTTCTAGACCTATCCTTACAGTTTGTTATTTATTTGTTCAAAATTTTGCGATTATTTGTAACAATGTTAAACCAGTTTAGGTTCCTTTTGGAACGATTTTATAGCCTGTTGATTGTAAGGGGTTAATGGCGGCCAGATGAAATCTTGGACAGATTCTAAAGATACAATAGGTTTGCATTTGGTTATTGCTTTCATATAAAGTCTCATCAAGAAAATCCCTTTAATTGATATAAATTTTTTATAAATGCTGGTATTTTGCTCATTGCTTTCTTGTCTGTAAGTCCATAAGTCTTTTCATAAATACCTTTTAAAATGTGGTATTTTTTTTGTAGAAAAGAAAACACCATAAGGTTCAAAAGCATTTAATTAAAGAACTGATTCCACATCTGATTCGAAATTATGTGGAAACAGATTTCCGTGAGTACCCGTCATATGGCCTAGTCGTATGGTGGATCTTAACCACTGGGAGCTTATTCTGGCAGTCGTGATCGAATACATTTTCGATTCGAAAGCAAATTTATTTCTAATTCGTATAGTTCAGTTTTGACTGGTAGGTATTTCCTTGCAGGTAGTGCCCTCTACAAGGGGAAAGCTCTCCTGACGATTCATGACACCCCTTCCTACGGTTTTGTGTAAACATTACAACCACCAAGTGATCCTCGAAAGTTTTTCTTTGTAAAAAAGCTGACATTCGGTTGGACCCTTTCGTGAGTTCATGCCCGGAAAAAGATACTGCCCCATCAAGCAGAGAACAACTCGATGGAAAACAGCCTTTTATCAGAAAAGACAGGAAGCATTTCCTGCAGTAAGCATATCTCCGGAGGTTCCAAATAACAAGGTACTCTGAAAAGTACTTCGGTCTCAAGAAATTACGATGACTTCAAGGCCCCTGTCCTTTTATATCTTTGACGGATCCTAGGTATGCCTACACCTAATACGCCCATAAATTTCGACACAACAGAAACTTAAATGCTCCTCTAGCCCATCTAGCAATCTCTCTTAAAAGAACTCCAAGGCAGTACGACCACTCAGCGGAAAAGATAAATCTTCAGTTATCTCTCGATTGCATCCCTATGCACGCGTCCTTTTACAGATCACTAGAGAAATTTTGAACTCTTGCCACAGAAACATTGATCATACCTGTTTGCCGTAGTAAATGCAATATGAGCAGGTTGAGAATATAATATGGTTCACTACACCGCCTAACGAGGCTACCAAATTACCCGGGTGATTTCAGCCGAAATTACAAAATATTTATATTGGAAATTTTGATCACTAACGAATTCCGTGGTTCGCCGCCAATAAATTTAAAGGTATACAGCAAAAAAAAATGGTCTCTATTGTTCTGTTAAAAACACTGCGCCCTGCCCTGCATTGTTTTCAATGGCTATTATGCACTTTTAATATTGTTAAATTTTAAACCAATATTTCCTTATTAAACTCGTGCAAAAATTCATACATTTTTCTGAAAGCAGACATTCATACACCAGACATTTTATGAATAATATTTACTCATTATTAATATTTATTAAATTTTTTTGTTAACAGTGTTAATTAAAAAACCATTATATTGTTAAATGATTCGTAATAACAAGGTGTCTTTAGAATTTTTAATTAAATAAACAAATACTTTATTAAACCAATAAAACTTTTTAACACAAAATAGTACCGGGAACGACAATATATAAAATTGTTGTTGCTTGTTTTTGTGTTTTCTATAGAAGAAACAAATTTTTAAAATAAAAAAGAATGTATAACCGCAATGTATTTTTAAAATAGATATTTAAAAAAAAAATAATTAAGATGTATTTATTGAAATAAACACCATACATACGAGAACTTAAACATAAATATTTTAGGCAAGCCCGGTGCGCATCGACCACCATGGAAATAAAATTTGTAAATCTTATTTCTAAACAGATCTACGGATAGCGGAGATATTTGTATCAAATTAAAATCCTTCTTCAGATTTCTTCAGACATTTTTATTGTCCTTGTATGGAAGGTTCCATGCTCAGTATTCCCAGTTTTTTTTTTATACACAGAAAAAATAGAAAATCGACTTTAACTAAACAATTCGTTCAGACAATTAAATATTTAACTAATTTTGCCCCTGCAAAGGAATTGATCATATCAATTAACGGATTTGTATTTCCGAGTCATGGGACACAAATTTAGTCAATTAAAAAATTAATTGCATTAACTAAAAAATACACCACATACATATATACAAACATTTTTATTTTATGAGTTTTGATTAAAAAAATTAATTGAATAATTAATGTACACCAATTAATTATTTAATTGAATAATTTTTTGCAAACATTTTGTCTGTGTATATTCCCTAATTCGCAAATTTTTATCCTCAAAACTCTTATATATAAATTTTAGCCAGGCCTTCACACAGAAAAAATACCAATGTAAAATTAACATGGAAAAATGTTGATTGAGAATCATAGTAAATTTCTGCAAAAGTATGCCCATTATTTTAATTTATCATTATATCATATTAATTTTAAATGAAATATATTAAAATAATCTTAAATCACGCTTATTCAATATTATTCACTGTTAAAAAAATGAAAAAAAAATATTAAAATATAAATAAATATCGATTCAATATCGATTGAATCCATTAAAAACCCTGTTTTATATTAAAATCAAAAGTTTATCTTGTTAAATTAACATGCATGCATAGTTAAGTATGTTAATTTTTTTATTTTCATTCTTAAAATATGTTATAAAATGAAGACAATTCCCGTATTCTTTTAATTAAAATTATTTAGTTAAATAGTACATCAAGTTTGCAAAGTAGAATGATGACGAAAACCATATTGGGCCATTCTGCTGATGCTTCTGTTGACAAAGGAGAAAACAAAATAAGTGAAACATGTGTTACAGGGGTAAGTGTATTAAATTATTCTTAAATAATTGCATATGTTGTCTCTGAAGCTTCTTCACACTGTTATAACACACTCAAACCAATTTGATTCTACATGAAATTCACGTTGTTTCAATTTGAAATAAATTTAATTTAACGTGATTCGGATTGTTATTTCAATATAAATGACATTTTGCTCTAACTTTACTGCAATGTTAAATTGAAAGAAAAAAATGTTGTTCAAAAGTTATTATAAAATCAGGTTGAATTAACATGAAAAACGTATGAAGCAAAATCAACACCGAAAAATTTTAAATCAACCTTGTTTTCTACGTTTTAAACTTGATTTTTTTCTGTGTGTTTAAAAGGAATCAAACCACAAAAAAGACTTGAATTTTAACCTATATCTTGACCAAATCTGTCTTCCCATTGCACAAATGGCATTTAAATAATAATTTATCTCCAAAAACCCCCATTGGATTTCCCCAAGAAATCCCCTGAGGATTTTCAAAAAACTGTTATCTCCAATTAAAAAAAATCCGCTATTTGGGGACAAACTGAGGACACTGTCCATACTTTCTTTTCCGGTTTAGCTAGCTTTTTGAAAGATGTTTTATATCGATAGCCAACCTATTTGTTGTAAATTTGAAATCTTTAACTTTGACCGTTTTGTAAGCAGCCGTTCGTACAGTGTCTGAACAATCGAGCACACAAACAAAGCCATTTAAACTTTTATATATACATGTATATAAAAGATACATAAAAAAAATACAGAAAGATAACACATTCGTATTTAAAACTTAATAATAATGTTACTAAGTATTAAATTATTTTTGCAACAGCACGCGATTTTAATAATAGAGATATTAATAAATTTGTTAGTTAATATAAATTGTTTAATATAGTGGATCGAAATGTTTGATTCTTAGAACAAAGACAGGGAAGAAGTTTAGATTTTAGAACAGGGTCCAAAAAATGTAATCTCCAATTAAAAAAAACCCCTACAGCACAATCTAAAAGCTTATTTCTGATTTTTTATACTTTGGAAGGTCTCCCTAGTTACGGTGATACCTAAGACAGAGAAAGATCACACAAAAGTTAGTTCAGATTGGCTTATGAGTTTATTACACTGTGTGTAATTTTTTAATTCATGGAAAAATAACCATATACGGACACCTCTACGTGATAAAAGACCAAAAAAAATACCCTTGTCTCATAGTTATGCCCAAAGTTATGCACTTTTTTTATGGTCCCTTAAAGTTTTGGGGCCTGGGTATAATTTTTGCAAAAAAGTGATACTTTTTGTTCAGGCTCATATCTTGCAAACCGTTCGGAATTTACCCTCTAAGACAAAGTTGTAGCTCTTGCCATAAAGAACAAAAATTGTGAACATATAAAATCAAAAAAACTTCATCTTCAATTTAAAAGGTTTGCTACCTATGGACCTTAGCAGGGGAAAAAGGTAAAAAAAATCGAATTTTCGGAAATTTTTTCACTTTTGCGGCTACACACAGAAAAAAACCAAGTTAAAAACGTCGAAAACAAGGTTGATTTAAAATTTTTCGGTGGTGATTTTGCTTCATACGTTTTTCATATTAATTCAACCTGATTTTACAATAACTTGCGAACAACATTTTTTTCTTTTAAAATAACTATAATTCATGTTAATTTAACATTGCAGCAAAGTTAGAGCAAAATGTCATTTATATTGAAATAACAATCCGAATCACGTTGAATGAAAGTTATTTCATGTTGAAACAACGTGAATTTCATGTAGAAACTAATTGGTTTGAGTGTGTTATAACAGTGTGAAGAAGCTTCAGAGACAACATATGCATTTACTTAAGAATAATTCAAAACACTTACCCCTGTAACACATGTTTCATTTATTTCGTAGTCGCCTTTGTTAACAGATCAATCAGCAGAATGGCCCGATATGGTTTTCGTCATCATTCTACTTTGAAAACTTGATGTACTATTTAACTAAATAATTTTAATTAAAAGAATACGGGAATTGTCTTCTTTTTATAACATATTTTAAGAATGAAAATAAAAAAATTAACATACTTAACTATGCATGCATGTTAATTTAGCAAGATAAACTTTTGATTTTAATATAAAATAGGTTTTTTAATGGATTCAATCGATATTGAATCCATATTTATTTATATTTTAATATTTTTTTTTATTTATCTTAACAGTGAATAATATTTAATAAAAGTGATTAAAGATTATTTTAATATTTTTCATTTAAAATTACTATGAAATAATGATAAATTTAAATAATGGGCATATTTTTGCAGAAATTTAATATGATTCTCAATCAACATTTTTCCATGTTAATTTTACATTATTATTTTTTTCTGTGTGTACCTAAACGGTGTTAAGAATCATGCCTAGGAAGTTAATATGCTCTAGAAAGTTGTTTTTGTAGTTGATTGTGTCCTTGAATTTTTAACGGTTCGCTACCTATTGACCTGAATAGGGGAAAAAGGTAAAAAATCGAATTTATTTAAGATTTTTGCTATTTTGATCTTGAAGATGAAGTTTTTTGATTTTATATGTTCACAATTTTTATTCTTTGTGTCTTAGAGAGTAAATCAAAATTCCGAACGGTTTGCAAGATATGAGCCTGAGAAATTTATCACTTTTTTGCAAAAACTACACCGAGGCCCCAAATCTTTTGGGGCCCCAAAAAATAGTGCATGACTTTAGGAAAAACTGGGAGACACGGGTTTTTTTTTTTTTTGGTCTTTTATCACGTAGTGGTGTCCGTATATGGATATTTTTTTCGTGTTGCACTGTGTTATGAAGATTTAGAATAAATGTGGGCTTCTGTCAAATAAATAATTGTGAAATTGTAGTGTCAGTATTAACTGTTTTACAGTATTGCTAACATGCGATTAAAAATGAACAAGACGTTATAGCCAAATTTTTATGCCAGATTCGAACTCAGGACACCCAGATTAATTAAAAAAAAATCATGGTTTGATTCTGTAGTCAATTTTTTCCAAATTTGTAGACCAGTGTATTTTACAGGAGTAAAAATTAGATTTTTTTAAAATGAAAAATTTGCCTATAGTGCATATAGGCAGTCGTTTCAGTCGATTAATTCCTGTTCAATTAATTGATAAATTTTAGACGATTAATTGTTCGAATAATTTAAAATTGCTAATTTTGATTAAAGGATTAATCGAAGAATTTATATCGATTGATCGAATAATAATAATATGTAATATTTCTGTTAAATGTATAATTTTTTTTAAGTTTTAAGTCAAATAAAAAAACCAAATGTATGTGTGCGTTGGGATTAAAAAAAACCCGTCATGTCTAGTAAGTAATACAGCATACTTATATATTTTTTAACATTTGTTCAACACAATTAAATAACTATTTTCACAAAAGAAAAAAAAGACAAATGTTTGTTAACTCAATGATTTATGCCAATATATTTTAAGCAAACTAATTCATGCGTTTCTCTCTTTAGAATAAGTTTGGTTGGAAAATATGTAACGTAGGATAAATCAAATAATGCTAAATGTAATAGGTGTCCAAAAATGTATAAACCTAAATGTTCTTCATCTTCACTAATTTACCACTTACGCATTGACTATAACATAGTGCTTGAAGAAAGAAGATGCTCCTTGGAAGCTAAAAGCGGTCCAATGAATACATTTTTAAGACAAAATCATTCGATCGATTCTCTTAAGGAAATGATTTGCAGAAGCAAAGCAGAGAATAGAATGTTATATATCGATTAATCGTTTAATCGAACAAAAATTGGAATTGAACACTCTAGTGCAATGAAGGTTGTTCGAAAAAAAGTTGGGCCAGTCAACCGCTAGGATTAAAGATTATTCGAAAAAATTCCGAAATTTTTTTTATTTCTTTTCACGCCTCTGGATACCGAACTTTTAGTTTCTTGTAGATTGGGTCGCCATTTGTAATTCGGTTATTACATATGGCATATCGTTTATGGCTTGTCTTTGGCCTCATTTTTTCCGCTGTGAAACCATAAACAATGATATGCGAAACGATAAAATTAAACTTGAAACGGCGGCACTATATCGACCCATTTGCGCGAAATTATCGTATGTTACAAATACCAAATTTTACAGGGCAGCCATTTTTCTACTTTTTTCTGCTTTCGCTTGCAATATCAAAATGAAAATATACATGTGCTGAGATAAGACGAAGTGGAATTCTCCTACAATATTTTGCCAGATGACGTCTCTCTGAATGTAGAACAAGATTGCATCAAAAAACTAAATTTCAAAATAATTGGCATATACGATAATTTCGCGCAAAGGGGTCGATATATACAAAACAAAAAATTAAATATAATATAAAAGTATGTAAAGAAAATCTGAGCTTAATCGTGAGGCGTGGCTTGGTTTTAGAAGGGCTTTATTGCCATGTGCAAAACTATGGTCATTAGGCGGGAAGAATGGCGACGCTGCGTTCAAAAATCTAGAAGGGCGGTATCCAGAGGCGTGGCAAAGAACTAAAAAAACTGGAAATTTTTTGAACCAAAACTTAGCCTAGAGGGTGACTGGCTCAACTTTTTTTGGAATGGAGGCCGAACCACTTAAGTGTATAGTCTGGATCACTTTACAACTCTATCGTAAAGCTTATCTGGTGCTATAAAGTGTATAAAGTTATAGGGCACTGCGTTGATTTCGACAATATAAAGGAGCATATAGACAACATGTTTTTTACATCTGACTTGTCAACTTTGCAAGTCACATGTGATTGTGCATGTCTGTCAATAGTGCTGTTTAACAAAAGGTTTATAATATTCGGTCACAAACGTACATGTAATTTGCTGCTGACATTGTCTCTATTTTTTTTTCGCATAGTTATTGCAGAAACCAAAGACGTTCTCGGTTTCAAAATAGCGTGCGGCCGCCACAAAAATTTTTATTTGCGCCGTAAAAGAATTCAGCATCTTAGTATTTTTTCTATTAATTCGAAGATGCCAATTTTGGATATAATAATGAAACGTTTTTTTATATTAATGTACATTATTTTTATTAAAATGTTAAAAGAACATAATTTATCGGTATTGTAAAATGACAACCTCAGCCGGCTAATGATTCCGTCAATAGTGCACCGCCGCAGCCAGATTCCTTGCGGCATAGGTTTTTTTTCAAAATAACCGTGATGTCAGATGTTTTGTCAGAAGAAAATAGAGCACGCTCTAATTGAAATTTTGTCAGATGTCTTTGCGTATGACATTTACAGAAGCAAAGCTAAATAAGTGACTCTCGACATGTATGTTTTTCGCAGTGGGAAACTTGACATGTCAGATGACAAAAACATGTTGTGTACGGGCGCCTTAAGATTGATAAATACACGTGTGCTAATTATATGTCTGGTAAAAAACTAATTTAATATTTAAAAAAATATAGGAATCTTAACAGGGACGGACATTGACTTATGCCCTTAAACCCCTTATCTCTTAAAAAAAATCATTTAAAATTTAAATTCTCTAATAAAATAAACTTATGCCAAAAATAAAAATCACTAAAGCAAAAAAAAAAACAACTCTAAAGGTATTTAAGCAGTAGAAATGGAAGAAAAAAATTATCTCTCACAAAAAAAAATGAACATTAATTTCCCATAAACTTTTGTGCCTGTCAATGATGACATCAGTGGCTAATTTTACACTTGTTGCAGAAACGAAACAAAAACAATTTTTTTTTTAAATAAATAAATACAAAATATTTCAACTAAAAGTCATTAAATTGTTCTCACAAGACAGAAAAGTCTATATAGACTTTTTCTAAAGAAACATCAACTTTTAAAGATTTTTCTTTTTTTTTTTAATGTAGTTTCTTTAGATGTTTTTGCGTTTCGAAATTAAAAATTAAAAAAAAACGTATTTTCGAAATGCAGTAAAACAAGTTGCTGTTTTTAAATGGCATTTAGTGAAACGTCAAAAAGTTATTTAAATGCACGAGCGGAAAAGAGAGGGCAGGATTATAATACAAAAAAAAAAAAAACAATTTATAAAAAGAGGGCGTGTAATTGTAAGCAATATTTCATTTAAATATTTATAATGATAATATTTTAAGAAATCTGTTCAGAAGAAAAGTTTGAAAAAAAAAATAATTAATTTGTTTAGCAGTTTTCAAGAATATTTCACAATTTCGTTTACTAAAAGCTGTTTCAAAGTTAAACAAATTGTCTTTGATATAAATATCATCATGTGTGTATATACTGAGAATATTTCGTCCACAAAAAAAATCAAACAAAAATAATTTTAATGACTTCCAGAGTCCACGTGAAACCACAAAAATGATTTTAGAAATGAATATTAAGAATCCATATTGAAAATTATGTGAACTCATCAAATTTTCTGTCACTTGTTAAAAAAAAAAAACAAACAAATATATTAATATTTTTCAAACCACAAAAACAAACATAACTTCTGCTTAAGGCTGGTTTACACGGTAATACAATGTATTACGACATTGCAAAAAAATCTTATCATGTAAAACCAAAATGTATTTAGTAAAAGAGAATACGAATACAAAATGTGACAAGCGGTCGGTAAATGCTTTTTTTCTTAACCATTTTAGAAACTTAGTGCTGGTTTACACACTTCAAGTTTTAGCCGTCAAGTCTTGAGTTTTTAGGAGAGAAGGGAAAAAAGAATGCCATTTATTTTCCTCCCTCTCCTAAAAACTCAAGACTTGACGGCTAAAACTTGAAGAGTGTGAACCAGCACTTATGAATTCTCATCACACCAGAGGTGTATTTAAACAGCATATATTGAAGGTGGTATCATTTTTATGCAATTACAAAAAAAAAACTAAAATCATCTCAGAAAATTTTCATGTTGTTTTTGTGAAATTTGTACCATTGCAACCATCTTCTTTTTGTTATTATTTTTGGTTTTACTTATATCATCCGTGTAAACATAAAATATATTTACAACAGATTTTCTTTTTTTTTTCTTTAAAACACGGAGAGAATTTCATATTAAGTTGATTAAACAAAGTCCTAATGCATTGTATTACAGTGTAAACTAGCCTTTAATATGTAAAACTGCTTATTCCACTTTTTAAGTAAATTAAGATCTGAAGACATGTGGTAGAGAAAGATACGTTTCGACGACCAGCATGTAGTTTTTCTTCAATTTGAGTCTTGCCGTGCGTAAAACCAACTATATTTTTGGTTTTCCTCTCAAGCCGCAAATATAAAAAGTTTTTTGTCTCTTCTGTTAAATGTGCTGAAAGGCAGTTAGCAGGTTTGCATATTAAGCCGACGATAATTTATTTTGTCTAAAAGTGAACGTGCTGTATTCGGATATGCCGCATCTTTAACACCTTTCACAATAATACTTCGAACCATCTTCGAACTTGCTCCTACGGAATGGGCGTTGGGCGTGTCAATTTCTTAGAACTGAATCAAATTGAAGCATATGGTCGCTAGGACAATTTCTAAAACCAATCAAATTTCATATATAGAGAACACTTGACAGCAATTTTATTAGCCTAGCTTGTTTTGTGTTCACTCTATTGTACCAAAAAGCCTTAATTCAGGAGGACTCTTGTAAAGGAACTAGGTGAAATAAGGCATAAATTTGGCTACTTTTCAATATGTGCTACTCCTTATCTTAAAAAATAAATACCAGAGCCGAATTTGGTTTTCCTTGTCAGTGTACTAAATGACACAGAGCTCTGCTTAAAATAAACACAAAAAAAATTATCAGTAGTTTTTTATCAATTAAAAAAATTGTTTTTAAGAATATTTCAATTTAATTAATGTGATAATTGAAACAATTATTTTTTTTTTTGTTGAAAGAAAATTATAAATATAATTTTGATTTAATTAACATTTTCGTTGATTTTAAATGAATTTTTGTTGGTGTTTTTGTTTCAGCTTTGATATTGTTACAGGTAAAACAGTTGCTTATAATTCTTATTCGCTTAACAGTTTTATTTATTTAATATTTTTATTTTTTCTGTTTAAACGAAAATAATTAAAATTTGTTATTGGTAATTGTCAAAACCGTTTAAATCAGTTAACACATTTTTTGAAACGGCAAAGTATGTTAATCACTTTCTTAGGTAAAATTAAAAATATCATTAATTGAAAAAAATATTTACAATATTGAATTTTTACAATTTTTAGTAAACTATATTTAACCATTTTGGTAAATGTTACGAAATCAACAAATTGTTTGCATGATTTTATGAATTTGGTCATAAGAGACAATTTTAAATGTACTGGCTTAAAAGATATCAAAAGGTCTAAAACTCCCCCGGTTTTTTTTAGGAATTATATTGATATATTTCACCTTCGAGATTTGCACCCTCCATCGCATTTAGGTGTAGACTATCTATACCTGACATTCGGCAGTAATTAAAAATTAACTATTCTTTTGAGATCAATTTGGTACCATGGGAGTTGGTAGCTCTGGCACTCTGGCACTAGACAAACTATATTGTTGAGGCTCCAAGGGCATATCTTTGTTAAAGAATTCTTTACGCGCCGAAAATATTTTGTTTAGAAGGGCCGTACTTACAAATTATTTTTGTGAGAAACCACGAAGGTAGTCGAAATGGGTGATAATCTTGATTAGTGAATTGAGATGATACTCTTGCCGGCTGGGGAACGTCAAATTATAAAAGGGTTGGTAA
Organism: Pollenia labialis; assembly: GCA_949318255.1. Taxonomy (NCBI): domain Eukaryota; kingdom Metazoa; phylum Arthropoda; class Insecta; order Diptera; family Polleniidae; genus Pollenia; species Pollenia labialis. Next base: position 26,663,036 of record OX439140.1, on the reverse strand, counting down.
CCTAGTAGTTGGTGAGTGCGAGGGACCGGCGAAGAGTTGGATTTTGTGAAAGAACGAAGAGTCAAAGAACAGCTGGTAGGTGGGTTGGTTAAGGTGGTGAAGGTTGGTGAGTCAATCAAGCGGCGAAAGACTGGTTTAATACCGGTGAATACCTGGACTTTGTAAATAAACGAGGAGTTGAGGAACCGTGCGCAAAAAAAAATTTCTCTCAAATTTGTCACCAAATAAAGCATTAATTAAAAATTAAATCAGTTTTAATTAAAAATTAATTCAAGTGATTTAAACGTTTAGTTAAGTGAATTTAACGTTTAGTCAAGTGAATTGAACATTTAATTGATAATTTTGACTTATTTGCAAGTTTAGTTAATTCTTTAATAAATACCAAAAAATGTTTAATTAAAATCAATTTTTATTTTTTTCTATGTGGATAAGAGAGAAGGGGAGTTAGTGCAGGTGTTTGTTCAAGGATTTCGAATAAGTAGTTGCTGAGTTATTGAAGCTTTTAGTGGCCGGCTTAAAACCGGTGAACACCTGGATTTTGCATGTGAAAAAGAAGAATAGAGTTGGGTCACGGAGGAACAGTGGAATGTGTTACTTGTAAAAGTGGAGTTGGGTTGTTTGGAAGGTGAAATTTGGATTCGGTGAGAGGATGAAAAGTCGAAAGCCAGTGATGAATATGAGGTTAACTACTCTCATAAGATGTTTTTTTCCATAGGAGAATCGTTTATATAGAGAGCGCTTTTCTCATGTGAAGTTGCTTTTTAGGTGGAAGTGCCAGCTTTTGCTTAAGACCAAAACCTCGGGAAGGGAGTTTTTGCACTGCAAGCGAGAATTTCACTTGTGATAAGTTTTTGATTTGTGAAAAAGGATCGTCCCTGGGTGCTGTTTCTGATATTTATTTCTAAAGCAGGAGAGATTAGACAGCTTTAGCTCCTTAGCAAGGGGCGAGAGCATAATTCTGAAGGATAATACACACAGCAGGGTTTGTTTAACGCATTATTTGTTACCCATTGGTTAAGATCCACCATGGACATCCATCGTAGCCTTAGGCCAATCTGCTCTGGATCTGGTAGACATATTGGTCATTGATTCAAGCATTCTGTACTTGATTTCAGGAAGTCCGTACTTACCGTACTTTTGCTTGGGCTTGATTTAAGTGAGGATAGATTTATTTGGCTTTACAGTGTACCAATTTCTTTATGTGAAAGTTAGGAATAAAATATTTATTAAAAACTTAACATTTTGCTTAAAAAACTTTTGCCCATAAATTTCCTATTGGGGTCTTTAAAACAATTCCACAAAATCGCATAAAATCATGCTGTTGATTTATGTTTTAATAAGGTTTCGTATATCACAATTTTAAGCAACGTAAACGTTTTTTAAGGTTTTTTGTTTATTTTAATCTCCGTATGGGTTTATTTGCGTACAGTTTTTTTTTAAAACTCAAGAGCTTTCATTTTCATTTCTTTGAAACTTCAAAAATGCATCTTTTAAACCCGAAAAAACTACAACTGCGGCAACAGAAAAAAACGACTCTAAAATCTAAGTGATTGCATTTTTTATGTTTTCGACTGCCTTGGATACATACTTACATAAAGTGTTTCGGCGGGGTGGGGGGAATTTTAGATCTGGCTACAAACCTTAAAAACACTTATTTTTCATGCGATTTTCAACAACTTGCTGTGTCTGCATAATTTGCTGCTTAATGTGTTTCATGACCAGCGGCCTTTTATGTGTTTCTTTGCTGGGGTTTTTAACTTTTATGGCTTTTGTTTCATTGTTTTTTTTCTCTCTTTTTGCAGATTTTTTGTCTTGGTCTTTAAATTTTTGCTGCATGCAATTCTTTTATTTTTTTATATTGCTGGCTGCAAACTTGATGATGATGATGATGATGTCGCTGGATTGAGTTGAGTTGATGATGGTGACGTTATAAAAACATCACGATTTTCAAACTACGTGTGTGTTTTTAAACAACGACTTTGGACGTTTGTAAACATTTTATTTAGTTTTTGGGTTTAATGTTATAGTTTTTTTTTTTGTTTTCTGTCTTTGGAAAAAGGATTTTTTGCATTATTTTCTGGACATTTAATGTTATTTCTCTCGTTATGTTGATGTCTGGGTGTTGACGATGGTGGTCAATTTATGCCAGTTTTTAGGGAAACGAAACGAACAAAAGATTTTTAAATTCAAAGATAATTTTTGGGTTCCTTAAAAGAAATAGACTGTCAAAAAAAAAAAAAAACTTTAACACAGTGGGTTTGATACACATAGCAATTGTGTTAAACAAATTAAATCTTTTTTTTAGTAAAAGAGTATACTGTGTGTTATATATGATTTTTTTCTAGCCATTAAGACATAAAGTTAAGGCTCTTAGATCGGCAACATATTAAACTTCCCTACGGGAAATTTGTGTCAATTGGTCCAACAGACTTGTCCTGGGATTTGTGAAAATAGGACAAATACAAAAAGGAAGGACTCATAACCAGTGAAAGAAGAACCAATCCCTTAATTGGATTATAAAGAACAAAAGGTAGAAAAAGTAATAAATTACAGTACAGTCTTCACCGGTGTTGTGACACAGATTTTGGTACTTTCTAAAATTTGATTCTTGAATTTAATTCTAGTACTTGTTTTATTTAAATAATACTACATTGTATTAAAATAATACTACAAGTAACTGAAGCTAAGCACGTTCATTGAGAATAGATCAGTGACTGGTCAAATGGTGTCAATTGGCTCCCTCCAATGGCAACCCTATGTAAAAGTGATGGGTCGTATTCATATAAATTGTTAGAACTAGAACCGGTCTCTGCCACCAAACACATATCACGGGACAACTCTGGTGTCAGTTCGCTTCCCCATAGTGTCTTAACACAGTTTTTCTAACCGTGTTTGCTAGTATAGCAAGATGAGAACAAGACGTGTCAAATTCACTTTATCGTGGTTGGTGAAGTTAAAATACGTTAATTCACACGGACGCCGACAAGCCGCAAATTCTTGGAAACTTCACTTTTCTGGTTAAACAGCGATTGGACCGAATCAAAAATATGATTACAAAATTAGAATTGCGCTAGAGGGGAACTCTAAACTTTTCACTTTTATCCAGCGCACTCATCAGAAAGATACTCAATCGTCTGATTGATCTTAATGACAAAAGCAAAAAGAAACCGCCTAAAAATTCACTGCAAAACTTTCACAGTTATTTAAGGTCACCAACGTGAATGAAAAATGCAAAAATTTGGAAGATAAAGAGTTCTACGAGAGTCAAGTTAAGAGTGGAGGTAAGGTTGGCTATTCAATGGTCAAACAAGCCCCTTTAGAATTAATGCACCCAAGAATTCGACTATCAGTATCTCAAGCTCAAACCAGTACTTCTCAACCGCAACTCACGCATGATATTATCTCTAAATCTGCCTACGATTATCGATCCAAGTCTCCAAGCTCTTCTTCCAAGTCATCTTCTTCTGAATATTAACCGAAATACACAAGAACAATCACTTCAATACAATAAATACTGGTAGTTTGCACGGGATTGTAAATCTGATACAGGATGTTGTCTTGAGCAAGAGCTTTCAGAATCCATAATTCGTTGGCTGTCAACACCATGTACTCGACCTCCTTTTATAATGAATTTCCTGATTCAGGAGCCAACGAGCAAACCAGAACTCAGCTATTCCTTCAATGACACATTAAGAGAAAACTATGTCTCTCTTCAGGCTCACTACCACCAAGTTTCGACAGATGATGTTGACACAGACGAGAACCCTGGGTGCCAAGGTGATTTAAAAATCTTATATGAACCATGCCAGGCATATCTTCATTACAAAACAACTTCACGATGACCCCGAATCAGCTGGAAGAAACTCCCAAACTTACACCAGGCAAGATGGAACTCGCGTGCAACATATGCTGTTATATATTTTTCAGTGAACTCACTCACCAACACAAAATGCAAGAAGACAATGAAGTGTTTGAAGACGAACTGGTCGGTCGAGCAGCAGTTAATTGACATTCCCAGATCCAACCAAAATGCTGAACGTGTTGTAAAACTGATCGAGGGACTACATGCGAACTCGAAAAAAATGGAATTTTTGAATCTAAAGTTCAAAGGAAAAAATTTTCATGTTGTAAAATTCCTTTCTTCATAAAAATAATTTAATGAAAATTAAATTTGATGAACTTAAGCCTGATTAAAATATAAAAGATTTGGATTAAAAACCATAAATAGTTCAACAAAATAACCACAATTCTAATTATTGTTAAAGCTAAGGCACGAGCTCTATGTGTACATTTGTCCTTCAAGTTGTGCTGAAAAAGGTCAACAAGAAAAAGAAAGACAAAATGAAAAATCAAAAAAATGTACTTTGGACTTCAAGAAGAATTCTTGACATAAGTACGGAAAAAACAGAAGTTAGGAAAAACATGTAAAATCGATTAAAATGGATAATCATTCAAAAAAAGCAAATTTCGATCTACCAAAGGTTAAAATACAATTTGGTTTAAGGATTGATATTTGACTATTGACGTCAGCAGTCGTCGATGGCTGCGAGTGTAAGACGGCAAATCCATCTGAGGAGATCAAGTGGTTGTGATCGAAACATGTCATGGTAACCAGCCGCCTGGGTTCGAATCTCAGGTCAGTCAAGAATGAATGATTATCAATAACAATTTTAATTAATTTTCATGTTGTAAAATTCCTTTCTTCATATAAATAATTTAATGAAAATTAAATTTGATGAACTTAAGCCTGATTAAAATATAAAAAATTTGGAGGAACAAATAATTTTTAAACATTTTTGTACATGACTAATGGCCATTTTCTCAATGTATCGATAAACTGCCTTTTACTTAATGTCAAAAATTTTTTAGAGCGATAAACTGTCCGTTAACGATTTTGGGTTTCTCAATATACCGACAAAAAACATTGTTTTCAGCTGGCACCACCTCTCAAAATACATGTAAAAGTTGGGAGTCAGCTGATTGAATTTATCCGTACGGCAAATAAATGGAAAATAAATAATTGGCAGATGAGTGCTGGTTAGCTATGAGACAGAATAGAAGCAAATTGGACATTGAAAAAACCAAATTTCTTTAATGTGCAGTTTTTTGTTGGAAAAAACGATAATCGTGTAATGAGAAAACAGCCATAAATGTTTTATATTATTAATTCTTTACTGTTAATCCTTTGAATAAAGCAAAACATGCATGTAATTTTTTGAAGAATACAAAAATGCAATTAATATTCTTCCTCGATTGCAAGTGGTTTCATAATTTTTTATTTTTTTTTTTTTGTAATTAACTAATTAACATCTCTAAAAATTTCTGTTATACATACTTTCCTGTTAGTTTAAGGCTCTTTTTAACGCCCATCCAACTCAAATCGCAATTAACCCAGCCATATTTTAGTTAAAGAATTATTCACCATTTAAAAGGGCAAAAATGTGTTTAACAAAATTCAGTTAATGCTTTGTTGCCAACTTTCAGCTGAGTTTAGCAGAAAAAAACAACAAAGAAAAACCACAACAACAACACTTTATTGGTAAAGTAACCCATGCTACCTGCAATTTTAAGATAAAAGTTTGCTCTGTAATCTTTATATTACTACAGCTCACTTGCCATATATATAAATGTTCCAACATACATATATATCTTAACGTACTTGAATAGGAACTACAGAACCAGCAGGGATTAAATCGGTACTTTCTTGTTCGTGAAAATATTAATAAGGTAATTCCAAAATGAATCGAAATGGTTCGAGGCTGAAGAGATGTCTGGGGAATAATCTGGTGGACACTGTCTTCACTCTGGTCACTGTCTCAGGGTACGATAAAGGTACCGCTATAAGGAATTAAGTGAGCTGACTTCGTGTAGGCTGCACATTCGACATTAAATGACCTAAAAATGATTTTTTGTCGATCGTTATATAACTAAAAGTTGGTAGAACTAACAAAATAAAAGTTTGTTAAATTAAAAAAAAAATCCAATGATAAATCAACCGTTATATATTTCGATAGTAAAACAACCGTACAAAAAACACTTTTAAGCAAAAGTATATAATAAAAAGTGTTAATTAAGTAAAATCGATAAGTTCTCTAAACAAAACTCTATAGATAAATACTAATAAAATTACATTAAGAAGTAAAACAGACAAATCGCAGTGCTATAAAGTAATTAAGTCATTTGAGCTAAACTTTCATACACTGATAGAAAATGCGTGCTAACGCTGATGTATTTTGACATAAGTACTATGACATGTGCCTTCGTTTTCGACCCCATGACACTTTTCATCATTGTGATATCAGCCTTAACATCACTTGGGCAACTTGTTAATTATTATTATGGCATAAATGGGACGACACATCGGCATTACAGAAATTACGAATCGGAGTCAGTTTAGTAAAAAAATTTCATCAGTGCGAGGACGCAGTAACATCGGAGAAAGGACTCATTGGACTCAAACTGTCATTAATTTGAGTCATTTGGATTGACTCAAGACAAAGTGAGAATTATTATTTATTAACCCTTTAAACATATTTGCTTTACATTTGTTGTATTGCGCCCTTTATTAACAGAAGAACTGTCAATTATACGAAACCATCTGCATGACAGATTTGGTTTTCGTTATCTTTCGTTATCATTCTACTTTGCAAATTTGAAAAAATTTTAACAAATAGAATATGGGAATTTGTGCATCTTATTTTTTTAAGCATGAATATCATAACAATAATAATAAACAAAATGTGGCATCGAATTGAAGTCTCTTAAGTCATAGCATAGATGACACATAAAATATGACAAAATTTTATGATGATGTCCGTCGTGGGATTTATGTCACTTTTTGCCTCATTGATGCCATTTATAATAACATTGATGTCACAATTCTGATGTTAGGTCATCATCAATATGAAGATGCATTTTTCTATGAGTGTAGATTTTGCAAGCTCTAAAAAGTCTTACTTTCCTATGAAGGAGGAAAATCTAACTTAATTTTTAAGGAACCTTTCCATAAGACAGTCATTGAGTCCCTCCTTATACTGGTTAAGAAATTCGAGCAATAGCGAGGGAAAAGTCTGAAAATCATCTACGGGACTTTATTTTTTTACGTCATAGTTAACTTCATAACTTTGTCAATCAAAAAAAATTAAATACTAATTAAATCCCATCATTGCTTTTATTCCGCACTTATTTTTATAAGATTTATATGCGGATTTAAAAAAACTTCGAGTTGTTTACTCTTATGGAGTCGGTGGCTTGCAAAGAATGATTTAAAAAAATAATGTTTTAACGCCATGTTCTAGAAATAGAATTCTAGTGAAATGGAAATCGAAGACATTTTAGAAACTATCCTTCGCTTTTACCCAATAAAAAATGGAGCTTCCAACGAAGCAGGTTTGTAAGGGAGAAACATTAACGCTTCGCTTACCACTGAGCTGACGGAAGACATGAATTTTATATGGCGAGCTACCACTTTGAAGCAATACTTTTTTGATACATAAAGTGCATTATTCAGCGAATAAAAAAATTTTTGTATGTACCGATCGGCCTTAAGCACTGAATGTTTTGATAAAGTTATTTTTTAGTATTCTCCCTTACAAACCTGCTTCGTAGTAAGGGAAAGCCGTAGCACTTGAAATGTTATTTTTTTTTATAAAAGTTGTTGAGAGTTCTTTCACATACTTTACTGCATTTCTGTATGTCTTATTGCGTAGCGCATAATTGAGCGCTTATTTTTTTAAATGTACCATTAGTGCTTTGCAAAATGATAGAATTTTATATTGGGTATATACCTCATGCTTTGAAGACCACTTTTTAAATCAGGAAAAGCTAGTTTCATTTTCAATTTCACGTGATTTCGATTTCCAGAACATGGCTGATGGTTCCTAAAACATAAATCGCCTAGATTTTTTAAATCTTTCAAATTGTTGGTATATTTCGGAAATTTCGAAGTTCTCGCAAATAGTGTATCAAATCATTTGTAAAGCTTTCATAGATATTTCAAATGACTTCACTCATTTAAATACCCTGCCTAGTACCACACACATACTATTAACACGAAACGTCATATCAATTTCTCTAAAGGCAAAAAAAAAAGAGAAAAAAAACAGCCTTGTGTGCCTCAAGTTAAAAACAGTAAAAAAGATAAAGCTACAATTTTTTCACTTCCACATACTTTCAACACAAATTGAAGGTGCGAGTAGTTTGTAGTTACCCATCAAACGTTTTCTCAAACGACAAACGTTCGATAATGATTTGAAAATCATAGCGTTCTCAACAAAAAGGGGAAATTATTTTCAAATTGAAAAATGCCTTTATTTTCAACTTGCTATCAAACGTAATTCTCAAATGTTTTTCAAATGTGGATTATAATACAATGTGGAATATAAATAAAACTATTTACAATTATTATTTATTTAAATAAACTTTGAGATAAACATTCGGTACCATAGCTAAAAGATGAAATAGTGTTCTTTCCGTCCTCTTATTCTTGGAAAGACAAAATACTTGACTCCCTTTTATTTTGAGGTTTGTAGCACCGCAATCGTTCAACAAACTTTCTTCACTTTCCCGTTATATTATTTTTCTTTTTATTCGTATTTTTAATCCTTGTAATTTCTCACATATAATGTTTATTTTTCACAAGAAATAAACTGTTCACTTTATATTAAAATTTATTTTTAATAGTAAAACACATGGAACCACAAAGTAAAAAAGCAACTTTAATCGCCATTTTTAATGCTTACATTTATTTTTCGCTTTAGTGTTGCCAAGTATATTTTTGATTTGATTTTAACATTTGACAAACATTTGATATCAACTTGATAAAACATTTGATATCAAATGTTTATTTTCAAATCATTATCAATTTGAATTTAAATTTTAAATCAAACAATTGAAAAACGTTTTAGAATTGCGTTTGATGTCAAATGATAAAGTCATTTCATATCAAAGGGTTTGACTTCGTGTTTGTTGGGTAGTACACAATCTCAATGAGTAGTAGTAGTGGTGTACGGTAGTAATAAAATAAAAATAAGTTCAATCTAAAATATAAGTTGCTAAAAGAACGTAAAAAGAAATCATCAACACATGGCAACAAACAATAACAATACAGCAACACATTGTTATCAACAACTAATTTATCAAGACAACAACAGCCGCAGCAACCTCAACAACAATAACAAGACAAGAGTAATAGCAACATCAACTGACAGAAAAAGTTACAATTTAACAATAACATGAATTTAGCAAAAACTATTTTTTTTTGGTATAAATTAAGTTTTTTTTTTGGTAATAAACAACCAAAAAGAGAGAAAAAGAATATATGTATTCATATATATAAATATATACATATATATATAGTTCCAAAAGATTTTTGAAACAAATTAAGTAAATACGGAAAGGCCGAGTCACATGGAATCCGTTGCACTTTATACGTCGCTTTTTTTCTACTGTCACAAACGTAACAACAGAGAAGGGGCAAACAATTAATACTATGATGACGGATATTTGATCAAGACCGAGACAATTTTTAATTATTAAATTTTAGTTTGCTCATTTTATTTTGTATTTTATTTTAATTTAATTATGTATTTATTTAACCGAAAATATAAACTAAATGAGAAGCAAGTAAAATTGAGAATACTTTTTAAACACGAAAATGTGTTTTCTTCTTGTTCTGTTGTTTTTGTTGTTTCTACGCACAACAAGCAAATCGTTATTTTCAACGTGTGTGGTGTTGTTGTAATTTCTACAAAAACTTTTATAAACACACGCTTATGTACGCAAAAAAGATTGCAATGCTTTTTCGGACTAGTGGTTCTCGAGTTATGACAAACAAAAGAGCCTCAAACGTGACAAATTCCCCTATACAATACTCACTAACTTCAAATTAATTTTTAAATTATTATTTGATGTACCATGACCAAACTAATGATGCAGAAGTTCTTCTTTTTGGGTCTACTTTCAAAACCAATTATCAGAATTGAGTCCCGAAATCATGTGTTGTACTGTGTAAGCAAACCGGGTTTTCCAAACTTGTGTTGTGTTGTTGTAAATATAAAAAAACTTTGATTTTCGAAAGTAATCCCATTTAGGATTGTTTTGAGTACGTTTAAATGTTATTCGTACTTGAATTTTTGAGTACGACTAGTACTTAAAGTAATCCCAAAAAACTTGATTTATCCCGAGTGTTTTTCTTTCTGTGTAATTCCGATTGATTTTGTTTTAGGTTCTTTAGACTCCGAACGATTTAGTTAATTCCCAAAAATTATAAAACTCTCTTCTTTCAAATAAACTATGGCATTATTGTGCAAAAATCCCAATTTACACCATGGACATTTCCTGCTGTTTTTTAAATATAGCACAATAAAATTTTTTCTCTGGTGCAGGGTAACACATTGGCCGTAGATTTTCGATAAACATTTTTAAGTTTTTAGGAAATTATTTACTTATACATACGTACATACATATATGCCGACAAATTTGTCTTACAATTAAAGGAGCGCGACAAAAATTTGACTTTTAGCTTTAATTTAAATTTTATTCGATTCAATTAAATTAAGGCAAAATCTCTTTTTACAAATTTGCATCTTATTTAATTGAATAATATTTTAATTAAAAAAAAAATTAAAATGAAATGTAAAATATTATATTTTTTTTCGCTACAATTCTTTTGAGTTTCTTAAATGATGAAACACACGTGGCTTGACATTTATATTTACTGCTTAAAGTTTTTTTTTCTGTACATCTGTCTGTCTGTTTGTCGCTACTTGTAGATAACGAATTTAAACTTGAAGATACAAAATACTACTGGTAATTTTTGTGGTGCAAAAAAAAAAAAAAAAAAAAAATACAGACATTTAATGCCAAATATTTTCTATACATACAAAGATAAGCTGAACAGAGGAATTCAGTGATAACAATTACATAAAGGTAACAAAGTATAAAATAGATATAAATTTACTAAAATATTAGATTAAAAAGAAGCACGTACGTATTTTAAATGCAAGTAAAAATTCTATGTTTGGCTTTGCTGAAACTTTGACACCCTCCAGCATAAATTAGAATATTAAATGAAGTGGATTTTATTTAGGATTTTTGATTAATAATGATGTTTATGAAAACTGATAAAGAAATTTCAAGACTTATAAAATGAATCTATATCAAATTAAGTGACAGTTTTATTTATATAAAAGTTGGTATTTATTTAAAAAGTTGGTCATTTTAACTAGGAGTATAATCTTGGAAAATTTTGACTAAGAAGGACTAAGTGGATAATGGTTTTTACTCTTAGTCCTTTTTGTAAAAATTAACAAATTTTTCAAAATAATTTTGCGAAAACTTTAAAATGTTGTTCAAGGCATAATAAATGTATTTTATATAGAAGTTGTGTAAGATACAATGCACACTGGTCAGTTCCGACCAAATATTATTATTATTTTTTTTATTTTAATAAAATTTTTATGACAGATAATAGCGAACAATTCAACACATACAACTCATTACTTGGCGACCCCAGAAACAAAAAGTGTAGCAACTGTGGTGGTAACAACACCGCAAATTACAGGGGATGTCCAGTATTCTTACAGATAACGCAAAACACTACTAATAAACCCGCTTATCGACGCTTCCAGTCAAATGACTTCCCATATTTAGCCAACAATAATAATAATATTATCTCCACACATTATACCAACTCCGCCAATTACTCTGCCAAACCACTTCCTATTCCTACTAATAAAATGTCGTATGCTCAAGTTGCCCAATCTAGTAGTATTCCTTTGGAACGATTAGCCGCTCAGAAAATCCCAGAACTCCTAAAGAATCATCACAGAAATCGCTCCTAGAAAACTCAATAGAGCTTCTGATACAAACTATGAACAGCTTTATAGCAAATATGCAAGTCATGATGCAGGAACTGTTAAGAAACCAGGGTATGCTACTTCAAGCATTCGCCAATAAAAAAAATGAACCAGATAAGAATATGTTACTGGAATGCAAACGGCTTAAACCAACACAAGATAGAAGTAAAAAGTTTTCTTAAGTCTCAGTCTATTCACATATTGCTGGTTTCTGAAAATCACTTTACACTAAAAAACTGTTTTCGAATACAAGGTTACTCTACGTACGATACAAAACATCCCAGTGGCAAAGCATGTGGTGGTGCAGCTATAATAATTAGGAATCAAAATAGCCAATTCCACAAACATCACCCTATCTTCCATATACTGTCCCCCAAGACACAAAATAACTGATGATCAATTCATTACTTTTTACAAAACGCTAGGCAATCAATTTATAGCGGCGGGAGATTACAATGCAAAGCACACGTTCTGAGGCTCGCGACTCCCTACTCCGAAGGGTAGACAGCTATTTAAAGCTATTTCATCTCTTAAACTCAACGTTATATCTGATGGACGGCCCACTTATTGGCCTTCAGATCTAAAAAAAACTCCCGATTTAATAGATTTTGCAGTCATTAAGAACAATATATTTTTAAATGCACTAACCCCATATTTAAACGACCGCCACATCATTCCAATCTATCAGTTTGGATTCCGAAAGGATCATAGCACCATAGAACAGGTTCATCGTATTGTTACTCTTATCAGAAAAGGCTTCGAGGACAAACACTATTGCTCATCACTCTTTTTAGACATTTCGCAAGCCTTTGACAAAGTCTGGCACGATGGGCTTTTATATAAAATAGGGTCCTTGTTACCCCAAAATACCCACAACTTACTGCGAAATTATCTATTAGATGGTTCATTTGTAGTAACATATAAAGATTATGTCTCAGACCCAAGAAGAATCGTTCCCCAAGGCAGTATACTTAGTCCTCTCATGTACTTATATACTTTATACTTCAGATATGCCCACAAATAATCTGATACACACGTCAACTTTTGCTGACGATACAGCGTTTATAAGCGTACATAAAAATCCAGTAATTGCTTCTAGTCGTCTGCAGACTCATATTAAAGAACTCGAAAAATGGCTTGACAAATGGAAGATAAAAGTAAATCCAACAAAGTGTGCACATGTCACTTTCACCTTGAGAAAGGGCGACTGTCCCAAGCTAAAGATTAATAACATCGAAATCCCTCAACAAAATCATATCAAATATCTTGGTATACACCTCGATCGTCGCCTTACCTGGTCTCAACATATTGAATGCAAATCCACACGGGTCAAACTTAAAACACTACAGCTTCAGTGGCTTCTTTGCTCTCATTCTGCTCTCAACTGAAACTACAAGGTTCTACTCTACCAAGCTATTATTAAGCCAATATGGACCTATGGTATCCAACTATGGGGAACAGCTTCTGCTTCTAATATAGAGAAACTACAAAGACGACAAAATAAAATATTGCGACAAATTACCGGTGACCCATGGGATATTAGAAACGAGAATATTCATAAGGGCTTTAATATTCCATTTGTTCGCGACGAAATAAATACCTTCTGCTCCAAATATGCACGAAAACTGGCAACTCATCCGAATCCCCTTGCACAGGATCTACTGTATTATAATGGACTTATTCGCCTCAAGAGGGTCGACACTTTGGCCATCGCGCAACTGCATGGAAGATGAACAATTTAAGACACAAAAAATTGCAATAGACCCAGAAATTATTAATCAATTTAAGATTTTAATACTTATTGTTATTTTCTTAATATAGAAAGATCCAATAAATAAATTGAAAGTTAAAAAAAATCATTGCTTGGCGAAACACCTTGATTGTAGGCAGTTAGCGTAATTGCAATTTCGTAAATAACAAACTTGCCTTATTTGCTACTTGCTTCCATTAAGACTGCGTCCAAAAAAACAATAAGTAAGATAAACTAGAGATGTGTTTTTTTATCGGTTAAACCTGCTCTATTTTCGTATATAAAAAAAAAACACAAAGACTATAATAAGACAGTCACACAGGCGTACATATTAAGAGTCTATTAACGGCTGCTGCCATATGAAAAATCAGCTTAAAAAGAACACATACAGAAAAAGATATACAGAATAGGTGCCTGCGTCGTCAACTCGACGAATTATGACGTTCTAGGGCTGTCTATCTGATTTAGTAGTTAATTTTATTTAATTGATATTCCTTTTCACTTACCTTTTTTTTTTTAAACATTTAAAATAATTTTTTTAAAATATTTATATTGACAGATTTATTTGTTATTTTTAATTATCGTTTAAAATTTTTATTAAGAGATTTTTTATTTAAAATTTTTTTTGCACTTTATTTAATTTTTAATTAAAATTTTTTCTTAGTAATTAAATTCAATTTTATAAAATATGTTTTGTTGTTGTTGTATATTTTTTTTATCTTATCAAAATATTTTATTATAAAATTTAGACATAAAACTATTTATGTACAAGTATTATCATATTATTTTATATCATATCAGTTTTTATCACTATTAGTTACGTTTTTCTTTATTTTATTTTATTTTATTTTGTTTTTTTTTTTTGTTTAAACTTTTGTCTATTAATATTGTTTTAATGAAAGATATGCACAAAATGAATTTTTTCCCCCAAGTTGTTTTAAAAAATAGTTACTATTTGTAGGTTAATTGCTGAGTTGAATGAAATTTGAACTGGAAAAAGAAAAAAAGTAGAAAGTATGATTAGATAGATACATTGAAAAAATGTGAAATATAATATTGAATAAAAGTTTTGTTAAAGAGTAATTACGTATTGATTTCGATAAGAATGGAAAAGTTCATTATTTATATTTTGTTGCATGTAAACATTTACTATTTTATATTAAAAAAGATTTTGATCATTTTTGAAATGAAAAATGTTTAATTGTGAATGTGCAAGTTTTTGAGGATTTTTTAATTCTGTTTCCGAAAAAGAAATAAAATGTCGGCTATTAACTATAAATTTTATTATATCCCTAAAATGTCTTTCAAGAATGGGCTTGCTATTGGGCCTATAGACATATTATGGACCGACCTTCATGGTATTCGGTGGTGAGATTTCTAGTCATAAGGAAGTAATTATGGCCAAAATTTACTACAAAAGCGTTATTCATTAAGATTTTAGGTACTTTGCTGATGATAGTGTGATTTATAGTCATACACGCAAAACCTGGATTTGCTACCCCCATTAAAATAAAATTTGTAAAATGTTTTTAGAACCGATTTTATAATTGATAACGAAAAAATTGGTACTAAGTAAGGATAATTCGACTACTAACCTTGTGGAGATATTTAAACAATTCAATTTCCTTTGAACGGGAGGTTCCACGCTCGCTTTTACAGATCACTGACAGATGTTTTCTATTGCTGAGCATAGCAGATCATACAATGTGTGCGTGTGTGTGTACGAAATGTATGATATTCTTAACACTGTACACGGAAAGAAGTTTATTTCCAATTCTATTTTAATTTCGTTTCTTAAAACAAGAAAATCCAAAAATAGTTTCTGGCCTTTAACTTATTTTGTTCGTATTAAGTAAAAATTTCTTAAAAAAAGGAAAATTTTCTCATGATCAAAAAATTCACGTTTTTGGTATATGATCTGAAATTTCCTTAAACAAGAAACTCAAAAGTTGCTTTATTTTTATTTATTAAGGAAAGATATTTCTGAGTTCAAGCTGTATTTATTAAATATTATTCTGGGTTTCTTGATTTTTACATAGAATCGAATTTCTAGCATTAAGAAATAAATGCAAGAGATTTTTGTAATATTTTCACAAAATACTCAAGAAAGCTTGGTTTGATTCAAATTATTTTTATTTTAATCGGCATATCAAGCAAAGCAATAAAAACTTTCTTAATTCATATTAAGTTTTCAATACACAGAAAAAATTTTTGCAAAAAATTATTCAATTAAATAATTAATTGGTGTAAATTAATTATTCAATTAATTTTTTGTTTGCTGCAATTAATTTTTTTAATCAAAACCCATAAAATTAAATGTTTGTGTATATGTGGTGTATTTTTTGTTCATGCAATTAATTTTTTAATTGACTAAATTTGTGTCCCATGACTCGAAAATACAAATCCGTTAATTGATATGATCAATTCCTTTGTAGGGGCAAAATTAGTTAAATATTTAATTGTCTGAACGAATTGTTTAATTAAAGTCGATTTTCTATTTTTTCTGTGTAAGTAAGAATTATAACTGTAGTCATCATATAACGATTGTTATTGAACCATATTGTCGCCAAATATATTCGTAATATTACGTCATAATGTTTTTGCCTTAATCATATTCCCTTATCCTGTTAATCATACAAAGTTAAGAAGTTATCATGTTGTTGTCATAGTAATAATAGTAAGTTGAAAAGTAATCATATTATTGTCATGGTAATCATAATAAGTTTAGAAGTAATCATATTTTTGTCGTGTTTATCATAATAAGCTAAGAAGTAATCATATTATGATACAGTGGTGCTTGCTGTCACAACAATAAAAAATAAATTCAAATTTTTTGCATCGATTTTTTATTTTGTGGCACTTTACAATTTTTTTCTATATTTTTTTTTTAATTTCTTTACACTTCTCTTTTTTAATGAGTACTTATTTTTAATTGTTTAACCACTCACTCAAAATAATTCAAAAATAATTCAAATAATTCCATAGGCATATTTGAAACAAAACGACACAACTGATTCAAAATTAGTTTATAAATGGCGCTAACATAATTAGAGCACACTAAGACTTTACGTACAGAAAGTTATTATGAAAGTTATTAGCAATTATGTATTTGTATGGAAAATTATGTCCACATATAAAAAAAAACATTAGTAGGACAGTGTTATACTTTAATGTATATTTGTTAAATATAATAAAGTCAAATATGCAAGCACACTAGGCTTGCCAGATCGAAATCTTTAAAATTAATATTTCGGTTAAATTGGCAAAAAAAAAAGTTCATGTTATTTATACCCTCCAACGCAGGTGGACATACATGCGTAAGTTTCTTTTTTTTATATAAGTTTTTAATTTGTACAATATTGATCTAATAAAGGCGTAATTGATTAAACGATCCCCGTCTATTAGTCCGTCGGAAAATATGTATTTTTTAAGTCCGTAAAAGCTTGCAATTGAAATTGGGCCAGATCGGTCCACAAATGCCTGAGATATCCGCAACAAATTACGACTGCCTTTAATTTTTACCCATAAAACTTAACTTTTAAAAGTCTTGTTATACATTATGAACTTTATTTTTCAAATTTTGCATAAAATAAACTTAAAATAAACGGTCTATAAATTATCTAGTTGTAGACAAATAACTACTATTTCTCCAAGAAATCACGGCTTTGGTACAGGAACGCCCAACCAATATCAGATAGAAGGACTTAATTTTACTCCGATACTTCGTATTATATCTGTAAATTGCTTTCTTAAGACAATAAAGATGCTGTAAATGAATGGAATATGGTATAAATGAAAAAAAAATAGAGTCTGATAGTCCTGCTATACATTCTTTTTCTCACAATTCAAAATTCCTTGGGATACAAATTCCCACATCTCTTTCCGACGAAATACATTTCACCTGCAGCCCAAAAATAACAAATAGATCAATAATTGTTATTGTTTCTTGATTTTCTTAACAATTTAATGGAACAATTTTGGAAATTCCGGTTTAACTTGGCAAATTATATTTTTTCTTTATTCTTGACACTCATTGAAAAAGTTTAACAATCAAGCCAAATTAAGCCTGTCTGGCAATCCTTAACCACACGCATGCATACACAAACATGCACAAGTACGTTCGACATGTCCCATTCAAAAAATTCGAGTTGACTAAAAGAACCATGTGAATTTCCAAACATTTTATATGGAGTCTACGTTTGTAGGCTACCGGTCTGGAGATGGTCATTTTGAAAATTAGGGTCTGCGGGCTGCTGTAAATTATTTTTTTTACGTGCCAATGACCAAAACTGCTTAGAATTGATTTTTAGGAAGCCACTGAAAATTTCGGATCCTGTTGTTGTGGAAATTTATTTTTATTCAAATTTTTCTGCTAAAATGCTACAAATTTAGGCTACCGAGCACATAAAGTTTAAGTAAACAAATAATGACTTACTTTTGAATGCGCTCATTGGTTCATTCAGTAGAATTGTAAGTAGTGCTTTTATGTTCCTCTAATTACTCAACACATTATGTTGTAGGCGAAGTTTTTACTGGGTTGTTAGAAAAATAATAATTTTGCAGTCAACAATACTCAAATTTATAATTGCGATAAAGATTGATATGTTCATAGTGACTATAATATTGCTGATGTTTAATAAAAATAACAATTTTCTTTAATATATTGTTACAATAAACAAAGTGTAGTTGCCGCTACCATGCCCAACCATATTTTTTCTCTGGGTGTATACAATTTTTTGTGAAAAAATTTTAATAACTTACTGGCGTTACGTTAAAAAAGTAGACTTTTCGCTGGAAAGGTATAATTCGCGAAGGATATAAATCAAAATATTTACGAAATTCTTTTTCGTAAAACATAAAAACTAGACTAGTAACGAGTTCGTGAAGTTAAGAGAATTTCCAAAGGTAAACTTTTTTCGAACTTTTCTAAATAATACGAAAGAGAGAAGCTACGAAAATTATTTTAAATCGTTTTCTATACCCACTTTTTAATTAATCCACCTGCCCCAAATAGCAAAAAGAAATCCTAAATTTGACTAACCATTTTGCAAAAATACCTTGTGAGGTCACTTTAAAGTTTAAAAATAGTTTTTCTCTTTTTAAATTTACAGTCAAATTTGTAGCGCACACATTGATTGCTTCATTTGGTTTCGACAATTTTCTAACACATTCACAAAAACTTCTGATATGCATCTATCTATCGGTCACTGTGCAACATTGAGTTCTTTTTTTAGAATTTTCTTTAGAATTTCACTGTAACAGAAATTTCATCCAAATAACTTACATTTTTTCCTTAAACTTTTCGGCTTGATGTAGTGCGAAGAAGAAAAGCACCTGTCAATTTTGCACTAATTTATGCACAAAACAATTAACAAGTTCGAAATTAAACGATGTGCTACTTGTTGTTGTTTTCTAGGTATTAAGATTTGTTGTTTTTTGTTCAATGTATTGAGAAAAAAAATTTGAAAACAAAAAAAATTATTAAGGCAGAACAATTGAATTTTTAATTTTTTTTTTAATCTTTTTATATAATTTTTTAATATTTATCTATATTATTTTTTATTTTTAAAATATTCACCTCGGCATTTTGTGTTTTTTTTTTTAATTTGTAAGAGACAAAATTTATTTTATTGTAATTTTATTTGTCAAATTTTTGTTAATTTCAAGAATAATTTTTAAATCAATAAACATAAATTACTGGCAAGATAGTGACAGCAACAAAAAAATTAGCAGAATTATTAGAACAAATCGCACCTTTTCTTTGTAATAAAATTAAGTGTTTAAGATCCCCGCTACCGTACCGAAAACGTTTTTTACCCGATTTTTAATTTTGATTAATTAATTAGCTAAAACTTTTAATTGGTAGTATTTTATTAGTAGATTATACATTTTATTTATTTTTGTATTAAATTTTCGTTTTATTTAAAAACAAAACAAAAAAAAAACGCTCTGCTTTTAAGCACGTTCGTGTGTGAAAACAAAAAAAAAATCAAATAAATAAATAAAAAAACACAAAAAAATTATATTAATGATCTCAACATTAAAAAAAAATACACACATACAAAAAAATTAGAAAACTAAAAAAACGCCAATAAAAAAAATCGCTAATTTAAGACGAGACCGAGCGAAAAACTAAAAAACCGCATTATCGTTCCCTATGGAAAGAAGTTGAATTTTAAACTGACAGTAAAGCTGACATGAACAAAAACTTTTAGGTCTAAAATTCACACATTGGCTAAAATACAACAACTACAACTACAGAAAAATACACAAAACCCCAACAGAAACAACAACAACATAATACTTTTAACAAGATCTTTTTATAGTGTGGACGATAATTTGCGCTCCACACACATACATTAAAAGTAACAATCACACAAGTGTGTTGTATGTTGTAAAGAGTTCCCCTTCCTCTTTCCCAAAAAAAAAAATATATTGAGTTAAAAACTCTTGAGAAAAAAGCTTTTTCTACTACTCGCTTTTAATTAAAGAACTGTATGTCGTGTGAGAGCATGAAAGAGCTTAATAGTAACATGAGAGAAAATCAATTTAATCAATGAAAACAAGCAAGAGCGAGCGTGCTTAAAATACAACGACAAAAGAAAACCGGTATTTAAGCAACTGCCGGCTTTTGCAAAAAAAAAAAAAAACAAACAAAATAAAAAAAATGTGCAAAGAATTTTATAGTAAATGAAAATGTAAACAAACTCAAAATGCTTAAGTACCAAAGGAAGTGTACTAATAATATTCTCAAAAATGTATGTGAATTTACGAGAGTAAAATTAAAATGCACCTCATATTTGAAAACCCATATCATACAAATAGTTTCATTAAAAACTTGAAAATTCACTTGTCTTCGCAAATATTTAAAATTAAAAGAGTTCCCAATCTAAATATTTTTTATTTATTCATTTTATTTGGAAATATACATACATATGTATGTAGAGCTTTTACAAAAAAATTGATTATGTTCATTAAAAGATGTATTTTGCATTTAAAGTTCTTGCAAGAATGTTCTTCGCCTGGGGTTCTTTGGATGACCCGAGTGTCGGCTAATTTGGGGTTCCATTCCAATGCAGTAGTTATTGTTCTGCCAAGTGGTTTTTGCAATGTCTGTCCTATCCATTTTCACTATTGTCTTAATATTTGGTGGATTATGGGCTCCTTGTTTCTTAACTGCCAGAGTTTTAAAGGGTGGTTCAACCATAATGTGTGAGTCACCTTAACGTCAAGTTTTTTGCCAATTTAATTTAGCTATTCTTTGTTTCGGTGTTTGACAAATTAAACAAAGGCGAGGTACAAAATTGAGCAGTATTGCCGAGCAAATGTTTCTGTAATCGGAAAAATTGTGCTTACATTTCAGCAAACCGGGTCCGTAGGAAATGTGAAAACACCTGTGCATGATTGCTCAGTTTGTTCTGCTGAAAACATTGCTGTTATTCGCGACAGTTTTGCAAAATGTTCAAAAATGAGGACGGCCATTTCAATGGCCGTGTTATCTCACGTCGTGGCAATGTCAATTGGCCGCCAAGATCATATGATTTGACACGGTTGGACCTGTACTTCAAAAATAAAACGCATATGACATAAGTGGGCCAAATTTGCCCAATACAAAAAATTCCAAAATATATTCAGTTTTTTTATTTTTTTTTACATTCATTTCATACAATATTGGTCTCAGAATGCTTTTTGCAAATAAATTTTTGACATTCGGAACATTTATTTGCATATTTGGTGCTGTTAGAACGACTTGAACAAAAGTAACAACGTCCTCTTTTTAAATATTAATTTTCTTAGGATTTTTGTATGAAAATTTTAAATGCGTTTTTCTTGTGAGCAAAAATAGCGAAAATCTGTGATGACTCCTATTTCTTATAGAAAATTGTAATTGCAAACAAAATTGTTACTAAGCTCGTATCTCATGCGTAAATTGAATTTGTTGCATGGGGCAATTTTGACCCAAAAGTACCACTTGCGTAAGTTTTTTCACATACATACGCTTTGTGAAACGATCTACAAAAATTATATTTTAAATTTCAATAGTATTCACTAAAGAAATAATTGCACAAAATTTTAAAAAAAAATCCGCTTAGTATTGAAAAAATAAACGAGCAATAAAAACTGCTTGGGCAATTTTTAACCCATTAATACAGGATAAGGGTTAAAGAAAAAGTGTACGTCAATAAGCCAAAAACAATTCAAGAGCTAAAGGTTGAGATAATTCGGCACATTAACGTCAATGAACCTCAATTTTGCCTCAGAGTCATGGAAAATATGGACCATTGGATTGAGGTATGCCACCGAAGCCGTAACGAGTATTTCGACGATAGTTTGTTTCAGAAATAATTTTCATAGATTCTTCTATAATAAAAAGTATTACAATTAACATCATGCGTTTTTTGTTGGACCACCCTCGCGAACAGTAGTGGTAACTTTCTTGTTTAATAAAACCCACATAATAGCAAACAAAAAATAAGATAAAACCGCTAGATTGGCCAAAAAATAGTTAAGCTGTCAAAGCCAGAATTTACAATTGCAAAGCGTTGTGGCTGCGCCATTTATGGATGCTTCGTACACGTTGTGTGACCATTGCAATTTTCGACAGCTAGAAAATGCGTGCCGCTTTTGATTAACTGCAGCTTTTAGTATATGTCGAGATTTGGGGTATTGTTACACATAACAGCCTGGCCCCCGATGCCGATCGACCACTTAAGCGAAGACCACAACAAGCCACCCATTACCGTTCTTTGAAGCAGCTTATTTACTATCGACTAGTCGATTGCCAGGACTGACGTTTCTAACGTAATCTATTTATTGATTGTCAAGTGACTGTATTGCCACAACACCGATTCTACAAATACAACGCTAATTTGTATAATATTTCATAAACCAAAAATAAAAACCTATATAATTTATTAATAGGTGGTGTTTTAAAAAAGTTTTGTAATGAAAAATATTTACCGCTTGTGTAAAAGAAAAATATCGTTTAATATTTAAACAAAATGCCTCTGTGACAACCACAACACAAGTGACTGATTTCGACATTTGTGGTCGCTTCATATTTCTTAGTGGATCGCAAATTTGTATAAAAATTGTTGTTCATTTAACGATGTCTTACGTATATGGGCATTTCCATTTTGACGTGTCGTGATATTTGTACCACAATATGTTAAAAAATTTAATGAAGAAGTAAAATTTGTAAAAAAGGTTTTTATGTATACAAAGTAATGAAGTAGCCCTATATTCAGAAAAAAAATTACAGTAATCGAAGCTATGGATTTGCAGATATAAGCAAAAATCTGCGCTGGCGTGACGTTAAGAAAACGGAAGTGGATTTTGACATGCACTACAAAACTGAATAAGACTGCGAATTGAGCAAGATGTTTTGTATAAAACCTTTTTTAGTAAACTTTGGACTAATACAGATTTTTTTTCAAGCTATAAAATTTATAAATCTTTGCTCTTTTAAGGTAAATATGGGAATTTTCAGAGAAATTTCAACTTTTTTTAATGTAACAAATAAGGTTTTATTTTCGGACCATGTTGTTCAATCGTTATCCCTTTTATTACTAAATGTTAAGCTCGTTGCGCTTTACACCAAAATATAAAAAAGTAAACTGTACAAATAAAATTTTTTGAGAAACAATTTAAAATATTTCTGGCGTTACGTTACAAAAAGTAGACTTTTCGCTGGAAATGCCCATATGTGGCTGGATAAATTCAGGGGTTTTTGATAGCTAAGTCTTAAGTAGTTCTGGTGGTATACTATCATCATCTGGCGCTTTTTTTAGTTTTTCTACACTGAAGTTTTAATTACTCTAAAAACCTTGTGTATAAAACTATAATAAAATATTTAATGTTCATTAAGAAAAGCATTTTTTTTAGGCCAAGATCAGACAGCGATCATAAATCTGTTGTTTTCATGGGCAACCACGTACTTACATATGTATGTATGTCAATTTTCTTTAATTTTGAGATGTTGGTGCTATATTGCATAATTTTAAACGCTCTTTACATTTCGGAAAAAAGATGTACCAATTCCGTTTTTTAAACGCAATAACAAAGTTCAGAAAGCCCATAGTTTAATCTAGAGTGTTTTTTCGGCTCTGCTGAAAAATTTTATTTTAAAACATACTCGAATTCAAAAAAATATATTTTTCTACATCGTTTAATTTAATTTATTTATTTATTTTGTTAAAATTTAAACTCAAGTATTTTATAATACTGATCATGACATTGAGTTCTTATATAAAAAGCTTTCACTCAATTATTTGAAATATTTATTTTATTGCTTTAAATGAGTAAATGTTTATAATAAAAGTTTTAATTTGAGTAGTAAAAGCTGTTTTAATGTTGACATCTCTTTACGGTTGCTGTTTTTTTTTATCTCTTCGTTTTAACTTTTAAGAGTATTGGTTTGAAAATTAAAACTTAATTTGATAAAAACTTTTAGAAAAGCTAATGTTTGCAAATAAAACTTTAAGTTATGTTATGAAAGTCTATGTACAAAAAAAATATTCCAGTATGGTTTTAGAACGAACATTTTATTAAGAAAAATATTAAGATTTTAGAAACTAACATCCATTCGGAAAATCATTTGGAATTCCGCTGATATTTTTTTTTTTTTATAAATTATTAAATTTCAAATAAAATTTCCAAAAATCATCAAATTTAATTTTCAATAAATTATTTTTATGAAAAAAGGAATTTTACAACATGAGATCTCAGGTCAGTCAAGAATGAATGATTATCAATGACAATTTTAATTAATTTTCATGTTGTAAAATTCCTTTCTTCATAAAAATAATTTAATGAAAATTAAATTTGATGAACTTGAGCCGAATTAAAATATTAAAAAAAATTTTGATTAAAAACCATAAATAGTTCAATAAAATAACCACAATTCTAATTATTTCCAAAAATTTTTATACTAATTTTAAATATACGAATATAAATACATCTATAATATCCATTACGCTATTACGGTAAATATTTTCTCTTAGTAAATTTAAATACTTTCACTTCTATTCCTAGAAGCATACTTTAATTTTATATTTTGTTTATGTCTAAATTTATGCTATAACTATATGACTTTATTAAAAATGGTAATTTCTTGTAACTATCTTGTTTTAAATAGCGCTAACAAACATATTAGCGGTTTTCACCCTTTGTATTAAGTGTACAACTCTGCTTTTTTTAATACGATTTTATACTACAAAGCATGAGTGTCTTTTTCGTTAGTATTGTAAATAAAATAAGTTGCTGCGTGAGGGAAAGAGACAGATAAAGTTTATTCAACTGTTTTATTCTGGTTTATTTAACAAACGTGTTTACTACCCCTTTTTGTTGGATTTTTCAACCACGGCGTAGTAAATTTCAGTCTAAAACATTGTTGGTGCAGTGCTGTAAGTCTTAGTACTTAAACTTAATTAATTAGATTCACAAGGACTACAAGGGACTTTACTATCAAGGGTGAAAACCGCTATTTACTATTTATCAAAAAATCCAGGTTTCTTAAACAAATTGTAGAAATTTAGAATTTAGAATTGACAAAATATCAACCAATTGTAGTCGGGACTGTAAGAAAAGATAAACTCACTGTTTTTTGTTGTTGTTTTTATTTAAGCTTTGATATTGTTACAAGTAAAACTGAGGCTTATAATTCTTATTCGCCAAACAGTTTTATTTGTACAATATCTTTAGCTTTTCTAAAATCTTTGGATGAAGTTTCCTGACGATCTGGCCTAAGCAACCAGTTAAATGCGCATAGGAATAGCTTATCCCTTCAACAATAAATTTCAGTTTATTAATAGTATGAAATGGGAATTTAGCACATTTGAAAGAAACCTTGTTAAAAAATCTAATGAAAAATTGTCACTAAAACCGTACAAATGAAAAACAATTTTAATACATTTCTTAACCATTTCCTTTAATTAGGTACTTATGTAACCTTAAGGGCAACAAAACATTAAGCACTCAAAGATTTTTAAAAGCACATGTTTTTATTCACAGAGTTAATTTTTAAAATATTTGTTTTTCTATATTAATGTGCTGTTTTCACAACACAAGTGACTGAACGTGTAGTAAAATTTGTATGGAAAACACTCAAAAAACTAAGTGCTTTTCATATAAATTTTACTACACGTTCAGTCACTTGTGTTGTGAAAACAGCACATAATAAACTAAAAAAATGTAGACGGCTAATTCCAATTATATAACACCCTACACAACTTCTGACTTTGTGATGCAAAATTTTTATCGAAAATTGATTCTATTTGTGAGCTTTTGAAAATTATGGATTTTCTTATTCGTTTTAAACTGATTTTCGGAGAACAGTTTGTTTAATCTTTATAATAATTTAGATAACACTGGCCTTCAAATTGGGGGTAAAAGTTGACTGCAGAAACGATGCATGTTTTTTACTAATCTGGGAGCGCTGAATTAGAATCTGACATCAAAATTGGGCTATCATGTCTTGTTCATTTTATTGGATGCTGACAATACTGTAAAACAGTCAATACTGACACTACAATTTCACAATTATTAATTTGATGCAGTTACATGTTTAAATTTGAAATAATATTGCGTTTAATAACATCAATATTCAAAGACAAATCTATAAAGTTAAACATTTCATTAAAACAACAACATAATTTCCTAAACGGATCTGCCATTTCGAAGTTTATACGAAAAGTTTTAACATTTTGTGGGTTATTAAATCGTAATGTGCATTGAAGAACATTCAGTGATCTGTTAAAACATTTCCGCTTAAAAGATTTTCAATAAATGAAACATTAAGAATTATAAAATGGATTCAATCCCGAATTCGTACTTGAAATAAGCCAAAAGTGAAATTAGAAGGAGAATTTTATGATGATTTATTTCCTAACCCGTGTTGCACCTTACAGAGTTTTAATTATACACCAGGATCATTCCCGATACGATTTTTACTTTACTTTTTTCATATATAACTGCAAATATAAACTAAATGAGAAGGAATAGTTCTCAATTTGACATTTTAAACATGAGAATAATGTGTTTTCGTCTTGTGCTGTTGATTTTGTTCTTTCTACACACAACAAGCCAATCGTTTTATAAATACTTATGTGGTGTTTTCAGCAACAAACTTTGATAAGTTAAATAATATTAAAACGCTCACTTTGTAATTTTACACTCAGAAATGTTTAATATTTTTTTTTTACTTGGTTAAGGAAATTTGTACTAAGTTTAAGAAATTCCGGGATTGATTTACGAAAGTTATCCCATTTAGGATTGTTTAAAGTATGTTTTAGTGTTATTATTAAAGTAAGTATAAAAAACTAAGGCCCTTATTATGTAAAACTTAACGCAACGCAAAGTCAAAGAATTACATTGAAAGCAAAACCAAAGTCATAAATTCTTTGTAATTTTGTCGTTGATTTCTACAGAAATTCCCATTGCGTTTT
Organism: Pollenia labialis; assembly: GCA_949318255.1. Classification (NCBI taxonomy): domain Eukaryota; kingdom Metazoa; phylum Arthropoda; class Insecta; order Diptera; family Polleniidae; genus Pollenia; species Pollenia labialis. Next base: position 26,635,983 of record OX439140.1, on the reverse strand, counting down.
AAAATTTCAAACGCCTTAAAGCTTGTGGCGTTGAACATAATATAACAATATATTTATGACGTTGTTTTTGCTTTCAATGTAATTCTTTGGCGTTGCGTTGCAATTTACGTAATGAATGCCTAAATTTATACCGAGCATTTTTCTTTCTGTGTAGGACCCATACAAACCCTCATCATAAAATATTATATAGATGCAAATATCTAAATAATATTGAATATGAATCTTAACTTCCTAAAATAAATTTGTTCTGGCGGTTCCATGATTGCCCATGGGTCCAAAACGTGTTTTTAAATAGTGTGTTGTAGGGTATCATATGGTTGGGATTGGCTGACTTTACATTTTTACTTGTTTATATATGAACTTAGTTCTTCTAAGCTTAAAAATTCCATGCAAAAAATTTGACACCTTATGAATGTGTCATTCTTTTCTATAGAACAGAAGAAAAATCGTTGATTGTATTTCAAAAATGTTTTTTTTAAGCTTTTGCCCACTTTAATGATAATTTTTTTCTTTTTAGCATTATCTTTATGTTTTTCTTGCTTTCCTCAGGCATGTCTTCCTTATTTTTTTTTTTTAACAAAATGCATTAAACGACATTTCAGCAAGTTCAATAAAAGTATTAACCCAAATTTTACATTTGTGCATTAAAAATCTTCATCAACATCAACGTCATCATAATTTTTCGCAACAATTCAAGAAAAACCCAAAATGAAATATTGCTACATTTATTACTAGAATAAAGACATTTTTTTTGCCAGCTATTTTGAGATGGGTGTAGCAGCATCAACCCAAAGAGATGGACAGCATCATAAGAAAAAACTTCAAAAAATTATTTGGACACAGAAGAAAGAACAACAGAAATCATATTTTCAACCAGAAATGAATGCAATTATTTGTTGTCTTTTCAGTTTAATTTTTTTTATTTATGAATATTTTTATTAATATGGCCATTATAATTTAAATAAATTTTGCAATCTTTGTCTACCGTGTGGAATGTGTGGAGAGCGGGTGAGACGACGCATTATTCTATCCGCACATGCATTTTAAAATAAAAAGCTTTCAGAAATTATTTAAATGAGTTTACTTTAGCAAGAAATAAGATAAGAATTAATAAATTAATTTTTGAATTTACTTATTGTGATAATTTCGTTTTTAGCTTAAGTAAATATTATTTTAAAGATTATTATCTATTTGTACATATTTATGAACGCAAAACAATAACTCGTAAAATGATGTCTTTGAAATGGGGTATTACCTCCGGTTTGAAATTCGTTAAAAGGTTGAGGTTTTCTTTGTACGGGCGTTATTTGTCACCGAATTTAAGCTGGCTGCCATCATTTAGGAAAAATGATTGTTCTAGTGATAATGATAAATACTTTAGTTTATTGTCTAATGGCCAATTTTCAGGATTGATATTAAAACACATTTATTTTTAAAATCGTTTTAAATACAAAATTCTCTTCTTCACTTAAAACTTAAGTCACCGATGTGGAACACTTAATTTGAACTTAAGTTTCCATTGTAATATCTTAGTAAGGTGGTCTCAATATCACAACAATACATCAACAACAGGCAAAGCTTTAACAGTCAGCTGTTTTTTCAGACCACCTTGTAAATAAATACACTTGTTTATATGTTTTTTTTTGTAATTAGTAGTGCTGCCATACTTTTATCTTAATTAAATAAGACTTTTCAAATAAACTCAAAAAACCGATCTGTATTTAAATACGATTTAAGTTTTTATAAAAATTAACTTAATATAGATTTAAATACAATCCTGAAAATTGGGCATAAGGCTTTCAAATTTGAATTTAAGTCAAAAAAAATGAAAGAAAATATAGTTGGCCGAGCCCAACTCTATGATACCCTACACTAATAGTGTGTATTCCAAATAGATCCCATAAGCTCCATTTGAGTTTTATTTGTGAGTTATTTCTAAAAAATTGTGTGTACATACGGAGTGGGGTCTTATAGGGCTTGTGGTCAATTCTGGTCCTACTAACATCATTTTTTTCTAGAATATGCAATTTTCGACTTTGGAACAATTTTAGCAGTTTAACAGCTAGAAATTACGAAGACTTACAATTTTTAAAATCCAATTTACCCAAATTTACCTATGAATTGTTGTTTAATCATGCAATTGGAATAAAATAATTCTCATGTATTTATTATACAAAAAATACGCAATAAATAAACAAAAAAATCAATAAAATTTAAAGAAAATCTGCTAAGTTCACATTAAAAATAGAAAACCATAAAAAGCCATTGTGCTAAGTCCAAAAAGAGTCGATAAGTCTGCAAAAGTTGTATTTTGGAATTCTACGATTATTTGTATTCAAACAAGATGAAATAAAAAAGAAAACTACGTTTAAAATTTAAAAAAAAAATTAATGCAAAAATAGTTAGACAGTTTTTTGTTTCTCCTGAAGTTAGCAGATTTCCCCACTCAGCTTACTAATTGTTTGTCTTTGGCACTTCCCTGCAAATAATAGGACTAGGCCAAACACGCGTGTAAAGTGTAGCCCACAAGGGACTAGGACTAGTCCAAAAGTAACCCAAACGCATGGAAAAACATGGTATATTTAACATTACGATGTCCTAGGGCAGGAACATATAACCCAGCATTGGACTACAAAGGAATAGTTTTAAAACTACTCCATTGTGTACACAAGAGGATTTTTTTTCACTTCCGCTTTATCAAACGGAAATTGCATCAGTGTAAATGATGATTTAAAAACCATAACATTTTATAGACGAGATAATAGACTATTTAATGAAATCGACATTAATTGAAAGAACTTAAACTAGCCACTATAAGAAAAACAATTTAAAGAAGATGCACAAGTAAGAAAAAATAAATGCAAGGTATCTCTTTTAAAAAAGTTGTTGTACTTTGCTGGATTCAGTAATTCCGAAAATACTTTAAAATTTTTCTATCACTTTGTTTTTCTGAAGCAAAAGTAATCTTAAAAGTACGGGTGCTTAAGGCTACACTTCTACTGATATCCAGAACTTATAAACTAGTTGTGACGATGGAGGTGGTTTAACCTTTGTCCAGCGGAAAAATTTTACAACGTTAAAAGGCGGTATGGGTACAATTGTACCCTTATATACTTAACACGGCTTTCCTATTGATATATTTAAATTATTCTGTTCTTATTTAATAAACAAACGATAGAACAGGCCCGTGGCTAAAAAAAACTTATTTTACGTACACATGTATACATTATTTGCTTTATTTTCTTGTTTTTTTCTTACGACTCATATGAAGGTACAATTGTACCCCTTCAGCCTTTTAGGGATATCAAGTCAAAAAAGACTTATTTCGGTTTGATATAATCAAAATCTTTTTTTTTTAAATTTCAAATATGCAATCCGTAATAAAAGATTAGAGATGTCAGAAAATTTTAGATGTCTAGTATTAACAAAAAAAAAGTAATTGCAATTTAAAAACGAAAAAGGTACAGTTGTACCTCTTCCGCCGGACAAAGGTTAAGTCGCTAAGAACCCGACAGTACCCAATCTAGGACCTATGCAAGGTTTTTCCCTCAACTATACAAAAGAAAAAAGCAAGGGGATGAAGTAGACTAGAATACAGATAAGATCACATAATACACCTAGATATACTTTGAGTTGACTTTTCAATAGATTATGGATATAGGCTGCTACAACTCTATCCGGAAGGACATCTTATGTAGGTGACCTTAGGCGAGAAGTAAAAGGCAAATCAACGATCCTCTTTTAAACGATCCATATGACCATCAGCATTAAAAGCTTAAAACAACAGCGAAAACTACAGACTACAGACTAATCCCGACATTATATTAAGCTAGATGTTAAGCGAGTCCTTGCCAAAAATCAAAAATCCGGCAACGTTTGGACTTAGCCTAGGTGTTTTACTATATGCATGTCAATTTTCAGTGAATTTAATCGTCTTAGTTATTACCAGGGAATCCATTAATATGCAACTGTCGGGTTTTTCTTATACGACCAATGAAGGAAGTTTTGAACCATATTTCCAAAAACTACCATATTTTAAAAAATAGTTAGGTGGCTATGGGATATATGGAATCCAAACCGGTTTCACGAAATTTTTTTATGGTTTCTGAGATATTAAGCATTAATTTTGCTCCATATAAACTATTTGAAAGTTTATTAAGTTTTGTTTTGCTCTATACGCCACGGTCAAATTTCAAATAACGAATGAAGCGAACTCCTCATACAAAAACGTACAAAATAAATTTAATAGTTGTTTTGTTTCATTGCCCTAAGAAAAAAGAAGTTAGGGAGAAGGCAAAATAAAATTACAGCAATCATCAGTTAATTGCAGTTTTTTGTCTTCACTTGTTTGACTAAAAATTTTGCACACAATTTAAAATACAAAACTTGTGTTTTAATGATTAAATCCAAGAATTATTCCGTTATTGACAGAACTTCATTTAGTTTTATTTCCTTTGCTTATGCATATCATCGGAAAAATCAAAAACCATGCACGTACAAAATTAAATTTATTTAAATTTTACTGATATTATGTTTTCGTACAGCTTTTTGATTGCAAGTTCGATTTTGAACTACAAATTTGGATTTTCATACATATCGCACTCTTAATCACAAACAGGCACAACTCAAAATTAATCAAACTCATTCATTTTTTTCATAAAGCCGTTCGGAAATAAAATCTATAGCGACCACGAAAATTTCGGTAACGTCTCTGTCATCTTCAATTTTTTTCCATAACATTTGTGAAAAAATTGCAACTTTTATATCAAATTAAGTTTCATTTTTTTGAAGCCAGTTTTTAGACTTTCTTAACATTTTTGAGTTGTGCCTATTTATGATTTATTTTGCGGTATGTATGAAAAGTAGGTCTTAATTTGTTTACCTCGTACACGTGGCGTGGCGTAAATGGTAGAAAAATAAATAATTACGAAAATTCTAGTTATTAGTATTGAGCTAGATAATGGAAAGGGATCCAATTTTCTTAAGTTGTGAACATAAATACATATTTCTATCGACAAAACTCAAACGTATAGTTAAATTTTATTGAAATAATTATGTATTTAAAAAAAAATAAAAGATAGTAATAGTAAATGTCATAAAACTTCATGTATAAATGCTGGGTATGCAGAGTATTATAATTATATTAATACAGAATTATTAAATGTGTGTTATGCAGTCCAAAGAAATTAAGCTACTTCGTTAGTGTCTCCTTTATCTTCGTGGACATATGTATCTACATATATCTCATTTACTCAGGACCTTGCATGTTAAATTTTATCTTTCTATTTCCAATACCAACGGAAATTCAAAAAGTACCAGTCAAAGAATTAAAAATAGTACTAAAACGTTCACTCTTAAAGATTCCCATCCAACCAGGACATTGCATCTTGATTTTAATGTTTCTGGGTCCAAAACTAACGGAAAAAGTACCAGTTAAAGAACAAAAAAGTACCAAACAGTTCCGCAATTGATTCTTATCCATTCAGGACATTGCATGTTGAATCTTATGTTTTAAAAATACCAGATGTAGAACCAAAAAGCTAAAGGAAAATATCAAATTTCCCGTATTTCCTTTTTTGGGTACTATTTTTCCCCCCATTAAAGTATCAAAAATTTCAGTATTGTAGTGGAAGCCCATACTTTAGTACGAATATTGAATATTGAGTGGAGAAAAATGTTTTGTAAAAAAGTACCAAAAATAGTTATGATGTTCACCCCTTAAATGTTCGAATTTCGAAAAAGTACCAAATTCGTATTCGAATTTTTTTGAAAAGTTTTGAATGTGGTATTAACTTTGTTTCCTTGTTTATTGGTTCAAAAGATAGATGGAGTTTCAAAAAAGTACCAAAATTCAGGTTTTACCCGTTTACTCCCTAACAGGGCCGAATTTCAAAAAAAACCAGACACTTGTCCGCTTCTTTTTTAAAAGAACAACGATACGTTTTACATTTTTTTTGTATCTAAACATTCGAATTTCCAAAAATCCCGTCTAAGTGGATCGATTTTGGGAGTGACCAATCTTTGGTACAATTCTAAGTTCTTAGCTTCGTTTAGGCTGTGAGATGATGAATCAATGAGTAAAGTTACAATTTTATATAAATAGATCTAGTTGAATGTTAATTAAGTTCTAGTTAAGTTCTACTTAAGTCGTAGTTTTGTACTAGTTCAGTTCTTGTTTAAATCTAATTTAGTGCTACCGTAGTTCATATTTAGTTCTAGCTCAGTCTTAATAAAGTTCAAGTTCCATTCTCGTTAAGTACTAGTTTGCTTCTAGTTCAGTTCCAGCTCACTTCTAGTTCAGTTCTAGGGCATTTTTAGCACAGTTTTAGTTTAGTTAAAGGTCAGTTCTAGTTGACTTGTTGGTAAATTCTAGTTCCATTCGAGTTTCTAGTTCAGTTATATTTCAGTCCTAGTTTAGTTTTCTTAAAATTCTAGTTCAGTTTAAGAAAAATGTTCTCTAGTTTTAAAAACTACCTCTAATTAAAGGTATTCGTTAGAACAAGGTCGGCATAAACACACAACGGCATATAAAAAATTGTCTACATATGTTGTTATAAATGTTAACAATAGCAATTACCGCCACATTAACCACCACCAATTTTTTTTTTACCATTTACCACATGCGCTTATACTTCCACACATACCGACATTCCCACACCCAAAACAAAACCACAAAATAGTATTGTTTTCCGGTTTTTATAAATGTTTTGGCATTTGCGTTTCCTTTTCTTTTTTAGGTAACAAAAATTCTCTTTAAACTCATTTGCAACACTTTACCTCATATGTGAGAGTGACTACTCTAACAAACGCTAAGCAATCCTTAAAAAAATTAGTCTCAAAGGAATGAAACCTTGGATTTTTATTATTGTAATTCAAATTAAAACCAACAACAGTTTATGGGGGCATTATAACTGATTTCACATTTTCCCCCGAGGAAACACAGCTTAACACACATGAATACGCAAGCACACGAACATTTCTTTCTGTATACCTAAAGAATGTTGAATTATACAATTTAATAATCCAAATTTCCCACCGTAGTACATGATATAATAAACAGTGTTTGAGTTTTTTAAACATTTTCCCAGATTTTTTTTTTGTTAAGAAGAAATATTTTTTTGGGGAGAATTGCGAATGTTTAAAAAAATTTCTACCAAAATTTGTAAAACATATTGGAAAATTAATAAGATTTAGTTTTAATGTGCTAAATTGCCAGTTCTTACTATTGATAAACTGAAATTTATTATCAAAGTTATTTTCGGGAATACAAAATTTATTATCAATAAGATTTCCATATGACGTGCTAAATTCCAAATTTTTTTCATATTTGATAAATACACTGAAATTTATTGTTGGTGGAATAAGCTTTTGAAAAATCGTTGACATAATTCTAAAGATTTCGTTTCAATTTAAGTCTAATGTAATAACGAGTGCGGAAAATTCTGTTATCACTATGTACATTGTATACACGTGAAGGCCATGAGCACCACGACCCAGAGAATCTTTTGTGCAGCCCTGTGTCTCAGCATGTTAGGTTTAGGCTGCGTATAAAGCCCATTACCCTGCCCAGTGAAAGATCATAAATATCAGTCGGGCCCACTATTTGCCCCCCGAAAAATTTCCCCCTAGAATTCCCCAAGGCGGGACAGCAGCAAAGCAGATGTTCTGACGTTTCGTCATCCATCTAACAGAATCTGCATATTTTGGTATATGTATTACCCAGCTTAAACTGGTGGTATCTAAAACCACAGTGCCCTGTGAATAGGCCAACAAGCAGTCTAAATACCGCTTTCCCAAGCAGCAGAAACCTGCCTGTCCTGCACCGGGAGAGTGACACAAATCTTTTGGACTGTCTTAATCCAGAAGTGGACGTCCATGCGTGAAGGAATATACGCTCGGACCATTTTTGTAACGTCCCCCTGATGTGACCCACAGCGACGCCAAAGAAAGGCTCAGGGCCTATAAATGGACGACGAGCGCCCGTGTTTGCTAAGCAATCAGCCCTTTCATTGCCCGCATGGCCCTCATGGCCGGGAACCCAACACAAATTCAATTCATTGTGTTTCCCTAACTCATTCAGAGACGCAAAGCAATCCATTACCAGCCTGGACTTTATCTCCAAAGAAGAAAGTGCCCTAAGAGCAGCCTGGCTATCAGAGATTGTGAACAGTCTCAAGACCTTGCCCTCCTCCTCAGAAATTCCCCAGCGCATATGATGATGGTGTACATTTCCGCCTGAAATATAGAAGGCTGTTTGCCCATTGGCAAGCCCCTTTGGAAACCCGGGCCCATGCTGCCCGCACCATTATATCCGTTTACCTGTTTCGAACCATCCGTGAACCAGACCTGGTACGCCCATTGGTCCCTGTCAGGTATAAGGACTATCAATATGTACATAGTCGCTTGATTTTCGCCAAAGTTAATCAAAATCGGATAAAAACTTAAAATTCATCAATAAAAAAACGAAAGTAATAACCTTGAACGCCTGCATATAGGAAACTATAAAAACTATTAAGTTTATTTTAACTTCATATTTTCGCACTTCAATTGAAAAAAACAAAATTGATTTCAATTAAAAAATTTGTGATATTAAAATAAAAAATTAATTAAATTAACACCAATATTTTTTGATAGTTTCAACCTTTTTTTGCAGTAATGTTGTTAATATAAGTAAACGTTTAATTCACTTGATTAAATTTTTAATTAAAACAGATTTTATTTTCGATTGATGGTTTAATTAAAAATTATTGCCAATAAATGTTTCTGTAAATGTATGCACGTCATTCAATGCTAGTAAATGCTAGTGTTTCCGTTTTTTCTTATAGGATTTGGGTAAGTAGAACTGTAATAGATAAGGGCCCATGCAATAATAATATGAGTTGGTCCAAGCTTTTTAATACCTTTAAATATTATTAATTTCCCTACAATTAAATTAGAGCAATGCCAGCACTCAGTAATTTTAGTTGGAATTCTGGCACTTTTGTCTTTTATACTTATTTCGGAATATCCGGAATATCAATTTGCTATCTGAAAATGTGTATGTGATGCTTAGAGCGAAGCCTGGTTTTCTGATCATTAATAATTATTAATAATTTCGCCACACTACAAGCAAATGAACGTTTTCTCAGACATTGTGACAAACAACCATCAGCTAATCAGAAAGTTCAGCGATGCAACCTCCTATTGGACCAAAGACATATTGGATAGACCTTGCTGCGAACTAGAATGAAAACAAAACTATAATATTCAGTTATACGCATAACAGAAGGTGCAAAATTAGACAACGTTTGTTACTACACTTTAAACATATCGGACGATACTGAAAAAAATCGGTTCATCTGAAAAGTACCAAAATGAGTTGGTCCTTTAGGAAGATGAAAATGACATAATTGAAATTGTCAACAGTTGTAACCACTTTATTTAAACAATATTATAATGCAAAATATAATAACAGCCATATTCATAAAAAGTTCTTATTTTATGCTTATAGTATGTAAGAAATATCAAACGCTTTTTGTCTAATAAACCTCCTATAAAGTTTGTATTCATAAACGTACATTAACAGTTGTATTACTATTAACTGTTTGTAGCGATTTTGTGTTTAAGTATGGCAGCATTCGTTATATTTTGCTGCCATTTTATTGCTAGTGATGCATGAAACTTTTATTCGGTTCACATGATATTCTATATTTAATTTTTTTTTAATTGTAGAACTTAAAAATTATTCTTATCAAATAAAACTACATTTTATTTTAGTTTCTGAACAAAATGTTGCCGAAAGGTATCATAAACACTTTTGTTTGAACCTTTTTTTAATATACGATAAGAACGTATTCGAATGAAAAGTTTGTTTACTTTTTATTAACATCACTATTATTATGATTTGTTTTTTTATTTTTTTTAATATTTTTAAATAACACTGCTCTGCAAAATTCTCGAGTTAGGATGAAATATGTCGCCGTACCTGACTAATTAAGGGCAAAAACTTTGCCACGCCCATTAAACAAAATCTCGATCTGATGGAAAAAAACCGAGCACGGATTTGAGTTCAGCGCATCAAAATCCATATAGTCCATATAGTTTTATTTAACGGAGGATTTTGCTGCTGAGCAGTGTAATTAACCATATAACTTTAAATTGGTTGTGTAAAATAAAAAAAAATAGTTAAATGTATTTAACATGTCCATATTAATAAATAAAACAATTTTTCATTATTTTTCAACATATTTCACAAAAATAATAACATAAAATGCAGACACTTATCAAAATGTCATTTTATTTTTGGTTTAAAGAAGGGTAAATCGAACAATAAATTTTCTTACTTTATGAATGGTTTATTAAATGTTTAATAGACTATTTTCGTTTTTTAAAACAATTTTAGCAATTTTGCCTTATATATGGTAAATAAACCACTAATAAGTTTTTATGAATACGGCTGTAAGTGTTTATATTACACAAAATTAATATGTAAAAAAAAATTCAAATATAAATTTTTCATTGTATTCATTAATATCATTGTTACAAAACTAGCACTTTTGTTTTTCACTGTAGAACATTATAGCACTTTTTGTTGTCGATTTAGAACTTTTAATGTGAATTCTTCTAGCAAGCCTGGTCTATACAGGCATATTCTGAAAATCACAAAGTTTCAAATCACTTGTGATTTTAAAATCACAATTATTATTTAAAGGTGTTTTGAAAATCACAAAAGGTTTAACTTGGTTTAAAAACGTGGAAAAAATAAGCATGTAATTTTTAATCCGCGGCCACTTAGCTGAACGGTTAAAAATCACAATTATGCAAAAAGTTTTTTGTCCAGAACACTTTTCTTGTGATTTCAAATGACTTTAACACAAAATTATTTTCAGAACATGCCTGTTAATAAAGAGTTTCCAATGAGAGCGATATGATCCCTTTAAAAAAAATACACTAATTGTTAAGGAAATTCAAAAGTTTTTCTTTTAATGTGCAGTACAATCGATACAATTAAATTCTAAAAAAAGTAATTTACGACTTCTTCTGCAGAAATGAATTCGATTAACCCAATTTTCGAACACTTTTTCCACTAATGGCATGAATAGCACGTTCAATATTGACTTGTAAAGCTTGAAGAGAGTCTGGTTTATTTCGAAAGACCAATCGCAACCTTCTTACCAAGGAAATTTCTAGAGTTTCTGGTTTTTTTTTTGGCAAACAAAATTTGAGTCCTTGGAAAAGCTTCTAAGAGTAATAAGCGTTTAAAGAAAAACAGGTTTGTTCTATATGCATTTATTTATGAAGCTCTTATTTTTTATAGCATATAGAACAACATGTAAAAAAATTATTGTGAGAAATGAAAAGCAATGTCTTTTCACGAAACAAAAACTTTATTATACCCTCCACCACAATAAGTTGTGAAGAGGGTATATTAAGTTTGTCATTCCGTGTGAAACTTTTTTATTATTCATCTCAGGCCGCATAAAGTATATATATTCTGGGTTATTGAGTGATTCTAATGGCTAATAAATGACTGATGGTTTTAACATTGGTTTAGTTGAACTAAACTTGAATTTATATGTAGTTTAAACTCAAAACTATAAATCAGTGTCACATGTATTATATGTTGTTAAAAAAAATAACATGTGGCAGCACTACGATAAATCTTAGCAAATTCATACGGTCTGTATTGGTAGTTTAAACGCCCAATTTTATGCGTTTAAAAATGGTTTATATGTTGGGTGATTTATAGATTTGTTGGTTTAAACACATTTTTAACCAAAAATAGAGTTTAACTTGCTCTGATTTTTTAGCCCTAAGTCGATTTAGCAATGTCCGTCTGTCTGTCCGTCTGTTGAAAACACTCTCACTTTCGAACAGCTCAAAAGAAATGAAAAAAGCTTGGTACCAAATTGCTTGTAGTTATCCGAAGCAGTTTGGGATAGAAAGTCAGCAAAATCGGTGCACTCTAACTTGTTTTTTTTTCATTTAATTTTCCAACTGCAATGTTAAGTCACAAAAAGGAAATAAAACAAAAACAGACAATGCAAAGAGTTCCAAAGTACTACAAACTTTATTTACACTTTCATATAGAACAAAATAAAAAATTATTTTTTTATTTAGTATTTTTACTCCGTTTTTGTTCTATATGCACGGTTTGTTGCATATAGAACACAATAGGTTACGAAGCTTGTCACTGAAGTGTTGTATAGCACAAAGTCAATGTCTCATATTTCGAAAACTATAAATGATACGAGCAGACTGATGGCACAGATCGACAGATCTCTAAAAGTTTACCTAAAAATGAATCTTATCTCAATTTTTTATATTTTGCGGTATAGAACACAGTAACTTGCAAACGACGAAATAACTACTATGTATTTTCTTTATCTTAAGTAATGGTTTTGAAGCAATAGCACCCATACCATATGATCTGAAAGAACCAAATCTGGCGTAGATGCATATTTCCTTAACAAAGACTAAAATCGAACCCTTCCATTTTCAATATTCGTTTTTTTTTATAAATGACTTTATTGGCAACCCTTGCAGCATCTTCTAAAATATCATAGACACATAAGGTACCGTTACGATTTATAGCAAAATCAATTTTATTTTTTTTTTTATAAAATAAAATTTTGTGTTTGCCACTTAAGCTTTTCTTTCGATAATGACACGTTATTTGTAGAAAAGGAGCCAAATCGGTCCATTATTTCACCGATTTAGGGTGTTGGTATGATGGGATCAATAGAAAACAGAATAGAATAAGATATGCTCTATATGTAAGAGGTCTTTTGCATTTTTTTAAAATCAGCGAATTCGACCTACTATTTCACCTAGCGAACATACAAATATGCCCACAGCAATTGGCTTTTCAATACTACGGTGCAGGGTATAAAAGATTAGGCATATCCGAAAATATAACTTTAACTTGTTTTTTCTATATTGGCAAGTACCAAAGTAAATTTAAGGGAATACAAAAATTTTTATATTTTTTAATTTAAAAGAGTTTGTTTGTCGTTTTTAATTCCCAATTTTTATTCTTGATAAAAACACTGAAATTTATTGTTGCTGGGATAGGATAAGCTATTCCTATGCGCATTGCACTGGTTGCTTAGGCCAGTACTTTTAAAAGAAAATTGCTTTACTTAGGGCCATTATTACAACTTGCCAATAGTTAAAAGTCGGATTCTGTTGGACCGATAAATAGCTTTGCATTATAACAACTTCAATTTTTTATTGCTTTTATTTTCAATAGTAATAATATTTAATAGATGAAAACATAATAAATGAAGGTTTTATAATGCAAAGCTATTTATCGGTCCGACAAAATCCGACTTTTAACTATTCGCAAGTTGTAATAATGGCCCTTAGAAATATTTAAGCAATTTAATTTTAAAGACATTAAAAAATCAAAACATTTTACCTAAAATTTCATAAAGGTTACGAAGATTCCTTTGGCTGACTTTATTAAGACACAAACTATTCAAAATATTTAATGTCTATTTGTAAATAATTATATTATGGTTAGACTGGTATTGACTCGCTCCAGTGTTTGTGCTGATCCTTGTATCTGTGTGAACATTGTTAATGTATATGTGTGCGTATACTTAATGTTATTGTGGCCTTTGTACGTTGCGGTTGGTATTATGTGTAGAGACTTGACTAAGGATTTGACCGATATGTCCATATTTATTAATGTATATGCGTGTGTTTTTGTTACATTGTTTGTGTTGGTAAGTATATGCCCTGCAAATAATAGGAGTAGTTTTAAAACTTATCCATTGCATACACAAGAGGATTAGTTCTTCGTTAAAAAACGAAAACATGTCGCAAATAAAATTGAACTACTCCATGGACTGGTCCGATGTAATGCAAGCATGGACCATGTCATTGTTAAAAATTGTTTGTAGTGAGACGAAATGTCTTCGTTTTGTAACGACACGTTTTCCTTTTAAAACAAAGTTAAAACTATGCCTCTTGTGTATACAATGGAGAAGTTTAAAGACTACTCCTTTGTAATCCAAAGCTAATATGGCCCTGCTCTAGGACACCGTAATGTTAAATAGACAATGTTTTTTCCATACGTTTGGGTTACTTTTGGACTAGTCCTAGTCCCTTGTGGGCTTTAATTTACAGGCGTGTTTGGACTAGCCCTAAAATTTACAGGGTATTTAACTTAATGTTTGTGTATGTTGTAACTGTTGTCTATTGGCTTGTTTACAATTTTTTTTTGTTTCTTTTTCAGAAACAAATACGGCTTAAAGCTGGACGGACAATCGACATTGACCAATATTGTTATAGTCTTTTAGCTTTTGTTAATGTTTGTTGTTGATTCAGTTAAGTTCTTTAGTTTGCTATGGCTACTAAGCCATATTAAATGGGCTTTCTGTTAATGTCCTATAATTCAAGCATATGCAGGATGTAAAACAAATTTTTTAATATTAAATGTTTTGTTTTCTTTAGGGACAGCAGTTTATTTAAAGTCAATAATATTTTAGTTGTAATTTATTTAAAGGAATTTTTGCCATAATAATATTTTATATGTGGAAAAAAAGCACAAACTTAATATATTTTTGCGTTAAAAAATTTGTGGAGGTTAAGATTATTAAGTAGCACTATATTTAGGAAGTAAATTAAACTAAAAATAACAACAAAAAAAACTTAACAAATCTAAAAGAGCTGTAAGTGAAAGTTTTTAATAACACAACTATTACAGAAGTAGTTGTCGTTTTCCAACAGATTTCTTTCTTTTTATGAAATTCAGCATTTGACTTAGCATTTGCACATGCCACTGCCAACTCGAAAAACTCCATACAGTCAATATTTTGGTTAATTCACATTCACATTTTTCTTAACGGCAGCTCCGGTGGCGGCAAATTTCGAATGTGACAGCAGATTTGGCACTTGCATTTAATTAATTGTAAAAATGATAATGCAAATTTACTGGTTTATTTTAAAATTGTTATTAAAGTTTCAATTTGTTAAATATATTATTATGATGAAATCCTTCAAACGCACATTAAAAAGGAGCAATTCTGTTAATTATAGAGCAATAAAATTATTTAAATAATGCTAATAAAAATTTCCCCAAAAATGTTCCTATATATAATGAACTCGGTAACTCTCTTTTGTTTTTTTGGTTATTTGTTTTAATTTGAAAAGTAAATAACTTTTCTCAAAACAAGCGAGGATTAATTCCTGCCCTTTACTTTCTTAGATTTCTTGTTCTAGAATTTTCCGACCTTAGAACTTTGAATGCGTTTTTCCTCAGCCTAAAAATCTAATAATTTTGCAATTTCTTTGCTGGAGTGGCCTACCTCTTGTATAAAAATACTCTTGATTGAGATTGAGAATAATGGATTTTTTTTAAAGGGCGATGTTTTTATGTTCACTGTTTTGAGAACTTTTAAATCTACATAAGTGCCAAATTTACATTTGATATGTTAATACATATCAGATTTATTGAATGTCAAAGCTGAAGACTTTTTTTTTTAATTCACATTGAAAGCCCGTTAATTTATTTACACTATAGAAATAATAATTTAAGTATTTGATATTCCATGAATCTGACATGGAAAGAGATATCACAATGAAATTTTGATGTTATGTAGACCGAAATGATCTTAAAAAGTGCGCTAAGAATTATCACCTTTTATGTAAGAAATACCCCAAATTCGTAATCCCGGAAAAACGCTTGGCTGACTGTTTAAACATTTTTTGACTTGATCGCTGTTGCTTGCTGTTGCAATCATTAGTTTTTAAAAAACTGTGACGGTAAGAACGAAGAGTGGCGCCGCGTCTAAAGCGAAGAATAATTGAAAAATATTTTGATTTTGATCATGACCAAGCTATGTGTAAAATTTGCTCACATATGTTTAAAAGTGATAGAGTTTTTAATCTAAAAACTCATATTATTAAAGTTCACAAAATAAAAGAAAACGAATTTTCAAACGAAGGGAATATTGGGTGCGATTCTGTTGCCAGAAACACGGAAAAAAAAATTTAGAAAAAACGTTGTAAAAATCGAAAGAAACAAAAAACAATTATTTCGGTCATACATTGGTTTAGTACCGGAAGATAGCATTCCGTTTAATACAAAAAGCTGGTGAATATTTAACGCGGAACTTTGTACCAACAATCAATGAAAGGAATGACGCATGCGCAAAAAATTGAGAATCTACAGCTTCCGTTCTTACGTGTAGATTCCAACGTTCTACAATTTTGGAAAAATAAGCAATACAGTGATCCCGAGCTTTATACAAGGTTTATTGAACAAATTTTAATAGAATATTCGTCTAATAAACATTTTATAAACCTGAAATGATTTTTTATGAATATGGGGGTGAACCTATTATAACTGTTTAGCTTAAAGAAACTTTCTATTTCAGGTTACAATTGAACGTACCTTTTCCTAAGTTAAACTTATTTTAACAGATAGCCGTAACAGGGTGAATCAGGATATTTAGATCTGGCAATCGAAACGTTGCCGTTGTTTGAAGATACTGATTGAAAAATTTACACGTATTGTATTAATTTCATAGAATATCTAAAAATATAAATTGAATTTTTTTATGGAATGCCCTTTCATCATTATAACTCATGCTTTTTATGTTATTTTCCGACATTTTCTTTATTTTTTTACCGATTTCGAATAAATTTTAGGAATTGTTTCCAATTTTGAAATCGTTCGCGAATTTTAGCCCTGTTTGCGATTGACGCTATTTTTTCCTGTAAGTTTTCTGATTCTTTAAAGTTTTTACGATTTTTAATAAATATTAGACTTTGCTATTACCAAATATCTAGGAATTTCAGCAATTTTTACCGAATTTTTTCATTCCTGTTAGTTTTAGTGACTTTTTTTTATCAATTTTAATGCAAACTTTTTCGAGTGTTGACAAAAAAAAAAAAAAATGTGAGTGTTATTTCCAAAAAGGGTAAAAAAGTGGCATAAAATGATACAAATGGATAATTTAAAAAAAGGGTCATAAAAGGTATCATGACCGTCGAAAAAGGGTCAAGTTTTTGCTTAAGTAGCACAACGGTAGCGCTGGTTGAGTCGGATAATAACAGTTTTATTTTTGTGCTCGGAGATGAGAAACAGGGAAATGTTATTATTTTTTTAATGATTTACTACACAAACACTATTAGCGTTTATGTTTTCCACAAACCTCCCGAACCGAACACTAAAGAGCGATTTTAATGTGGTAAACTTTAAATTTCATTATAAAAGTGGGTTAAAAGCCTTCCAGCTTCAAGAAGGACCCACTCTTATGGTAAACTACTCTTTTCAAAATATAATTAAGGGGGTAGGGATGGGCAAGTTGAAAAAATATATCGATATATATCGAATCGATATTTTTTTAGAGTATCGATATATATTATTTTAAAAATATCGATGTATCGATATATCGAACGTATTTTGCTGAAACTATTACCAAATTAAAAAATTCAGTATACCTTTGTACAAACATATGTATGAACAAATTAATTATATGAAATTACATTGTTACTTTTTATTGTTTCATTTTTTAAAAAAAATTAATAAAAACAAAAAAATTTAATCAAAACAAAAAATTCAATTATAACAAAAACAAAAGGGAAGAATACAAAAAAACCGTAAGAAAAAAAAAAATAAATTACGAAAAATTTAAATGGAAGTAAATAAGTCATAGAAGTACCAACTTTCCTTAAAATTTGAATTGCACCCAAAAAGAACCAACTGGTTTTAGTCAAACCAGTAATCATCAGCTATGGACATCAGGAGCACTCTCTGTTTTATGTGCACTCCAGACAATCTGCTTCTTGTATCCGGCACTGCTTCTTATAAATGCCAATTATTTTAGATCTTCATATTTGTTTAAAAAAACATATGATGCATGCAATGATTCCAATTCTTAAAAAACATATTGTTTGAAAAACGGCTAAAATTTTGAGTTCTTAATGAAGACTGACTTTAAAAAATATCGAATTCGATAGTCGTATTTCAATATCGATACATCGATATATCGGTATTTAAAATATCGGCGATATATATCGATTATATTTTTTTTAAATATCGATATTTTGATATATCGATATTTTTTGCCCATTCTTATAAGGGGGTAGGTGCAGGGGCAGCAATAAATTTTTTACAGAATAGTGCTGGGATACTATCGATATTTTCTATTATCGATATTTCCCGATAGTTCAGATTTCACTATCGATATTACTATCGACTGAATGTTTGTACTTGAGGCATGTCCACCTTATTCAGCTTAAACCAGTTTTTCCTGTTATTTAATATTTTCCCGGCAGCAGAAAAGCGCCTTTCTGAAGGAACCGAAGTAGCAGGGACTACAAGATATTTTGATGAAATTTTCGATAAATTGGTTTTGGGTCTCCGCCAAACGCCTTATGCTCGCAATTGCATTTACCTTTTTTTTTTTTACAACATTACAATAACATATGGTATTTCAGTCCCTGTCTAAACATATACAAAAGTAAGCTTAAGGGCCTTAATAGAACAAAGAAGCACAGCTGAGCTATTAATACCACCTGTTATTCCTCTTGTGTGTATGCATTACTTTTTACTAGCGCGAATTATTACCAAGTAAACTTGCGGCGAAAAATACGAGTAAAGCTGCTGCTTTGTTTAAATAATAACAATGATATCGAATTATTTGCTATCGATAGTTTACCAGAACAATTACAGATGCATCCTGTGAGCCCCAAAAATAAAATGAACTATTTATTTTGTCGATAGGGGCAGGGGAGAAGTACCTCCACAGGACGTAACTTTTGAATCAAATTTATGACTTAATGAAATAACTGATTAATCATCGGACAGCCCAAATGGCTAAAGTCAGAGACATGAAATTTGTTTCACTGTACAAATGTAAATCTCCCAACGAAAATGTATCCACGGTAAAGTCTATACAAAATATCTGTCAAAAAGTTGACTGGATTGGAGAAATGGTCATGACACCATCAATATAAGCACAATATAGGCTTCTGTATATCAGTAGAACGGTAAAAATTATCTGAATTTGGTACCCTTCGTTTCGTTTTAAAAATTTTTACTAACGTTTTTTCAATTGGGGAAAGCGAAGGGCACCGGGTAAAGCTGGTATATTATTAAATCTGTTCGACGACATAACGAAACTGTATAGTTTATGCAATGAAAAAAATTATCGGATAAGTGCAGAGGGTTCTACTGCTGATAATGTTCCCTTTTTGTGCTTAATGGAAACTTGTAAAATTTTAAAATTATTAATATTTAAACAAATAATTTGAGCACAAATTTCTTCTCATTAAAAAGAGCGTATTCAAATCTATATGAATAAATTATTAATTCATTTCGACCAAAAATGACAGTAGTTCCCTTTCTGCACATTGCGATTCGATTGTGCCAAGAAATATTGTGAATCTTTTTAGGCTATGACTTGCGTCTGATTGTTTAAAACGTTTAATTTTGCTCGATATGATTAGTTCCTTACTGTATAGTGGCCACTAAAGTAATCTGTAGCCCTTTTGAAATCCACATTAAATAGAGCCCGCCAGTTTCAACTTACATAAATATTAGGGTGATCGATTATTCGACTTTTTTCAATAACCGGTTTTCGAATATTCCGAATTGTTTTTTTCATTATATGTAAATGATCTCCATGATTTTCTTGAAGGTGGTTTACAAGTTGGTAATTTCAATATCAGACTGTTGTTATAAGCCGATGATATTGTGTTGATATCAGATGATGTAAATGTGCTACAAAAAATGATGAAAAAACATGAAACTTATTGCAACTACTGGAACTTGGAGGTAAATTTGGCAAAGTCTAAAATAATGGTATTTCGAAATGGCGGACGGTTGGCATATCATGAAAAATGGGTATTCAATGGGGAGGAAATTGAAATAGTCAACGAATACTGTTATCTTGGCATGATCCTAACTCCGAAATGTGTATTTACGAAACACGTATCAAAGAGATTTAGTTCTGCAAAAAACTACTTAAACTCAACATGGAGTAATTTTTTGGGTAAAAAGGATATATCGTTTCAAGCTAAAACCCACCTGTATAATGCGGTTTGCCGTTCCATACAATCGTATGGAGCTCAAATATGGGGTCATTCACATTTTGACGAGGTTGATTGCTTACAAAGATACTTTGTCAAACGTGTTATTAATTTACCGAAATTTACACCGAATTATACACTTTTTTTAGAATCAGGTATGGAAGATGGCCACCCTTGAGTTGCATATGCGTTACATTGCTCGAACCCTCTTTCAGTATACTAACGAACGGCTCCCAAATTTTTTAAGTTTAGTAGCTCTAACACATAACATATCGTTTGCGAACAGTTTAAATACATTGGGCCTAGAGTACAGTGTCCGATTATCAGCAAATATAACACAACAGGAGTGGAACCAAAATCAAACACTTTTTTTGAATTCGTTAAGATTAAAAACCCATTTAAATCATCTACGTGGGTGGGAGCTACCGGAATCTTTTTATAATAAAACAAATCCAACGGTAGGACACTTATATTTCAATGGTAGTCATACCCAAACTAACACAATGTGGATCTTCAAAGCTCGCTGCGATTTGATAGAACTGAATGGGTCTAGGCATTCGAGAAGAAGTAACAAAATCTGCTCTTTGTGCAATTCAAAAGAAGTTGAAAACATCCAACATTTCATTGGAAGATGCCCAATTTTAATTTCCTTTCGATTAAAATGGTTTAATAAGATAACTCTATCCGATGAGGAAATAATTGGAAATTTAAATGGGGAAATTGGCAG
The DNA here is from genome assembly GCA_949318255.1 of Pollenia labialis. Lineage (NCBI taxonomy): Eukaryota > Metazoa > Arthropoda > Insecta > Diptera > Polleniidae > Pollenia > Pollenia labialis. The sequence goes on along the minus strand of OX439140.1, from coordinate 26,615,231 downwards.
AATTTAGTACAGGAAATTGGCAGAATTTAGTACAATACATTATCAGTGCTTTATCTTATCGTAAAACACTAATATTTGAATATAATGATTAAAAATCAATACATTGTACAATTAAATTATATTTTTTATGTGAAACTCTTTTTTCCGGCTAACGACATAGTCACAGCCGTATATTCTTTAAGATATTTTTATAAAGTTTATAAAAAAACAAAAAAAAAAAAAAAAAAAATACCAAATAAAGAATTACTACTACTACTACTATTCCGAATAGTTGCTATTTAAAAAAAACCGGTTTTCGGTTAGACATTTTAAAAATAACCGGTTAACCGGTTTTAATTCGAATACATAAAAATACAAAAATTAAATTAGTTTTTGTAATAAAAAGTAAATAAGAATAAAAACAAAACAATTCACGAAGGTATGGAACCAAAAAAATCCATAGATATGACTTAAGGTATGTTCAGACCACAAAAACCTGACCAGTCAATGAGTTTTAATTTGTTGCTGGCTAAGCATGTCTATATGAAGCAGTAAACCATAGTAAAGCCATATTTTTGAAAAGTGGCAAACAAAACCTCTTATACAGGATTATATATTTCAATTTTTTGTTTGTTTCAGCATTAAAGACAAGAAAACATGCTTTTTGTATGAAATATCTTTTAATTCGTCGATCACACAATTTAAACCCTTCCAGGACATTTTTGATTCCTTCAATTTGGTTTAAGTTCTTGGTGTTTTAATAAATAAAACTGATGAATTTTCCCATAACGTTGATTCCGCCGGTATGTTTTTGCTATAAGCATGAAGATATGCTAGAACTACTTAAGAGTTTTTCAGTCATTATTTTTATTAAAGTATTTTTTGTAAAGTATTATTTGCAGTCTCTTAAAAACTACTTGGAACAGAGTCAAATGTTACTTGGCGTATATTTATGTCAAGCTTGTAGACTAATTTAAAGTGATTTATAAGTCGTGACGTTAAAGAACCTTTGCAACTTATCATTTTAGGGCCGTTTAAGCACAATTTTCTTTTAAGTCAGTTTGTAGTACTTTAAATTGTTTTTGGTTTTTGTTACAAGAACACACACTTACACGCAAAGAAAAACCATGGTTGTGGTAAACATATTCTAAGAGCAACATATTATGATAAGATTCATGATTGTAGTCACCATATTACGATTGTTATTAAATCATATTATGACCAAATATGTTCGTAATATAACATCATAATATTTTTCTCTTAATCATATTATTATCCTGTTAATCATAAAACGTTAAGAAGTTATAATATTACTGTCATGGTAATCATAATAAGTTAAGAAGTAATCATATTACTGTCATGGTAATCATAATAAGATAAGAAGTAATCATATTATTGTCATGACAATCATAATAAGTTTAGAAGTAATCATATTATTGTTATGGCAATCATAATAAGTTTAGAAGTAATCATATTATTGTCATGACAATCATAATAAGTTTAGAAGTAATCATATTATTGTTATGGCAATCATAATTAGTTTAGAAGTAATCATATTATTGTCATGACAATCATAATAAGTTTAGAAGTAATCATATTATTGTCATGGCAATCATAATAAGTTTAGAAGTAATCATATTATGATGCAAAGTGATATGAACTGTTATACATAAATTTTTTACATCATAATATGATACAACTTTAAACATAATATTTTTATTGGAAAAAAATACTTATGATAAAATAAAAAACATAATATAGTTACTGTAATCTTTTTGTCGTAGGTCGCAATTATTTATAAATTATTTTATGGAGTTTTCATTATTTTTCTCTTAAAATAACACAAAACTTACCAGTAATGGTTAATATTTTTCACCAATATTTCACAAATTTTTCCACCACTTTAAGATTATTAAAATTTTTTAGCAAAGATATTTTATTTTGTGACACTACAACCCTTTTTTAATGTTTTTTCTTTATTTTTTTTTTCAATTTCTTGTTTATTTTAATGGTTATTTTGTTATTTTTTTTTTAATATATTTTTTTAATTTCTTGTTTATTTTAATGGTTATTTTTTTATTATTTAGCCACTCACTAACAAATAATTCGATATGTTTATGTAAAACACGACACAACTGATACAAAATTATTTTACAAATGGCGATACCAAAATATTATTAGAGTAACGATATTTTGATTGCATCTTAAACTTATTATGATAAATGTATATAAAGTTATCATGCTATGGCTATTAAATATCATGTTATGGCTGTGAGAAATATAATATGTTTTGAAAATTATCTTAATTTAGTTGTTAGAAAAATAATTATTTTTCGGTCAACAATACTCAAATTTATAATTGCGATAAACATTAATATGTTTACAGTAACTATAATATTGCTGATATTTAATAAAAATAACAATTATTTGTGTACAACAACAATATATTGTTACAATAAACACAGTGTGGTTGCCGTAACCATGCCCAACCATATTTTTTCTCTGCGTGTATATAAGCGATTTGTATTTACATTGCTCATAAAGTTTTTTGACTTTTGTTTCATTTTGTTTTGACATTTTTTATAAAAAGTTTAAGTTTGCCAAATATTCAATTAGAAAAATGCTTAAATTACGGGTTCATTTATAACAAAAGTAAGGAACACGTATATAAATTACACATTACTTAAATAACCGGGTTATTTTACTAAAATAACCGGTTTATTCAATATTCGAAAAATGGACATTTTGAAATATTCGACTTGGGCAAAACTAAAATAACCGGTTAAAACCGGTAATAATGGTCGCGAATTATCCTAGTAATTTTATACATCAATTAGCGTGGAAAGATTGTACATTTAGTAAAGGCAGAGCCAAAACTAATGGGCACCCACAAACACTCTAAAAACGACTTGTATTTTCGCGATTAATAAATCGATTCGTATTAGAAGCAGTGATATTAATTGAAATAACTATTTACAATTCTAACATGAAATTGTCATTGTTTTGCGGTGGTGTTAATACAAAACGGAACCCAAAGAAAAATATTATACATATATAAATATTAAATATTTGTTCTTACTACTTACTCTGATGCCTACATTTAGGAGGCTTTTAAATGACTTCCTCTAAAGCATACTTTTCTAAATACTTATTAATATTTCCTTTCCTTAGCTTTAGCTTTGAAATTATTTATGCATTAAAATTTTTTTGTTTTAATGGTATTTAGCACAATAGTTAATAACTCTTTGTTTGCAAGTGTTGAATATTTGTTAATTCGTGCGGAGTCAGAAAAAAGGGTAAAAGTAATTAAAATCGTATTTTGTCACTATTGAAAAATCTTCTTAAAGCTACATATTAAGAAGGTGCCAAGGAAGAAGAAAAGAAATATTTAATTACCTTTTAACTCATGAGACACGCAAAACGTACATTAAATTAATGTTTTACCCTTGTAAAAATGGCTCTCCTGAGACTTGGTGCTATTTTTATGCCATGCTTTCATTTGGTGCTAAGGACAATCGATGTTTTCAAGCATTTTTGCAAGAATAATGTTATTAGAAAAGGGAAAAAAATAAAAAAAAAGAAAAATGAATGCCAAGCAAATAAGCCAGAGACAAATAGAAGGTAAAGATAGCAAAAATTGCGAATACTAAAAATAAATCCCAAATGTAAACTTTCTATGCTATTAAAACAAAAGATACTGGATCGCAAGTCAGTGTTGGCGGTGGTGGTGGTGGTGGAAAAAAATCCACTTTATTTTTCTCCTCCTTCGATATACTTGAGCTGATAAAGCAGAAGACTGATATATCAAGGTTTTTCGTTGTTGATGTTGACTGCATATATTTATTAAGTCGTACGAAGCACAGTGGCGTCAAATTAAAAAAAAAATAAATATATATAGAAATTAATTACTTAACCGTTTTACATGAAAAAGAAAGACGGTGCCAGTTTGTAGCCAAGGACTAAGTGTTCTTAATGATGGCCAATTGTGATATCCGATCTTAATATAAGGTACTTCTATACGTTTCCAAAGTTGGCAAACAATGCGTATTTTACGGCCAATGTTTTTTTTGAATTAAACTTTTTCTGTAAAACGGCACTCTTTGCAACTAATTTTATGAAATTATTCTACATGGTATCGCAAAAGTTTTATATATATTAGTTCCGCCTTCTGCTGAATTAACTTTAAAAAACTTGCAAAAGTTTTGATTGAAAGGCGCAGCACACGACAAAGGAACTAACAGCTGGTTCACACGTATAAAGTTTAACTCGTCAAGTATTGAGTTTTTAGGAGAGAGGGGAAATGAGAATGCAAAGGGGTACATACTTGGCCATACTCATCAATTTATTTTTTTCCTTTTGCTTCTGTATTCAAAATATGCTTAAATAGTTTAAAACATTTGTGATATTTCATTTGGAGTTTTTGACATTTTAATTAAGCTTTAGTGCATCAAATTTAATTTTCGATTAATTATCAATGGTAAAGGATGGATTTTAAAACATGAAATGAATTAAAACTTTTTGATAATTTTATTTTAGCCTGAACACGTTATTAAACTCGGGTCGAATTTACATGTTTCGAGAACAAACACATTCCCATCATCAGAATTCTTTGCCGTTCTACCGTTTTCACCATTGTTTAAGTTTAAGGAAAAGGACAAGAAAATAAACGACACAAGCTGGAAAGTAGGCTCAAAAGGGAATAAAAGAAAGTTAAACCTGACCGTATCTGCACCAGCACTACCTGGATGACGTAAAAGCAAAGATCATGACGTTTTACGCTACCAATTTATTCAGTAGTTTCGCCAACACTGAGCTTCTGGCAATCTTCTGCGTGCTGGACGAACTGGAGCAGTTCGAAATGATTTAAACTTTGCACGGATAAACCCCCTAACTTCGACCAGATGACGTTCTTCTCTTTGTAAAGAATTGTAAAAAGTCATTCTTCTTCTTTTATTTGCGTATCCGATAAGAAAATTCATATTATAAATAAATTAAAATTGTCTCTAATCACCAAATTCATAGAATCCAGCAAACAATTTGTTGATTAGGCAACTATTACCAAAATGTTTATATAGATTACTAAAAATATTAAATTGTGAATATTTTTTTTTCCAATAAATTACGTTTTAAATTTTAATTAAAAAAAAACTATTTAAAAACTTTGCCGTTTCAAATATGTGTTAATTGATTTAATTAAATTTTGCTTGGGTTTTGACAATTCCCAACAACAATTCTACAAGTTTAAATTATTTTATTTTAAACGAAAAAATCAATTAAGATTTTTTGTTATTTTATTAATATTGTAAATAAAAATTTATTTCAAAGTAACTAAATTGTTAATTGAATCAAAATTATATTTTTAATTTTCTTTCAACGAAAAAAAAAATAATTGATTCAATTATTCCATTAATTAAATGTAAATACTTTTTAAACAATTTTTTTAATTCATTAAAAACAACTGATAATTTTTTATGTGAAATATTTCTTTATACTTGGCTGTTGTTGGGAGATTTAATTTATCTTGCACTTGTGTAAATTCTCGAATGTTCTTAGCAGCTTGTATTCTCAAGTGTCCCGAGTATTTATGGACTTCGTTGAAAATGGTATGTTATTTAAAGAAATTTTTTTTTTGGTTTACGAATAAAAACCAAGTTATTCCCACATACGAATACAATGTCGTCGACGTTTTTAGGAATTTTTCCTAGATCATCGCGAGCTTAGTCACGAACTCAAAATTTGCGATAAAGTTCCTTTTTAACTCAATGGTTGCTTGAATATACAGAATATCAGAATGCGGTGATATACTTCAGAAAATATTGAACAACATGAACTGCACACAATAAGATGAAGGGAATGGTGTAGAACAACTTTATAGAACAGCACTGAACCATATTTTTTCTAATACTGCGATTAAGACTGAGAACAATCTAGAGTTGTGGTTTCAACCAGTTGGACCTACAGCTTAAACCGAACGATCGACTATGGCTCTCCTAAGCGAAGTTTTTGGCGATCAACTAATAATCTGCCACTTTGTTTGCCTGATTTAGTAAAAATAAAATTATAAAATTTTTTCAACTTAAAAAAATGGATTTAATTATCAAATTAATTAAATTGAAATACTTTTCCAAGGCCCATCTATCAGGTCTGCTTACTTGTACAAAAACAAAACAAAATACGGTTCTTTTTAGTTGTCAAAAATTTACTACCACATATACAAAGCAAAAGGAAAAAACGTGTATGTGTGGCATACCATAAACGTATGCATGCACATGTAAACAACTTTTGACAACTAAAAAGAACATAAACAATGATCATCAGGCTTCTTGCACAGACCTTTTCAATGGGCCTTGTACTTTTCAAACCATTTTTGTAATTGATAAAAAATCACTGCAAAGATTTTCTGTTTAAAAATTTTATCGCCTATATTTTAAATACCGATATATCGATGTATCGATATTGAAATACGACTATCGAATTCGATATTTTTTAAGTCAGTCTTCATTAAGAACTCAAAATTTTAGACGTTTTTCAAGCAATATGTTTTTTAAGAATTGGAATCATTGCATGCATTATATGTTTTTTTTTTTAAACAAATATGAAGATCTAAAATAATTGGCATTTATAAGAAGCAGTTTCGGATACAAGAACCAGATTGTCTGGAGTGCACATAAAACAGAGGGTGCTCCTGATGTCCATATCTGATGATTACTGGTTTGACTAAAACCAGTTGGTACTTTTGGGGTGCAATTCGAATTTTAAGGAAAGTTGGTACTTCCATGACTTATTTACTTCCATTTAAATTTTTCGTAATTTATTTTTTTTTTCTTATGGTTTTTTTGTATTCTTCCCTTTTGTTTTTGTTATAATTGAATTTTTTGTTTTGATTAAATTTGTTTGTTTTTATTAATTTTTTTAAATAAAATGAAAAAATAAAAAGTAAAAAATGTAATTACATATAATTAATTTGTTCATACATATGTTTGTACAAAGGTATACTGAATTTTTTAAATTGGTAATAGTTTCAGCAAAATATATCGATATTTTTGAAATAATAAATATCGATACTCTAAAAACGTATCGATTCGATATATTTTTTCAACTTGCCCATCCCTATCCTAAAGGCATAACGCAATATAACAAGACCGCCAGATCAAAAAGAGCACAACTCTGTCCTCATTTACAAGTTTTGTTCTTTTTCAAAAGCAACGATGTTTTCTGTTCTACGACCGGTACGAATATGCACCGGTGTAATCTTAATGCTTCGGCATTGATTTAAATATTTCGTTTTGACTCAGAAAAAACTTTTTGATTGTTGGTATTATTCATACGTTACCTGGTAAGTAGTTGTCATTACAGCTGCCATTACTCTGAAAACTTCAATAAGTACTTACTAGCAATGAATTCAGCAACTTCTTATTACTTCTATTTTTTTCATTACTGATAATCATAATCAGCTCAAAAACTTCTTATTAGTTGTTTAGTTTTCAGTACTGAATATTTATTTACTGATAACGGACTCAATAACTACTTATTAGGTCTATAAACTAGCGTTTTTTTTTGGCTTCTAGAAGGTATAGTGTGAGTACTTACAATTCAACTTACTCGTAGCTAAATGATAACTGGATATTTTTTTACTTCTAGTAGGTGTATTGTAAGTACTGAATTTTGTAGACATCTCGAACAAAAGTAAGTAGTTATTCAGCCGAAAAACAAATTGTGTTTATTTTTTCCAACATTTTTTGCTAACTTGCCATTTTTATTCTTTTTATTTAAACACCTTACCTTTGTTTGACTGTCCTTAAAAAGTGCAACTCTAATAATGTCTGCCTCCCAATACTGTCAGTTCTTGTTTATAAAGCACCAAAATACCATCGAAATTTTTTAAAATAATGTCATATACGAAAATGAGTTAAGAGTAGTGAATGAGTGTACGAAAATTAGCTTATATTGTTATAATATTAACACATACAATTATGTACGCACAAATGTTCATTTAATTTTAATATATTCCACCGGCTAACAGCCGGCTTCGAGCCTCCGCCAACTAATATTTTGCGATAGTCGCCGATAATATTTCGCGGCGCAGGTCTCTGGTTACTACTTGCATAATCAAAATGCAATTTCTTTTAATAAGGTTTTTTAAGATCTAAATAATACACAACCAGACTATCTTCTTATCGAACTAAGATGTACACTTTGTTCCTTATAAAAGCACTTTCAAACGCCAAAAACCATAAAATATACATAATAACACCAGGTACCATATAAAGTCCTCTCTTCTTTATTTTTTTTTTGCACTATTTGTTTCAACTTTACGCCACTGTGTACCGTAAGATAACATTATTAAACAATAGTGGTTTAATGGTGGCAATAAGGAATACATCCAGCCAGCAAGTGAACGAATGCGCTGAAAAGATAGAGTGACTTAAATATCTTTAGTGTTGCGTGTTAATATTTACCATAACGGATGTGTCTAATCCTGTCAAAGTGTCTGCCTGTCTATGAGTATTTACAACAACCATAATAACAGATAAACTTTGAGTATAAAGTATTGTTTATGCACCAAAAGTCTTTAATAAATAGGAAAAATAAAAAGATAAGAACAGGACTGCAATAAAGGCAATAAAGGCCCGAAGAGATCTGTGAGACAGTTCAGAATTTTAGTACGAAAAAATTTAAGGTAAACACCTTGAAGTTCTTTGTGATAATCAGATATACGGTACGGGAATTAGGGTCGATTTAAGTGAGTTAATTAGTTTAAAATGAATATGCATATATTCTTTAAACTTTTCACATTAAGGGAACACAAAGTGAACAAATCCATACGAATTCATTTTTACTAGTATATGACAAGCTTTAAAGTCCAACTAGATTTATGACAAAATATGTTTTTTTAATAACAAATATAAAATTGTAACGTTTCGGACTGACTGACTGACGGACTGGACTGACTGATTTATCTTCGTACAGCCTAAACCTCTGAAGCTTGAACTTGAAATTTGGACCGAAGGTTGGTCTCTCCCCAAATCCCCAAGACGGGGTTTTTGGAAATTCGAATAATTAGGGGGTAAAAAGGGTAATAATGGGTTAATTCGGTAGCCTTATATCTCCAAAACTAAAAGGGATACAATATAAAATTAATACTTATCCATTTTACTTAGAAAAATAAGAGGGCAGGTGTCTGGTACTTTTTTCTGCCCTTTTAGGGAGTAAAAGGATAAAACTGCCCTTTTAGGGAGTAAACGGGTAAAACCTGTATTTTGGCACTTTTTTGACACCCTATCTATCTTTTAAACCAAAAAATAAAGAAATAAAGGCTATATCACAATCGAATCTTATCTAAAAATACAAATATAAGTTTGGTACTTTTTCGAAATTCGAACGTTTAAGGGGTAAAATAGTAACTATTTTTGATACCCTTTTTACTAAACATTTTTCTTCAATCATTAATATAAACGTATTAAATAATGGCCTCCCACTTCAATATTGAACTTTTTGATACTTCAGTGGGGTTAAAAAAATACCAAACAGGGAATATACGGGAAATTAAATTTCTTTTCTTAGCTTTTTTGTTCCATAACTTATATTTTTTTTAAGCTTTTGCTAATATTAGATCCAGAAACATAAAATTGAACTTGCAATGTCCTGAGTACATAATGCTCTATGAGGGAACTTTTTGGTACTTTTTTTAATTTTTAATTGGTACTTTTTGAATTTCTGTTAGAATTGGACCCAGAAAAATAAAATTCAACATGCAATGTCCTAAGAATATAATGGAACTTTTTGGTACTTTTTTGATCTTTAACTGGTACTTTATGAATTTCCGTTAGAATTAGATTTAGAAACATGAAATTTAAAATGCAATGTCCTGAGTAAATGCGCATTTGTAATTTTTTGGTATAGTATTTTAGAATTTTTTTTAATCAAAGAAACTAATACAATTTTTGCAAACAATTATGTGTCCTGGAAAGGTTTTAAATTTTGCTGGTTCATCTGCAGTAGTTTTTCTTAAAATATTCAAATATTTTTAGAAATTGATTAGAATGCCAACCTATTTGGATGCCTTGTAACCACCCAAGATCGAATTCTATGTATCTGCATTATTTAGTCCAGGGATGGAAATCGTGGTGTTATTGTACTATTTTCATACATTTAAAACTTTGTAAAATTTAAATTTAATATGATAATAAAAACCTATAATTTTAACATTCAGTAATATTAAGACTGAATCAAAAAATTAAAAGTTCACATTACTTTCATTAAAGCTTAACCCCTTTAGGAAAATTAATTGTCTACTTCTTTACTACACTTTTAAAATAATACTAAAGACAGATTTTAAAATTCACCAAAATGCTATTATTAAAATCGGGTATGTTTTTATATATATATGTGTTCCTCTAACTCCCATTGGAGCATAGGGCGCCAAATGTTTTTAGCTACATGAGAACTTTCAATATCGATAGCTATGGTTTGACAGTTGAGAATGTCAAACTGTGTTGACGTTTCTGTTCCTTAAGGCTTGTCAAGTCATCATGGATCATTAAACGCTACAACAATGCTTTCAAATTGTGGAAATTTAATTTTCTGAAATGAAAAAGTCCTGTTCACTGGCCCCTCGTTCGTGCGATTTAATGCCTCTGGATTACTTTTTCTGGGGCTATGTTGGATTATGATAGTAAAATTTTGAAGAATTTGGGGCCAAATTCAAGTCATTGACTTCAAACGGCCAGATTTATTGAAAAAAGTAGATACAAATTGGATTTAATTCGGTCCTGTAACTCGTAGCCGCGGTGGATGGTTGAAGGTAACGTTTAATATTAAAATACTTAAATAATTCAAAAGCTTTAAATACGGCTAAAGCGGCAGCCAATTCAAATTCCTACCTAAATCGCTGCTGGTAATCGGTGGATTTTGGCCCTCTAATTATCCGTACTTTGTAGGGGAACATATACGGTTTGTTTATTATTTGTGGCGATAACCCAAGTTACATTGAAAGTCTCTTTGCTGGATCTTACTAAATACAAATAAAAATTGGAATCTCAAAAGAGATAAGTAATCAAGCTCGAGGTCATAGGGATTTTTAATAAATGTTTTTAATTTTATTTATTTAAATTACTCCAATATTTCGATATTCATTGAATATCATAATCAGGGATAGTTAATTTTGTAATAAAAAAAAAAAAAATCATGACGATGGTAGTAAACACTACAAAACTAATAAGAATTTTTTATTTTTTATTACAAAATTAACTATCCCTGATGATGATAAAATAAAATAAAAAACATTTATTAAAAAATCCTATGACCTCGAGCTTGATTATTTATCTATTTGGAGATTCCATTAAGAAAAGGTCGAATTAAAAAACCAATTTTTGGGAATACAAAATTTAAATTTCAAAAGATTTTGTTATTCGTGCTTAAATTCCCAGTTTTTATTATTGATAAAAACACAAATAAAAACTGGGAATTTAAGCACGAATAACAAAATCTTTTGAAATACAAATAAAAATTTTAAATATTGCATCACTAGTTTAGAAGAATTTTATATTTTGGAAAAAGTAAGAACATTCTTTTTAATTTTGTATGCCGAAAAATTTTGAAGTCGGAATCGCGACTTAGACTTCGACCTCACAGCCCTGTAATAAAAATTCAGTGTATAAAGCTGACCGCTACGTTCATCATTTTTATATATGCGTTGAATAAAACGCTTCTTCTTTCGAAAATTAATTTCTTCAAAGTGGGAACTTGGCATATTAAATGTATGCCTTTCGTAAGCACAATGGTAGCGAAACTTTTACATTTAAACCTTATAAAACTGCTACGCTTAAAGCTCCACTTTTTATTAAGGTCCTAGACGCTTAAAAATTAGTAGCTTGCATAATTGAACTGTAATGGCCATTAAGCCCTGAGATGGGCTATTTTTTCAATGTTGTGAAAACTAGAATAAATGTTTTACAAAACTTAAAAAGTTATATTTCGATTCGTGCAGTCGTACGACTGAGAGAATTTAAAATGAAAATACTTTCGAAGTGAAAACGTATTCGATCCCGACTGCCTGAATTCGCCTTCTGCAGTTAAGGACTGTGCCGAAATGCGTCGCACTTTCAGGTGAACTAAGTTCCTTCTCCTTAAGGCGCAGTAAAACGAAAGTTTGGAATACTTAAAGGTCTAAATCTCGTTTTTTTCTATTTTCTTTGCAGACCTAAAAATCTATTTTTTTTTTGCTTATGAAAAACGATATTTAAGCATATTTTCACGCCGTAGTTTCCGTCTCTACAATACTTAAGCAAAATGTTCTCTTTAAGGCCCTTTTGCATGTGCCTAGAATTACATTCGTTCATATCTCAATATTTACACAAGCGCGTTATCATCTTCTAAAGCCTCAAATGAAGGCAACAGAACAAAAGAAGTTGATATGAAAATGCGGAAAAGTTAAACAAAAGAATTTAAAATACAAATAACAAGATGAAACAAAAACCCCCATCCACTCTAATTTTATTCATCCATATACTACACTTTGTTTAAATGCATTGGATACTTCTTGTTACTTGGGTTCCTCTTATTTGCCACAGTCAACTTGGTATAAGAACTTGTTATATTTGTTGTTTGATAATGATTATGATGATTACGATGAAGATGAAGATGACTTTGATGCTATTGCCAGTGGTTACGCTAATAAGTTGGGTTGATTTTGATGCTGATGCTTCATGGCTGATAAACAAATGTAAAATATGTACTGAAATGAAAATATTTTCAATGTTAGCCAGCTTATTATGCAAATGTTCTTACCTTCATTCATCCGTACGCTGCTTTTTTTGAGGTAAATTTTACAAAATAACTAAAATGTTATGGTTTTTATTTTAAAAGAAATTTTTATCACAAATTTTTCCTTTTGCAAAATCTTTGTCTTCTATCTTTTATATTTTTTTTTTGTTCTGTGAGTTTTCATTCATTCTATGTTGGTATTATACCACATTTAAGGCATAACATTTTGTTTGAAAAATATATGTTAATGTCTTGATGCTTTAATCATTTTTGCACTCTTCATTAGGAAATGTTAGATTATGTAAAGTTTTGTTCCGAATTTACAAACTAATTTCAAGGTAGAATGACTAATTGTTCTACAAGCTTCAATCGTTGGAATGCTTTCTGTTTTAAAGGGAGAAAATATTTTAATAATACTCTTATAGCGGTAGTGCAAGTCAGCTTGAGCCAATGAGCTGCCTGGAGCTCTTTAAGAATAAAAGCAATGCTCTTATAATGGCCATATTGTATTTTAGCAGGACAATCTAGGTCATTCCAGGCCGTCTGGCAGGCATAATTGCACGCCAAGTCTGATTTTGATATCCATGCAAAATTAGGACGTACTTTGCAGGATGACCCAAACTGAAACAGGATTCTCAGTTTAAATCAGAAGAAACCTTTCCGAGCCGTTCAATACCAAACAAGGCTTTATATAAGTAGAAAATTAATTGTGCGATCTTTTTTACATCCAACTGAAAAAGGTCATACGTACGTGACGCAGGAGTTAAAAGAACTGGCATACTCAAAACAAAACCACACATGCTAGTCGCTTATGCGAACGATATTGACATCGTAGATCGGCCACTGCGAGAAAAACCTGCAACCTTTGTGAAAGTCAAGAAAGAATTTACGAAATTAGTGAGGCAGATTAAAAAAAGATGAAACCAAGTTGATGCCATCAAAGCACAAGACGTCCTCAAGACTCGGGCTAACAGTGAAAGTGAACAGCACAACTTTAAGGTAGTCAGCGAGTTTTAATGCCTCGGCACCGCAAAAAAAAAACAAAACAAACAGCATTAGTTTCGAAATAAAACGAAGAATTATACTGGTCAACAGATGCTTCTCAAGACTACGTACGCAATCAATAAGGAAGGCCACTTTTCGACAGCCAAAAACCACTCTCTTGAAGACACTGATACTACCTGTGCTGATATAATCTTCTCAAGCATGGGTTCTTGCAAAAGCAAATAAGACAGTAATTGGAGTGTTCGGAAGAAAATTTCTTCGTTATATCTATGATCTGCGTTGACAAAGAATATCGTCATGAACCATGGAAAGATACACAATCTAGCAACGCGTTAAAGTTATCCAGGCTCATAATGAAAATGGACATTCAAATCAAAATGCATACCGTGTACTTCGTGATTTTTTCGGTCAATCTAATCGTCAAAATATGCGTACAATCAAAAAAATCGTGCAAAATTTTAAGCAAACCGGGTATGTGGGAGATGTGAAAACAACTCACGCTCGTCGTTAATGAACATTATGCATACAGACTTGCATTTATATGCTTACAACGTGCAATTGACTCAAGAACAAAAGCCTCTTGACCATTCCAAACGGCGTCAAGGGTGGCAAGAAATAGCAACAGTGGATGATCAATTTTCGAAGAAAATCATCTTTAGTGAAGAGGCATATTTTCACCACAGTAAATTTTTTCACCTCAGTAAATTCGTCAAGCAGAATTGCCGCATTTGGGGCGAATGATAATTCAGGAGTGAAGAAAGAAAGTGGTGATTCTTGAAACATGCAAATTCAACCCAGGTTCGAGCCCCAGCTCAGCCAAGAAAATTATCAATAAGTTAGAATTGTGGTTATTTTGTTGAACTATTTGTAGTTTTTAATCCAAATTTTTAATATTTTATTCAGGCTTAAGTTTATCAAATTTAATTTTCATTAAATTATTTTTATGAAGAAAGGAATTTTACAACATGAAAATTAATTAAAATTGTTATTAATAATCATTCATTCTTGACTGACCTGAGATTCGAACCCAGGCGGCTGGTTACCATGACATGTTTTGATCGCAACCACTCGATCTCCTCAGATGGATTTGCCGTCTTACACTCGCAGCCATCAACGACTGCTGACGTCAATAGTCAAATATCAATCCTTAAACCAAATTGTATTTTAACCTTTGGAAGATCGAAATTTGCTTTTTTTTTTTTTTTTTTGAATGATTATCCATTTTAATTGATTTAATATGTTTTTCCCAACTTCTGTTTTTTCCGTACTTATGTCAAGAATTCTTCTTGAAGTCCAAAGATATTTTTTGTTTTTTCATTTTGTCTTTCTTTTTCTTGTTGACCAATAAATTTTAATAAAATTTCAAGTTGAAAAATCCCTTCCTTCAGTAAAAATAATTTATGGATATTTAAATATGATGAGCTCAAAGCTAAATAAAAAATAAATATATCAATTTGTGAAATATTTATCTTAATTATAAAAATGTGCTTTATATAGGATTTATTTGCCTGCAAATTTCCAATATTACTGAATTACACGCCACTGAATTCCAACTGAATTTCAAACCACAACAACTGTAGGCCATCCTAGAGTCTTATTGGACTACTTTTATTTAAACTCCTTTCTAGATATTCTATTTAGAACTTATCTGATGTAGTTGTCTAATTGAACTTACTCTTGTTCTCCTGCCACTTTTTTTTCAAAACCCTCAGCACACATACAAACTAATACTAAGTGTTTAAATTAACACCAATACCATCAAAGAAGAACCACAAAGAATATTAAAAAGGGAAAAAATTAAAGATTACATACTTACATACATATGAGGAGTAACACAACAAAACGCAAAAATTTCGTTATATAATATTTTTTTCTACCGATAACATTTTTTTTCATACCGACAACACAATAGTGGAGAGGATGGCATGCGTTAAGTAAAACCTATCGACTCAGATTTCAATTTCTGATTCGATCTAACAATATCCTTCTGTCCGTCTGTTCGTCCGACTGTCCCATACATACCAGATTTGGTTCAATCTTTAACATTTTCTGTATATTCAAAGTAATTTTGGAAATACAAAATTTTTATTAATAAGATTTTGTTTGTCGCGCTTAATTCCCAATTTTTTTCTTGATAAAAACACTGAAATTAATTGCTGTGTGCATTTCACATTCTCCCAAAAATCTTTTAGAAAAGCCAAAGTTATTAGCAATTAAAACTGCAGAGTGAACGAGAATTGCAAACACTCAAAAAGTTTTAAGCTTAAAAAAAAATACCAAAAATAAACAGTTAGTTTATCTTTTCTTTCATTCCCCGCTACAATTGGTTGGTATTCTTCCAACACTAATTGTAGTTGTAAGTGGATTAAGAAAAAACAAAACAAAAACAAATTGATATATTGTTTTCGCAAGAAAATCAAAATAAAGCAACTTGCTCGTTCAGTTTTTTTCCACGCCGTGCATTGCAAATTTATTATAAAAGTAATTTTTGGAAATACAAAATTTTTAATTTTTAAGGGTTTGTTTGTCGTATGTAATGTAGGTTTTCAAATGGTCCAGCTAGACCGAAGATACTTTCTTACTCGTTTTGTTATTTAATTTAATTATACATGTATGTATTTAACGATTGTTATAAAATTCCTCAAAAACGTTAATGAAAATAATTTTTCCGTAATTGAATACGATCATGTAAATCTGCCCACACGCGAGTGATTTGTGCGTATGATTTGTTCGTGGTCGGCGTCTTGTTAGTTGTAAATGGGGATGTGCGCGAGAATAACGACCGAAAATTGGAGTTAACGCACTTAAACTTACGGTCACTGACTCCGCATTTCGGTAGTATATTTTTATAATTAGCATACGTTGTTCGTTCCTGTACTTTATCTTGATGAACAAGTTGAATTTGTTCAAAAAAAGGAAAGTAACAGATAGATGAAATAGTGCGTTCACAAATTAAATTCAAAATTGTCAAGTACATATTGCAAAATCCGTTATAAAATAGGTCTAAGATAAATACTTCTTTATACACAATATAAAAAGCTCTCACTAAAGTGGAAATGCCATACATAGGCAATATTAAATCAAATGAAACTAAAAGCCATTCAAAGTCATTGGCTTATTGAAAGAAATTCTCTCCTTAATCTCAATTGCAAAATTATATTTTACTACTCTATCTTAAAGCCAATCTGGTGCTACGGTATTCAACTATGGGGCACTGCCTCGGCATCTTATACCGAAAAAACTTAAAGGCGCCAAAATAAACTTCTTCAAATAATCACAGCTGCTCTCTGGTTGTCAAAAACTCAAACATTCGTAAGAATCTCAATGTGCCATTAGTAAAAACTGTTATTACTAAATATGCAGTAAAATATTTAAAAAGGCTTGAACTACACCCAAATCCACAAGCTCGAAATATTTTCAGTCAGGGCAGCCACACTCGCTTAAGGAGAAGTGACACTGCAGCACTTAACCAATTAGATGAGCGATAAACTCCTATATATCGAGCCATAACCGCCAAAATAACGTAACCAATAAAAAACAAATTTTACAGTAGAAGGTTTTTTTTGTTTATTTCTTATTTATTTGGAAGTTTTTCTACGAAATTTTTTTTATAGTCTACAAATGATCTAATGCTAGTTTTAGATGAGTATTAACCTTAATTTTCCATTTACAAAAGTGTTTTAGATCATCTGTTTGTCACTTACGTTAGTTTGGCGGTCATTATTGTAACCAGCTAATAATAAAATGTGCTACTTAAGTTTTATTATTCTCAACTTAAAATATTATTTTGAACTTAAAAATTTACTTTCTTGAATTTTTGTAATACATACTTATATATATATAAAATGTATATTTACATACACATATCGTCACCTAAAATCCAAAAGGCCGTAACTGATAAAAAAATTAATATCGGCTTATCAATCAAAATTAAGGTTTTGAATTTTTTGTTAGGTATGACCTTTTGTATTTTAGGTAACGATATATACTTCTTCATGTTAAATGCTTTTACATTATTATTCATCTTCCTCATTTGTTACATTCAGAACATCTTTTATCGTATTGGAGCGTTAGAGCCGAAGGTATTCATCATGAAAAGTTGATGGAATACTGTTTTTTTCACACATAGATTTTTTATCTTTAAATACGACACACTTTTCAAGAAAGCACAAATAATTAATGAAAAAATTAATCACCTCTTCCAATATTCTGCTTAACTCTAGATAAAATATCAGAACAGAAAATTTAAATAAGAGTTTTTAATACCACTTGCTTCAAACCAATAAACGAAACTACGAGTGAATACACTTTTTACAAAAAAAAAATAAAAAAAAACATTACGGTAGATACACGTAATTGATTGCGTTGTTATTTGTAATTTTTTTTTATTTTAAGCTTTATATTTTTCTAATTATATGGCAGCTCTCTCGTTGTTTTTATGTTACTTACGTTAATTTGCGGTAACTAATTTAGGCGTATGTGGGTTACGGTAAAATTGAAGGGCTCGTATTACCCTCAATATTTGGATTACCGATACTATATTTTGCAGGACAACGTGTTGTGGCTTACAGAACAATTGTGCATCAAAAACTCAATTTTGGAAAATATGTTGGTTACGTTATTTTGGCGGTTATGGCTCGATATGTGAACAGAACCCGTGAAGAAGAAACATTTTTGTCTGGCAATGGCAGGACAAAAATAATAAATTAGGATAAATTTGATTAATTACTGCTAGTACATACATATTTAATATTTGATGATTCAATACATAACTTCTGAGAAAAATCAAAAGAAAAATCCCTCTATTCCCTTTGTTATAGAAATCCTCATATAAAGTACAATGACACAGTTTGTATGTGTGAAGTTAATGTATAAATGTGGTATTTCGCAAACATACATGGCTTTGTATTTGTGTGTGTATGTCAACAAGTATATACTTGTATCTTCTACATGTTTTTAAATATATTTACTTGGCTGTTGTTATAATTAAATTAGAATACTCTGTATCTTAAATGTACTTAAAGATTAATTAAAAATTAATTTCATATTTCGTGTCAAGCTTTCGAGAAATAGCAATTTTCCATACACAGCTGTTGCGTTAAGTTGTAATCAAACATGTAACAAAACATGCACGTTCAAATAGCGTAATTGAAAGGAAAAGTGTATAAGGTTTTGGTAATCAAGCCCAAAAGTAAATTTTCAATATTTTTTTATGGTTTTATTTCAGTCTTACTAAAAGAAACAAAAGTTAGACAAGGTATTTTGGAAATAAAAAAAAAATGGGTTTTCAATTGAGTTGCCTAAAATTAGGCAGTAGGTTTGAGTTTATTTATGAGCAGGGAAAACATGCTATATAAAAAAAAATTGTATGAATGTAAATTATAATTAATGTTGGGGGAATTCGAACCAATTGTAGTGGGGAATGTAAGAAAAGATTAACTTAATGTTTATTGTTGGTATTTTGTTTATGCTTTGATATCATTGCAAATAAGACTTTTTGAGTGTTTACAGTTCTCATTCACTCTGCAGTTTTATTTGCTAATATCTTTGGCTATTTTCAAAATTTTTTGGGAGAATATTTCCTGATGATCTGGCCTATGAACCGATTTTCTGTGCAAACTTTGAAAATTTGCAACTAATTTTGAAGAGGAAATTCTTAGCTGCAAGAGAAGCAACCCTACATCACAAATTATGTATGTTAAAAAAACTTAACATTAAAAAATCATTAAAACGTTATCATTAAAAACTAAATTGGTCTTGAAATATATTTTCAGAAAAATTTGTACAGAAATTTTGTTTGAAAATACGTTTGATACAAGGCGAAATCATACAAGGTGGTCTTATTTTGAAAACGTTTACAACACTGTAAACTATTTTTACGTTGTGTCAAATATTCAAACAAATATTTGATTTTGTTTTTAATTTTAAATTGTGTGTTTTAAAAGTTTGAAAGGAAAGTTATATCGGTAAAAAAAAGTTATACGTGTCCCGGCGTTTCACTGGGTCATGTCTAGGAATCGATATATATCGATTTGAAAAATAATAAAAAGGGTAATTTTTGGGGATTCAGTATTTCGGTTATAACTCAGCCATTTTTTAACCGATTTGACAGATTTACTTGAGAAATTTACCATTTACTTGAGTTATAAAGCTTCGACTCTGGGAGATCTATGGTTCCCGAAAGTGGGTATTTAAAAAAACTTTTTTGTATCTGAACCGATTTTTCCGAGTTTTTTATTGAATATGTTCTACTATATTTCCTATATTTTGGTATATAAGTCATATCAATAGGACGTATGGCAGCCCCAAAATTTAGGTTTTTATAAAAATTTTTATGTTTTTCAGCCCATTTTTCTAATCGATATATCTCGATTCCTAGACGTGCCCCAGCGAAACGCCGGGACACGTATAACTTCTTTTTTACTTTTTTACTTTTTTTACCCTAATTTAAGCTTTTAATGTCATCGCTAAAATTTTTAAATTTTGTATTCTCTAAGGCATTTTAGCGATCGAGATTTAGCTTTAGCTAAGCTAATTACAGAATACGGCTGCAGTCTTTAGTCACCAAAGTACTCAAAAAAGACTCATACCGAAGATTTTTGAAGAAACGATCTTCCAAATGCTAGCAGGGATGTGTGGCACCCAAAATGTTTTTATATTCATTTTGCACTTGCAAACACACATTTATAAACGGACTAGGACAGGGTTGCCGTTAGACATTTTTAAAAATAATGTCGCGCTTAAACGTCGTTTAAGAAAAAAAGTCGGAAACCTTTTTTAACGACTTTGTTACTTTAATAACATTTCATAAAAATCTTATAAATTAACTACGGGGATATGTATAATATATTTTTTTTTACTTAATTTTTGGAATTAAAGAGTTTAAACAGCGTTTTAATTTATCTTGCAGACTCACCTACAGTGAATTTTGATGTTCTCTCAAAATGTGTAAATTTTTATTGTTTAACGCACAGGTTCTCTCGAAAGTAAATGTCAAGTGGTCGAGCACAAAAAATTGTGCTCGTTAGCTTGCCAGGGTCACCTATTAACTTTCTTAATTCTATCCACCTCTTCTTTTCTTTACATTTCTCTTCCTCTAGGCAGGATAAGTAGTCTTAAAATTGCTTGTGCATCTTAAAATTAAAGCGAGGTGACCTAGTGTGTCAAAAAACGGGTTTGGACCTAACAGTGGATTCTGGTACCTAAAAAGGTGTAGAATGCGTTTTTCTCAAAACTTCATTTTCGCACACTAGGAAGGTCACATATGTATATTAAAAACTATATCCCAAACACCATCAATATTTATTTCAGCATATGTACATATTCAGACTTTAAACTGAATGGCACAATAATGTTTTAACATCTGAATAAAAGGGGCATCTTGACACCGTTATGGACTAGTATTTGAAAGTAAAAATAAATAAAAGACCCGTTAAAATCTCTTAATTATTCAAAACACAACTTAACATAACACAAAGATTGATTCAGTTTATTAATAATCTGCATATCTTCTAGCCTTTTAGCGATTTAATATTTACAAAATTTTTCATATTGTATAAAATTTATTTTTTTTTGACACAAAATTAATTTAATTATACAACATATCTGTGGCATTATGACAAAACATCTTAAGTCGAGATAAGATAGCAAACATGTTTAAAAAAATGCTCGGTGAAAAAACAATTTTTACCAAATAAGAAAATAAACCGAAATTAAAAAAAAATTTCGTTTGCAATACAAAATTATAAAATTCTTATAATAAACAGCATTTTTTCAACTTTTTAAAATTGACTTAAGATGTTTTGTCAAAAGGCCACATATATGTATGTATTTATTTTTGAATTCAAACAAATTGTTAATATGACAATTTACAAACATGTTGGTTAAGAAAATTATTAACGGTCAATTTCATCAAGTTAAGTCATAACATACTCATCAACTTTACGTTGAACAAGAGACGATGAAAAGAAATAAACAGTAATTTTCCTTGGCCAATATAAATTATTGTTTATTTACAAGTCCAGGTGATGATAATCAAGGAGTATCGAAACATCGGTAAGTATTAAAATAAAATTTATTTCCAATGCTGGGCTCGAGCTTGAAATAAAAGCATTTTTATTTAAACGTATAAAAACAGTTCTAATAAAAATAACTTGAATAAATTAACTGGAAGTTAAATAAATAGAAGGCTTTAACTGAACTTGGTGAAATTGGCTCTTAAATATATTTGAAAACGTAAAAAAATTTTCAACTGTTGTTTTTTTTTTTCTGTGTAATAATATGAAATTATAAGAATTCAAAATTTGAAAATTAGCGATATATTAGCTCTGTTTCTTTACTTTTTGGGTAAAGTTCGTGCAAATGAGAGCAAGCATAAATTTCTCTCACATAAAGACAACATTACACAAAAGTACGGGAACAGAAAAAACCAATTTTAAGGCACAAAATAAAAATTCATTGTTTTGACAGTCTTTACAACACCAAAAAAATTTGCGCCACTTTTGAAAAATTGTATATTCGCCCTAGAATTAAACTACTTTTTCTAAAAATAAAACAAAGCAAACACTTTTACAATAAATAACATTATGTTTCCCTAATACTTCAGTACAAAACTTTTTATTTAAGTACATTGTTTTATTCCACAACACTTTTTCCAGAATTTGGATCATGAACTTTTTTCCTTTTTTTTTGGTTTTGTTTATGTTTTACAGCTGTTTGACAATTTATACAATTTGCACGAAGAAAAAGTCTGGGCTGTTTCGTGCAAGAAGAAGAAGAATTTTATTCTCTCAAATCTAATCTCATTTACACAAATTAAAAGTACGGGAACGCTTTTCGTGCAAATTGGGATCCCGAGGAATCCCAAAGTAGAGTAAAGAAACAGAGCTATTGTTAAAATTAATAGCGTCGGATATGTTGTTGTTATCTCAATCACTTGTGGGCCGATCTGGCTGAGTTTCAATAGCAAACTATTCCGCACTATTCGCGATAAAAATATTTAACACCTTTTTCCCATCGTAACTTGGGTTTGTAATAAAATCCATTTCAACATACAAGTTGAGAGACTAACTGGCGGATGGAAATAGAAAATTTGAACTTTCCTCCTGTGGTAAAGTGCATAATAACAAGACGAGGTTATTAATAATAGATATTCCATTTTTAACCCTTTATTGAAGTGAAGCTAATTTTTTTGATTCTGATCAAAGTTTTCTTAATAAAATGTTATTGTTGACTTAAGAAAAATGTTAATTTTTTTATAATTTGCACAACTTTAATTCTCAAAGGCTCTTGAAGAATTAAAAAACAAACAAAATTTTATGTATTTTCTTAAATTTTAACTACAACCAGTTTAAGATTCATAGTAGTAATCTTAAATTTATATCTCAAATATTTTTCATGGTTATTGAAGTATAAAATGATTAGCAAAAATACTTCTACACACAAAAATTGCATCCTTCATATTCCTTTAAGCAATCTATAAATATTCTCATACCATTTTATTTAATCAAAAATTTCAAAAATATTTAATATTGTTATCGTAAACGAATTTATAATAAAAGATGAAACCGTAAAAGTTTTTATGTATGTAGCAATAAGTTTTCATTTTATTTCGCCATCACTTTATGCATTCATCCGATTCGTAATACAATTCAATTTACCACAGAAACGTGTTCAATTTTATGGTAAGTATTTAATACTTTAACTGCATGCGTAACTATAATACAAATGCTATTGGCTGCAACGTGAAAAAATTGCACAACATTCAACATATTGTAGTACATATACTGAAGCCAAAGAACAATAATGTAGATACATAGTTTGAAAGGGTATTGAGTTTAAGGCAGGATTTTAAAAATAACTTTAAACTGATTCTCTTGAATTATGATGGTTTTGCTAAGATAATTATTTCCAAAAATTTAGTCCTGAGGCAGAAATCTTTGCAAATAGCTTTTTATAAAATTTTATTACCCAACTTTAATGGACCATAGCTACCAAATAGCCCCTACTTTAACTGCAGAAAGGTATTCTCACAGCCATCAACTGCATACAAAACTTAGTATGAAACTATAATTCTGCGGAAAAACATTATCTTAACAGTGTAGGAGCGTCCATAGTGACTCAAGTTATAAGCTTTCTAAGACTCTGAAAAACAATCTTCCTATAATAAATTTTCATAGAAACCTAACTGCTATCATATCTTGAGTAAAACCAAACAGTCGTGAGCTTTCACACAAGTTGGTTATAATATTTCTTGTTGCTTGCATTCAGTGCTCCACCCTACAGCACAGGGTTTATATGTGTCAATATAAATATTGATTTATCTGTGTTTAAAATTTCATCATAATCGTTTTGATGGTTACTGAGAAGCATATATTGCCCCAATGGACCGATTTGCCCCATTTTCAATAGGGGGTTGTGCCAAAAAGAGCCTATTTATAAAATTTCATTAAATAATCTTTAAAATTTCGACCTGCACTTTGCGCACAAGGTTAGATGGACAGCCAGCCAGCTGGAAAGACACCGTTAGATCGACTCAGAAAGTGATTCTGAGTTGATCAGTATACTTTAAGGTGGGTCTAAGACGCATATGTTAAGGTCTTACACACATTAACACAAATGCATAGTACCCTCTCCACTTTTTTAGTGTGGGTATAAAACGTACCAGTAAAAGATCAAAAAAGTACCAAAAATATCGCACTTAGAAATTCTTATTCACTCAGGACCTTTTGCATGTTTTATTTTATATCCAATACTAACGGAAATTCAAAAAGTACCAGTTAAAGACCAAAAAATTTACTTAAAAAAGTTCCCTCACAGATTTTTATCCACTCAAAACATTGCATGCCGAACTTAATGTTTCTAGGTAAAAAATTAACGATAATTCAAAAAAAAGTACCCGTATTTCCCCATTTTTTGAGCTTTTGCTCCCCATTAAAGTATTAAAAATTTCAATATTGTAGTGGAAGCCCATAATTTAATACGTATATGCCAATGAATGGATAAAAATGTTTTGTAAAAAAGTACAAAGGAGAGATAAACTCACTGTTTATTGTTGATGATTTTGTTTAAACTTTAATATTGTTACAAATAAAACTGTTTCTGTAATTCTTATACGCTTAACAGTTTTACTTGGTTTAATATCTTTAGTTTTTCTAAAATCTTTATGGATGAAGTTTCCTGATGATCTGGCCTAAGCAACCAGTGAAATGCGCATAGGAATAGCTTATCCCATCAACAATAAACTTCAGTGTTTTTATCAAATAATAAAAATTGGGAATTAAGCACGAATAACAAAATCATTTAAATTAAATTTTGTATTCCCACGAAAATTATTTTGATAGTATAAAATATATTTACGATTTTCTCCCCTTAAACATTCGAATTTCGAAAAAGTACCGAATTCGTATTTATAATTTTTAGATTTGTTTGGAATGTAATTTAACCTTTAGTTATATGCTTTTTGGCTTAAGAGATAGATGGAGTGACAAAAAGTACCAAAATACAGGTTTTACACGTTTAATGCCTTAAAGGGCCGATTTTCAAAAAAAGTACCGACATCGACAAGTATTTAATAATTTTTTGTATCTCTTTTAGTTTTGAAGATATAAGGTAACCAAATTTACCTGTTTTTATCCTTTTTACCCCCTGAGCATTCACATTTCCAAAAATTCCGTCTTATTGGATCGATTTAGGAAGAGACCAACTTTCGGTCCAAATCAGCTTTAGGCGTTGAGGCTGTGCGATGATGAATAAGTCAATCCGTCATTCAGTCAGTAACGTAACAATTTTTGTATATATAGAAATATATATGCGTTCTTGAGAAATTCACTTTCAAAAGACTCAACAGAAAAGATTTATAGGTTAATCACTCTTGTGTGAAAAACCATACACAATGGATCATTATTACACGTCTTGACTTTGTTAGCAATACAAATTTAGTATTGCAAACACATATTTTGATTAAAAAATATGTTTTGTTTAAGAAATATTTCAGAACTGACGTAAGTTGCCCTCGTGTGTGGTTTGCCACACACACATATGTTGTTTCTACGTAATTTACACTAGAGACAAACTTTTCGGTCGGAAAGTATGAATATTTTTGATATTGTTCTAAACTGCATGCAATGTACGTTTATAAAGTGAGTGCTTGTATAAAATACTCAATGCTTTGTATGGTTTGTTGTTGATCCGTAACGGGATATATATGTACATCATTAAGCTTCCTTCGTTCACAATGACAGCAACAATTTGGGTTTTTCATCAATATTATTTCTTTCGAAGTATTTCTTATATTTTCTTTTAATTTTTAAAACAATGTAGCTAAAGTTTTTTTTCAGATGAGTCTACTTCTACTGCAGCAACTTGTATGAAAATATAAATGACGTTTAAAATAATTTTATTTAGTTTTGAATGAAATTTTTAATGAAATGTTTAAAAAAATAAAAATAAATAAATAAATATTGTTGTGGAAAAATTTGCAAACGTATTCTTAATTTAAAATATGTGTGGTTGCGAAAAAAAATTGTTGCTCTATTTTGAACACCAGCAAAAATGTTGCTGCCTATTGCGAACGAAGCCTTAATGTTACTTAAATCATGTTTTTGATTATTCACAGTAACACAGAAAACAATTTTGCATTAGTAAAACCATTAATTATTATTAAAATCAATTAAACGTTTAATTCACTTGATGAAAAATTAATTCACTTGATTAAACGTTTTATTTACTGGTTTAAATTTTTAATTAAAACTGAATTTATTTTTGATTAATGCGTTTACTGGTGCAAAATTGTTTTCCGTGTAAAGAAGACAGACAATGCATATATGTATATGAAAAAACACACACGAGGGAAAATAACGTAAGTTTTTTTGAGGGTGACTTGAGGGTTAACTAATATAAACTGATGATATCTGAAACCATAGTGCCCAGTCAGTAGCTCTTCGTTAATTTTTTTTTAAGTAGTCTAAATAACCCTTAATCCTACTAAAATTGTTGTATTCGTAATTGATGCTGCTTTATATTTGCCGATTCAATATTACTTACTTTCCGCTTAAATTAGGTTCATGCTTTATAGATCATTCCTTTCTCAACTCTCTGAGCTCACAATATTGATAGACCTGTTGCATCCACAGCTCACTTAAATTTCACATTAAAAACTTTTCAAATCCATTATAAATCACAGCTCCTCCTGTTCCACCCAGTATAAATTAAACACAATTTCTTAAGCAAAAATTTCGCAAAGAAAAAAAAAATAAGAATTGCGAATGCGTTTTGAAAGTCTGTTGATGCAAGCACTTTATAATAAAAACGTGATTGGTGAAATCTATTGAGGAATAATGCAGTTGGAGTTATGCGCTTAACATTTGCTTTTGTATATTTTAAAGATTTAAAAATGAATTTGTTGTTCGTATTAAGGATGTGTTGTGCATTTTACGAAAAAAAAAAATGATTTGCTTAAGTGGGTTTAGAACGTTTCTACGGAAGGAATTAATAAATAAATGTAACCATTTGGTTTCATTGAAGAAAATTAAATAAAAAATCATGATAAAATGAAAAAGTTTTAAAGTATTTCATTTCGCTTAAGTTTACAATAACATGAAAATAAGTTCATTTAATGCGTTATTACACTGTGCTACAAAAATAAAAGGGAAACAAATATTAAGTGGTTCATATATATATTTTCTGCTCTGTTCGACTAGTAGATTGCGAAGCTATTTAAAAATAAATTTTTAATTAAACCGCTGATTAAGCAAACTTTTTAACACAGTGTTATTATTTAAAAATAAATTTTTGTTTTTAAGAATTTATTAATAATTTCAATGTTCAAAGTGCTTTTATTACTAAATATTTCATATTTCGGTTTTATTTTTAATGGCAGAAATTATTTGGGTTAAAAGAAATTAAGGGCCATATGTTCATTCATAAATTATAAACACTTCATTAAACAATTGAATACGCGTTTATGTGTTTTAATTCTTTTGTATAAAAAATATTTTGTTTTTTAAACAATGACGTCAAATATTACTCAGTCATGTGTATTGTTTTAAAAGAAAATATCTGATTGTCTTCTTTTTATGAAAATTATGACGTTAACATTTTTGTTAAAAAATCTATTCAAGAAGCTGCTACTTTTGCAGCGGAAATTGGTCATAGGCTTTTTACACTCATCAATATCTTATATCTACTATCAAAGATGTTGACAATGTGAAATACTCGTAAAAATGTCACTTAAAAAAAAAAACTAAAAAAACTTTTTTCCAGCAAAAGTGTCAAAAGTAAAAAAAAAAAAATAAACTACAATAAAGCTTCGTTCACAATAGGCAGCAACATTTGCGCTAAAGTTTATAAAAGAGCAACAATTTTTTCGCGACCACCCACATTTTAAATAAAGAAACCGCTTGCAAATTTTGCCCAGAACAATATTACGTATTTATTATTATTTGTTGGAACATTTTTTTAAAATTTTAATTCAAAACAAAATAAAATTATTATTAGAATTGTGGTTATTTTGTTGAACTATTTATGGTTTTGAATCCAAATTTTTAATATTTTAATTCGGCTCAAGTTCATCAAATTTCATTTTCATTCAATTATTTTTATGAAGCAAGGAATTTTACAACATGAAAATTAATTAAAATTTTTATTGATAATCTTTCTTTCTTGACCGTGACCGGGGCTCGAACCCTGGCCGGCAGGTTACCATGACATGTTTCAATCGCAACCACTCAATCTCCTCAGATGGATTTGCCTTCTTACGCTCACAGCCATCGAAGTTTGCTGACCTCAATAGTCAAACATCAATCCTTAAACCAAATTGTATGCTAACCTTTGGTAGATCAAAATCTTATTCGATCGATTGTAAGATACTTCTGGCCTTTAATATGAGTTTGTTAAAAGTTTGGCTAGATTTTACGGTGAGAGTTTTGTTAAGGGGATTATTGGGTCAAGTGTGTCTCAATTGAGTACTGACTGCCCTCTTTTATATATACTCACAATATTATTCAGTAATTTTTAAATAAATAAACATTTAAAATTCAAAGCTAATTTATTTTTTAACTGATTCTAACATTTATTCAAAAAACCAAGTGCATAATAATACGGATTTTCAGTTGCAGTTAATATTGTCCGCTGATTAAGTTAAATTCTTCTTTATGGAAAATGAAAAGAAAATGTAATTTAAAATAAGGAAAACTTCATTTAATTTTTACTGTCAAAAATGCAACCACATGTTCCGTAAAAACAAATGAATATTCAGTTATTTTATATAATTTAACTACCAAATATAAATTTTTAGTTATCTTTAAAAATCGATTTGCTTGGTTTGTGTAACAAATTCCCATTTTCTATTTCTTAAATTGATTTAGTTAAATACATCAATTTTTAAAATAGAATAATTGCGAAACCATATCGGTCGTGCTGCTGGTGGCTAAAGGCGACCGTACACGACATGTATTTGTCATCTGACATGTCAAATTTCCCACTGCAAAATACATACATGTCGTGTGTTACCTTTTTAACTTTGCTTCTGTAAAAGTCAGACGCAAAGTCATCTGACAAAATTTTAATTAGAGCGTGTTCTATTTTCTTCTGACAAACCATCTGACATCAGAAATCTATGCCGGGAAGAAAACGGCAGCGGCGTTCACTATTGACGGAATCATTAGCCGGCTGAAGTTTATTTTTTACAATACCGAGATATGTTTGATCATCTTACCATTGAATAGAATTTATGTGAATATATATATAAAAATCGTTTTATTATAAAATCCTAAATTGGTATCTTTGAATTAAAAGAAAAAAATGTTAAGATGGCTAAACTATTTTACGGCGCAACTAAAAAATTTCATGGCGGCAGCAAACTGTTTGAAAACCGACCACTACTTTGGTTTCTGCGATAACAATGCGAAAAAACAGAGACAATGTCAGAAGCAAATTACATGTACGTTTGTGACCGAATATTATAAACCTTATGTAAAACAGCGATTTTGACAGACATGCACAATTACATGTGACTTGAAAAAATGACATGTCAGATGACAAAAACATGTCGTCTATATGCTCCTTAATAATTGAGAGTTCATCTGTATACAACGATGTCAGTACAACAAAAGTATAACACACGAGTGTTGCGGTAAGTAAATAGTAATATTCCCTCTCTTTAAATAGAAAAACAAGCGCACAGGTGACTGTATGGTATTTTTTTTTAGAAATGCGTCTCTTTTGTGGAGTAAATAAAAATTACTGAATTTAATAAAATAACTGAAAATTCCTTTGTTTTTTACGGAATATGTAGATAATTTTTTCATGGTTAATTTATATAAATTGACTGAACATTAATTTGTTTTTAAGGAAAATGGGGTTGAATTTTTGACAGTAAAAATTAAATGACCGGTTTTAAGCTGAATCACTTTCTGAGTCGATCTAACGATGTCCGTTGGGCTGGCTGGCTGGCTGTCCATGTAACCTTGTGCGCAAAGAACAGGTCGCAATTTTGGAGATCATTGGATAAAATTTGGCTTATAGGTTCTTATAGGCACAAGGACCAAGCCTGTTGAAAATGAACCGTATCGTAGGACCGCGAGGGGAGATAGGGGCAAATTCTGCCTCTCAGAAAATATCAAACCGATTTAAATAAAATTTAAAACATAGATAAATCCATATTTATATGGACACATAAGCATGATTCTCCATGGGTCCCGAAAAGGGTGCAATCTCGTTAATGTGTTTTAAACTACTGTGATGTAGGGTATCATATAGTCGGGCTTGACCGACTGTACTTTCTTACTTGTTTTTATTGGACTAGAAAAATTTAAAAAAAATTCGTAAGTTATTCTTCCTTTTTCAGAAACTGAATTACTCAGGAACCGCTTAAAAAGAATAATCAAAGAAAAGTACACTCACAATATTCTGTACGTAAAACTAACTGAAATTGTAATATATAATAAATGAAAGTTCAATTAAAACCCGGTCTACCTATTTTTCATTTATTTTTAACAAAAAGTTCATTTAATTTTTACTGTCAAATATTCAAAACCATATTCCGTAAAATCAAATAAATATTCAGTTATTTTGCAAAAATTTTACTGTCAACAATTCAACACCATATTCAGTAAAAACGATTAAATATTCAGTTATTTTATTAAATTTTCGTTTACTCCACAAAAGAGCCGAATTTCTAAAAAATACCAGACAGACACCTGTCCGCTTGTTTTTCTTATAAGCGAGAGAGGGAGAATATTTTTATTTACTTACCCAGTTACACACGTTTGTTTTACTTTTGTTGTACTGGCCACGTTGTTTACAGAAGAACTCTCAATTATAAGACACCAGCAGCATGACCGATATGGCTTCGCAATTATTTTACTTTTAAAATTTAATGTATTTAACTAAATTATTTTAACAAATAGAAAATGGGAATTGCTTACAAAAATTAATTTTTGGTAGTAAAATTATATAAAATAACTGAATATTTAATTGTTTTTACTGAATATGGTGTTGAATTTTTACAGTAAAATGTTGTAAAATAACTGCATATTTATTTGTTTTTACGGAATTCGCGGTTGAATTTTTGACAGTAAAAATTAAATAAACTTTTCGTTGCTTTAAATTACATTTTTATTTACTTTAACATAAAGAAGAATTTAACTCACTCAACGGACAATATTAACTGCAACTGAAAATCCGTATTTATATGCACTTAGTTTTATGAATAACTGTTAGAATCAGTTAAAAATAAATTTGCTTGGAATTTTAAATGTTTATTTATTTAAAAATGACTGAACGGAATATTTCTTAAATAAACTACAGTCCGTTACTGTAATAATATTGTGAGTGTAGCAGCGAAATTTTGCCCTATCGTGATTTTAGAGATTGGGATAATTTTGTTTTGTAAGGAGTTTTGATTTAAATAAACGGTGATAGAAAAAATTTTATTGTAAATCATTAATAACAAACACTCATTAAATTATTACAGTAATTGATTGTGGTTTATTAAATTCGATTTCCGTACTGTTAAAATTTAATTAAAATGTAGTTATTTTACGAATAACTTTATCTTTTAACATTTATGTTTGTTATTCGTACTTATTTGTTATGTATTTTGATTTTTGTCGGCTAAAATATATTTCATTAAAGTAAAAACTATTAAATTTAACGGAATATGCTGTTTAATACACAAATAATTTGAAAATTAATGTAAAACTCATTTATTTTAAATGATATTATAAATGATCGGGTTTTTAAATGGATTTTAAGTTGTTTAAAATAAAATTTCGGTTGAATTTAACTGCATAAATTTTCAGTATATCATTAAAACCCTTTGCTTACTATTTCCATTATATACCTACTTTCATTGGGACTAGTCTAAATATTTAGCCGGTTTGTTTAAATCGATTCAAAATCTACATTTTGATGTTCCCGTTAATTTCTACCGAATGTGCTGCTATTTCTTTTTGCTTTAAAAAGAAAACAAAAAACATGGTTTACTGTGTCTTATCATATTTAATTGCTTTGACTGTAAATGAAATCATTCTTTTAGAAAACATGGCACATTTATAGTTTTGCAAAACCGGCACGTTTTTATGTCATTGACAAAACGCGATGGCATGTAAGTGTCAGCAAACATTACAACACACCAGACATCTTTCACAATTGGTGGCTGTGGTAGAAATGACATTTAAATTATGTAAAACTTTATGTACGCAATATAAACTACACATGTGTTACGTAAGTGCTTATGTATGTGATGATTGAGATTTTAAGCAATAATATTTCAAAAAAAAATTCTGTATTCGGCTGTAGCGAATTTTTTATACCCCTAAATAAGAACTAGCATTTTTCGCTAGTAAACTTTATATGGGATCTGTAATAAATTTGATGGCATTATTATTATTATTATTCGTTACGGTTTTAAGCGTATTTAAGTGTATTTCGAAAGAGGGATTTTTATGGGACTTTTGCTAAGCTATGGACCAATCAATCTTCATAGAATTGTTTACTGTTTTTTTTTAAGTCATATAAAACTAAACTGGACAAAATAGCATTATTTGTTATACTATTGGGGTATTCATAAGGTGTGCTATCATGTTATATTGTCATAATGTTCTAACATTTTACAATGTTTTTAAAATATTGTTGTTATGCTTTGTAAACAAAAAGTGTCTTTGCTTGCTATGTTTATTGTGCTGCCGTAAATAAACAGACCTTCGCTTAGCGGCTTAGCCGAGCCGCATTAGTTTTTGCAGCAAAACACTTGCGACGTCAAATTAGATCATAGTGTTTGGTAAACAAAAAAAAAATGGAAAATAGTCAGGTACATTGTATTGGCAATGTTTAAGTTATTAAAACGATTGTATGGCAGACGGACGACGAAGAATTTCAAATTGGGCAAATATATTCAATTAAGGCAGAAACATACAAATGATAATTATTTGCCCAAAATTTTATCTTAAACCCACCATTTTTACGTGATTATCATATCATATCATGTCATATCACAAGTAATGGTACATTACAAATATACAGATTTTGAAGAATGTGGCTTCAATACGAGTTATATCCATTATATGGCAAGCATTTTTAAATTCAATTGAAAGCTGTTTACTTAAATGAAGTCCTTTTGTATTGCATTTTAAATTAGCGAGTTACTTACTATACTTAGATTATTTGGGCGCTACAGATTATTTTCCAGAATGTAAATTATATAAGAGTAGTGGTCCATTATGCCCTTGAAATACAATTTTTTTAGTGCGGGTTTTATTTATATTTTGGGTATGTTTAACAAATAATAGTTGTCGCTTTTTATAAATTTTATATTAGTAACAACAGTTGTGTTGATATACATTAAATGAATTTTGAAAAGAACTCTTAATCCAAAACTTTGAAAAAAAGCTTATTTAACTCTAAAACTTTTTCTCATTTATGGTGCTGAGAACGATTTGTGAAAGTATGGCCCATGGTAAATCTACGAAACGACGACCACTACAAAATATCAAGAAGAGTTTTGACTTGCATGAAATACAATTGAGAGTTACAGCAAATCTGTTAATAGAATAAGGGAAAGTAGAAAAATTTTAATATAAGAAATTGTGATAAAAGTAATAACATGCAATACGATTAACAAAAAAAAACAGAATAGGGGAAGTAAGTGCTGGTCCAAACTCTTCAAGTTTGAGCCTTCAAATCGTATGTTTTTAGGAGAGAGAGGAAAATAAATAGTATTCCCTTTTCTCTTCTCTTCTTAAAGCTCAAGATTTAACGTCGAAAGAATGAAGAGTGCGTGTGGGAATAAGTGTGAATGTTTGAAATAAGGAATATAACAAAGTAGAAAATATTTAACAACACTTTTAACAATTTGAATACAAATGTAAGCATCCTTCGCTCGCGCGCTTAATTGCCATTATTTCTTGAAGACAATCAGGCTATCCTTGTCTGTCTGTCTGTCTTGGCGCGTTTAACATTTCGTCCGAAGCAGTTAAAGTTTTTCGGAATTCGACATAAACCATTTGTGTTTAGCCTTAATTTTTGCATCGTAAAAAAGAACCCATTTAAACTCATTTTAATAATTATAAGGAATTTTAAAAGTTTCGGCTTCCTACATAAAGGTGTAGCTCGTTCAATAGCTTGTGAAGGAGGCTAATAAGGCATGAGAATTCGAGATGGCTTTTTAAAAATTTCAAAGCTTAATAATTCCTCTACAATGGATTTTCTGTTGAAGGTGTAACTTAAACTTATTCAGATAAAAAATCGGCTTATTATTATAAATATTTTTTTTTTAAATAAATTATAAATTCTTTCAAATGTCTGTAAAATTCCTGTGCAACATGTGACCCATGCTCAATATTCAATTGTCAAATTATCTTTGATTTCGAAATGTACCATGTTTAGCATTTGAATTCAAAATCTGCTTTTTATTTATTTACAAACTTTTTTGTTGGTAGTTAAATTGTAACTAATGGCATTTATTTAACTTCCAAAACTTGCACACGCATTTGATCCTAAAACTTTTTTGTGTGACTTTTTTTATTTGGCTTCAAACTAAATACATCCTTTGAGCCACAAAAAAAATATTTATCTTTTTTTTAATGTTCAAAATTTCCGGAAACCATGAAACAAATATGCCGCTTTAGATAACAGAAATACAGCAAATTTTTGTTTTTACTTTTTATGGCTTGTAAAAAAAATATATTGTTGTTTTTTTTTGGATTATTTTGGCCAAACCAAACATGTGGACATCTAAAAACGTTTTTACTTTTTCTTTTTTAATGTATTTTGGCCAAAAAACATCGAAAAAAAAAATAAATATATGGCCAGTAGCAATAGGAATAGTAACAGCAGCAACTTTGGAGTAGAGATAAGTAAATGACATACGGAAGATATTAAGATGGCTACGGGGCACATTACAGTCAAACTTGATATTGCCATGTAACGAGGCAAGAAAAAGATGCCAGAATAAAAAAAAAAAAAAAGAACTCGAAAAGTGACAAGTATAAGCATTTTATGTTTATCCTGTATGAAAGTTTTACGGAAGTCGGGATGTAAAAACTGCAGAAATGTACATGCAGACACACACATACATGGAATATCATATTGCTTAAGCGAGTTTACATTTATTTGTGTTTAATTTGTTTTAAAGGGTGCGGACTAATTTGAAACTCAAATACGTATATTAAATATTTTTAATTTACAGCTCCGCTTTTTCCTGATGCGGCTAATTAACCTTCAACATTTGCGTATAACACGGCTAATCTTATTAAGCATATGAACCGACAAGAAGCTTCTCGTAAACTTAACCCATATCGTCCCAGCGGTTTTTTTCAAGTAACTTTATAAAACTTTTTTTTTGTTTTTGAGAAAAATGGTGTTCGATTTACGAACATTAGGCACTATTTAGCATTTTTGTTTAATTGCTCCTCTAGATTGTAAATATGGAAAACCTAAGTTTTTTATGAAATTAAACTAATTCATTTTATTTAAATAAAGAAAAATAGAACAAGACATTTATTTAAATTAAAAATATACAATTGATCCTCGATTATACAGATAGCACAGGACCGGGCTGAGCAATATAATAAAAAAGAGTGGTTAAGGACTCCGTACACGACATGCTTTTGTCATCTGACATGTCAAATTTCCCACTGCAAAATACATACATGTCGTGTGTTACTTTTTTAACTTTGCTTCTGTAAAAGTCAGATGCTAAGTCATCTGACAAATTTTCAAATAGAGCGTTCTCTATTTTCTTCTGACAAACCATCTGACTTCAGAAATCTATGCCGGGAAGAAACTGTCAGCGGCGTCCACTATTGACGATAACATTAGACGGCTGAAGTTGTTATTTTACAATACCGATAAATGTATGTTCTTTTAACCTTTTATTATAAATAACGTACATACAAATATAAAAAATGTTTCATTATTATACCCAAAATTGGCATCTTCGAATTTAAAGAAAACAATTTTAAGATGGCTGAACTCTTTTACGGCGCAAATAAAAATGTTTGTGGCGCTAGCGCGTTATTTTCAAACCGAGAACAACTTTAGTTTCTGCCTTTACTATGAAAAAAAACAGAGACGATGTCAGAAGCAAATTACATGTACGTTTGTGACCGAATATTATAAACCTTATGCAAACCAGCAATTTTGACGGACATGCATTTGACATGTCAGATGACAAAAACATGTCGTGTACATTCAGCATTAATAGATATATTGGGTGATTCATCGTGAGGTTTGAACTATAATGTAAAATAAAAAACATAAATTTTAAAGTGAACTTAAAATTTGAATTATATAGAACAATTATGCCATAAATTATTGTTTGAAAATGATATCATGCATATGTTGGCCAATACTTTACATATCGCCAGAGAAAATAGTCCAATGGTGTGCTGTCGAATGATCTAGGTGGCCAATTTACCATAGCAAAACGAGAAATTAAGTGCTCACCAAAATGATTCCTCATCAACAACGCTGTGTGGCTCTTAGCGCCGTCTAAGCAGAGCTTACAGACACCATGCCTTTTTCACGTTTCGCCTGCATTTTACACTTAATTATTGGTAATTTTCCATTAAGAACAGAACAGTGTTGTCTGTTTTCTCTTTCAAATTCAGATGCACTTTTTTCTCAAAAATCGAGTAACGATGGAATTTTTTGTTTCGCACTTCACGTGAGAAATTTTAAAATGAGAGAAATACAGAAACGAGCTACAGATGAACAGTGAATAGTTGTGACTGGGCATTTGCCTGTGGGGACCAGGGCTGTGGTGTCGTCCGAAAAAAGTACTAACTCCGACTCCGACTCCAAATGCTGAAAATTTTTAAGTGCGACTCCGACTCCGACTCCTACTCTAATCTTGATGCTAAATGTATATGAGACTCATTGATGTTAACTCTTAATTTTTCATTACCGTACGGCCTTCTAAAAATTAGAGTTTTTGAGAAGCAATTACCGTACGTAAACATTAATGTGCTGTTTCCAAATGATAGGCGATCGATTATGTAGCAAAATTTATCAGGGGTGTGCTGGAAATTGCAAACGCAAAACGCAAGAATTTGGATGTTGTTTTTAATAAACTTTAAACCTAATTCTTATAATTTTTGGCTTAAAATCCTGTTTAACAGGAAAATATTTGTCATAAAATTTTTGTATTACAAAAATCTTATTTAAAAACGGCTTTTAAAATTCTTGCGTTGTACGTTTGCGATTAGCAGCACACCCCTGTATATGAAAAGCACTCAGTCCATCGCCTGTCATTTGGAAACAGCACAAAAGAGCAGTATTCATAAAGCATTTATTTAAATTTTAAATGTGTTTTAAGAAGATAATTTTTATTTTAGAAATTTTTTTAAAATTTTTTATGCCGAAAAACTTTGGAGTCGGAGTCGCGAGTTTTTGTGGGTACTACGACTCCGACTCCGGCACAAAAACATCTTCTCCGACTCTTTAACTCCGACTCCATAGCCCTGGTGGGGACTCATGACATAAGGATGGGTATGGGATTCAATAGTTATTGCAGAATTTGTCATGACGAGGAGGAAGAGGAAACTGTGTTTTATTTTCTATGTGAATGTCCTGGAATTTGAAGCATTAGAGATAAATATCAGGGAAAACCGGTGTTTGTCTGCTTAGAGAATCTATCTAGAAGAGAACTAAGAGTTCTTCTTCTCTTCGTTCGTTAGACGAATTGGTTGAATTCTGCAGTGACGCCTGTTCAGTAGCTAATCTGCAAGATGGGCTTTGGTGCTGGGTATCATAAAGGGACCACTGAAGCACCAAAGTGAGCTGTGAAAGTGAGTCATGAAATAGACTTCATTGCATCCTCTGCAATTAATCCACCCGTTTCGTTTAACTCGGG
Organism: Pollenia labialis; assembly: GCA_949318255.1. Classification (NCBI taxonomy): domain Eukaryota; kingdom Metazoa; phylum Arthropoda; class Insecta; order Diptera; family Polleniidae; genus Pollenia; species Pollenia labialis. The sequence goes on along the minus strand of OX439140.1, from coordinate 26,577,127 downwards.
ATATCTATTCTAACAATAATGAGTTAATACACATGTAACATGTTATTGCATACATAAATTTGTATTACATACATATAAAACACCCTGTTCAACACAAGACATGTGTCCATAAATGTGGTTAAGACATTTTTGTTTTTACTTTGAATTATGTATCTTGATAATAATAATGAGTATAATTTTTGTTTTTATATAAATACATACATACATACATACATATTTAAGTTTTTTTGTTTTCTTCTTGATGACTGTTGCTTGAGAACAACTATTTCATTAAGTTATAATTTTATTTATATTTAGGATATAATTTTCTATCTTCAAACTTGTAGCAATGATAACAGAACTTTAAGTTACAAGTATAAACATCTGAAAAAAAAAGTTAAGAGCGTTAGCCACAATTACTTTATAGGAAAAGTTTGAATGTCCATAAATATTAGAGTTGCTGGTCATAAATATTCAAAGTTTTGTTTTTAAGAGTGTAGGGTAGCTAAGTTTATTAAATTTGCTAAGTTACAAAGTAAATCACTCAATGTGGTACTAACTTTTATAATTCTTTTCAGAGTACGTCTTAACAAGAAAATAAAAAAAAAAACAGCACCGTGTTAAACAAAAATTATCCAGGGGTCCTCATACAGCAATTTTGTTCTGTTTGAGTTCATAGATGGTAAAATATTTATATATACGATTACAATTGGGTTTTTGTGCTATTTTTATTTAAGTGTGTGTGTGACGATGGTTTTAACACAACTGAGTAAAATTGTTGCTTGTGTTTGTTTCCTGCTAGCACTAAATTAAGCACAACTCATTGATTTATTTTATTTTGTTTATTATACAATTGTGTATTTTGGAAAGCTTACAGGAGATTCAATGAGCTTTGGCGCGAAGTGGTACAACTCGGTCTATCTAGACATACATGAGATATATATGAAAATAAATAGGCGGATGTCCTTAAAATGTATATAAATGTGAGTTTTAATTAAAAAAAAGACAAGCAATAAAAAGATATTTTCAAATTTTTGGGTTAAAAATATACCTTTTTTAAAGTTTCATTTGCAATACATGCAAATCGGCTTATTGGTCAAGTTGCAATAGAAACGGCATGGACTGATAAATCCTTTGTGATGGACCTGTAGCCACATGTGAAAAACGTTGATTAACTTTACTATCAACAGCTACATACCTGGGTATGTTTTGTATTTTAAAAACGCTGTATCTCTGTCAACCTTGTGGACTAATAATAAGTAGTGACGTTGAAGAACCTTTGCAACTTATAATTTAAGGGCCCTTTTAGCACAATTGTCTTTTAAATCAGTTCGACACTTCTTCAAGGGGGAGTTCTCTACCCATTACTATGCAGCCCTGCTCCTAGTCCCGTGCTGATGTCCCCTGCATACTGGGGCTTCATTCCATTGCTTATGCTAACGATGTAAATCTAACCTGGTTTCTTCTTCAATAAAACTGTACAAATATACATAAGTCGTGGACGGATTCGTCACTAACACGCTTAACCAAAAAGTTATTCAAACGCTTAGATATATGCAAAAGGTTTGTTTAGACCCGGTTAGACCTTTTAGGTTTAATAATCAAAATTGAGAACAACTAATTTGAGATCTTTTTAAAAATATTGCATTTTTGCAACTTTAACCACCGTAACACATTTCTCCACTTATTACAAACAAAAAAATCCTTGCGGTAAATAGAGAATTTTAAACAACAGTTTATAAACAATAAAATTATGATTTTTTAATATCTGTAGCTGTATGGCTTTCACTAACTTTGATATTAATTTGACGATCCGTTTTTAAAAATATCGACAATGCTTCGTTGTCGTTTTGTCAACATCCCTTGCCAATTTTGATGTGAATTTTTTGTGTTTGTGTGTGGTGTCGTATGCCAAATGATGGGTTGGTTTAAACAATGAAAATATGTTTGTAATATTTTTCTTAAATAAAAATACTTGCTTCGCTGTTTTCCTACGATTAGATTAGATTATTTTCAAATTTCAGCAATATCCAGAATATATAAATAAAATGGTATTTCTGGTGATTATTTTGATGTTATACAAACAGAACCTAAAAATAAATACATGGCGGTGTGTCAATCTTAGTACATATCAAGGACCTCGTTTAGTAATTTCGCTATCATGTTTAGGGTGTATTCTAATGACAACTCAAAACACCCTCTAAAGAAGAATTTTTATAGCCATCAATGAAGCCTTGTGGGAACGTCAAATAATTTTTCCAGAAAGCTTGATTCCGTCATATTATAGTCTAGGTATTTTAGGCAGGCAGTTAGTTATAGAACTAGTTGTATGATTGTTTAGCCACTTATCATCCCCTGTGTCCACTGTACAATTTTTTTAAATAAATAAAAGAAAAAAAAATTGTCGTGATACTTTTTAGATTTGGAAAATTAGTATAAAAATTAGCTGCCAGAAACTTTCAGTAACATATAAACAAAAATGGGGGAAATATATTAAATGCAGAGAACGCAAATTATAGTTGGAAATAAGTTTATTTTCTTTATAATACTTTTATCTCAAAAATACACCAATTGTTTGACCTTCATTGGGTTTTCATGGCAGCAAAAAATTTTAATTTAAACAAAGAGAATATTGTGTATACAAATCGTACCCGAAAGTATGCTTTGTTTTATTTTAATAAAAAGCTTCTATGTAAACAGATTGAAAAAAAAACAAATTGTTAAACAATTTAAATTAAGGGCTTATTTGGTCCTTTAGTGTAATCAAAGTAATAAATTGTATTTGAACATAAATAAGATTTAATGTAAATTAAAAAAAAGACTCCCAAAAGTGTGCTTCAGATAAATGTAGTAATAATTTTTTTTTCATTTGGGGACAGCATGTAATTAATATAGCAAAACAATGTTTTTTAATTAATGAGTTTTAAAAAAGGTTCGACTTAATTATGCTAAGAAAATCAATTTTTCAAAACCCCTAAAATTGGATTGCCAAAAAAAAAGTTTAAGGTCTTAACTAAAAGGCATTCTATTTAAAGGTTTGATTTATATAAAATTTTAATATTCAAACAGGTTCCTGAGTTAAGCCTTAAAGTATGCTATATTTTCTACAATTATTAGATTGCAGCCTTAATCGAAATCTACACTTAATAAAGAAAGCTACTGACTAATAAGAACAAAAAATTATGTTAACAAAATTCTTAAGATATAAATAATTATATTTTGTGTCGATGGTTGCGAGTGTAAGACGGCAAATCCCTCTGAGGAGATCGAGTGGTAGCGATCGAAACATGTCAGGATAACCAGCCGCCTGGGTTCGGATCTCAGGTCAGTCAAGAATGAATGATTATCAATAACAATTTTAATTAATTTTCATGTTGTAAAATTCCTTTCTTTATAAAAATAATTTAATGAAAATTAAATTTGATGAACTTAAGCCTGATTATAAATATTGAAAATTTATTTATTTATACTAAAAGAATACTTTACATTTTCAAGATTTAAGAAATCTAAATGTTTGCTTTAAGAAGTTTAATTCTTTGCCTTTCATTAGCACTATTTATTTTAAAACTCTCTTATACACACAATTCAACTGGCTTAAGAGACTGGGCGGCTGGGTGAAATATTTACACTACTGTTGAAATTGTGTTGCGGCCAAATTGTAGCCATTATAAAACCACAACTAATGACTTGTCGTTTTCTTCTCTTGCCGTTTTTAGTAGTTCTAGTAAATTTTAAAGTCTATAAACTCATTTGAAAAACCAAAAAGGAGGATATGAAATACATTTGTATTTCTATATCCGCCAACACTACAAACGGTGAATAAATATTTTATTCCGTGTGTAACACCTAATCTATTATTGGGCTAAAAGCCCAATTGTGAAGAATATACGGTTGGCTGTGTAAACAGTATTTACTGCTGAAAGACTTAAGCTACGGTCGCACTGATTAAACATTTGACCAAATAAGCATAACCACTACTTTTTTTAATATTTAGTGAGATTTAACAGTGGGCCGCGTGAATGAAAATGCAGCTATAGCTATATAGTTTGTGTTTTGCTACTATATTTAAACAAAATGTTATTCCTAACTAAATATTAGTATGTCTGATATTATGAAAGTTCACCAAACGAAAGAATATCTCCTAAGGACAGATTTTAATCCAAAAGATTATTTCAAACTGTATATTTTTCGGAAAGAACACCTAAAATGTTAAATGTAGTAAATTCAATTAAATATGTACATATGTTAGAGTTTACCAAAGTGATTTTACATAATTTAAAAAAAATTATTTATTTTGTAAAACAAGTTAAATATTAATAAATAACAATCAATGACGTGGCCACTAGTTTTTTTTTTTTGATCCACCCCAAAAAGGTCGGTCGGTATAGGCTTCTGCCATAGAAAGTCTGTGTTGCATTTTATAAATAAAATAAAAAGCTTAGTATAAAAGAAAAAAAATGTATAAAAAAAAATATATACAAGAATATATTTCATACATTCGCATAACATATTTGCAGGGAAGTTTATTTTTTTATTATCAATATGTTCACAGTACTTGTTCCAACAACACGCAGAGAAAAAACATGTTTAAATATGGTCACCTCCAACAAAATTATTTTTAAAGAACATTTTAAACAATCTTTGATTAATTTAACCATATTGTTGTTATTGACAACCATATTATGGTTAATATATTTCTTCATCAAGATGTCACAACCATATTATTGTTGCTTCAGAACTTGTTATGGTTATTAATAACTAAAATATGTTTAAAACTTATAATAGCATGGTTGGTTTTCATCCATAACATGTTACGCTTGGAAAAGACCAAATATTGTAGTAAATTTTAAAAACAAATTTTTGTCATATTTAACTATAACATGTTTAGAAGCAACCATAAACTGGTTGTGGCTGCTAGATGGAAGTCCACTTTAACCATAATATAGTTGTCGATAACAATTATATGGTAAGATTAAGCATAATATGCTTAAAAATTTTCTTTAAAAATAGTTTTGTTGGAGGTGACCATATTTAAACATTTTTTGTCTCTGGGTGTATTAACCTCTTATTTCAACCATTGATATCTAAAATTTAACCATTAGCTTCTACTATTTATTTATATAGTAATTAGTATTGTGGTTATTTTGTTAAACTGTTTATGGGTTTTAATCCAAATTTTGATATTTGAATTAGGCTTATGTTCATAAAATTAAATTTTTATTAAATTATTTTTATGAAGAAAGGAATTAAAATTTATTGATAATTTTTCAGACCCAGACTTTCACGGACAATCTCTTCAGAGTGGTTTGTGGATATATTTGAATTATATCATTTGAAAGATTACCACGCATTTTATGATATTTTAAATCATTTGCTCTCAATTTACTATTTTATAAAATTTTTAATGTCCTGTTTTTGAAGTACTAAATACATTCCTTTTGGCTCTTTTCCCAAAATTTATTAGCATTAACCCATTATTAGCCATAACTTTTTTGGAATTGTGGAATGAAACGCATTGTCCTTTTTGTCCAAAATACATACTTTGTTCAGCTACAACAATTTGGTAATTTGTGTTTACACCCAGCAACTTAAAACGCCAGTGGGCATTCAGCTTGCAGCACAAATAAATTATGTCTTAAATTCTAAAGTCATTCGAAAGATACAAAAGGGGTGTATGAAAGGGGCTGCAAAATTTATTTTCCAAAGCCCTGCAATTGGACTCCCAATTTATTCATTTATATGTCCGATTTATCGGATTCAACATATTTGTCTAAACTAGGTATAATGATAGATAACTATATCTGCAGGTATTTCAACATTTTTCTAAATTTACAATTCTTTAAAGTCCTTAAACTATTATATATCATTGGTCACCTGACAAATTATTGTAGGCGAATTCCAAAATTGAATGTATATTTTCATTTTGATATTGCAAGCGCAAGCAGAGAAAAGTAGAAAAGTAGGAAAGGCTGTCCTGTAAAATTTGGTTTTTGTAACATACGATAATTTCACGCATAGGGGTCGATTTAAATAATTAAAATTTTCATATTATTCGAATTTGTATTCTAAGTCAAATTACAATCCTCAAAAGCTTTTATACTTTAATAATCTTATTCCTTTAATATTTTCCAGGAATATTTTGTATGCACTATCAGAATTTTTGTTTGTATATTTCTGCTACGAGGCTGGAATGTTACTCAACATGAGAAATAAATTTTCAGATTCTATTTGAATAATTATTAAAAATGCTCCAACAAAATGAGTTATGTGTAGTTTTTCAAAATATTTGTTATATGTAGCTGCCCAATGGCCAGTAAGTTGAGTTTTATTTCAAGAAATACTTAAAGCAATGTTCACATTTGTTCAATGAAACGTTTCACTTTCAAAATATATGCTAAGGTAACTACATAAAACGGGGTTTCTTACCCTCCTCGGAGCAACGATGATATATGGGTGGTATAATTATTGAGGAATCAGAATCTCTTGATGTTCTGGGCATGAAGATACAATGTGATGTCCGATGGACAGAACATATATTCAAGGTGTCGAAAGAAGCATTTGAGTGCCTCAGTTTTTTAAGACGGTTTAAGATAAACTTCCCTCCATCTGATCTCCTTACTATTTATACCACCTTAAGCCGACCGCGTATAGAATTCAACTCTCATGTGTGGGCCGGTGTTGCAAAGTCTATTTTGATATGAGATATCTGGTTCCCAAAACCCGTACGTTTGGCCGTAATAAACATTTTTCCTCGTTTTTTTCCGGACTGTGCGTATGTGGAATCAGTCTTCCCTCTAAGTTTCTATATCCTCCTTACCATTACCTAATTTCCTAGTTCTAACACAATGCATTGCATAAGAGCCAAATAAGAACAATGAAAAAATGCTGCAACAAATATGGCATATGATTAAAATATTGCCTGTTTATTTTAAATTGCTCTTATTAACAATAAAAATTAACAAAACTTGTATGAGTTTGTACAAGCATTTTGTACAAACTCATAATTTCTTGTACATATACGCACTCATTATTATTGCAATGTTATTGAAGGTCAAATTCAATCAGAAGTTTGATGTTATTCATCGTACTCGTACTTAGCAAAATTAACGTAGTGATTGATTTAAATTCAACTTAACTCAATTTGTATAGGCGATGCAAAAAGTATGATTCACAATCGAAATCTTTATGAGCAAGGCTTCCAGATTTGTCCCGGAAATGGCCAGTTGACGATTTGACGATTATATTTTCCTAATGTTATATGTATGCATGAAGTGGACGATTTTTCGGCAAATTTATCTGGCAGCGCTGATTATGATGTTGTTTGTTTGATCTGTTCTGTTAAAAAGGTAAATGGATGAGCAGAATGAGTTGAATTAATGTGAGAATGATAAATATTTTCCTTAAATTAGAAATCCAACTGAGGTCATATATGAGTATGAGTATGATGTCGAAGTCGCACTCATATTTATTGCTCTCGAAAATTTGATTAAATTCGAGGAGTTGAGTTTAAATTATGTCTACTCACTTATACTTACATTTGCATGAGTCAGTAGGAGTAGCGAAAAAACGATTCATTGCTGATCGCTGTTATAGATCCAAATGTGGAACAACCATCCTGTCTTTTTCATATGCCTTTTAAGTTAAATTAATAATTGTTAAATTTTTAAGGATACTGAAAATTATATAATCGTTTTCAAATCACTTTGTGTTCAAAATCGTTTTTTAACACATAACTGAATAAGTTGGCTTACGGGCACAAAGACTATAGTCCAAAAAAAATCGAATTTAGGTTGTGTTCGTCCTTGTGGTAATTTGGATCTATGTATGGGTCGAATACCATTAAAATATTTCATTAAAACGCCAGACAATCAGCCAGACGGATGGACGAACGAGCAACTTTGGATCTATTCAAAAAGTTATTCCGAGTCGATCTGTATAAAAACAGTGGATCTTAAAGCAATATTTGTAAACGTTACACGCATCTGCTTAAACGCATTATACCCTCTCTGCAATAGTGTTGTGGGTATAATAAAATGTTATTCTAAAAAAATTGCTTTCATTAGGCTAAAAAACCACAACAGATTCATTTTTTTTGATAGATTTCTAAACTTTTTTCTATTGAAACTTAAATAGTTTCTAAAGTCCAACAAAACAGAACTGCTTTTTGAGAGCCCTTTTTGATTGATTTTCCTTTACTCTGGTATTGCTGGGTTATAAACAAAAACAGGATCTTATGCATTATATTTCGTTTGTAATTCAATTTTGTGTCATTTGCCTTAGATGTATTACACCTCAGACAACACAAATAACCTCTTAGTGCTGCTTCTCCCATTGCAAAGGTTACATAGCACAGCTCACATTCACTTTAAAAACTCTCATCATCATTACAAGTGCCAACACCCAGCTCCTCGACCACCAACTACTCGGAGAAATGTCGTCCCAATAAGAAGATTAATTGTGTTGAGGTTTTTTGTGATAAATAGGCCCAAGGTAACCTACATAAATTGATACTCGTGGAGTAGAAGCCGAAGCAGCGACTGAATGTGTCTACTTAATTGTGTATACAAATAACTTACCTTGTGTTAATGCCACTGCTCAGGGAATGTTTTGTGAGCAATTTGTGTATATTTGTTTTGACGAATGTGTGTGCATATCATCCGTTTTGGGGTCTGAGTTTTGAAAATGTTTTTTGAAGCCTGTGTAAAGGTCTTTCTAAGTTCGTTATAAACACGCTTACAAGATTTTAGTTTTTTTTTAAATTTCTAGGTTACAAATGTTTCAACATTTCCATTTAATTCAATTTTTTTTCTTTTTCTTTGTAATTTTTGGTTATTTATTTGTTGATGATTTAACTTCTTTAATAAATTTGAAAAAGGTAAGAAATAAGAGCTTAAATGTACATTTCATTTCATGGCAATTTGACCATGAATATTTTGTTGGTTTTTTTTTCCTTTTTGTGTTGATTTGATCTATATTTCTTGTGCCTCTTGCAAGTCATAGGATTTAAAAAAAAATAACAAATGTTGGGGCTTTTTGGTTTTTATTTTTATTTGGAAAGGCATTCCAAAACCAAATTACAAAGAAACATTTTTTTAACTGCTAGTAATTTGTCATAGATTTTTATATGTCCCTTAACAAAACTTCATAAACGATGAATACGATATAGTCCAAAAACTGTAATATGATTGAAGAAAAAATTAATTGCTTTCATTGCAACAGCATTCGTTGCAAATCTTAGCTTACCACAAAAGTAAGTTACAAAGTAAATTAAAATAGGAAGGCTACACTGAAAAAACAAAGCAATCCATCTGTTTATACAAAACTATATAAATATCAAAATTAGGTTTCTTTAGTATTTATCAATCCAAACGCATAAATTTAGATTGCACTAAATTGTGGTTGCTGGGTAGTCTTCAAGCACTTGGAACTTGAAAATTAGCAGCCTGGAATGAAAACAATTTACTTATTTATTTATTTATTTATTTAATAAGAGTTACAAATACAATTACAAATTATATTTTAACTTAATTAACTGAGCAACAGCAACGTAGATCTTCAGCCCGTTCTAGCGAAATAGAATAGTCTAAGGTGGAAATCGAACCCGCAACCCCCGCACTGATAGACTAGCTCACTACAACAAGTCAACCGGGGCACCTAAAACAATTTATTTTAACTACTACCTTTATAAAATTTATACTAAAACTTAAAACAATTAAGCTGTATTGGCCAATCAAAATAAAAATGTAATTTAAGACATCAACCAAAAATTAACGTTAATTAGCCAACTATAATTAATGGATATAAGATACTTTCGATATGAAGGCTGTTTACAATTAAGGGCATTCAATATGTATTACAGTAGCTTCTAAATAAATAATATTGGTAAATTAGAAAATAGTATATGGATATAAAGCAACTATGAACACCATCCGTGCTTAAATCAAGCCGAAGCGGAGCCAATAGTACGCTAAGTACGGATTTCCTTAAATCAAGTACAGAACGCTTGACTCAAGTACGGATTATTCAAGTGCGAAACAATTTATTTATCCATATTTAATCGTACTTAAAATAATCCTTCAATTGAATTTTTTTCTTTTTGTTTGGCTTTAATCACTTAAGTCTATAATAATATAATAATTTTACTTACCCGTTACACATGTTTATATCATTTATGTTGCATTCCTTCCTTTGGTAACAGAAGAATTCGCAATTATAAGACACCAGCAGCATGCCCAATATGGTTTCGTAATCATTCTACTTTAAAAATTTTATGAATTTAACAAAATAATTTTAAAAATAGAATATGGGAATTATTGCTTTTCATTTTAGTTTTTAAACATAAAAATAATCTATAATCAATAATATTCATTACCTCTTATACTTGCGACAATGTTTCGCGACCACTTCATGATGATGAATAATTCAATTTGATGATGAGAGCAAGCGTTCAGAGCGTTAACAAATTTACAGAACTGCAACAATCTGGGACATCTGGACCATGAAATCTGGACCAGAGAAATCATACAAGCCTTATGGATGCATCGCGATCGACGAGCAACTTTTTCCATTTAGAAACCATTCCAAGTTTACACAATATCGTCCCCTCAATATAACAATAGCGTATAATTTTTTTGGAGTTTTGAGAAAATCGTGTTTAAAGTTTTTGTCAAATCGGATGTCTGTTAAAACCTCAATATCGCGGTAAATAAAAATTCTTCATATTGGATTTTTCGACGAATACATAATAACGTTTCTTGTCTTTAAATTGACCAATTTTTTTTATTCTACGCATCCTTTCAGACCATCCATATGTCATTCAAAGTGCAAGTCCTCCATATAGGCTATTTTATTTTTTAAGGAATTCGTATGATGAATCTGATACACTTTTTTATTTTGTATGGTATACGCTGTTTTATTTAATAATTTTACGGTATTTTTATTAAAATATTTGTCCTCAAAAATATCAATCTGCAACATTTTGAAACAGTGATTAATTCATAGTTTTGTTAATTCAGTGGCATATATTCATTACTTTTCAATTTGGGTTATTAAAAACAAAAAATTATGACAAATTAAGGTTTACATTGGGTAAATCAAAAATCACTAGAAGTTCATTCGTCTTCTTTCTCTTCCTCTGCTTCATCTGGCTCATCTAAACAATTTTGCTTCTGTCCACCTTGTAAGTTATAAAAAAATGACTGCGAGCCACGACGAATTACATTCTTCTTGCACAAATTTTGGAGATCATGCAGCTTTCGATGGTCGGAATGAAACTATTTCTCAAAAAATAGTGTATTTTATTATAAGCTATTTTATGAGTTAAAGTTTTTATAAATTGTATTTTTTTCTACAGACTAAAATGGAGTATAATGCGTATACACTTTTATTCTTTTAACAATTTTGGAGTGGCAATTTCAAGTTAAATAGCGCATATGAACTTACACACTTATTGAAGGAAAATTTTGAACAGAAAATAATACACTATTTTTTCCAACGACATTTTGACCCACTTTTTGGAAGTAGAATTTGACGAAATTTTTACCAGACATAAAATCAATGATGGAGATTCTAAATATGCAATAAAAAAATAATTGCGTATAAGCACATACGCTATTGTTATATTAAGGGGACGATATATGTATTCCCTCAAAGCCGGCTTTGTATGGTATTAAGATTTTCTGGGCTAGTGACTCAATGAATGCTTACCCACAAGAAGGTCACATTTATACCGGAAAGGCAAAAGACGGTCCATAGCAAAAGAATATTGGAGAAAGAACTGTACTTAACGTAGTGACATATAATTTTTTACGTCCTAAGAACTACCCAGTAAAAAAAATTTGGGTTTTTGAAGCACTTAAGAGAAAAAGCGCATAATCGAGCGCTTCAATAAAAGAGCCCCTATACAATATTAAATGATAAGGAATAAAAGATACAAACAAGCTGATGTTTTAGTTCTGAAAACGAAAAAGGTTTTAATGCGACAAAATAAAAATATATTATGGTTTGCGAAAATGATTGAAAAAGGCACTTAAACAAGTAACTGCAAAAAATAAATGAATTGTTAATTTAGTCAGCCATTAAAAGGAACTTTAGGAGTGCTTTGTTTACATGTTGAATGAAGCGCTTTTTTTCGGCAGAAAATAGTCGTCCAAACCGGGAACACCCCATACAAAAATCAGGCATCCCATCAGCAGGTTTGAAGCGATTTAAGGTATAAATTTATACATTAAACCTGCTCCTTTTGGAGTACATTTTTTACTGGGTAGCTAAGAATTTAAATTCTTGGAATATGACATTAGTCGGTACAAAAAATAAGAAGTTCCTGCAAAGCAATATTCAGCCTACAAAGGACCGGCCTAGTTATTCAACTAACTTTTTCTACAACGGTGATGCCACAATAGTTTCATGTGTACAAAAAAGGAACAACGCAGGCGTCCTTCGGTCAACTATGCATACAATAGGAGAAGATGAAAACACACTATTAGTCAAGCCAGAAATAATTAAATACTACAACAAAACTGAAGGAGGAGTTGATGTAATGGATAAAATGTTGGGTGAGTATACAGTGAAGCGACGAACATAACGCTGGCCTCTAGCGCTATTCTATAATACGATTAACGTCGGTGCTTGACCTTCTTATGTAAAAAGTAGAAACCATCCAAGGTCTAAGACAAAAGATCAGCGAAGAAAGTTTTTGAAATATCTATGGCAGCAGTTAAAGAACGTAGCATCAACAGATTAATTGTATGCAAATATTTTGTACGAGATGCTATAGAAATGGTGCTGGGACAACCTACTGCGGCAACGCCAAATCTGAAAGCTGGTTAAAATGTACCTTATGGTCGACGTGGAACCTCTCTTCTTGTTTTGTTTGCCGATGTGAGAAACGTAAACCACTACAGTCTAGAAAGTCATGTAAGATCTGCAATGAACACTCAATTCAACACACTCATGCACATAAATTCAATAAAAAATATGTATTTCTATTTTAACATGTAAATTTAAGTGTTCATGTATATTGAAGCGTATTTATAAAATAAAACTAATTTTAATTCGTTTTCCATGCTTATTTTACTATTAAAGGGTCCATCATTCAACGTTTTTTTTAACTAGTTCTTATTTCGTGAATGGTAACACGTAACACTTAGCTCATGTCTGATTTGACAGATCTTAGAAGATGCCGATTTTGCCAAAAAATCATCTATTCAGATGAAGCTCATTTTGATCTTGGCGGATATGTAAACAAGCAAAATTGTCGCATTGGCGGCACAGAAAACCCGCACGCATTCATTGAAAAGCCGATGCACCCAAAACAAGTCACTGTTTTGTGCGGATTTTGGTCCAGAGGCATAATTGGGAAATTTTTCATCGGAAATGAGCAAGGAGTGGCCGTTACAGTCAATGGCGATCGTTATCGGGCCATGTTGAACGAATTTTTGTTCACAAAAATTAAAGAGGACGATATTGGCAACATTTGGTTTCAACAGGACGGCGCTACGGGCCACACAACCGAAACTACACTCGATGTTTTGCGCCCTGTTTTTGAAGATCGCATTATCAGCCGCAGAGCTGATGTCGTTTGGCCACCTCGGAGCTGCGATTCGACGCCGTTGTACTATTATTTGTGGGGTTCCGTCAAAGATAAGTGTTACGCCGACAAGCCAGAGACAATTGACGCTTTAAGGGACAATATTCGTTAAGCCATTGGTGAAATACAGATGCACACAATCGATAATATGCTTAAAAATTGGACCGATCGTGTAGGCTACTGCATGGCCAGCCGAGGCAGCCATTTTAATGAAATTATTTTCATTATTAACCGGAAGGATTGTACTTTCAAATAAAAAAAGAAATTGGAGAAAATATTCAGTAGTTTTTTATAGTATTTTCAAAAAAAAAAAAGTTATTTGGCGGACCCTTTAGATATATGAAGGTACACTTGTGCCTTGTCAGGCTATTAAGGGCGTGGAATCAACTTGGCCTTATAAAACAGGTAGGACATTGACATATTTTCCTGAAATTTTAAAAATATTAATCGTAATCAAATGTTTGAAGATGTCCCAGTACTTCAGATATCTTTTATTTGTGGAAAAAAGTTATTGCAATTTAAAAACGGAAAAAGTACTATTGTACCGGAATTTATTAAAAGTCTCAGTCGCCCAAACCAAAAACTTTCGAACATGTCGGAACATGCTGAAGTACTTTGTTGTGTTTATAACGTTTTCATTTAATGAATCAGAAGTAAATGCAACCGTTTGTTTTTGTTACATGAAAAATTAAAAATTCGAAATTCGAAAAGCAATTTTTTATTTTGGCTGAAGTTCTTTAAAAACTGGAAAAATCTTATTGCATTTTTCCAAAATTTCGAAACTTTCGCGCAGGAATTTTTTTTAATATTTCCATGTAAAATTTTATGATTTAATGTCACGGTGCCAAAATAATATATGAGACAGGCAGTGTAAGTTCTTTTGTTACTTTATTTGAATTTTATATAATAAAATTATAGAATTTCTAAAATGTGATCATGACATTTTTTTTTACTTCAATAGAGTAAATTGTAATTATTTCATAAGCATGTTTATTTGTCTAGAAAATAAAACGATGCAAGTACTTAAAATTACAATATGATGGCACAACAGGTGGTATAATTAAAAAACTGTCATTGTCAGATTCATTTAAACTTTTGTACTAAAAAAAAAACAAATATTTAATATACAATTGTTTAACTTGTATAAAAATTACATTGAAACAATGTTGTGAAAAGTAATTTAAATTTTTGCACTGCCGCAAAAGTTCTTAGCCCTGCTGTTAGATTTGAAATAATACCTGAAACCCAGATTAATAGACCCTTCAGCCCGTACAAGACTCATTTAATTTAAAGTAAACATGTAATTCAATATATTGTGTCTAACTTAATATCTTTTATAGAATACTACAAATATGTTAACCGAATCAAACAAACAACCTTTTGGACACAAACCTGTTTACTATTTAACCCTTGTCTACAGTAAAAAAAAATGGACGTATGCATACACTGAGCGTACACAAGTGTTCTACTACTGATTTACATTAAGATCTTTATTTGCATGTTTTTTGTTGGGATGCCAATATTAAGTATCGCTTTTTTCTATTATTCGATTTTTAAGATTTAAAGCTTAACCCCTTGTTGACCAAGGCTTGCTTTCGTTGAAAAAGTTTAATTTTTTTATGAAATATCGATAGAGGGGGTTTATAAGGTAGTTTACAAAATTTTAATTTTTGCTGGGGGCTTGCAAGGCTCCGAGGTGGACATGGTACTTTTAAGTATCGTCGGGTCATCATAAGCCAAAAGTTAAGAAAAAAATCATACATTTTTGTTAAAGTCTTAATAATATTTTTAATAGTTTAATGAGGAGCTACGTTATTTTTACAATTTTTCTTAATTTATTCCATAGTATTTAACAAATAAATTTTTTTATCGTTACAGCATAAATAGATACCACAATGAGAACATTTCGCATAGCGCTTCGATTAAATTTTATTTACACTCCATAGTTCGCATCTTCCCCATGTTTTGACAAAAGTTGGCCAATGTCTTTCTAGAATTTTCGAAACAGTGGTTTGCTCCGTGATAGTTTTATGCCAAAAAGATTGCGTTGTTGTCCATCCACTTAAAAAAACTTATGCCGGTACAGGAAACTCTAGACTCCCAGTCAACTTTTTTAATATTTTTTTGTCAATTTTTAAATTTTTAGTAGCCCCTTTTCTATTGCTGTGTATTGTTCCACATGCCAATGTTCCTTCCATTTTTAATATTTCCGAAAGCCGAACTGATGTAAAGTAATTATCAAAAAAACAATTTAGTTTTTTCGCCACTCCTCTTTGGTCCTCAAAACAACTCGTTCTTCAAGACCAAATTTAGAATACTTATTTTCTAAAGCTTCGTCCTGACTTGATAAACCGAAAATTTTATTTTTTTATTTAGCCGTTTTGACCAGCTGAACACTAAACTTTATAACCTCTTTTTATTGGCTTCTGAGGATAATACTGTTTCATTTCATTTCATCCTTTTGAAGCTTGAAGAGGCGGAATTTTTGAGTTATCGTTAACGTGCAATTTATTCAATATTTCATCAAATCTATTTCGGCTCATTGTTTTCCCAATTATTGGTAGACAATAATCTTCACTTGTACTCCAATAGTGTTTCCAAGTGGGAAGCTTGTGATAAGGAAGTTTTTGTCTAATAAAGCGTAAAGCTCACATTTTTTCGAATTAAAATTTTATTCCTCTGGGTGGCGTATAAATTTGACTGAAATATTGCATTTTCCACCATATTGGCAATAAATAAATGAAAATATTTAGTAGGGGTCCTGATACAGTGCACTCTGGAAAACGTCAACTAATTAAAACCGCGGGTGTTGACGTTTAACAAATTGTTGACGTTTACGAATGTAAAATTTTTAAATAAAAACATATCGATAATGTGCTTTTAAACTAAATCCAAACATAAACAAATTCAAAAAGGAAATAAAAAAGGCATTCAACCTGACTAAAACCATAGAAGACAACTGGAACTAAAAGAATACATTTTATGCATTTAAAAAAAATACTGTTATTTTTTCTGCTGTTCTTTCTATCCAACACTTGGAAGAGAGCCTTCTCTCTTAAACGTCTTAATACATTTAAGTCATTTTGCTCAACATTCTCGCATTGAGCCCAATCCAAAGCCCTGTTAAATATTTCGACGGCTTCGCTTGGTTTTATTGTCTGCACATTTGTATCTAAATCGTTCTCCTCATCATCGATCACTTCCAACTCCTCAATTTCACACGAATTAGAAACATTATCCAGGTGGATCCCCAATTTCTGAATTGATTTCATAAAATAAATGTGTGTGTGTACAAATGTGTGTATTTTAACTGCTGCTACATTCGAAATTTTATTTTATTTAGAGCTTTATGGTTGGGTTGACGTTTTAGAGTAGGCAATGTAAAAAAAAGGGTTGATGTTTTGGGATGTTGACGTAAACGAGTGTTGACGTTTTCCCGAGTGCACTGTATTAGCAAATATACCTTCTGCAGGTCCCTCCAGTAAGGAGAATTCGGGAATACTTATTTCATGTGATTTTGACTTCCATCGGCGATTAGGCTCGGCATCTTTGTTTTTATGGCTGCAGCTAGGAGTTATTTGCAATATCATTATCGTTCAAGGTTGTAAAATCTCACATTCTGTAAGATTGTTGGGTGAAACATCTTTATCTAACAACTCCTGCAAATACTTTATTACGGTGTCATTACACAGAGCGAAAAAAGACGTTAAAAAACTGTCCACCATTGGTAATAAATTGATTAAAAAGTGTTGTCAATATTTTGACAATATTTGCTGTCAAATTTTCAACAAAATGTTGTCAAATTGTGCCGAAAGATAAACAACATACCATTGTTGTCAAACTGACAACACCTTGTTGTCAAATATGTATTGCGCTCTCATTATTAATAGCGTATATACAAACAAATTTAGTTTTCGCCGAAAGTATAAAGCGCAAATCTTTTAAGTGAAATAAAATGAGTGAGAAATAAAATTATAAAACTAAAAAGTGAAAAAAAACATTATAAGCAGTGAAGAAAGTATTTTGTTTCTTGGATATGAAGGAGAACCTTGAACAAAATATAAATGATGTACAAACAATGCAAGTGCAAAAGATTAATGACGATAAAGAGGCCAAACAATTGAAAAAATGTATATTAAATCTAGTATTTAACAATGAACAAGGCCCATCTATCAGGTCTGCTTACTTGTACAAAAACAAAAAACGATTCTTTTTAGTTGTCAAAAATTTACTACCCCATATACAAAGCAAAGGGAAAAAACGTGTATGTGTGGCATATTATAAACGTATACATGCACATGTAAGCAAAATGTAAACAACTTTTGACAACTAAAAAGAACATAAACAATGATCATCAGGCTTCTTGCGCAGACCTTTTCAATGGGACTTGACAATGAAGTTTCTGTATTTTTAAAATTTTTAATGTACATTTTATCAAAATTAAAAAGGTGAATTTTTTTAATTTTTATTTTAAAAATTTGAAATAAATAAATAAAAATGCATTATATATTTTTATTGAATATGTTCAGAATGGGTTATTTATTACTATACTAAGAACAAACTGTTATCGAAATGACAACCGAATGTGGTCAATATATTAACGGTGTGTTGTCAAAAATGGTAACAGCATGTTGTCGAAATGACACCATTATGGTTATAATATATTAACATTTTGTTGAATGAATGAGACCAAAAGGTGACAAAATCACAACGT
This sequence comes from Pollenia labialis, assembly GCA_949318255.1. Taxonomy (NCBI): domain Eukaryota; kingdom Metazoa; phylum Arthropoda; class Insecta; order Diptera; family Polleniidae; genus Pollenia; species Pollenia labialis. The sequence continues at coordinate 26,558,846 of OX439140.1, read as the reverse complement.
GGTGGTAAAAAATATTGACACCATCTGAACACAAACGTAGTTGGCACCCTTTTGACAACGAATGGTGTCAATTTTGGTATTTTATACCGGATTTTTCCCTCTGTGTACCCGGCTCGTGTTCCTCTTCACTTTCAATATCGGTGTCATCTGTGTTATAGACAGGAATTGACTCCTAATTGTCAGAATTTCATCTGTACTAGGACGTTTACTACGAATTCTAGCCATAGTTATATTATTGGCAAACAAAAAGATTATGCTGTTATAATAATACAAAATAATACTCACGGCTTAACGGAAAAAATAAGATGCAATTAACAATTTTTTTTTTTTGTAGCCAATACTTTAATTTGCACATAACATATTATTTATAAATAAAAATAAACTTTTGGGGTCAAAACCAACTGAATATCCTTATTCTCAGCAATTACCGCACGTTTTTTTTTAGCAGAAACACATTTCAATTTACCGTTATTCTGTGGCCGTATTCTGTAATTCGCTTAAGCTAAATCTCTATCGCTAAAAATCTTAAAAGTTGATTTAGCGATTTTTGGCTACGAATGCAATACTGTAACATGCATTGCTAGATTTGGCATTGCCATAAAAATTCAATTCGCCGTGATTTAAGCTTTTAATTTCATCGCTAAAATTTTTCACTTTTGTATTCTCTAAGGCATTTTAGCGATCGAGATTTAGCTTTATCTAAGCGAATTACAGAATACGGCAGCTGGTTAAACGAGGTTGCCAATAATAAAAAAAGACACATTACACTATGTAATCTTGATGTTTTTTTGTTTAACATAACTCGAGAACCACTTGTCCGTTTTTCTAAAACAAACTGAAAAAAAATTAGAATTACAATTTCTTTAATCCGTTCATATAACGTTTTTCTTTATAATCAACAGTTTTGCCGGTAAAAATAAATTTGTGGAGAAAAAAAAATATTTTTTGCCTAAAAGTACACTATGGAAAATAAAAACTGTAAATTTTTTTGGCAAAAAATATTTTTTTTTCTCCAGATTGGCTGTTGTACTGTTTTATATAAAAGAACTTCGTGTTCTTCAGAGTACCTTTTGACAACAAGAATCAAAATGTTTATCGTTTTTATTTTGTATGAATATTAATGTTATGGTCCTTAAAAGTACTGTCGGTCGATAACCTATGCAACAAAAAATCAAAGAATCTTAAAACAATACTCATCCATTCAAAAGTTACAGATTTTTGATCCGAAAATGAACAAAATTATCCACTGTGGAACGCCGCAAAAATTATGAATAATTTTAGTCAAATGGTGGATTAATAAATACTTACAAATCATATAAAATTTTATGGTCGCCAAGATTCGAAAATTGAATAGGCGTTTAAAGAAGAAGATAAAAACTTGCCCTTATTTAAATTTTCCTTTAATGTCTTAAGATAGAAGTTCGGAATAAAGGACATCCTTTAAAAAGTCTAATGTGTTTTAAGTTTATTTATACACACTTTGTATGTATTAAAATGGGTGGTGTATGTTTGTGTGTGTTTGAGTATATAAAATATAAAGGATTATTTAATGTATTTATGTGCTCTTGTATGTATATGTCTGTGTATTTTTGTTTGTAGCATTGTGTTTGCTTTTAATTTCAGTGCTAACTACTTTGCTAAATACCAAAGTAATTTTCATTAATTTTCAGCTTGACTACATTTAGACATCAGTTTGCAGTCGTTGTTTGTACAAAGTTGTCTTAGCCCAAAAACTTTGTCCGCCTGTGTATTGTTGTCCTCTTGAAGTTTACTTATGGTAGAGTAGATGATACGAACACACCCAAAGATGTCTTCCTTTATAAGGAAGCTTTAAAGTCTTGTCGAAAGTTTTTGCCTAAAAGGCAGTATACATTTTACATTGGGTGGATTTTTTATCAAAAATATGTTAAATTTAAACGGTTCATGTGTTTCGGAATTTTAATGGCCAAGACTGATTAAAGCTGGATCCATAAAAACGGATTGACTGATTTCTTATGGCTTTTTATACTAGAGCCATAATCCATTTTGAATATAGTACCATAAAATATCTTTGATTGTTTTTTTTTAAATAAGTAGGAGTAAAAGTTGTCACCCTATAATATTTGCCTATATCTTTTTAATATACGAAAAACTTTAGTTTTGCTTTTGGATTGTGGTTTAACTACATTTTCCTTTTCATTAAGTGGAAACAAAAAATATCGGCCGCTGTTACAATTGATGACCAAACGTTTCCATTTTATGAAATTTTGAATCACTATTGCCAGAATTTCCGTTCATAAGATTCTGCATTTCTTACGGATATTTTTACGGATAGGACTTCAAGAGTTTGAGGCTTGTTGCGACTTCGAAAAACCCTACACGAAGAATTCTTAAATGGTCAGTGCAAATTACCAAACGAGATTTTAGACGAAACGGAAATGGAGTCCCCAGAAAATGTATACAATTACTCCACGTTTTGAGGATTATAGCACTCTATTTCGTATAGACATGCATTTTGTATGCGTTTATTTTTCAAATATCAAATCTGATTGATATTAACCGCCATTTGCAAAAGTTAAAGCATCTACTGATATGCTGTTTACTTTTGCGCCACCTTGTATATCACATATTTGAGCTTAAATATCGTTAAAGTTGCGAATGTTTTTCCTGGACGGACGAACGGCCATGCTTAAAAAAATTTGATGTAATTAAAACTTAACCCAAGCCCTGGTGTTACAAACATTACCTCAAATTATTAATACCCGTAAAAAAACGTTAAATAAATCCTCAATGTTAAAGCGCATACTATGGGTTAAATGTTACGTTTGTATAGAAAAGTGTGGTTCCAGCAGGCATAATATAAAGTAAAATTTTTACGAATGTAAGAAAACATTTTGCATTATCTAGCCAAGTAACACTTATAGAAAAGGCGACATAACGCTGATGTATTTTGTCATCTATTCTATGACAATTCTTTTTTGACCCCATGACACTTTTCATTATTTAGATGTCACTTGGCCAAATTGTCATCAGGGTAAAAATTTAAATTTTGTCATCAATGGAATGACACATCGGCATCTCTGAAATGACGAATCGGAGTCAGTTTAATAAAATATGTACTGCGGTGTGATAACGCAGTCACATCGGAGTAAGGACTTATTAGACAGTTGGTTATTAAATTGAGTCATTGGGATTGCCTTAAGTCAGAGTGAGAGAATATTAATTTTTACTTAATCGTTACATATGTCTGTATGAAGTTGTTGTATTCTGCCCCTTGTTTACAGAAGAACTCACCATTATAAGACACCATCAGCTGGCCCGATACGGGTTTAGTAATCGCTCTACTTTAGATAATTTAAACAAATTTTATATGGATATATTTGCTTCTTATTTTGTATTTTAAACAAGAAAATAATGTTAAAAATACACAAATTGATGCATTCGATTGATGTGACCGTAGTCATTGCATAAATGACGTGTAGAATATGACAAAACTTTATGATGACGTTCGTCATTGGATTGATTTTACTTGTTGCATTATTGACGTAATTTAAAACAAAATTGATGTCACAATTCTGATGTAAGGGCAACATCAATATGAAGATGCATTTTTGTATGAGGGCACAAGAAGTGTCCTAAGCTAAATTGCTCTAGTTAAAGACTTTAAATTTCCGGGACGGCTTTTGGGGCAATTGAAAAATAAATACCCTATTCACAACTCACACACGTTTTTGCCTGAGAAACAAACAAATTATTCTTAAAAAATCTTTGGGCTTTTTTTCTTCTTCTATTTCATGCTACCTTTCCCCACTGTGCAATGTAAATTTAAATTAAACTTTTGCTTCCTTAAAAGTTCTCCAACATTTAAGCATTAAAGTTTTCATATCACCAAAATTAAAGTTTGGACTTAAAACTATAGTAAATGTTATTAGAAGCTGGAAACTTTTTTTAATAATATTTCTTAATAACAAAAGTTTTTTTTTTTTTTGTTACGCCCATAGCTTTCATTGTTAAATTCTTATTCAAAACTACTAAAGTTTGGGCAACAGAAAATAAACTAAACTAAAGAAAAAAAAAGAAAAAAATATTCATTTTCAATATTAAATAAAACCTGTTGCCAAAAAATAAATTAATTTCATCAAACTCAATATATTTTATCGTTAAGCTTTTGCCTTGACTTCTATTCACTCTGTTAGATCACAAGACACATACACTAGTCGAATATCCAGAACTTTCCGTTTATATGCAGTGCAGCTTTTATTGGCATTATAAATCATTTAGCATACAATTTTTGTTGGCACCATTTTGTGGTTGGTAGCATAAGTGTAGGCGTTAAAAGAAAAAAAAATTAATGTAGTTTTTTCACATTTTCTTTTACACTTAATGTTTGCATACGAAGAGGATGTTTGTATGATAAATTACATAGTTTTTTGTTTTTTTTTTTTTTTTTGGCCAGCATAAAATTCTGAACACCAAGCTGAACAGAAATTAAAGAGTTCAAAAAAATATGTGCTTTAAAATGTATTACAGTGACTTTAGATGTTAAAAAAAAGAAATTTGAAATATGACACTGCTTAAAAGAGAATAAAATAAATTTTAGTATTTTAAAAGAAATATGTGTTTGTTCATTGAGGAAAATTTAAATATATTTGAGTCAAATCGACCAAGAGTGGGATTCGAACTCCTTAGATTTTAATGAAATTTGGTGAGAAGGTTACTTTTATCCTATAAGAAATATGAACGAATTTCGGTTTTTTTAGTTATTTCCCATAATCCCAAACTATTTTTGAGTTACGCGAATATATGTTGTGCAACCTCTTACAATTTCGTTATAACTTGAAAACAAGAGCTAACCTTAAAACCGTTTGCACCACTTGATTCAGCTTGCCCGAATTAGGTTAAAACGCCAGGTGCCCGGCTTGTCTGTTTTTTTTTAACTAGCACAGCGCACTTTTTGCTCTAAATTACAATATTTTAATTCTATTTTTAGATGTTTTTTTAAGTAACAATAATCAAAACTTAGAACTTTAAAGTTGAACATTTCATATTGTACTAAATTGTCTACTTTGTTTTATTTATTATGTGAGTATATAATTTTGACAAGTTTCCTATATCAGTTCGGTAGTTTATTCTCTCTTCTTTGTTGATGTGTAATATTTCCAATATAAATCTTCGTTTATATATTTCCTCTCGTTGCAAAATTTGTACGTTTTCAAAATCTGGTGTATGTCCTCTAACCATCTTTTATCCCATCTGTGTCCTGTTTATCATGTTTTAGGGCTGTTTTTGGAGTCCCAACATATACTTTGTTCCATATGTATTGATTTGTAAATTCTACTTTTTTATTTGAAAAAGTTATCAGAGAGTGTTTTTTTTTTTTTTTGGAACTATTTTATATTTTTCTTACTTAATATCTGAGTTTTGAATTCGTTCCGAGATTTTTGTTACGTAGGTCATTGATTTTTATATACAATTAGAGTCATCTGGTAAAATTATTTGCTTAATGTTCTTATTTTTGTAGATTAGTTTTTTGATAATATGTTTCGGGAAAGAGGTTTTTCTTAAACTATCATTTAGTTTACTGATAACACTCTCTGATAACACTCTCTTACAGCCTGTTCATCGATTTCGAACGTTAACGTTCGCATAGTAAATTATATGTAAAACAAAAACAATATTCGAAAAATTCAGAAATGATTTATTAAAAGTTGGCAAATGGAGAAAAGTTCGTTATGAATAAACAATGTGCCAAGAAGCTGCTAAGCTTAATCGGCATTCTAGTTAGCAGCTCGTTGTACGTAGTGTACAAACTGTGGCTTACTTTTTATTATGAATACGGCTGTATGTTTCTAAATTCAAAATTATAGAAAATTATCACATGCAGCACGGATAATTTAAAGAAAGCAATTGCATTTACCGTATTTCCCCTATTTGATAAATTTTTCTCCCAATTCCGGTTCGGTTGACATATTAGGAGGCCCATAACTTAACGCACCAATTCCACTTTTAAAACTCAATGTTTTTTTTTTGCTTAATAATACTGTAGATACAAAAATCCTTTTAGTCATTGTTTTAACAATTTTTACTTTAAATCATACATACATACATATGTACATCGTCCTGGATGAAATTATTTTGTTTTTGGTTATCTATCCAAAGAGCTCCTCAAATAAAGGAAGAAATAGTTCTTAACTGGTTTGCCCCTGACGATACGTTTTATTTAGTTAGTCGAAATATTCAAAAACCGGTTTCGGAAAATTTTCAAATAATCACCCACCCTATTTTTTTTATTATTTGATAGAAAAAACTTTGTTTAATTGAAAAAACACACACATTTTTTTTATGTTGTTCTGCGTATGTGTTAGTAGCAAATTTGAGCGCTTAAGCTTCGTTCAAAATAGGCAGCAACATTTCACTCTTGTTCATAATAGAGCAAATTTTTTTTTTTCGAATACAAAAATTTTAATTAAAAAAACAGTTTGCAAATTTTTCCCAGAACATTATAACGTATTTATTATTACTAGTGTTCGCCTAATGGCCAAAATGCGACTATAAATTGTAATGTAAATATGAAGAAAGCATAGTACATCTAAGTAAATATATATGAATTTACATGTTTCGATCATCTATTTTTCCGTATTAGCGGATCGATTTGGAATTGGGCCAACTTCTATGTGAGTTAATTTAATTTTGTTAGTTCAATAAAGTAATTTGTGTTTATTTTTTATTTTTCTTAACCCACTTACAACTACATTTTGAGCTGACAAAAAATCAACCAATTGTAGTCGGGACTGTAAGAAAAGATAAACTCACTGTTTATTGTTGTTGTTTTTGTTTAGGCTTTGATAATGTTACAAGTAAAACTAAGGTTTATAATTCTTATTCGCTTAACAGTTTTATTTCTAAAATCTTTGGATGAAGTTTCCCGACGATCTGGCCTAAGCAACCAGTTAAATGTGCATAGGAATAGCTTATCCCTTCAACAACAAATTTCAGTTTCTCAATAGTATGAATATAGCACATTTGAAAGAAACCTTGTTAATAAAAAATAACAATTAAAAAACAAAAAAGTATGAAAAAGTCTCTTTTAAAAATTGTCATCTACTCAGGACATTGCATGTTTAATTTTATGTTTATATTAACGAAAATTAATCAAATTACCAGATGTATAACGAAAAAGTACCAAAAAGCTCCCCTTTACATATTCTTATTTACTGAGGACCATGCATGTTTTTTTCACTTTATAGATCGAATATTAACAAAAATTCAAAAAGTACCAGATTAACCCTGCATCAATAATATTATGGTTCTTAGTTCAATATAACAAAAAAAATTAAACATTATCACATGCAGCACGGACAAGTTAAATATGTAATGAAATTTAATTTCCCGTATTTCCCAAATTTGATACTTTTTTCTCATCATAGAGGTTCGGTTGACATACAAAGGAGGAAAGTGTTCTTAACCGTTTTGCCTTTGCCAATTTATATATTGATAAAAAAAAAAAAACTAAAACAGGATTAGGAAAAGTGCAGCAGCTGGAACTAAAACGAACCTGGATACAACTTTATACGTTGGGGACATTACAATGGAACATATGAAAAAGTCAATAATCTGGTTAGAAGATCGAACTCAAAAACGAATCTCAATTTATGCCAAAGCTTTGCAAATAAAGCTTCGAGAACTTATGAAAAACTTTGATCCGCTAACATCAACAAGAAACCATCGTTTTGGTTGGTTTGAAAAATTTCAGCAAGGACATTCCTTTCATGTGTAATATCCGGAAAATTTTGCTAAAATTATTGCTGCCAATTTATAAACTCCTGATCTTTAATGCATCGAATTTAATTTACTTTAAAATAAATGCATTTTTAAACAGAATTTCAAATTTAATCGTATTTGGGTCTTTTTTCAATTTACACGATTTTTCATAAAAACGTTTTTCATTTCGATATACACGATTATTTCAGGTGTAGGTGTTTTTTAAATATGTACGAAGTGCACAAGTACAAAATCATTTATTTAAAGCGGAAGCATTTAAAGGATTTGATATATATTATGTATGGACCTTAGCGTTATTGAAAAGGCATAGTATCTCTTTATTTTTTACCTTATTCTTTTTAGAAGTCCCTCTGAATAAAAATTTATGTTCGAAACAGGTTACACTGTATATATAAATGTTTTCCACGTAATAATTTCATCTACACGAAGAATGGGGTTTATCAATCAACTTTTTCATTATCAATAGTTTTGGTAAAAATGATCGGTAACTGGGAATTAACTATGAGGGCAAAAAATTTAACAAACAAACACTCTTTCTAAACTATCTCAATTCTGAAAAGAGGTGTAAAACTATCCATTGTCTTAATACAAATGTCAAGCGTAAAATAAGGTTTCCTGTAAAATTACTTACTAAATATGTTGAAGGATATGTTAAGTACGCGATCATCCAGGTCGAACAAAATTTCCTTTATTAAATAATAATCTGGTACGGGTAAATATTTTTTTAAATAATTAAATAAAAGTATTTGTTAAACATTTTTCTGCACACAAAGTAATGAAAAAATGTTTTTATATTTTTTTTAATCTTTAGCCATACAGATGTTTTACAACTAAAATCATAAAAATGGGAGAAAACCAAAGAACTTTTAACATTCAGTAGCTCTTTGGTTTAACTGCAAACATTCGTCATTACCTGTATTAAGCTAAGCAAACATCAAAAACTCTTTGCAAATAAAACTTTGAAAACTCTAAACCAGCAGAAGCATCAACAAAATCAACAACATCATCATTCATTTTTGAAATAACAACTCTTGTAACAAAAAAAAAAAAACTACAACTCGTTTCGAAAATGTTTGCTACAAATAAATATGCAAATATGCCTGAAAAAACTGTGGTAAATATTCAAAATTATGCTAATGCTAAAGAAAGGTTTGTAAACATTTCATTTACAGCAAATAGAGAACAAATAATATTTTTGTAACAAATTGCACAAGTCAGTTATAGTAGTAGTGTATGGGAATTACCTAAACGCATGGAATTTCAAGAATTATCCAAAATAAAATAAATAAAAGTTTTAACATGTTGTTTTAGAAATGTAGGCAACTCTGTTTGTTCTTTGCACGATGCATGGTTGTTGACCTAAATTTCTTTAAACAAAATTGTGTGAACGCAGTTTTCCATTAAAAGTGACAGGTTTAAGGTGTCTATGGAATATGAAATATTCACGTAAACGAACTGCACAAATATTGAGCATTTAATTACATTCTGATTCACAATTTGAATAGAGTAATTGATAGCTGCATGTAACGAATTTATTTAGTTTTTACAAGTATACTGATTTAATTCCTAATTTCTGAAATCTTAGTAAAATAAGTGTACGACGCTACACAGAAAAAAATAAAAATATATTTCAATTAAAAAATTTGTGATATTAATTAAAAAATTAATTAAATTTGCACCAGTAAACCAATTAAAAGTATCAATTAAACATTTAATTTAATTGATTAAACGTTTAATTCACTTGATTAAACATTTAATTCACTTGATTAAATTTTTAATTAAAACTGATTTTATTTTTGATTAATGCTTTAATTAGTGAAAAATTTTAAAAAGTTTTTTCTGTGTAAGATGGATTCAAAACAGAAGCAAATTATTTTTTAAACTCAAACAGAAGATTTGTAGAATTAAAACATCTTTTTTTTTTTCTTTATTTTTGGCCACTTTCTTTTGGTTATATTTATATATTTAGCTGGTGAGGCCTAAGGATATTTTCCTTTTGGTGTTACCTCCTCCGGTGTTAATCAGATTGGGGTTATTCCTGGAACTGAAAGGGGACAATTGATCTTTGATTGCTTTGGTTATGTTTTTAACATTGGGTAGAGGTATATTGGCAATCTCCAAAATATCATAAACTGTACGTACATAAGTGAATGCTATTTGATAGCGCCACAGAAACTATAGGAAGACAGAGTTCTTTTGGGGGCTTGATTGTACTTCATTGAACTTGAACCTCAAAACTAGAAATTGTAGGTCTACTGTCACAAGCCGGTCTAACTGCTGGTGAGGTGTCCATTTGGTATGCTTCTTGCGAGAAATGCTTTCTATCTTTTGGGCTGATTGTCTTTGCGGAAGCCTTACGGAAGCCTTTCTAATGGTAGGTATACTGTTTAGGAGAGCACGTAGTGGCTGCGGCTTGAGTCTAAAATCGCGGGTAGGGTGACCTTCTGGTAAGGACTGATCTTTAACCTTGCGGTTTAAGTTCGGCTGTTGTCATTGGGTAAAACAGCGGAGGTTAGATAGCTCCGGCCTGACAGCTCTGAAACTAGGGGTAAGAGTTTATTCATGTGGCGGGTCTATTTAATCGAAATTGCAACCTGCGTGTAAAGGAGAATGCAGGCGCATGTGGTAAGTGCTTTTATTAAGTTAGGTCACAATGGCAGGTATTCATGTAAGCCAATAACATATTTGTTGCTGTATCTTATTGTACCTTATCTAAAGAAGAAGAAATCTCAATTAGAAACAGCAGCAACACAATATGGTTTATGTCATCAGTCTTTCTTCATCAACTTTAAATCTTCATCAACTTTAAATCTTATAATGTTGTTGTTGTTTCTACACAAACTGCGAATGGTTTTTTCTTACCTACTTATGTTGCTAATTTTACCTTGTTCTACATCTTCATGATATTTAATCATCTTTCTTATTGTTGCTCGTTTTTAATGCGTACAAAAATAGACGGTATGTGTTTTTTGTTGTTGTTCATAGTTAAAACATTAACTAGTGTTGCTTACGATCCAATAATAAAAATTGCAAAAAAAAAAAACGACGACATGAAATAGCGTTAAATATTTCACACAAAATTATTAAGCCTTACGCGCTTATCATAATATGGGACCTTCTCCGAGAAAACCCATTTAAAGATATTCTACAGCCTTTTAGGCACCAGAGTCCACTTTTAAGTCCAAAACCGTTTTTTGACATACTGGGTCCCTTTTCTCGCACAAAGGTCACATGTGATACATTATTTTTAAATATTTGTCAACAATTTTTGTTGCTAAAATAACTAACTAAACCAAACAGAAATATTAATAGAAACAATAATAAAATCTGTTGAAAATATTTTAGAAATAATTTATTCTGTGTAGGAGCTGAGTTTAAGGAGAGTGAGAGTAGATTTAAATAAGGGCTACAGTATAGTTATATGAGAATAGAATTTGAGTAGGGTAGTGTTACTCTAGAGTTAGAGTGATGCTTGATTTAAGACAGAATACTGCTGGAAAATGGCCTAATTTTTTATTTAATTAGTGTTTAAGTAAGTATAGATTGTGTGAAGTAGATGCAAAGTATAAGAAGTATTGCATATGAGAATAAGTTGAAGTAGAGCAAATGTGGACTAAAATCGAGGAACAATTAAAGTGGATTTTGAGTAGAATTATATTTTTTTAAACAGTAGTCCAATATATTAAACAAGTTATGGATTTCTCTTACATTATTTTAACTATGTTCGTATTTAATAAATATCGTTTAATCTTAAGGGCAACATATTTTTAATATCAAAATTGCAAATATTTCATTTATTGCAGTCACTCACATTTATTCAGACAAATTCTACATGTTAATTATATTCTCACACCCACATAATCAAACTGTCATCATTCGCCAATTGTTATAAAATTTTTACTGATTTCTGTATTTATTTTGCGTAAAATTTAATTAATTAATGTTGAAAAGTTAAAATATCTTTTTCATAGTTATTAACTGAATTTTATATTAATATTTCCGTAATATTTATCTTTTATCTTTATATCTGCTCCAGTTATGCTTCCTTCTTTGTTCATTTATTAAGACGTAATGTGCTTTCTTTCGTCGCTTATTATTTGTAGAGTATTTAACATTACTGACACGAATCCTTAGAATTGTTTTTTTGTTCTTGTATCGTTTCTTTTTTAATTAATTCTAATTTTCATTAAATTAATACGTAATTTTACGCGTAATTAGTTTTTTGCTTCCATTATCTTTAGCTTGTGCGCTTTTTGTCTTTTGTTGGTTTTTGTTGACGCTTTTTTAAATTGTCATCATTGTAATAATTTCATTATTACTTTCATACGCCAGCTGACAATAAAAAAAAAACAAATGTGCTTTTATTGTCATTTTTATAGAAAAACAGTTTTAACATGATGGCGATAAGAAGTCAATTAAAATTGTAAAAACGTTATTTAATTTGAAATTAAATATGTATATCTAACAGTTGTCCTAATTTGATTAAAAATCTATATGATCGGATTAGAATGCTTTACTTTCAGTTATAAAGTGTGAAATTTATACATCGATCATTTACTTTAAAAATTGCAAATTTCGACATAATATTACTAATGGGTATTTTAAATGATCACACAAAAAGAATCTCTGGTGTTATTTTTGCTTGAAAATTTTCGAAAAACAATAACAACTTATCATGACTGGCTTGTAAATTATCAAAATACGCACGACTTGTGTGATCGTGTAAACTAACCGTTATGCATAGTGAAGCAGGTGTTTTATGAATTGTTTCAGATGAAAAATGTGAAGTCAACTCTTTAGAAAAGAATATAATATTCTTTTCCAATTTTGTTGCTTGTAAATTTAAGAGTTTAAGGTCGTTTTCTGTAAAACTAATATTTTTGAGTTGTGGCGATGTTGCCGCAAATGAACAATATATTTACAAAAGCAAAAAAATGCAATTATAAATTTATAGAATTAATTCAATTGAATTAGAAATGCCATCAATTGAATATTATTAGTAGTTTTAATAAGCTCTAGAAAAGGAAAAATATGCAGCCAATTAATCTATGAAAGTTTTGCGCCTAAGCGTATGCAACACTTTTTTCATACGCCAAACAAAAGCATGATAGGGCACCTAGCATTTACTCATGCAAGTAGTTTTCTTGAAAGTCGAAATACACTCACTAATTTTTATTAAAAATTTAGCAAACAAGTAATATGAGAATATGTTAATTTTATTGCCATCGTCATCTGATCTTAGTAAGACCTGCTCATAGGAGGATTCGTGTAAACGGTGGTGGCAATACAACACCAAAAACACAAAATTGTATATTATTAATTGATTTCTTTGGTCGATATGTTAAAAACACAACCAACTTTTTACTTACCTTCCTCAAAGTAAGCAAAAAGAAGCTCAACGCCACCTGCAAAATGAATTCGCCTCGGCCATACTCATTTGGGTATCGCGGCATGATTGTATTTGGAAAAACTACAACTTATTTACTGCCTTTTTCACGATTTCGAAGGAACTATTTCTTTTGCATAAATACATTTCAAACTTAAATTTGTTTTTTTTTAATGTGGTTGTGGGAAAGAAAGAATTCTTTTAAGCATCGTAAAATAGGCAGAAAAAACTTAGACTGTTTTATTCCTTAATCAGTACAATGTGGCCAACAAATACCTAACTTTAATCTATTGTCTTTTATAGCTCGAATTTTCCTTGCATATTTTGAATTTTGTATGGATGCACCTTTTAGATCCAATTTTAAAATTTTCCTCAATGTTGTTCCGGAAGGACGACGAGTTGAGACAGAAGGATAATTATCTTTATATTTCAATTAGCAACTTTTGCAGGGCAGTCGATTATTGTGATTTGTTCCTAACAACGATCGACTTAAATCCTAATCATGAATGGGGACTGAGCTTGAATTAAAATACCAACGATAGTTTCGCTGGCTCATAAAAATTTATCGCTGAAAAAATTAAAAAATTCAAATTATAAATTTCCAAAAATTCAGTTTTAATCTCTAGAAGCTAAAAAAGCAGTATATTTCCAAATACAAGAGATTAGTTTTAATAAGTTCATTAAATTTTATTTGCATTAAATTATTTTTATGAATAAAGAAATTTTACACAGAAAAAATTATTGGGAATATTGGTTTCAAAATTGGTTAAAAAAGAATGAAAAACAAAATTCCGTATTCAAATTTTTGAAATGTTAAGTTAAATACATCAAATTCAAAAATAGAATGATGACAAAAAACATATCGAGTCGGTCTGCTGCCGTTTTTGGTTACATTTCTGCTTCTTAACCCAAGGAAAGGATACAGGAACAGTGAGTGATAAATTTCTATGAATTTCAGTAAACTTTTTGTTTGATTCAGTTAAATTATTTGTTTGCAAAAATCAGTGTTTTTTTCAATCAACAAAATGCAAATAAATTGTTTGAATATGCAAATTTGTTAATAGGACCGATTTCAGACAAAAAATGTTTAATTTCTACAAATTTTTTGTATGCATTGCAAAAATAATTTTTTTATGTGTACAACATGAAATTAGCAAATTTCAAATGCAAATTTCGATCTACCAAAGGTTAAATACAATTTTTTTTAAAGATTTAAGTTTGAATATCGACTGCCAGCAGTCGTCAATTACTGTGAGTGTAAAACGGCAAACCCCTCTGAAGAGATTGAGTGGTTACAATTGAAACATGTAAGGGTAACCTGTCCTTTAAAGCCTGGGTTCGGGCCCCGCGGCAGTCAAGAATGAAATGTTATCAATAAATTTAAATTAGTTTCATGTTGTAAAATTCCTTTCTTTATAAAAATAATTTACTGAAAATAAAATTTTATGAACTTTAGCCAAATTAAAAATATGAAAATTTGGATTAAAACCCATAAACAGTTCAGAATAACCACAATACTAATTTAGGGTTTTATTTGTATAATATTTTTGGCCTTTCTAAAATCTTTGGAAAAGGTTTCCTGATGAGCTGGCCTAAGCAACCAGTGAAATGCGCATAGAAGCTAGCTTTCCCTCAACAATAAATTTCAGTGTATTTATCAAATATGAAAAACTGGGAATTTAGCACGTCATACGGAAATCGTATTAATTATTAAAAAAAATATACTTATTTAAGGAGGGAAAAAGGTAGTATGTATTGTGATGATAGGCGCTTCCCTGATCTTATTATTGTTTGAAATTTTTCAAAAAACCATAACAACTTATCATGAAGAGGTTGTATTTCCTACAAAATACGTAAGGCTTGTGTGATCGTGTAAACTGCCCATTAACATTGGTGGGTCTTACTTTAGCAATCCTTTATAAGTAGAGCAAAAAATAATCTTGCTTATAAAAGAAACACAATAAGTTGTGTTGAAGGAAATCTGACAGGGAAAATATGTAAATAGAGGTAGTGTTGCTAATTGTCCATGTAGTGATTAGATTAAGCCAATTTTCATCTCGTTTATCCATGAAAATAATCAACTAACCTATTAGCCAGTTTTTTTTTCTTTAAGTTTTTAAAAATGTTTGTTTAAAAAATGTTATAAATGCTGCCTTATTTCTATTGCATATTGAACCACTTTTTAACAGTTAACGCCTTTTTTAATAATAAAAAAAATTTTATCGATAATATGAGTTTTTCGGTATTCAAAAATCTTTCATATTTTTTTTTTATTTTTACTATAAATTTATTAAGTGTAATAAATAAATTTAGTAATAAATTCTTTTTTATCCGTTTTAAGTGTTGAAGAGTTGACAGCACTGGTTATAGGGAACAGTTGCACTTTTAAGTAGTTACCGTTAAAGCTATTAAGATGAAGAAGAGCCCCAAAATAACTTCTGCATGACTGTCCAGCCTTATGTAAATACAGACACAGCTATTTTGTTAAGCTCTATTTTGCGGCTCACGGCTGTTCAAGCGCTAATCTAATCACACTAATTTTACCAAACCAAACCTAACCTTAATAGAGTCTTGTCGACTACTATTTTCTCTGTCGTATTTAAAGCACCACTTTTTACTTTTATCTGTCGTCATTAAACTTTATGATAGATTACATAAAACACTTATCACAACGTTTGTTGTCCCCAGCCAAAAATAATAAAAACTTTTAAAAGCTGAAAGCCACAAACACTTAAATAAACTGCAAAATCTATTGAATCAATTTTATCTGGAGCAGAAAAAGGAAACATAAAAACAACGTGTCAAATCTATTAAAACACCAATAAGAATGAAGCAAATGCAAGGAAGTAGAAAAAAAAAAGACAGACATACATAAAGGTGAACTATTTCCCATATTACGTAATTGAAGCACACAAAAAAGTAATTTTTAAAACAAACTTACAAAATGCACTTGAGTTGCTTTAGACAAAAATTAAATCTTTACCTTCACTATTAAAATAAGGGGGAAATATTTCATAAGAAAAAAAGATTTCCATATGCAAAAGTAGTGAGTCGAGTTGCTGGTAATGTTTTTGAAACTTGCATACACACTGCTGTGCAGTATTTCCGAAGCTTAAGTAAGAATTGCAAAACTCCCGACTTAAATACGTTGAAAGCGCATATAATGCGTGACTGGAAATATGTTTAAACAGCAGGAACTACTCCAACTAATGCATGCATTTCTTTGAATTTCGTGTGATTTGGCTTTAATTTTTTTTCTCTCGTTTTCTCTTAGTTCTACATTTTGTTTTAACTTTTATTTTTGGAGGAAAAGGGAAATGGCACCAAATGGAGTAGAGGATGTGAAAAGCAGTCAAATGTAATGAAGTGTATTTAAGTGCTGCATTGTAAATAGCGCTAGAAAATTGATAAGTTTGTTTGTTTGTTGGGATGTTTGTTCTATAGAAATTATATGATTGTGTGTGTGTTTGAGTATTTGAAGTAAATATTTTATGGGTAAAAATTACGCGCATACACTGTACAAAAAATATAATCTAAATATATAAAATTGTAACGTAACTGACTGATTCATCATCGCACAGCCTAAACGTCTTAAGCAAAAAACTTGAAATTTGGACCAGAGATCGGTCACTCCCCAAAGCGATCAACTAAGACGGGAATTTTGGAAATTCGAATGTTTAGGGGGTAAAAACGCGAAAATACGTTAACCTTATATCTCCAAAACTAAAAGAGATAAAAAAAATACTGTAGTACTCATCGTTGTTCTTACGAAAACTAAGCGGACAGGTGTCTGGTACTTTTTTGAAATTCGACTATTTTAGGGAGAAATCGGTGAAATCCTGAATTTTGGTACTTTTTGTCAACTCATCTATCTTTTGAATCAATAAACCTGGAAATAAAGTTTACACCACATTCGAAACTTATCAAAAAAAAATACGAATACGTGTTTGGTACTTTTTCAAAATTCGAACATTTTAGGGGTAAAAATCGTAACTATTTTTGGTACTTTTATTGAAAATATTTTTCTCCATTCATTGACATATTCATTCGTACTAAATTATGGGCTGCCACTGCAATACTGAAATTGTTGATACTTTAATGGGGGAAAAAATAGTACCCTAAAAAGGAAATACGGGAAATTTGATAATTTTCTTTGGCTTTTTGGTTCTACAGCTGGTATTTTTTTAATAAACTTTGGCATAAAAATATGTCCACGAAGGAATAGGAGACGCTAGGAGTACCGGGTTAAATGCTTGTTGAATAATACAATTTTTATTGGCATAATTTCTCTATGAAGGATAAGGATTATATTAATATAAGCCCGAGCTATATTTTTTGTAACCTTTACAGCGACGAGTTGTATATAAAGATTTACTTAATTTGTCATACTATTTATTATACCATAAATATTCATCTAAGATCCATTTAATATATATGCTGGATCATTAAGTATTTTGTAGTTGATTTCACAGAAAATCATAATTTCAATGTGAAAAAGATTTTCAATATTAAAGCGGCAAATTATTTGTATATTCGATATGTGTTAAAATAAGCAACAACAGTGGATTTTATGAAAATGTTTAGAGGCAATAGCGGGTTTCGCCTCTGATATCAGTCATTTATGGGACGATCTGGTTGAATTTAAATAGAAAGAATAAACGAAGCACAAGTGAGAGGAAAATATATGTAACAACAAAGTTCCCATAATTTCTGGGTTCTTCCGGAAACCCACATCAACATACAGATGGACATGGTTAACTGTTATGTCTACACACGCAAAGAAAAAACATGGTTGTGGTAAACATATTCTACGAGTAACATATTATGAAAATATTCATGATTGTATTCACTATATTACGATTATTATTGAATTCGTAATATTACATCATAACATTTTTCCCTTAATTATATTATTATCCTGTTAAGAAGTAATCATATTATTGTCATGTTAATCATAATAAAATTAGATGTAATCATATCACATATGATTTCGTAAAGGTGGAAAGCTCTCTGATTGCTATTCAGTCGGGAAAAGCCAGAAGTGATTCCTTTACCGAATTCCCTAAGCAGCTCATTCCGGCCATTGGTCAAGTATACCCTGGTAATGTCGCACAGGCTTCCAATCCTGCCGACAGCTAATGGGAGAAGGCGATTGCTTTGCTTAGTAGCCTGAATGGCACGCTTACACCCTTGCGTCTCAGGTATGTATGTGTCACTGAAACCCAGCGTTTCCCAGAGGCTGTTGGCAGCCCAAACTCTGGGATCGGATGTGGAGTCCCTAATCAGTCACCAATTTTAAACACCAACGATTACAGAAACCACAACAAATGTTTTGTGGCCCTTTGTTCCTAATAGGAACCACAGTGGTGCTGTCGCAACAATAAACCATTTTTTTTATATTTTTGCATAAATTTTTTATTTTGGGGCACTTTACAAGTGCTTTATTTGTTTTAATTTTTTTAAAATTGTTTTCTTAATTTGTATTTTTTTTAATTGTTGATCCTCTCACCAACAAATAATTCGATAGGCATATGTAAAACAAACGACACAACTCATGGAAAATTATTTTACAAATAGCGCTTACAAAATATATTTTGATTGCATCTTAAGCATACTATGATTACACGTATAGAAAGTTATTATGAAATCGTTATGAGTAATATAAAATGTTTCTTAAAGGTATTATTATTTAGTTGTTAGAAAAGTTATTATTATTTTTCGGTCAACAATAATCAAATTTATAATTGCAGTAATCATTGAAATGTTTACAGTAACTATAAAACTGTTGATATTTAATAAAAATAACAATTATTTTTGTACGACTACAATATATTGTAAACATAGTATAGTTGCCATAACCATGTCCAGCCATATTTTTTCTCTGTGTGGTAGAAAAGATAAACTAACTGTTTATTCTTGGTATTTTGTTAAAGCGTTGATATCGGTGCAAATAAGATTTTTTGGGAATTTGCAATTCTCATTCACTCACATTGGGCGAATGTTTTCTAATGATTTGGTCTAAACATTATTGTTGAAACTACCAACGGAATGACAAATTTGCGAAGAAGGGTTTAACAAAGTATTGATGCGAAATTTCCATGATTGTTCAGTGCAGACATAATTGCATGCATGCATGAAAAGCCTTATTTTTGTGAAATATTTTAACGTGCGGTAAACGACTAATTTTTCCTTTTTGTATTATCAAAAAGTTTTTTATGTAGTAAGTGGAAACGTCAAGTTTCATCTTTTCGGTAATAATAATTGTGCGCCAACACTGTTATTTTAGAAGACATTGTTATGCAAGCTTGGTGGCTTATTAAATCCATTATTTATATTAAACATATTGTCGTCTAAAAATTATTTTTACCAAATTGTATTGCTCAATAACCGTAACGTTTTGCTGGGAGCTTAAGAATTGTTACACGAGATTCAGGCTAAAATAATTTTTACGAGATAAGAATTCTTTGTACGAAAGTTTTTTGTGTGAAGAAATTTTTTTTGTGGGGCTTAAGATAAAGTTACGACCTGCGGCTTTTATATTATTATAGAATTACTTATAATCTAATATACATAAATGTTAAGGTACATTCAGACTGATGGAATATTTGATAGCAAACATCAAATATTTCATTAACGTATGTAGTCTGAACACAAAATATTTTTGAGTATCAAATAAAATAACAGCTGATTTTGAGCAAATAAAAGTATTTGCCGGCAAACAAATATTTGTCCAATGTGAACATAGTGTGAACACAATAAATCAAATAATTTTAGTAATTTTTGAGCAAACATTTATTTGATATTACAAAAAAATTGTAAGAGCAAACAACGACAAATAATTATAGCCATGTACCCGGTAAAAGCAATTTTTCCTGTAAGTTTTCGGATTTTTTACAGTTTTAAAGATTTTTAATAATTATTAGAATTTGCTATCATGCCACTATTAGCCAATTTTTGCTAATTTGGCAATTTTCACCGAATTTTTGCCATTCTTTATACTTTTGGGGACTTTTAGTCAATTTTATGGCTTGTATGAAATATCAAAATTTTTCGCGAATTTTCGCTATTTTTGCAACATTTTTTTATTTGGTTTTTTCCCGATATTTTGTTTTTTTAAACCGATTTAGCGATTTCAAATAAATTTAGGGTTTGCTATTAGCCAATTTTTGCGAATTTATGCTAATTTAGCAATTTTCACCGAATTTTTGCCATTCCTTATACTTTTAGGGACTTTTAATCAATTTTATGGCTTGTTTGAAATATCAAAATTTTTCGCGAATTTTCGCTGTTTTTGCAACATTTTTTTTTATTCTTTTCCCGACATTTTGTTTTTAACCGAATAAGATATTTTAGGGGTTGTTTCCAATTTTTCGCAAATTTTAGCCATGTTTCCGTTAACCATTGTCTTCCAGTTTTGTTTTTCTTTTACATACTCCTGTTCTAACAATATAATAGATGCTGCTCCACAGAATAAAACCAATAATTAGGCTTCTGCGCGAATTTTTACTATTTGTGAAATATATTTTCATTTTTGGACACTTTCATTAAATAAGTATTTGATGCAAATATTTGTTTAAGTCTGAACGCATGGCAAACATGATTTAATTTATTTTATTTGACACTATTTGCAAACTGTTTCAACAAACAAAAATTTTCAAATATTTGAGCTTAGTCTGAACATCAAACAAAATATTTTTTTGTTTCGCACAGTTTGAAGCAAATATCAGAACAAATATTTTTGTCAAATATTTCATTAGTCTGAACGTACCTTTATTCGAGCTAAATTTCATTTTATGACAACAAATCAAAGGGATTTATACCGATCAGAGTAAATAACGGAATTGGGCTTTGTATTATATGGAGATGTTTCAAATTTTAATGAAACATGTTTATGCTGAATTTCAGATGAATAATGGCATAGCTAAATCATTAAGGGCACCAAGATCCAATATTTGCAGGCGAAATCTTAAAAATAAAAGATAATTTTCCAACAGTTTTTAAAGAATTCGTTCTATAGCCAACTGAAGCTTGTCATCAATATTTTATTATTTACAAATATTACGCTTGTACAAGGATCATTATTTTGATTTGGGTAAGAAACTCCAGGACCAACAAAAAATACTACCCCCTCTTAACCTTTGGTTGGCTTGGTGTAAAGCAAACATCATTATTGTTTAATCAAATCCAATTTAAACCATTTTTTTACAGTGCATTTTGATTTTCATAATTTCCACAAACAAATACAATTGTAATTGCAGAAAATTTCCTTTATGACTGTTTTGCATAGCAAGTATGCTAAATATGTGAATTTTATGCCAAATAGTTTTGAAATTTAATGGCAGCAGGTGCATGTAATTTGATTAAATTTTTTTTTGTGGTAACAATCATTCATAAATTTAACTGCAAATTTCCTAAAAGATTGAAACACTCAGTAATGCGAATATAAAATTATGCAAATTACTGCAAAACGAAATGAAAAAAAAAAAATATTGAATTTTAAATCATAAATTTTTTATTTCACAACGAGTATTTTACAAATTGGGAATATTTTAAAGTTACAGAAATAATTTTTGAAATTAAAGTTAATGATGGTAAAAAAAATTAGAGCAAAAAAGGCCATTAGTGATAATTTTTGAGTGGACATTGGGTTATATGGCAACAATAAAATTAGATACTCGATTTGTATCTACAGCAGACGAAATCAATATTTAATGTGTACGTATGTATATTAAACTGAGTCTGATCTAGAAGGCTTTAAAGCACTTTTGGCAATCGACCGAATTTCGGTACTGGTATCGGTATCTGCACTAAAGAATTTGCTATACATATTTCGGCATCGGTAACGGTCATTTAAATTTATCGGTAAACTTTTATAACCGAATTTAAAAAAACACAAAAGGCATATAAAAGACTAAGATAACACATAGAGGCATTTATATTTGTATTTTTCTTAAATATTTATATACTTTTTTTTAATATAAATTTTTGAGAGTAGAAACAAATTAAATTTTAGCACTTAAACTAATGGCAGCCGAAACAATTCTGTGGCATTTTGACAAAATATCTTAATAAAAATTTAAAAAGTTAAAAAAATCTTGTTTATCATGCGAATTTTCATTCAAAAACATTTTTGTATACGTTTTTAAAATTTTCTATTATTAACGAAATTTTTCTTTAATTTTGGTTTATTTTATTATTTGATAACAATCATTTTTTCACCGAGATTTTTTTTAAAAACGTGTTGCTATCTTATCTCGACTTAAGATGTTTAGTAAAAATGCCACTGAATTTATTATTCTTGTATCGGTATAATACCAATTTTCAATTTTAAATGCTTTTAAAGCGGTATCGGTATGAATACCAGTATCGGTTGCCAACCTTGATCTACAGTGTACCAACTTAGTAAACTGGGTGGCGCATAAGTAACGATATAATTTTATAAGAAATTATGTATATTTTTTGTTTGTGTCCTTTTTTCCTTTTTTAAGAACTAATTTTGAAATCGGAAAATTAATAGTGGCAGGACTCTGCATCAAAATTTCTTGCATTAATATGAATCTAGTTAAAAAAAAAATCGATTTGTTTTGCGAATACAAAAAAAAACATCTGTCTTTGTTTTCTGCGTAACGGTAAACCTCTTGCAGTTCGAAATTGCTCGGGAGGAAGCAGGTATTGAACAAATTGTGTTACTTCCACCAGCTGACATTCTTAGTAGTTGGTGTTGAGTTGCACAAAAGCTACACCCCAAATGGTTTATATAGTAAATAAATCTATCTGTTTTCAAAACTTCGATTTATGTTAATATATTCTTAGAAAACGATTTTGCTAACAATAGTTTTTTATAAAAAACGTTCAGTAATAACAGTTTTTAGTTAAACCCAAGGGTGGCAACCAAAACGAAAGGTATGAGGAAATATAATTTGAAAAATAATTTGATAATTTGAATGTGTAATGTACACCAAGCATGACTTGGTCAATGATGCTTCGTTCCACTTATTATAAGGGTAAAATTACATCCGGGTGTAGTGGCTTGAAAAGGACTGCGGGAGCCGTTGAGTTGCCAGCCTAGCAGCCGGTTGGGGGATTCGTGTCCTTTCTCACCACCTTCCGTTATCTAGTACAATATGTCTATTATTTTAGACTCCCTATTTTTTTGTACGGAAAAAAAAGTAAAAAAATTACTACAGGTCCGGTTGGACTAGAAACAGAATAACAAAGCCCCAAAATTTCTAGTCACGATGTAGAGTTTAAAACAATGGAATATGTCTTCAAGATCCTCTATTTAAAACGTTGCGAGTCGCCCGGGTGTTGTTGGGGGACGTATGCCTCATAACCCTCTCCTGCCATTGCCCTAGTGGCACACAAAGTTTTTTCCGTCCAGAGCCCCATATTACTCTGCCCTATCCACTCATCACATAAAAGAAACCACAGAACTTTAATTTACCAATTCATTATTAATTCAAATTTATTAATTTATTAATGCATTTTTCTGCCAATTATTCTAAACGTGAAAGTGATTTAATTAAAATTAAATTTGTTTACTTTAACGTAACTTCTAACCGATAATATAAAAATTTCATGTTCCAAATTTTTGAAAAATTGATACCAATAAAACATAAAAAAAAATATACTTATAATTGCACTGATACCGAGAGATAGGTTTCGTAGAAATATACCATTAGTTTTCCTTCATTTATTTTGAAATCCTAGTTATACAAAATTAACAATGATTTTTTTCTGTCGAATTTTTTTTAAAGTTTTATGAGCACCTGGACCGATTGTGCAAATCAGTTTAAGCAAAAAAATATAAAAACATATGGTTGTAAGAAGAAAACAAAATTAAGAAATTCAAGTTCAAGGTTATTATTAGGTAAAATAAATTAATGTAATCGCATTAAAATTTTCTGTTAACTACTAGCATACAAAAGAGTAGGCAAAACAATTGGAAAATACAACTGTTTAATTGAACTTGAATCTCTTAATATTGAACAGTTGTTGCTTTTTTCATTAATAAAAAAAAATAATATTGGAAAAGAGAAAATTTAAGTTGTTAGACTTCACTTACCAACTTGTATCGGGATCTGGTAGAAGGCCTTCTGCTTCGAACTCGAACATGTTGTAAAAATTGTAGCTATGTTGTTGGGTTTTTTTTTTTTTTTAAGTTTAAATGTTTAGAAAATACCAATGTTTAGATATTTTGATGCTTCTTTTTTTTTTTTTTTTGTTGGTGACATTTGTATCTTTTGTTGTTAATCTTGTATCTGAGGTTACTCTTGCTAACGTGGTTTCTAATTTTTTTTTTTTTTTTCGTTTTTAAATTTAATTTACTTTTGTTAATTTAAATTTAATTTTATTTTTACTTTCTGAATTACTGCCCCTACATGGGTTAATGTTTTTTTTCTTATTTGTTGCTTATTAAAGATTGAATGAACTTTTGTCATGAGTTTTAGTTTTTTTCTCTGTTTTTTTTTTCTACGCACTAAGTGACCTAAACTGTTGTGTGAGCTTTGTGGGAATGTTCTAAATGGTTTGCATAGCTGATTGATGCAATTGTTGCAGCGGGGGGGGGGGTGTGATTTTTTCACACTTCTTATTGGTTTTCTATGCTTTTGGTAGGCCTACAAGCCGGAGTTTGGACGATCACAAAAGCTAGGAAGTTTTCCCAACTTTGGTAACCCGAATCTATGAAAGAATTTATAATGGATTTAAAATACTCCACCTAAAGTTATGTCACATATTTACCAAATTGTTTTTTCCTTTTCGTTTCTTTCTCGTTTTTGTCTTTCCAGATTGAGTATTTAGAGGGAACACTATCAAGCATTACCATTCTATTCTATTAGCGAACATGTGCCTTATCTTCTTAATTAAAAATTCTGGGAATGGTATGCGTCTTTTTACGCAAGAGAGGGTAAGAATTCGCAGCCTTAGGTGCTAAAATCCACGTGACCCTAATAACTTGGAAAAACGATGGGTAGCCAATGGATCTTAAGTCTCCACAGTTTTTCTTGACTAATAAATTTACGATGTTACAAATATTTTTTGATTAGATTGAGTAACTTAGAGTTTACTTTGATTAATTTTTATATTTAAAGGAAAAAAACGAGATGTTATCGCCACGAAGGTTTGATTAAAAAGGAAGTAGCAATTGTTTTATTAACACCATGTAATTTTTTTCTCGTCTTACCCTCCTCTCCGCATTTTATCTAAATGTACTTAATTGACAGAAAGTGCGGTTGCCACTTACGTACTACCAAAGTTAAAATATCCCCGGATTGTCAGTTATTCCCAAACACTAAATAAAAATCACCTAATTTATTGCGATACACTACTAAGTTTTTCTTTGTTTTATCGATACTCGATTAAACTCTATCTATCAAACTTTCGATCACAACAAAATCAACTAAAATGTCAAAGTAAAAGAAAAAAAAGAAATGCGGCAGAAAATTAATTTAATATTTTTTTTTCCAAGAGTTTATTTTTCTTATTTCTTTCCATCAGTGTTGTTTAAGGAACGATAAGGCAAGTAAAAGTAACTATGACCACATTTATTTCAACCATGTATTTTCAGGAAGATTATACCGACAGCTGCTGAGTTCTTAAACGGAAGAATGATGGTCTCAAACTTGCAGACACAATATGTTATAAAGTAAACCTGCAATTTAATTTCTACAAAAAAATTTTTCATTTACAATTGGAGAGAATGAAATATACAGGATTTTAAGAAAAAAAAATTGTTGGAAAGATTCACTATAGACGCGTCCACTACAAATGTTGGAGTCTAATCTCTTTCCGCCGAGCCAGTTCTTTAGGTTGTGAAACAAAAAATAGCTACTCAGGGCTAAATCCAGAAAACAGGGTGGACGAAAAAGCAATTCGTTGCCTTTTTCATGAATTTTTGCTATTGAGTGCTTGATAAGCACACGAAATTCACTTTATTTCATTGCCTCCTTTTAAATCACGTGAAAGTCTTCTATTATTAACTGTTGTTAAAGACAAACTAAGTCTTGGTTTACACTATTAAAGGTTTACTTTAAAAAGTGTGAGCTTATTGGTGAGTGGGTAAGAGGGTAAGAGAATATGCTGCACAGAAAAATATTCTGCAAAATTGTTAACCAATTAAAGCGTTAAACAAAAATAAAATCGATTTTACTTAAAAATTTAACTAAGTGAATTAAACGTTTAATTGACACTATTAATTTATTTGCTGGTACAAATTTAATTTCTTTTAGTTACGAATTTAACACATTTAAAACGAACATCACATTTGTTTTAATTGAAATTTTAATTTTTTTCTGTGAATTTTTCTCTCGCCTCTTATCAATAAATTCAGACTTTCTGAAAGAAACCTTTCACAGTGTGAACCCAGACTAAATGATACATAAGTCATAATTATTTATATTTTTACAGACTAAATTTTGACAGGAGCAATGTTGCCGTTTTTTGTTATTTGGTGGGAAATTCAAAAACTCACGCACTTATTGAACCACCCTCGTATCAAAGATTCTCTAACTAAATGATTCTCAAAAAAAATAATACAAAGGTCATAATTATAAAAATTTTACAGATTAAAAGACGCATGTAGCTTATTAAAACTCTGACAGAAGCAGTGGAGCCGTTTGCGTTATTTGGCGAGAAATTCAAAAACTCACGCACTTATTAAACCACTCTCGTATCAAAGATTCGGTATAGTTAAAACAGCAATTATCTGATGTTTTTTTTTTTGTTATCTAATTATGTTTTCTTTTAAATATTTTTGTATAAAAATAATATTAAATTAAAATATTTTTTCCGGAAAACTTTAAGCAGTCAGAAAAAAATATCCAGCTATTTAAGTATCAAAACTTCCTGGAGCCTTTAAACGTTTTTTAAGACAACAGATAATTTCAAAAGACAGACAAAACAAAATTTTACAATTTTAAGTAAATTTCTTTTACCATTTTGCCTGCTACTACCAGCAATTCATCTTCAACTTAATAAACGCCCACATTAAGCGAACAATGTTCTGTATTAAATTGGTCCTAAATTAAAAGAAAGAAAGAAAGAAAAAATATAAACAGAAATCAGAAAAAGACGACTTTCATGACTACAACAAGAAAAAAAAGACAAAATAATAATAAATTTATAGTTCAGCGAAACATAAACACGACCAAATTAGAACATCCAACAACAAACCGCATTCCAATCTCTCAAAGAAAATTGGTAATTTGTTGGAGTGTAAAAGTAGAAAATAAATTTTCCCAATCTCTTACTTAAAAACCAATAAACAAAAAAGAAAATAAGAAAAAAGGAATTTTAGATTTAAAAGCCAATGTACTTTTAAATCTGTTGGTCTTGTTGTTTTAAATATTAAGTTTTCAACAAAATTAAAAACTTTCTTTGTATGCTGGCTTGGTGAGTTTATATTTCTTTATAGAAGAAAATTACCAAAAAATTTATTTCTTTAAGGCTTAAGTTTGTGGTAATTTATTTGCTTTTTAGCGGAGTTAAATATACAAATATAAATAGCATACTTTCATGTTAAAGTGCGTGCATAAACGGCTAACAGTGATATGTTTCATGTACGCAGAGAAAAAACATGTTTCAATATGTTCTCCTCAAAAAACATTATTTTTAAAGAACATTTTAAGCATATTATGCTTAATTAAAAAAAAAAAAATTCTGAAATACCATGACATATTTAAACAAAATTTTTCCCAGTAATCTGCGTTATAAATATTTCTCAGTAAAGTATTTCTAAGTATTATGACCAGCGGCTTTAAAAAAAAGTAATTTTTTCTCATCTTTATTATTGAAAAAGGCAAAAAGTATCTCAAAGTATTCGTATAAATACAAAAAGAAACTTTTCTATAAATGCAAAAAAAAATAATTTGATTCAAATTTCTTGTGCGTAAAATCTTCATTTCCTTTAATAGATTTGAAAAAAAAAGAAAAAAATTTTACGCTTATTTTCTGCTAAAAGTTTTTTAATAAATTTCATGGCATTTTGTGTCCAAGATGATGTTGTCAAATCCTAATATTTTCATTAAAGATAAAAAGTTTGTATAAAAAAGAGTTTTAAAAACGTAGGACTTTAAGTTCAAATGGAAAAAAGTTTGTGGCTTTAAAAATATGTTTGAAATAATGGAAATAAAACAATTAAAAAAAATGTCTAATTCGACTAAGCCGAATTTTTGATACTCTCCACCAAGAATTGGCTGTTAGGTTTGGACCGTTTTGGTAAAATTTTTTTATTTTTTTTTTATTTAAACTAACAAAGAATTACAATACCAACTTGAATGTATGTTCTTTCTATTTTAATGTGTTTAGTAAGTTTTTAGCTGTCTTGGATAAAATCGAACAGAACAAAATTAAAAAATACAAATCTTAGGTTATGGACCATTTTGGTCAATGCAATTTATTAAATTTTGTTCATGAGCAAAAGAGAGTAAAAATAACTCTGGCTGATTGTTATTGGCTTAGCAGGATTAACAAATTGTTTTTCGATTCAATTGCATACAAATCTATTGCATATTGGGATTTACAGCAATTGCGATTTCCCCAAAGTGGTACACACTTTGACGACGAAGCTTGTTGTTGAGTCAATATTTTCGGTTTAACTGTCCTTCTTGACACGTTGTAGACACATAGCTAGCGGTCGTAAAAGCTCAGGTTTCTGCGATTTACATAATTTGAGCCCACGAATAATAAATTTCTGTATAAAAAAGACAACATCTGGCCATTGATTATTTTTTTTTTTTGCTGTAGCAGGTAATCATGACAGTTATAAAACACTGGAAGAAGTGCAATTGTCCGATAATTCAATAATGGGAGCAAACTTGTCACTACTTTTTGCTGTCTTCTGTTGAAGACAACATCAAAACGGAGAGCACGGAATATTGCACGACCAAAACATGCATCAAACAAACCATGCAAGTTCTAGTTTTTGCCTCTGCAATACAAAATTTTTATGATTGGCACTTTACGTTAAACATGACCAAAAATATTGAATATACCAATTTGCAGATGCTCACAAGATTTTTCTAAGTCTTTTCATTTTCTTTCACATTTATGTGCTGTTTTCACAAGTTATTGGACGTCTTGTAAAATTCATATGAAGAGCACACAGTTTTTAGAGCACATTAAATCACCATATTTTTTCGTATTTTCAACGATTTGTTTATTTTACTCACGGAGTTGAAGGAGCAGAAAATTAGACAAAACGGCATCTGGACACCGCATAACGTGTACCTGGCGGTACTGATATAATATGCTCTACCACAAATCCAATCCATTAAAAACCACCTTCCCTTTAAATTATCTTTTTTCTAAAATGGAAGAAGTTCAAATATCTGAGTCACTTTCATTCAGAATTTCAACAATAGCACTGCAGAGCAAATTTAGTAGATTTTAAATTTTTTCTCCTGGAGAAAGTGAATAGATCAAAGGATAATACAAACTGGAGAGGCGTTTGGGGAATTTAAAATTATCATTTCGTTCACAAATTATTTCAAAAGTCTAAGAAAATAGTTAGTATTATATCTAACTAATTATGAATAATACAAAGTGTACCAAAATGGTCCCTGACCTAAAATTTGT
The DNA here is from genome assembly GCA_949318255.1 of Pollenia labialis. Taxonomy (NCBI): domain Eukaryota; kingdom Metazoa; phylum Arthropoda; class Insecta; order Diptera; family Polleniidae; genus Pollenia; species Pollenia labialis. Next base: position 26,529,124 of record OX439140.1, on the reverse strand, counting down.
AAGTTTTTTTTTTAACCTAACAGCAGGGTCAAATCATAAACTTTTTCCAAGATATATCGATTATTAAATTCAAACACTCGAAAGAGTGGACCTTATATTGGATCTGAGCCGAATTATAGACAAATGCTAACAAAATTTTACATAACGATTGCTAGTCATATATTTTGATTCGCTAAGGACTAAAGTTTTAAATGGGCTTTATATGGGAGATATAGTATATACTATTTTGGAGTCGTTTTAGAAACATATTTTTTTTTTTTTTTTTTGGAAAAAATATATATTTCTTTATCAAGATTTTTGTTTCTTAAAAAGTCATAAAAAATTGGAAAAAGCAGCTAGGCTTCTTATTATAAAAAACGAAGCGGCAAAACAAGCAACTTTTGATTTAATTCACAAAATTTGGTTTTTAATTAATTTAAAAATTTCATAAAACGCAATATTTGTATTGGAGCCCCCTAAGCAGTGGTGATAAGGGGCAAGTATTGAATTGAATAAAATTGAATTAAATTGAATCTCTTTAATGAATTACTATCACAACAAGTAATATACACAACAACCATTTGTTATATTAACATGAAGTAGATTTCATTTGGATATAATAAATTTAATCATACAAATTAACATAAACTAACATAACACAGTTAACATTAGACATACATATTTAGATTCAAAATAACTTTAACCTTTATGTCAACAGTAACATACCCGAGTATGTTTTGAATTTTAAAAACTCTGTATTTCTGAAAAAGGCTATCATATCACTCTGAAATTTCATGATCTCCTCACTAGAAGTGTTTTCTAACATATTCTAAAGTTTGAATAAAATTGGACAAATCAGATCATAGATGTGGTAATTTTTTCATTCCTACCTCGACGAGAAACTAACAAGTTTTTGCTAACAAGTGACTTATTGTAAATATTCACACATGAAAGCAAAGAAAAATTCACAAGTCTTTGCTTAAACACCCGTTATTTTAAGTATTCATGCATAAAAACAATTTTAAATGGGAAAAAGCGCAAATAAAATACAAATAAAACGAAAAAACACTAACAACAATATGTACTTGTATACCCGGGTATGTTTGCTGTTGACGTAAGTATAATTTTTCAGCTGTTGACATAAAGGTTTAAACAATTTTAAAAGTTCCTTTTTGAAAAGTAATGCGTTGCTTTGTACTTGGATATATGATGGTAAGTTGTTCCAAAGACACGTTGTGTAATTAAAAAAATTGTATTGCAGACATTAACGCCCGTATTTATAAAAAATGTTTAAATTAAATAAAGATTTACAAAACAAATTTTGTATCAAAATTTGCCTTAATAAACGCTTGTTAAATTTAATTACCGTTCATAAATATGGGGTAGATATTTGTATTTTTGTGATCTCAAGTTTTTTCCACTTGGTGATTGTGCAAAAATAATTTAGTTGAAAAGATATTCGGGTTCTTCAGTTATATAATATTATGCATCATTATGAAGCTTTTATATTTAAGTAAATTTTTAAAACTTATATTATGTAACTGGTATGAATATGATGATATACTATCTCGTCTACTTCTGTTAAGAACGCATCTGGCTATAGTGTTTTAATGTTTTAAGAAAATGTTAAGAGGCTTGTTTTGTTAGCACAACCTACAAAACACGATTTCAACACATTTGATCGATGCTGTTTGACCAATTGTTTTGCAGAATTCCCAAGCACAACGTCTTTTATTTTCAACAAGTGCAACAAAGTGACCACAAAACATATTGTCTCTTGGCCTCTCTTAATGTTTTTGTTTACTGATAATAAGGATGGCTGCTGTCTATTACGAAGAGAAAGAAAATGTTAGCAAATGTAGTGATTGGTATTCTTTAATGCGTTTGCGCATTTCCCTTTCGAATCTTTTAATATTTTTCTTTTCGCAAATCATAACTATTTATTTAATTAAAATTTTCAAAATTTAATATTTTTACACATTTTGACATTTCATTACCGTCAATCTTTGCCAAAAAACTGCGTTTTCAAAAAATTTTTTTAATTATAATACTTGCCGCATTAGGCTTGAATATAGTTATTTACATACGTAAACTAGACTGGTCATTATTTTCTGACTTCGACATTTTCAAAGTAGATCATCTTAAATTTTTTTTATTTTTGGAAATATTTCAAAATATTTTAAATTTTTATGACGAAACATTTTGAATTCGAAATCGTGAGTTTAATGTGGGTACTTCGATTCCGGTCTGCGCTTGTCTGCAGGACATAACCAGAGTCGCTGGCGCGAATCGAAGCCGCAACCCCGACGTTGATAGACTAGCTCACTAACAGCTAGCCTACCGGAGCACTCAAATCGATTATATAAATCAAGGGTTTCGCCAAGCAGTGCTCATCTAAATGTACTTGATTCTTAAAGAAACACTTAAACATGTTAAATTATTCTGTTTAAAAATTGTAGTACATTAAGGTGACTCTTCGACGAACTTTTTAAAAAATAAATTCTAGCTGAACGATTTTGAAAGTAACAAGTAAACAAAAATCTGTTTTAGTTAAGCGTTTTATTAAACAATAAATAATATATGAAATAAGAAAAATAAAAATTCTTTTTCTCACTAAAATTCGATACGAACTCCTTTTTTTTTGTTATTCAAATTAGTTAATTTTTAAACAACAAAATCCAAACAGTTAAAAAAAAATTACTTTTTTATACAGCCTTTAAAGATAATCAGTCAAATAATAAAAAATATATAAAAAGAAAAAAATTTAAAGTTATTAGCGTTACTTTACGCATGACGCACAAAGTTCAACTTTATGTTCACAACAGATGCTTTTTTTTTACATAATTTACATGCAGTTTTTGTCATTCTGCGTCTGCTGTAGGGACCGAGGTGACAAATGTTACGCTTTTTAAATCCTTTGACAACATTTTCGACGGATTCTTGTTGATTAGGTTTTATATTTTGAATTTGTTCCTTAATTAAGGTCTGCAGGGTAGGTGTCTCGAATCAGTCGCTCATATTGGGAACCACGAGAGATTAATAAAGGTTTTTCAGGTTTTTAATGGAACATATTGTGAGTATAAGTGACGCAAATGACAAAAGTAATATTTAAAATTCGAAAAAAATTGACACAAAAACTTACACTAAAGTTTCTCTTCGTCGTTGCGACAAGTACACACCTCTGAATTTCAACTTAAAACAAATTAGGATCCGATTCGACGAACAACAGCCATCCAGGTATAAGCATTAACAAAAGAAGACAGTTTTTAACATTCCGCTCAATGTCCTGCACTTTAATCGACTGAATATAGACTTCTTTGCCATCATATATACTGAGGGAGCTATTGGAAATATGAAAGATCATTAGATCGACCTGAATAGAATCCTTAACGTCGGGTCCGTTTCTAGCCTTTTTCATCAGATCAAAATTTTTAATATGTATATTAGGGCGGGTCGATTTTTTTTTTAAATCGTATAGCAAAAACGTAATCTACATAAAAGTCTAAAGAAAATTCTCCGAAGAAACCATGGGGCTAAAACAAAATCCTAATCCGCGCCTCTCGACTTGAAAATTTGGCTGCCCGCCTTGGAAAAAAAAAATTTTTTTTGAAAAAATAGCTTATTCCAAAAAGAAATCGAATTTTTTTAATAAAATGGTTTAGTAAGGTTATTCTTTTGCACTTTATATTTTTTTACAATCAAAATTTTTTTTACATTGAAAAAATTTTCACCCAAGTAAAAAATTTTCAAGTCGAGAGGCGCGGACTAGGATTTTGTTTTAGACCCATGGTTTCTTCGGAGAATTTTCGTAGAATTTTATGTAGATAACGTTTTTGCTATACGATTTTTAATTTTTTTTTTCATCCATACAAAATGACCCGCCCTAATGTATATCCTTATTTCCGGCAGTATTTTTTGTGTGCAGGAAAATGCTACATTTGCACTTTCCTATTTTCTGGTAAAGATACAAAACCATAAATGCAGCCTAAAAGGTTCATATTTATTTTCTTAATGGTAGTTTTGCTAAAATATGTAGATTTTTACCCCAGAAATAAAAGTTTAAATAAAATAAAAATTAAAACTATTTAAATATTTTCACACAGTTTCTCAGCGCAAATAAATGATTTTATGGACATGTTACAAAAAAAACAGTATTAAACCCTTAAAAACTAGTTCACTTTACGATTTTTGTATAAAAGAATGGATACCGCTACGTATGATTAACATTAATATAAAGTTTATTGTCTTTGAAGGACCACATCTACACTTCAGAGGTGGATAGGAGAATTACAAAACCGGGTTTTAAAAGCTTAAAAATCAGAATTTTTGATTCAATTTCCGGCTGTTTTGTTTGGAAAACTCAAGTTTTAAAACGTTCATATGCGATAAATCAAGTGCTTTCTGTGTCAAAAATATACTGCAGCAAAGTGAAAACTTGCCATATAAAATTCATGTCTTCCGTAAGCGAAACTTTAATGATTCACCCTTATAAATCTGCTTCGTTGGAAGCTCCATTTCTAATTAGGATACCATCGGCCAAATTCAGACTGATTTTTGTGCCATAATAATAGACATTTTCCGATACAAAAAACCCAGTGAAGTTGCAGCGCACATTTGGCATCGATAAGAATTTCAACTGAAAAATAAATTAAGATTTGAAGTTTTTTTTGAAATAAATCGCTTAATGAAAGACCCTTTACAGTTATCAAGTCATGCTAAATGAATAGTCCAAAATTAAGTTTGTCGCAGAAAAGTAACATAATTTAATTACTTTTCCCATCAGAGTTTAATGTTGCATATCGTCATTAAAAATACAAAAGGACGTAAGAGGAAAAAAATCCCAAATATGGTTTTGATTTATTATAATGCGCTTTGTTAAGGTTTTTATATAAAATTATGATGTGGTAAATAGCGTACCGGATAGCACATACTATTATTACATTTTCAATTCAAAGATCATCTTAGATTTAAGAAAGGTCAACTTGGATTCCACATTTTATAATGCATATTTTAGAAAAGTTTAATTTTTTTAATTTTTCTTAATCCGTTCGAACTATAAACGACAAAATCTTCACAATTTTTTTCATAGATGTGACCTTTTGCTTACGTACTGCGCTTTTTGTTTAAACTTAATTAAAATTTTTGTAAAATTTCATTTCCCTTGTTTTATTTTTTTAATTAACTTTATAAAAACACTTCATTAAAACTCTAGCAAAAATAATGAAAACGCTTTGCTCTGTAAGCAGCAATACTCTTCTTTTCACATTTTGCTATCTTTTTTCTTTTAACAATTATCCCATCGCTCATAAGCCAACGTGGTCCCTAATCTAATTTTATGCCACTCCATGGCCAGTACTTCATACAGATTTGAATGGATAGAGTTAAAGATGGGAGACTGCATGCTGGGTATTTGTTAAACATACAAAAAATTGTTAATCTACTGTTTTTTTTTTTTTTTTTTTTTGTTAATAATAATAACATTATTTATTTACTAGTGTTGGTAAACAACAAAAGAGCAATAGAATCTGAGTTGTAGTTTTCTTTTGTTGCTCTTAAATGTCCTTAAATATTTTGTGTGTAGTTCTGTAGTGTATGTGTTTGAGAGTGCGTACCCACAGTGGTTTGTATTAAGCAAAATTGTAAAAACTTTAAAATGATAAATAATGAATTTGAAGAACATTAATATATAAAGTTTATTGCGTGTTTTTGGTAAACCCTAAATAATTCAAAATTGTTTGTATTTAGTTAAGTGTTCTGTATGTGTAATGCATTAAATAAATACGCTTAAACAAAATCTCCATTTATCTGACTTCTCTTATTAATGAAAACTTGCAAAATTTCTCTTTCTTAAAAATATCCAAAGAAAAAAACCTGAAAAAGTGTGAAATATCTTGTGTTTGAAATAATATCCATTAAACATTTTCTTAATTTATTGTTGGGAATTAATTTTCAAATATCTCCTTAAAGATCGTTAAGATATTCTGTTTTGATTTTCGGCACATCTCTCACTTAAACTCTAACTGCCGTATTCATAAAAAATAAAATAAGTTTGAAATGAGTTTTAAGGCAACATTTTCATACAAATTTTTCTTAAAATGCGTTTCAAATCCATTTTAATTTTTTATAAATACGGGAGTATTACTTCAAGGTTATATTCTTGCTTATTTGCTTAATATGTACATTTTTTGGCAACAGGATGTTAAATTGGCAATCTCGAAAGTTTTTAACAAATGTCTTGGCTATAAAGCCGGCTAGGTTTGGATAATAAGCTTGTGAATGCATTATCACACCAAAAGCCAATGTTAGCAAGTCACTTTAGCTAAGAATTAGTCTAATTTATTAGTTTTCTTGTATTTATTAGTAATTTTGTAATGGTTGAAGTGGCTAGTGTTCACATCACTGTCCATAATTTCTTAGTACAATTGTAATGCTAGAATTGTAATACATAATTGTACTTCAACTCCACTGTAGTTTACTCGAAAGATCTTCGAATATATTCAGGGTTGTTGGTTGTGACGATTTTTCGTCATTTTGACGATTTTTTTGAGAAAATACAGTAAAATGACGATTGACGATTTTTTTTACTAAATGTAATAGTGTTATGGCGATTTTCTGGCATCAATAAAACACTTACAAGAAATATTTACAATTATATGGGGAACAGTTGAAAACGTAAAAATCAAATTTTCGAAATACAAACATTTTTGCAAATCAAACAAAAAAAACTCTTCCCCCGTCACAAACCAGGTGGCTTTCATCAGAAGCATTATTAATTCAAATTCTTCAATTATATAAATGCCATCGATACTGCAAAAAATATACACTGCAGCCCCGATTTGCATCGGTTCTATTTGGTACGCTTATTAAAAATTGGTTGAATCCGCTTTGAGTTTTTATGATTTCGACTTCTACATACGGTTGCATTTTTCGATGAAGTTCTGTTAGGTAAGTTATTCTTAGTATAGTTGCGTGTTAGAAAGTAAGAAGTTAGTTTTTAGTAATAAGTTGTGTAGAAAAATGGGTGCAAAAAGAAGATAATGCATTAGCTTGGAACTAAAATTGGACGTAATAAAACGTTCAAGTCCGGTAAAAAGACTATTGATATAGACAGAACCCTTGGTTAAGCACCTTCAACCGTAAAAATAATTTGCTAAAGTGACAGCGCTAAAAATTAATCATTTGAAGATAGCTCGAGTTAATAGAAAATGAGATATTATTTTTTAATTTTTATTTTTATTTCCTAAGATACTAAACCCTAATCTTTTTGTGAACATGGATAAATGAAATAATTAAATTTTTGTTATGCATTTATGAAAATTATTTTTTCTTATGTATTTCTTTTCAAATGATAAATATATTTCAGCCCACTTGCTGAAATAAATAGAATTAAACTTAACCATATAACTTTCTTCATCATAAATAGAATTTCTTGCTAAAAATTTATATTTTTGAACCAATTAATGCAATAAATTGTCTCTAATTTGTAAAATTTAAATATTTGACGATTTGTTGACGATTTTGTTAAATGTTCGTGACGATTTTGACGAATTTTGTTAAAACTTTTGACGATTTTTGAAGAAAAAAGTCTAACAACCCTGATTATATTTCACAAATTGTTACGCCTTAATGTATACTTTATTTTTATGATGTACGAAATTCAGCCATAGAGTTAGTTAATAACTAGGGCACCCAAAAAAAGCACTAAAAAACAGTTTTAAGCTCTTAAAAAAAGTTTTAAATCATGAAAATATGCTGTTAAAAATATAAAAGCAATTTAAATTTATTGTTTATTTTCCACTTTATTCGTTGAATGCGTTGTTAAAGGAAAATTTAAATAGATGCGATACATTTTCGAAAAGAAAACCCTGTCTATTTGGAGTCAGCACGCTGTTGTATATAGAAAAAGTTCTTTCTACGTCTACAGATGTAAATGGATCATATTTAAAACAGAGTATTTGCTCTGAGGTACATTTTATACGATTGAACTCGCAATTCCGCAATATCCCCAATATCTTTTAGTACCGAAAATCCTTAATCATTTTGTTTTAATAAAACCGATTCAGATTTTTTATGCACTTTATCTCCTATATCCCCGGGAACACCGGAAATTTTTCTTAAGGTGTCCATAACTTTATTCACTTGGGAAACCAATGAAAGATTTTTTGTTTTCAATTTGGTTACTACTTCGTGTAAAAACTTAAAATGAACAATATTTGGTTCCGCGAATTATTTGCTTTTACAAAAGCCTGACATAAACGCACTGCTGAAGAATCTGTAGAGTTTAAATTTGAAAAATTTCTACTAAATTATCCAAAAAATAAAATTTAGTTTTATTATTTCGACCTTTCTTTCCTATTGGACTTGAAAAGCACTCTTTATTTTCCATTGATTTGTAAATTATTTTTAATAAAAAAAACTCAAGTTCGGTTCGCATTGAGAAAACTTTATGTCCGGAAATTTCAAAAATTCTACCTCTCGAATACCATGTGCAATAGCAGTTTGATTGTTTTGTTTATTAAACGCGATTTGTCTAAGACTTCTTGGCGATTTTATATTTCTTACCACTTTTTTTATTTTTTAGCCCACTGTGGTGCGTTTGTATGGAAACTTGTCACTTATTACTATCACTACTGTTGCATGACTTTATTTAGTTTTCCATTTTTATTACCACAACACAAGTGTACATAATACTTGTAAACATTTGGTGTCTGAAATGTCCTTGTGAAGTGTTGGTGCGTGTATGCAATAGAAACGAGTTTGCATGTGTTTGTATTAACTTCAATTTATTGTTGTCTCGATGTCTGCAAACATGTGTAGAAGTTTTATAGTGTACATGTGTGTAATAGCACATATTTTCTTTTATTTTCGGTGTGCGTGTTACAATTTTTCATATTATCCCCAGTATTTCGGGCAATTATTGTGTTTGTTGCCAATTGGTGCTTTAGGGTTTTAGCAGTAGAATGAGTACAGTTGCTGGAATTTTCTTTTGTAAGTTGATATCCCATTTGTATGTTTTCATTTGACTATATACATAAATAAATTTTCGTTTTTTTATTTTTTATGACTAAATGACCACTTTTGTAGTGTGTGGTACCCAAATTCCCTATTGACACTTTTCGAAAAAGAAAAATTTATGTCATATCTTGGTTTGCAAATAAAGTACCAATTGTTTTTTTTTTTGAGACAAATGTAAGCACATAAAGGATATAGCAAACGACTGAAGTGCATAAGGGAATTTTGAAAAATAATAGTACTGTCGTTAGTAGGTCCTGTAAATGTTTAACAAGTTTAAAAGATATTATTAAAGGGTCCACATTGATAACTATTATATGAGAGAGTGATTAACTTAAAACTCTTAGGAAGGATTTTTTAATAGGTGTTATTGATTTATTTAGAGAAATTTATATTTGTTGCTGTTTTTTCATGTATTTTAGCATACAACTTTTTCTTCAAATATTTCGCAGGGTCACCAATTCCCTTAAATATGTAGCACTCCATGTGGCTAAATGTGAACTTGCACTACACTGAACAAATTAATGCCTTATTCAGAGTGGCCCAAAGGAAACTAAGAGGGCTTGAATAGCCAATTTATATTTTAAATTAAAAATCAGATTATTATATTTATTACACTTTTTCTATATAAATTTTGTATTACTTAGACGTAAAAAATAACATCGCATAAGGGTTGCAAATTCTTAAAGTTGCGCTCTTTGAGGTCCTTTTCCATGACTTTTAGTTTAAGATTTCTGGAGCTATCGCTTGAACTCCTTCTCGATTTCTACATACTTATTTCTTAACTGTACACAAATTTTGAAATAACCCCAAAAGAAAAATGGGCATTTATAATCGCTGCCTTCTGAAATAGTGGATTAACCGAAAATATCAAGTCACAGCTCTACTGCTTGCCTTTCGGTATGCGCTAAAGCTCCGCATTGCTTATTTATAACTGCACAGGAAAAACTAAAGATTGATTTCAATTGAATAGTTTGTTATATTTATAAAAAAATTTATTAAATTTGCGCCAGTAAACAAATTTTTTGCAGAAATGTTGCTGATATAAGTAAACTTTTAAGTCACTTGATTAAGTCTTTATTTAAAACTGATTCTATTTTTGATTAATGTTTTAATTGAAAAAATAAAAAGTTAGCCAGAATTTTTTCTATGTGGTTCTGTATAACTGGCCTCACGCCTTGATTGAAAATGCGGTACCAACTTCATTCCTAAATCAAATAGACCCAAAACCTTTTTGAATAATGTTCTTTGCTGTACGCTTAAGAAGGTGTAATAGTAATTGTGCATTTTTCTTAATTGAAAACTATCAAGAAATTATAGTCTCGGCAAACGTGCCTACCTTAACTCCTTTAAATATCGTCCAACATCAGCTAACAGTTACTAATTATTTTTTTGTGTTTGTATCCGTTGACTTCATACAAGTTATCATTGTCAATGTGCCAATAAAGGAGATCTTGCAAAACTTTAGGGGGAATGACTTTATTAAACGTGGTCTACTAAGTTATCGCAAACATAATTAAGACGATGCTTTTCACATCAGTTTGTGATATGCTACAACAAGAACAATCAGCATTTCGCGCTGGAATATCCCGCTTGAGCACGACTCAGCATAATTGTCAAACCATCCATAGAAAGGCGCACTTGTATCTTTATAATTATCATTGAGTTCAGGGAAATATTCGACAACCTTTCACATGAAATGGTAAAATCAACGTTACGTTGCAAATGAGCCCGAGAAAAAATAATTTGGCTAATTGCCAACCTTAACTCAGATGCCAATTGGCGAGTGCTACTGAAAATGGAACTGGAAATAAAATTGCATTCAAAGAACTCGTCAAACAAGCAAGCGTTTTAACGTGTCTTTTATTAAACTTGACAACATCATGCCAAATGACATAAGAGGCATAAGAAATGGTCTGCAGGGGTGTCTAGATAACCTTGACTATGCGGATGATATCTGCTTCCTAGAAAACAGGCACTCTGTCATACAATGCATGATAAGAATGGGCAAAGAAATGTCCGCAAGAGCAGGACAAAAAATAACTGCAAGGAAAACTAGAACAGTGCACATCAAAGTATCCACAGCATAATATTTCTTTCTCCAACAATATATCGACCTCTTTGCGCGAAATTATCGTATATGCCAATTTTTTTGAAATTTAGTTTTTGATGCAATCTTGTTCTACATTCAAAGAGACGTCACCTGGCAAAATATTATAGGCGAATTCCACATCGTCTTAGCTTATCTTATCTAAGCACATGTATATTTTCATTTTGATATTGCAAGTGAAAGCAGAGAAAAGTAGAAGAATGGCTGTTCTGTAAAATTTGGTATTTGTAACATACGATAATTTCGCGCAAAGGGGTCGATATGTGGTATCCTTCGTGTATCCATCCCAAGACATAAAGTGCAAGTTAGATAATACAAAGCAGGCATTTGGCTGCCTCCGTGTGGAGTTCCGCCAGCCGTCAACAAAAAACAAAAACTAGAATCTTCAACTTCAACGTGAAATCTCTACTATTCTACACCATCAGCATTTAAGTCTTTTTCAACAGTTGCCTTCGAAAAGTCCTATGTATTTTTTGGCCCGAAACAATCTAGCATACCTCCCATTAAATCCCGATTCAGACATAGATTCGAAGGTGAAAATTGCGCTCGATTGCCAGTTGTAATTACCAAAATAGCCATTGATTGAAACTCCAAGAGACGTGTTGGTAAACCTGTTCATACAAGGAGAAGGCACCCCAATTTCGAAATCATAACTTCAGGACAGAATTCAGAATAAACAAACAATTGGAACAACTTTGTTATGGCTCTATGATCCTTAAAGATTAAAGGAAACAAAATAATTAGGTAAAATCGGTCAAGCCCGACACTACACTTTATCACTTACAGATACATTTTTAAAAAGTGTACCCCGGTTAGATCGATTATGATTATGCGTCGATCAAAATACTTAATGGTGGGTCTAGAATCAATATTTCTACCTGGAGATGTTGTTATAATGAGGGTTATCACGTGTTATTAGATTGTTCATAGAATTATTGTCAAACCCTTTACATACTAACGGGCGCCTCAACCAATAGTGAGGCCAGTGCCTTGCACTCACCAGATAAAAGGTGCTCTGATGAAGCCCTCGACCTCAAGAAATCAAAATATCCGCGAGATAAATCCTCCTCTCCCAGGGGAGTGGGGGGGGGGGGGTAGAAAAGGCGAATAGACATTTTTCATTTCGTTTGTAATTTCAACAAAATATCTGGATCCTTATGAGTAGCAATGCTTACATGTCCATCCGTCCGTCAGCTGGTATTCCACCAGATATAATGGGAAATAGTCTGAGTTAAAATGAATCATTATGAATCACTTATAAATCTTGTAACTAAGAAAGTCTTAATAACAATGTTGCACCCATTGAAAATTGTTCTCTAAAATCGAATGCTATTGGAGTTGACAAATTGGATCCTGCTTTTATAAAAGCTTTATTGCCTAATTTTGAAAATTGTGGATAAACAGTTAAAACGAATGTTTCATTCATGGTATGAATAATGGATTATTTTCAGTGTAGTAGTCTTCTTACTAGAATTAAGTTTATCTTTTTTTTACGAAAAATGTTTATAAACTCGTAGTTACACAAGGTCTCATTATTATTTATTACACACAATTTCTTTAAGTTAATTTCTGCACTTTTATTTATTATGATTTGTTTATATTCTCTTAAGATTATGCGGTAGTAAAAAGGAAATTTGATTAGTTTGCTGGCCTTAGCACCAACAATAAAGTTAATGAAGCACTTTTAAGATTTTTTGTTTAATTAAACATTTGTAACAGCTGGGGAATGCGAAATAGTAGAATGTGATGTAATTAACAATTCAGTTTTATTATAATATTTTGTTTTTGTATATTATGCAAAAAGTAGCGGTAATTTTGTTATAAACTAAATTTACTACTTGAAGAACTTTCTTTAACTCAAAAGAAAAAAATTATCTCTCAAACTTCCGTACGTGCAAAGTAAAAAACAGCGTTGCCAGAAGCTTTTAGAAGAAAATCCTCATTAAGCAAAAAAAATTCATATTTTGAAGAGAAAAATTATCAAATTTTCTTTTTTTACTGAAATATTTTATTACAAAGGCAAAATAAGTATGTAATAATAGTTAATTTTGCATAAAACTTTTTTAATTATTAACTTTCTTCTTTATTCAAAATTTAATCGCTGCAATGGAGATAAGATAGCTTTAGCCGCAAAGTCTTAGGCGGCCGAAGTAGATTCTCCTTAAATCCCAACTCCTAAAATTGCCATCAATTTGCAAACAAAGAAAAAATTAAAAACTTATTAAATTGGCACCAGTAAACAAATTAATAGTATAAATTAAACGTTTAATTAACTTGATTAAACGTTTAATTCACTTGATGAAACGTTTAATTAACTTGATTAATGCTTTAATTGGTGAACACAATTGGAGAATTTTATCCGTGAAGCTTAACGGCCAACTCACACATGGTTGTACCAGTACATACATTCTCTTAACTCAGAGTTTTTTAAAACCATGGGGTTAGGGCAAAACAAATGTTGTGATAAGTGACCCTGTTTTATTTATAATACATTTGTAAGGAGTTCTCTACGGCTGAGCTCAAGAAAGTTTGTTTAACCTTTATGTCAACAGTACCATACCCGGGTATGTTTTGAATTTTAAAAACTCTGTATTTCTGAAAGTGGCTATCATACACGCAGAGAAAAAACATGGTTGTGGTAAACATATTCTAAGAGCAACATATTATGATAAGATTAATGATTGTAGTCACCATATTATGATTATTATTAATGAATCCTATTATGACCAAATATACTCGTAATATTACATCATAATATTTTTCCCTTAATCATATAATTATTATTCTGTTAATCATACTAAGTCAAGAAGTAATTAAATTATTGTCATGTTAATCATTATAAGTTAAGAAGCAATCATATTATTGTTATGTTAATGATAACAAGCTAAGAAATTATTCATATTATTGTCATGTTAACCATAATAAGCTAAGAAGTAATCATATTATTATCATGTTAATCATAATAAATTTAGAAGCAATCATATTATGATGCAGCACCTTTCATAACTGTTTTAAAAATATAAAATAAATTAAAATTTTCTTGCATCGATTTTTATTTTGTGGCTTTTTACAATTTTTCTTAATGTAAATCAAATAGCGGAGTTCAATATAATGCTTGCAAAAGAGAAAATCCAAAATCTGTGGTTTTCATGGGCATTTAAAATGACATTCAAAAGCGTTTTTAAATACAATAGATTACACATTTTCAAGTACGGGAATACAAATTAAAAATACATTTCCTAAACTGCGTTGCATTACTAGTAAATTGAACAATTACTGGTACAGTGTTCCAAAACGAATACTGTGAGCGAAAAACTGCCATTCAGATACTAACTTCTTGAATCTTATCGGGATCAGATTGTTATTTCTTCTTGACTGCGTAAAAGTAACACGTTCAAATAGATACGTCGGCTCGCCAGTATAGATAATTTTATGCAAAAGAGTAAGACATCGAATATTAAACATGTCAGAAAAACGCACTCCATAATGTTTACTTTCGTAGGGTGTAACATGAAAAAAACGTCCTAAGTTGAAGACATATCTCAGAATGGCATTATACGTAGACGTTAATGGTTTGATTGCATCTTAAACAAAAAATGATAAATGTATAGAAAGTTATCATGTTATGGCTATTAAATATCATTATATGGTTGTGAGTAATATAATATGTTTTGAAAGTTATCATAATTTAGTTGTTAGAAAAATAATTTGTTTTTCGTTCAACAATACTCAAATTTATAATTGCGATAAACGTAGATATGTTTACAGTAACTATAATATTGCTGATATTAAAGAAAAGTAACAATTATTTGTGTACGACAACAATTTTTTCTCTGCGTGTAGCGCTCTGAAATTTCATGATATCCTCACTAGAAGTGTTTTCTAACATATTCTAAAGTTTGACCAAAATTGGACAAATCAGATCATAGATGTGGTAATTTTTTCATTCCTACCTCTTATGTCAACCGCAGTTCAAGTAACGACGAGCAACTAACAACTTTTTGCAAAAAAAGTCACTTATTGTAAATATTCACACATTAAAGCAAAGAAAAATGCACAAGTCTTTGCTAAAACACCCGTTATTTTAAGTATTCATGCATAAAAACAATTTAAAATGGGGAAAAAGCGCAAATAAAATACAAATAAAACGAAAAAACACTAACAACAATATGTACTTGTATACCCGGGTATGTTTGCTGTGGACGTAAGTATAATTTTTCAGCTGTTGACATAAAGGTTAAAATACTGCAGTATTGAGCAGAATCGGTGGTAACTGCGTTAACAACTTTATACTAACACAGTCGTATGTGGCACATAACTTCTAGTACAAATTAAATATTCATCATACGTATTGATATTCACTAATATTTTTAAGAGTACAAAATAAATTGTAATGAATATTTGAAATTACTTTAAGTCTTTGTTAAAACTTTGAAATAATTTTTGTTCAATATTATCTCACATTTATAACTGTCCGCAAAATTACATGCTAAAATGATCTACGAACATTTTAAATGAAATAATTATTTAAATATTATTCTAGCAACACTTTATCTGTTCGATTTAAATTAAATGGACACATTTTCAGATATGTAAATATTTCTGTGTATGTTTAAGCAAATATTACTGTAGGGATGCAAAATATATTTAAATGAATTTACGAGTATTTAGATGACATTATCATTTAAACATTTTACATTCCATGAACAATCTGTCAACTAGGAAAACATCATAAATACATACAAAGATAACATGCATAAATATGTGTGCTCATAATTTATTCTAGAAATTATGCAATTTTAGAATATTTGTATAAAGATAAAGATATATTTTGTGCAGGAAAATAAAGGTACACTGAGAAGGAACAAATAAAAATTAAAATTTAAAATAGAACACTTGGGGCTTTTTTCGTATTTCAAAAAAAAAACCCTAAATGTATATCTTCCACTTATTCTACGTGGAAGATTATTATTGCTACTTCCTATTCTTTAGAATACCTGAAGAAGTCCTAGGACAATAAGACTTAGTTTTATTTCGTGCTGTGGTTGAAAAGCATTCCTACAACACACACAAAAAAAAAAAAAACTAGTTAGAGTGTTATATTCATGCCGAATCTTTGATACCCTCCACTAACACTTCGAATATTTCAGGAGTGCTATCTATATGATATCTTTTTATTATTAATTTATCTTTGTAAAAACAGACGTCTGCATTAAAATTGGTTGCGGCTTAGACCAACATTTAATTATTGACCGACCATCAAAAAGTTTTATGCTTTTATTTAGCAATTTTAACAAGCTTGAGTAAAATATCATGATTTCGAAATAGTTTAAGCCGACCTTAAATGATTTTCAGGATTTGAATTTATATTGGTGCCTTGGTAAGTTATGAACCAATCATCTCAAAATTCTGAAAAGTGATTTCTGGTATTGAATACAGATATTTTAATAAATTTCAATAAAGCGGTGAAATTAGTTTTAGCGTTCGCAGTAAATTTCAGAATGCTGCTAAATATGGGATCTAAGGTAAATTATGGGCCGTATATCACGAAGGTTATATGATGCTTAGTTGGAAGAAGTTTTACCGCAATATTATTATTTACAACGGTTTTAGGCGTATTAAATTAATTTACCAGAGTAGGGCCTATCGTAAATTATGGACCGATCATCACGAAATTTATTAATGTTATTTTTAGTAATAAGTGAAGCATTAAATTTTATTCTGCAAGCATTATTTAGTACGCTTTTAGGCGTAATAAACTGTTTTACGGGAGTAGGGTTTGTATGGGGCCTAGGGTTTATTATGGACCGATCTTCACGAAATTTTACTAGGTGATTTCTAGTGCTATAGAATTTAATGAAAGTGTTCAAATAAAAAAAAATAATTTTCACAAATAGTTAAAAAAAACGCAGAAGCTAATTTATTTGTTTTATTCTGTGGAGCAGCATCTCTTATAGTGTAAGAACAGGATAATGTAAAAGAAAAATAAACCTGGAAGCCAATGGGTAACGGGAACGGGAAACAAACCCTAAAATATATTTGAAATCGCTAAATCGGTTCAAAACCAAATGCCGGGAATAAAAAAAAAGCGAAAATTTGATTTCAAACAAGCCATAAACGCCTAAACCTATAAGGAATTGAAAATTCGATGAAAATTACTAAATTAGTGGAAATGCGCAAACATTTGCTAAAAGCGGTATGATAGCAAAGCCAAATAATTATTTAATTCAATTTATTTCATATTTAATATGTTTACATGACAATTTTAAATAATAAGTTGTGAAGAGTTTAAGATTAGTATCTTTTTCTGCTTAATTATAATATATTTCGTTAGTTATTATATACATTTATATTGATAAAATTATATTGGAGGTAAAAATTTAGCAAAAACCTATTTAAGCCTCTTTTTTTTAATATTATTTATGTATTTTATATTTTTTTTCGATTTTTTGTTTTTATAAAAACACTTATTCTAAATCTTAACTACGTAAGTTGAGCCAGCTCATTAATATGAATATAAGAAGAGTTTTGGCACCTGGTATTCAAATTTTCATTAAGTCTTGGAAGTCTATCTTTAACTAATTCTATATCTTCAAGAGAATAGAGGCGAGCTGTAGAATAAAACCAAGGGAGGTTATATATTAGTTTTAATAATTTATTTTGCGATATTTGCAACTTGTTTAAATGACAGTTAGCTCTGCTCGACCAAACAGGAGCTGCGTAGTAAATAACGGCGTGAAATATTGATTTCAGTATTAACATTTTATTGCTAATGCTTAAAGCAGACTTTCTATTTATAAAAGGGTACTGCATGCGTGTGAGTACATTTACTTTATTTGTTATATAATGAATGTGGTCTTTGAATTTCATTTTGGAGTCCAGTATCACTCCAATATATTTAACTTTCTCTTCCTATTGAATAGAGCAATTATTAAACATAATGTTGCTATGAGGTAAAAAACATGCTTTACGCTTCCTGGAAAAATATATTGCCTGTGTTTTGTCAGAATTTAACATTATTTTCCATTTGTTAAAATAACATTGTAATTCTCTTAAAGCTCTCTGCAGGTTAGTTAAAACATCTATCGAGAGTATTTCGGAGCTAAGCACCGCTGTGTCGTCTGCAAAGAATGACACAGTGCAGTAATCTCATTGGGGGAAATCTGAAGTTTACAAGTTATATAGAATTGGAGACAAGCAAGAGCCTTGCGGACAACCTGCTGCAATAGAATACGAATTGGAAGAAGTCGAACCAATATAGACTTTGAAGGAGCGTGATTTGAGAAAACTTTGAATTATCTTTATAAGTTGCATTGGAAATCCAAAATTTACCATTTTAAAAATCAGGCCGTCATGCCATACTTAGTCAAATGCAGCTTTGACATCTAGTAATAGCATACCAGTTGATTTTTGAGCAATAAAATTTTCGTTAACTAAGTTTCTTATTCTAATCAGCGGATGGGCAGTATTGTGTTCTCGGCGAAAGCCAAATTGCTATAATTATTTAAATTCGTTAAAGCTGTAAAGATTTTAAGGGAAATATCGCTTCTTCGCGGGCATGTCTAAAATTCGAGATAAATTGCAAACTAGGAAACAAACCCAAAATTGTATTTGAAATCGGTTAAATAAAACAAATTGTCGAAAAATAACAAAAAACATTATTTTCCAAAAATAGCAAAAATAGCTTAAATTCGCGGAAATTTTTATTATTTCAAACAAGCCATAGAACGATAAAAGTCCCTTAAAGTATAAGGAATTGCAAAAATTCGATAAAATTGCTAAATTAGCGGAAATTTGCAAAAAATACTAATAGCGGCATGATGGCAAAGTCTAATAAATATTAAAAATCGTTAAATTAACAAAGAATCACAGGAAGAAATCGCTTCTATCGCGAGTATGGCAAAAATTCGCAAAATATTGCAAACTTGGAAACAAACTCTAATTTATTTATTTGAAATCAATATATATATATATATATATATATATTCCCCTCGATCCTATAAGGAGCATAGGGCCTCAACAAACTTCTTCCATTGCGATCTGTTTATCGCAATATTTTTTACTTCACTCCAGCTTTTGTGCATTTTTTTAGCCTCGCTATAAATTTGCCTACGCCATGTATGTGCTGGTCGGCCTCTTCTGCGACTTCCCTGCGGGTTCCATTCGATAGCATTCCTGGCAAGATCGGACTGTGGCTTACGAAGTGTGTGTCCAATCCAGTTCCACTTTCTCCTCTGAATTTCTACACACAACGGTATTTGACGTGTTTCAGCCCACAGATTGTTGTTTGAGATGGTTCTTGGCCAGAAGATTCGTAAAACTCTTCGGAGACATTTATTTACGAAAACTTGCAATGTGTTAATATCTCGGGAGGCAGCGTTCCAAGTTTCGCATCCATATAAAAGAGTTGATTTTACATTAGTGTTGAAAATGTTGAAATTTCGCAAGTGCAGCTACATTCCTATTTACATATGTGTGTACACACATACGTATGTTTGTTTTAATGCGAAAAAGTTTGTGCTAATGCGTGTAACACATACCAATATTGGCTGTAGGCTCTAGAGTCTAGGACAGTTTTGTCCAGCTTAAGTGCTTTCACACCGACAAGAGCACAACAGCCAATCTGATCGCGATGGCAACAATGCTTGAAGAGAAAGAACAAATTACACATTTTAACTAATAATTTCCAGAAATAATTTATTGTATTTTGTATATGTGGCAACGCTTTTTTATTGTTTACAGAAAAACTAACTTCAAATAATTCCGATAAACTTCAAAAAAAAAAAAAAATTGTGGGAGAGAAGTGGAAGTAACTAACTTGTGTATTTGTACCATCGCCTAAACGCATGATAAACATGATTTAATTTATTTTATTTCACACTATTTCATTATTTCACAAAATTGTCAAATATTTGAGCGCATTTTGAACACTAAACAAAATATTTTTTTTCTGTTCACACAGTTTGAAGCAAATATCAAAACAAATATTTTTTTCAAATATTTCATTAGTCTGAACGTACATTATGGCACGTTCTTATCGTGAAAAAGGGTACGCGCAAGGTGAAGTGTATATTCCATACTGCCGGGAAAACTGAAATTTAAATTTTGCACTTTTGTATTTTGTTATTAATGAAAACGATTTGAAAAGCTTAAAAAACTGCTCTGACTTTAAAATAAAATTTCTAATGATTTTTTTTGAAATTAATGAGTTGAAACCAAGGCGAATTCATACAGGTGACATTTTCGAGTCAGCTGTTTATTGTTTTTTTTTTGTGTGTATACTGAATGTCAAACTTTGTTTACATTTTCTGAAAAAATTAATTAAAATTTAATATTAAATAAAAATTTTATTATTGAAAAAAAACATATAAAAAAAATATTAACACAATGAATTTAAAATGCGTAAGGAATAAGTGGAGCCACAATTAATTTGCAATAGAGGAAAACGATTTACGTTCTAAAGAAATAGTGTATAATTTATAAACCAAAAAATTTCCTTTTGTTATATTTTCAACAAATAATTTTGACATTCACTGTAACTTTTTACAAAAACAAAAAAATATATGTAATTTAAAAAACGAAACAAAAATTAAATCTCTCGACCAATATTAGCGTTTTAATTGACAAAAGCAAACTGCCCTAACTACAAGAGATTATATGATAAACGCTTAAAGACCAAACTAACAGTTTGCACTTGTTGGTTTAACATGACAAATTAATTATAAGCTAAAATAGTTTTTTTCTTCTTCTGTAAAATTTTAAAAATTTTAGAGAGAGCCTCTTGCGTTTGAGGTGACGATACATCATAGGTTATGTGCTGCCCACCACTGATTATTAAAAATTTGCATGCATTTCTATTTCTCTCAGTGCTTTTTCTCCTATTTATGAATAAACACAAGCCCCTTGGTTCCTTATGTGTCGTTAGGCATGTTTCAGTGCTCCATATGTGTCGTTAGGCATGTTATAATGTGTGTGTGTTACAAAATATATATTTTAATGTTTGTGTGCGTACACAGCTCTAATATCAAATGTCATTGATAGTAACATTAGCAAATATTTCCTCATCATGAAAATCCATAAATCACAACTTAATTCTACTTACTTTTTTATTAGGGTAGCTAAAGTTTCTAAAATATTTTGCATATAATAAAAATATAGTTATAAGATTCATATTATCAGTTAACATTGCTTTATTCGGCGTTACCGAATCTTAGATACAAGTCACGGTACGGTTCCAGGAAACATGGCCCCAAAAATAAATGAAAAAAACCCAAAATGTTGTGCCATTTCATAATGCAAAATGAGCTTATTTATTTAATGAAAAATTACCTAAAAAATGAAAAATAACCCTAAAAATAAAATAAAATATTACCCTAAATTTGTGGCACAAAAAAAACATACAAAGAATCAAAATCCGAATAATTATACAGTTTTGGTTTTAAAAATCGTACGACTGATATCATGGTTGGGCTTTTGGCCATGCGAAAGGATTTGTTTTCTCTGTGTATAACGAACACTGGCTTCGTTCACTAAAGCTTCACTACATAGTCGGGCGCAAGGATTTTCTTTTCTATGGTACAACAATCGCCGGCTTCGCAAACTAAAGCATCTCGGCATAACCAGCAAGGATTTTCTCAACTTTGTTTATTTATTTTTATTTATTTAATTTAAGTCTATGTACAAATTCCTTACAGACTATCTTAGTGTGGTAACATTGTAATTTATTTAATTTGTGCAAAGAAAGAAAGATAACACACAAAAAAATTACGACAAATTAACCAGACAGTCAACAGTGATTAGTATAAAGACACACTGTCTTATAAAATAAAAGTTAAAGTTAATACATTCAATTTATACATTTTTGCTGGGCTTTATGTATTGGTTACTTATGGCTAATAAATCACTGATGGTTTAAACGCTGGTTTAGTTGAACTAAACTTGAATTTATATGTAGCTTAAACCAAAGAATATAAATCATATAGAATGCGCATCATGTAGAAGCAAAATTTCTTATGGCGGGGTTTATCATTACGCCCCGGTCTCATATAATTTCGCTCCCAAATTTTGCAAATGCAATTTGTTGTTGGTTTGTGTTCTCACTTAGAGAACTGAAGAGAGCAAAAATCAACGTGCATTAATATATACACATGTTTGCTGAAAGAAATAAATAAAATAAAAAAAAAAAAAAAAAAAAAAAAAAAAATGTGCAGTGTGTGTGTTTTTTGTTTTTTTTTTGCTAAAAACATGTTTTTGATATTTTGTTGGTCTTTAGAAAAAGGAAGTTCCAAGAAAAGCAAAATACAAGTTTTATCAAACGAATGATTTATGTAATTTATTAAAATATAATAACTTTGTTAATTTTATTAGGGCGGTTGATATCCTCATTAAATTCTTTTTAAATATGTATGTATGTATTTGTATCGCTTTGGTTGATTGAAAATTTAATTGGAAATAATTTTATTTTTGTAAATATCTTTTTTTTACATTTGTGAATAGACATAAAGTTAGAAATAAATTAAATTTATTCCGAATACCTACATACATATGTATGTATATGAGAACTAAATTTATTTAATTTCCAAGCAACATGATTAAATAAAAACCCAACAAAATTCCTTAAGAAGGAATAATAATATGTTTTATTTTAATCTATTTTTAAATATCTTTAATAAGAATATTTATACTGCACAGCTATGAAATAAATAAATGTGTGACCATATACATATGTATTCCTATAAATCTTTAATTTTACAGAAAAACAGCATCTGAATTTCGGTGCGAACCGATATAGTTTTATCTGTACAACAATAAAACACATACTCTTACCCTACAATTACACAATCGGTTAATTGCACAAAAATTGCAAGAAACAAAAATTCTTTTGTTAGGTTTTTGTTTTATTTTTACGTTAATGTGTTTTTTTTTTGACTTGGCAATGTACATACACACACACTCGTGCACGCACATACCCGGCGGTAAAACTCAGAAGACCTTCTTACTTCAGGCCTTTTAAAAGGCCTGCTTAAAAATTGCTTTGATTAAATTCCTATTCTTATCTAACTGCTAAAGAATGCCTCATAGAAGGCCTCGGCTCTTTGGTGTAAAAGATAAGATACACCTTCCACACTCGCTTCTATGAAAAGGGAGTAGAGAAGGAGTAACATTTTTCGTATTGTTTTTTTTTTTTTGAACAAGCAAAAGCAAAACAATTATTTTTTTGATCCCGTTGCCATTCTTATGTACCTGCTAAAGAAGGGAGAGCGGAAGGCCTTCTCCGCAATGACAACTTGTGTAAAAAAGACATGAGTATGGAATGGAGCGAGCAGGCCTTGTATATCCAAAAGAAGGAGTACAGAGGCCTTCTAGAAGGCATCCGTACTCCTTCTTTTTCCCGCTGGGTACATATACGCTGATAAATGAGAATTAAAAGTTCTCATAAACAACGAGAGAACGATGCATTGTTACGCTCTTTGTTTTTGCTTCTTTCCCTTTTGTCTTCCCGCCCGCATCATGCATTTTTTTCAAAAATATTTTAGTTTTCCTTGAGATGCGCATTCTATATGATTTATATTCTTTGCTTAAACTCAACAACTATAAACCAGTGTCCCATGTATTATATGTTGTTAAAAAAGACATGTAGAAGCACTATGATAAATCTTATCAAATGCATATGGTCTGTATTGGTAGTTTAAACGCCCAATTTTATTCGTTTAAAGATGGTTTATATGTTTAGTTATTTATAGATTTGTTGGTTTAAACACATTTTAAACCAAAAAGTGAGTTTAACTTGCTCTGATTTTTTAGCCTTTAATGTGAATTGTAACTTTTATTTGCATTAGGGGTATGGTTTCTTACTTTTCTGTACCTGAACTCAAAGGCATTATTATTGAACATGTGATCTCAGCAGGATGTTGCCACATGTCACACATAATGATAACACAATCAGTTTACTAAGGGAAATATTTGGCAAGCAAATGATTTTACTTATATACCGGTTAACTGACCACCTTTTAAGATATTGAAAGCTATTAGAATATTTTTTACGGCAAATCAGTTGTCATATTGAATACCATATTCGTCAATACAATTAAGTTTTTAATTGAAAAGGCACCAACAACTAAATTTGTTAATACAAAAAATTATATTGTTAATTAAAATTGTTAAAGCTCAATAAATTTTTTTAACAAGGAGTTTGTTATATTGAAAACAATATAACAAAAATTGTCAGTTTGTCATAGTAACGAAATATGTTGTTGCTAACAAAGTTGAATCAGAAGATGCATTTAAAAGCTGGGTGTGCTAATAATTTCGACCTTCTGAATGCATCAGGAAGTTTTGAACGCAGCACAAAACTGAATCTTGACACCATTATTCGTAGTATTTTAACATCTATAATTTATCAACGATTGATTAAATTTCGGAACAACCATCGCATCGTTTATTCTTTAAAAGATTTTAAATCGAAAATACACATTTTTTATAATAAAATGTGGTTAAATTTTAAGGGCCCATGTTGATTTTTAATAAAACACAAATTATTTAGGAAATTATTGTTATTTATTATTATTATGGTAATATTGGTGTAATTCAATTATGTATGGAACAAAATATCGGCCAAATGGCCGCCGCGATCTCGGCGGTACATCTCCATCCGATGGTCCAAATTTTCGATCACGCTGAGGCATAATTCAGGTCCTATGCCGTTTATGTGCCGAATTATCTCATTCTTTAGGTCTTGAATTGTTGCTGGCTTATTGATGTACACCTTTACCTTCAAGTAACGCCAAAGAAAGAAGTCAAACGGTGTCAAATCACATAAATTTGCCATCGCCCCCACGTGATATACCACGGCCATTGAATTTGTCCATTGTTTGTTAGCTGTGTGGCAAGTGTGAAAATGTGCCTCATCACTGAAGATGATTTTCTACGAAAATTGATCAACCAATGTTGCCATTTCTTTGCACCTTTCTGACCATTAACGACGTTTGGAACGGTCAAGAAGCTTTAGGCTTTGAGTCAATTACACCTTTTAAGCGTGTAAATGAAAGTCTTAATGCATAATATTCATCAACGGCGACCGTGAGAGGGGCAATTGTTGGGCACGAAGACGAGTTGAGGTGGACAGCTCTTCAGCCATACTATCGCGTACAGCAGCAATATTTTCTGCAGTACGAGCTGTGCGAGAATGCACAGGTGTTTTCAATCTCCTACAGACCCTGTTTGCTAAAATTTTTGTACGATTTTTCCGATTGTACGCACATTTGGACGATTAAATTGACCGACAAAATCACAAAGGGCACGATATGCATTATGATTTGAAAGCCTATTTTCATAAGAAGCCTGAATCCCTTTACCGCGTCGCTCAATTATGTGTCTTTCCATGGTTTAAATTGAGTTAGTCTGAAATTCAGAAATGTCAAATTCAATGCAAAAATAAACTTGAAGTTTAGCTGTGATTCATAATCAACATCGGCCCTTTAAATTTAAATTACGGCCGAAGAATCACATAATTAATAAGGCCAGTTGTGTTAATATTAAAAACGTGTTTCCCGAATTTATTTCAATTTCAAATTATCTGCCCCTAAAATTGATGAATAATTTTTGGAATTTTGATCGGTGTGAATAACTTAATAAATCCTCCTTCATCACTTGTGGTGTTGAAGTGCTTCAGAGCATTTACAATTGGGACAGCCCTAATCTAACACATAACGATATTTTTATTATATAGAGGTACGTGCTAGTAATTTGTTGTTAGATCTGTTTGTTTGTATGTTACTTTAAATAAATTTACTACACATAAGTGTCATCGATAAAGGGTATTTATTTAAAATTACTCTTAAATTTCTAAAATTAAATAAATAAATTTTAATTTGCGTTGGGGATTAAGTTGTTTAAGAAAAATTAAATCAGGAGCCACATTACGGCAATTAATATTTTTTATTCAAATTATATTGTCACTTCGATTGCCTGATAAGAAAAATTGTTTAAGTGCAATGTATTCAATATTGTCATATTTAACCATAACTTGTTTAGCGGCAACGATAATATGGTAGGATGGCAGAGGGATAAGGTGAAGTCTGCATGGTAGCTTAAGCGATTTTGATAACGCAAACGAAATCTGTATTAAGAGACACAACTTTGAGGATATGTCAGTCAAACTGTAAAAGTAGTTGATTGTTAGAGAACAGGTAGGGTTGAAGATTAACAACGAAAACTTTTCGTATTAATAAAACAATATTTTGTGCTATCAAATTTGATTTGGAAGACGTTCACTGCTTCTGGTGTCTCGGCATCATTATAACAAAGAGTGGTAACTCTAAACATTAAATTGAAAGCCGTGTCGTAAAGAATGGAAAACTTAAGGTCAGTTGAAACCCGTTTTGCTAACGAAATCTTTCTCGACCAGTTATTCTTAAAATATGCAACTCAAGCGTAAATTTAGTTTTTCTCAACGGCTGCGAAATGTGTAGAACGCTTCACCCCGAGATATACAGAATTTGCAGGTGTTTGCTAGCCAGTGCCTTCGTATAACCTTTATGGTATAACAAGTACCAGCTTCGCTAAGTAAAGCTTCTAAAATCTGCCTTGTTTTCGAACGAAGGCCGATTTCGCAGAGAAGCTTTAGTTAGCGAAGCCAGTATTTGTTATACCATAGAGGATAAAATCCATGCGCCCGGCCGAAGACCGGCTGTGCAGAGAAGCTTTAGTTACCGAAGTCGGTATTTGCTTTATCAAAGAGGTGAAAATCATTTAAAATATATGGCTTTATGTCTCATTTTCGGCGTTAAGTCTCATTATATTGAGTCTTAATGGCATATGCCCTAATGTCTCAATGGAATGGGACTTAACGCCATATGGCTTTATGTCCTATGGCTTTATGACACCCCAACCTAAAAACTTACATTTTTATGTAACTAAATTTATATGAATAATAAACAGTTTTTTGCAAATTGGGTAATGTTTTTTTTTTTTTTTTTGGAAAAATTCTTTTCTGCTTTTTTGGTAATTTTAAATTTTTTTTTTGCCCTTTTTCGTTTCTTTTGGGCAAAATTTCATATTTAACTTTTTGGGTAATTTTTCATGTTCTATTGGGCGATTCTACATTTGGGCGATTTTTAAATTTTTTTTTTGCCATTTTTCTTTGGGCGATTTTTCCTACAGCCTACAAGAAGATGGAGTGCCCCGGTAGGCTAGCTGGTAGCGAGCTAGTCTATCAGCGCCGGGGTTGCGGGTTCGATTCCCGCCAGAAACTCTGGTTTCTTTCCTGCAGACAAGCATAAAGCTTCGCGGGATTAGCTTAGGATATAAAAAAAAAAAAAAAAAAAAAAACAATACCAAACCAAATTTTAGTACAATGGTCTTTGTGGCAATTTTCGTTGTTCTAACTTGCCGTTATTGTGCAGCAGTACTTCTGAAAGATCGTACTACGAAACGATTACATTAGGGGTATAACCAAAAAAAATACTTATCACGACGGGGTGGCCACTGATGTATATATCAAGAAAACAGTTTTTTGAGATCAATTTGGATAAAAAACCTCCCCCCCAAACCGTTTTTTCTAAAAGCTTTTAAAAAATAATAATATTTGAATTTTTATTTTTTAAATACCATACATACAGTCATGTACTATGAATTTACTTCAGATACTACAATTTATCTTTGTTGTAGGAAATAAACTATGAGATCAAAGTGCGTGTTGTTTTGCAATGTTGAAAACTATCGTTTGAAATTTGCCAAAATTTTGGGTCCAGATTTCTGATTTTTCCGGTTACAAATTAGAGCACTTCTATTAAACATTTTATAAACTTAAATGCCACTACGCACTGACACAAAAATCAACGAGTATATGGGAAACAGAACCTCTCTGTCTTAGCGAAACTGTAAACAAATGAAAATAAAAGTAAACAATTGGGATTGTGAGGTTGGTTCCATTTTGTTCAAAAAAAGAGTTTCCGTGTTATTTTAACATAATTTTAACTGTTTGGGTGTAGTATAATTGGTGGTATAAGGCTTATTTGTGAAATAGTAAAATAGAACTGAATGTTTTTTGTTTTTACAATAGAGATATTGTATTTTTAATTAACAAAAAAAAAATACAAATACTAAACTAAAGTGATTTGGGGGGGAACTTTTTTAATGCCCGCGAAAGGGTGACCCTAATTTTTATCATAGATTTTCATGGTCTATATGGCATGGATAGGTATTTTTTGATAATTTAAAAAATTGTTCCAAAGTTATACCCCTAATGTACATATGTATGGCAAATTATTTTACTGATCCCGTATGTTCGTTATCTTTAAAACACGCTCTAATGCAAACACCATTTACAACAACCAAATTTAAAATACAACTAAAACAAAAAATATTAAGAATAAAACAATTTGTTAAACAACCGGACATTAAATAAAACTTACCGATCGTAATTAATTCTTTGCATAAATTTTTATGTATTTCTATAACCTTCATAAGGACTTCGGGTCAAATCTGACCCATTTTGAAATAAAAACATTAATGTGCTGAAGCGTACACAACAAAGCTTGTGGTTTTTGTACCAAAAAAAAAAGAACGCAATGATATGTTCTCATTTTTATGTTGAGTTGGATTAGTACAGAATTTTTATTGTTTACGAAGATAACAAACATAGAAATCTTTAAAATATGGCTGCTTTTACACCATAGACTTCTATGCACAGCTAGATTTCTTTTTGTAGAAATTACGGGCATAAGAGTAAGTTATTTTATAAAAATTTTCTCTTTGGCCATTACCTTAAAATACAAAAGGTAACCATAAAATCATTTGCAAAAATTGGATTTCTTATTTTTATTTACATCTTTCATTTCAAGTGACCCAACTTTTAAAAACGGAGGTTTTTTGGTCAAACATGTGTTTGTTCCCATCCATATTACTTCTTACCTTAGAAAAATTCTCGATAAATGATCAGACATGTCCCTCTGTTGACAACACGCTTACTATTTACAACATTGTGCTTATGGGACCCTGATTATGATTAAGACCCTGAATTTGATAGGCAAAACAAGTAAAGGGTTCATCTACCCCACATCCTCTTTTCCTTTTTTAAAGTCACTTTTGTATTACACAATATAACAAACTTCTAACCAAATCCACACACTCCAAATATAAGTAGTATTAATAAGGCAATTTGAAATAGATTTTAACCAATTTTTCAAATCATCTAAAACTGTAAGAAGCTTTGTGACAAATTCAAGAGCAAAATGCCATGATAAAAAAGAAAAAAAACATAACGTATTGCCAATTATTCTTATTTGCCATTTTATGAAAATAAAATGTTGTACAAATGCTTGCAGAAATTTTCCAATATGATGACAATACAACAACAACAAAAAAAAAAACGAAGAGAAATGGAAACAGATTATTAGAGGATAAAAAGGCAACCAAATAAAAGAAATCACAAAAAGAATAATAATAAAAGGAAAACGAGGTGTCATAAAATTGTGACATACAATGAAGATAAGGAAATCCTATTTATTATTAAGTTATTTTTTTCTTTTTTTTTTTAAGACAATAGAATTTTTGTCAAAGAATAGAAGAAAGAAAAAAATGTTTTGCTCTTCTAAGAAAAGATTTTAGATTAAAAGGAAATAAAAATGTTGGTATCTACCAAGACATTGAAAAAGCAAACAAAAGTTTGGAAATTAATTATAGTTTATTTTTTTTTAATCTTATAAAATTATTGAAAATTTTAAGGATTCAAAAAGGAAAATGAATTTGGTTTTTATTCTATACAAGAATTTAACCCGCTTCATTGTAAGCGGGTCCATTTCTTTCATGGTCATATTTATTTGCCAATGTTTGTGTTTCTAGGTTTTAACAAAAAAGTTTTAATATATTCCACCTTATAGGTTGATATTGACCCTGTTCGGAAATGCATCAGTGGTTTCAAATGCTTAAGTAAATGTGGACCAAAAAACTGTCAAATACTCTACAAAAATAATAGTCGCACAATAAAAAAAAATTTAAATTATTTTTTATCGCCATTAAAAAAGTTTGCTTTTCTGGTGCAGTGCAGTGTTAGGAAATGCACCTAACAGGCCCATTCACTCAGGGCCTTGTACCTATAACTACACTGAACCAAATAGCATCGGTAATTTACCTAAAAAATGTTGTAAACCCGCAACTAAAAAAATTTTTAAATCAACTCAATTTTTCCTCAAATAAAATCAAAATTTGTTCAACTACACACATTTTCTTCAAATCAATACGATAGTTTTCGTTAAATAATTTTGTAAATGAAATCTGTGCATATGAATAAAATTTTGTTAAAAGGATTGGTAAAATTCTGTTATATACACAAAAATTTTGTTAAAATTGTAGTAAACCAGTAGTAACACAATTGGGGTATAACGAAGGTGTGCTTTCATGTTATATTGCCATAATGTTCTAACATTTTACAATGGTTTAAAAATATTGTTGTTGCTTTGTAAACAAAAAGTGTCTTAGATTGCTTTGTTTATTGTGCTGTCGTAATTAATCAGAAGAGACCTGCTCTGAGCGGCTGAACCGAGCCGCATTAGTTTTTGTAAGCCATAGCCGTTGATGGTATAATTTTATCCGGCTAAAATCCGAATTTAACCTGCGGCTAGGAATTTTTGTAATCAATCACTTGCGGCGTCCAATTAGATCGGCTTATGACTCTGCTGTTTGTTAAACAAACAAAATAAAATTTATCTCTGATTGGCTTCTGCAAAATGGAAAATAGTCAGGTAACATCTAATTTAATTTATAAATTCATAGATTAGAATTAAAAAATATTTTTGTTTTAGGTAAAGATTTATTTTTATATTTGTTTTAAGTCAGCTTACTTCAATTCAAAAAAGCATACTGCATTATGAGGGTTTGTTCACAATAGTCGTATATTTTCATGTTATTGTTTTAAGGCATATGACTTTATGACACCTTGTAAATCCCCCAAATGTTTTAGAAACAACAAATAAAAATATTTGAATAAGCATCTTTAAAGGAAGTTATTAAAAATACTTAATCCGTTTATTTAACGAAATTTTGTTAATAACCTAGTAAAAACTTCGCCTACAAAATAATGTGTTTAGTAATCAGGAAAAAGTAAAAATACTACTTCCCATTCTACTGAAAGAACCAATGAATTTTACAAGAGATGTCCCAAAAAAAAACGCATTAAAATGTAAGTCATTATTTTTTACCTACATACATCTGGAAAATAAGCACTTATAGAAGTAGTAATAGTAGTGGCATAGAAGAAAGCTACTAAATAATAAGTGAAAGAAGGTATTCATTTTAAAAAAGTAGGCGAAGTTTTTACTGGGTAAATATAAATTCGTTGAAATTTCGTTAAGGTAAAAAATGAAAAAAGAAATTAAAGGAATATAGCAATGATTCTTATGATTCTAAAAATATATTTATGAATATGTCCTTTATTTATCTAAAACTAATATAAATAATAAAATGCAAAATAAAATGTTCAAGGAGAACATAAAGCGTTAACGAATTCTCTCGATCTATTTCTATCTCTGGTAAGTAGTTCAATCTCGTTCCGAGCAACTTAATGTTTTTTTCTGATGGACTAGATCCAGGAATTATGTGGTCGACTAGGCTGGCGTTGATCTTGTGGATTCCAGTTTTTTGCAGCTTTTGCAATATCATTTGATGGATGTCGTATGCCAGTTTAAATAGAGCAGCAATGTGCCTAATTCTAAATAGTTTTATTGGATATCCAATGCGGTCAATAATTTATTAATTAATTTCAATAATGATTCGCCAATTTAAATCTAAAAGATATTCAAAAGAACTACATTTACTAGTTAACAATTAATAAAAATCCTTTAAACTTAATAATATTTAACTACCATAATTACTTAATTTGACTTATTTTGTAATTAATTTAACTAAAAATGATAAAATAAATACGAAGAAATTCCTATATCAAAATTGTTCTGTATTTACGAAAAAAGTTTGTAGACTTGAATAAAAAATGTGTAACTGAGCTACCTAAATAAGAGCGGCAAGCGTCTCTTTTATCTCAAAACTTTTAATTTTTACACAGTTTATACGAAACATACCTTTAGATCACAAATTTAACACCACCCGGCTGGGAAATCTTATTTGATAAATCGCTTGGTCGTTTTATTTTATTGAAAATGTATTGGCAATAGAATTTTCATGCTTAAAAAAACGCGTGCCGCTCTTGTTTAGGTAGCTCAGTTCGTTGTAGAATTACCTATATTTCTTCAATTTTACACCCCATTATGCAGGCTATTTTTATTTCTTTATTTTAAAGACAACCATCCCAGTAAAGTGGTAAATAATTTTATTTTAATAAAATCGACCATTTGGTTGTTTTAAAGCACTTTAAGTAGATTTTTGAATGCAAAGTCTTTCACACAGGCGGACAGACGGACAAACAAAATTCTGACGTCTACTTGAAAATCGCCGATACACGTGTATAAAAACAGACGTCAGCATTAAAATTGGTTGCGGTTCAGACCTGTATTAAATTATAGACCGACAATCAGAAAGCTTTATGCTTTTTTTTAGCAATTTCAACAAGCTTGAGTAAAATATCATGATTCGTAACAGTTTAAGAATTACTTAAGCAGCCAGAATATATATACTTTATGGGATCTGAGATGAGTAATAAGAAAGTTTCACACGGAATGGGGCTATAATTTCAACTCAACACAACTTGTTGTCTTATCTACAACTTAAGGCAAGAATGATAGAAATGGAATTACGAAATCAGGCAGATATAAAATTTTTTTACTGCGGATGTAGGAACTTTGACGTCATACAACCTTCGTTCTCATTGGCTAAAAGTTTTTAGCTTTAAAATTACAGAAATGGAGATTACGAAATCAGGCAGATATAAAACTTTTTTACTGCTGATGTAGGAACTTTGACGTCACACAACCTGCCTTCTCATTGGCTAAATGATTTTAGCTTTCAAACTGTTATGTTTATGTGTAAACACGACAGTGGGACAGTTTTTTATTTTTCTATTTAAGTTATTAAAAAACTGAAAATTTTTTATTAGAAGTTACTTTTTACTGCATTATTTTATTTTTATATGGATATTTAATAAAAACCACGCAACATGTTAGTTTTTCGCACAATTTTCCCCTTTGTTTTTTTGCGGTTAATTTGTTGGCATTTTCCCACTGCACACTTTATGTTTGTACACTTTTCTGCTCATTACGCTACTTTTAACACACGTTTGAACACTTTTAAAAATTTTATATGCTATAATAATATTTTTAATATAATACATTATGTAAAATTTTAAACTTTTTGACAATTGATATAATATTTTTTATTTGAACTCTCTGAGTAAATTAATTGCAGGGCTGCCAACTTTCACGTAATACATACATTATTGTAAGAATTTAAAATTTATATTCTCATTTAAAAGAGACTTGGTATTCTCTACAAAGATTGCGCAAAGCGTAATCTTTATTTTTATCATTCTTGGTAATAGGGACGTAAATGAATTAGTAATTAAAAACAAAAAATATTAATCATACGCCACACATGCATCTCTTAATTTGTTACAGCCTTCATTATAAGTGGAAAGGGTTTTTAAAAAGTTTGTAGTTTCTACAATCTACAATATTTTTCTTAGGCCCCATAAAGTAAAAACATTCTCCGTACTTATGAGTTGCACATTTGAATTAATGATGTCCGTCTGTCTGTATTTTGATTTTCCCCATATCTATATGATGGAGACTAAATTGTTAAATATTAATATCGCATACAGTCCGGAATATATTGCTACTGACACTCAGCCCAATCGGTCTTAAAATTGCTGAGATATGAGCAACAAGCGACGTTTGCGTCAAACACTTAAATGCATTGTGATGTATATAGATCTACATCATATGTTTAAACCTTCATATCACTTGATACAAAGTTTTTTTTACATTTTTAATTCCCAAGAACTTATTTACCGGTATGCTGTGCAACTAGAAGCTAAAAAATTTTATTTTATTATGTGTAACGATATTAATAGGAACAACTTATTTTGTGTATAGTTTCGTTTTGGTGTCCGTTAAAAAGTGTGATATTTTTAGATAAAAAAAAAAAAAAATTTAGAAAAATAGTTTTTGGAAAGAAAAAGGTAGTAAAATTAATTCTTTTTTGTATTTGTTTACATTCTGATAATTTTGTGCATGAAAAACTTTGTTTTGAGTGTGATCTAGAAATACATTAGTATGCAAAATCGGAATGCAAAATCAGCATGCTAAATAGCGATTGCTTGCACAAGATACGACCTGTCGTGGACCATCTAAATGAAGCATTTTATTATATACCCATTTCTCAATGCCTTTATATAGACGATAAGCTGTGTGTTACAAAAAAGTCCATTTCTCGCCGGATATGCATTTACCGTTTCTTGGAATACTCCGGTCAGCCCAGATTGGGAGTAAAGAAAAATATAGTTTTACGGTAACTGCGAATGAAAAACAATATTATATGTTTCTCGATAACTTCTATGGCTCATTGCCGCTGGCATATTATTTCGCAAAACAAGATTTCCGTTGCGTTGGAACCATCTAACATAACAGATTGCCCAATTGACGGCTTCCTGTTAAGAGGGATGTCATGAAAACTTACATTTATAGGAGAAAGTTGATTTTAGAGTGCTCATTATTGTTTTGGCGCATATCATGGTCAAATTACCAACATATCATGGTAAAATTACCTTGATACGCGCCAAACCAATAATGAGCTGGCAATATGTATATTGGCCCTCAACCTGTAAGCAGCAAATGTCGGTATAATAAACGACCAAAACAAAATATTGTGGAAGACTATAACATGCATATGGGGGGACTTGACCTGATGGATAGCTACTTAGGTCATAATTATATAAGGGCCAAAGGACGAAAATTGTACTTTTGCTTATTTTACCAAATCTTGACTAGTTTCATAATGCCTTGGCTGGTTCCTCTTGCAAGGTATGATGAAATGGAAATAAAAGGGGTTGGCCCAGCAATAGCTCCCTTCCTTGAAATAAGCTTACAGACAAAAAATATCGAAAGGATCACCTTACCATTTTTTTCTCTCTGAGCTTATTCCCCCGAAGCTCTTGGCTTATCTGCAGGAAATGAACCAGAGTCTCTGGCGGGAATCGATCCCGCAACCCAGGCGCACACAGGGACAAATTGAACATTCAATACGATAAAATTATTTACTTCAAATTGGTTCAATGAATTTTAATAAAACTAGGTTTTTAGGGTCGCTGATTACGAATCTGATGTCAGTTTTAAAAAATGGCGGATCCAATACGGCGTGCAATTTTTAAAAAATCTATCGAATCTCTCGCAAACTTATTACAACGGATTTTTGATGTCAGTTTTTATAAATTAAAAATTCACCCAAAGTACCTATACACAGAAAAAAATAACAAAAGTTATTAAGTTATTAAAAAAAATTTGTTAAATCTTTTTAATAATTTTAACAATTTCTTTAATTAACATGTTAGTAAATTGTCATATTAACAATTTGTTTTTTTTAGAAAATAAATGTGTATATCAATAGAAAAAATATTTTGTGTCAAAAAGAAAAACCATAAAAAAAATTCTTTTTTCCATTTTAATCTTTAAAAGAATGAACGATGTGGCGATTGTTCTGAAATTTTACCAATCTATACGGTCAGTTAACTTATTATTTATTTATTCATAAATAAATTTTAACGGGTTTTCTATAAATTCTAGCTTTCCAAATAATACTATTAATGATGGCAAGATTCCGTTTTGTGTTGATGGCAGAAACTCGCATGCAGGACTATGTTTTTTCCTTAATCAGTTATAATGGTTTTTGTGATATAATTTTTTATGAATTTTACTAAAACGTTAATAAAAACAACTTTTAAATGCATTTTTAATTTCAATTTAGTTAGTAAGTATCTTGTTAATATGACAATTTAGTAATAAAAATTTATATTTAATTGTTAACAAATATTTTATTCAATATTACAAACTCATTGTTAAAAATATTTGTTGAATTTTAACAATTTTCATTAAAAAAATAGTTTTTTGTATTTACAAATTCAGTTGTTGGTGCCTTTTCAATTAAAAAGTTAATTGTATTGACGAATATGGTATTCAATATGACAATTGATTTGTCGTAAATTTTTTCTGTGTAGTTACGGAATTTCCCTTTCTAAATAATTTTCTTTAAAAATAGTTTTGTTGGAGGTGTCCATATTTAAACAAGTTTTTTCTCTAAATGTTTGTAGTTCATTATGAGAATTCAAGGAACGATTATGCGTGGTGATGTAGATATCCATCAGCATGTTTTTCTCAAAATAAAAATCATATGGCGGCTATAATTTAATTTTTTCCGTCAACTAGATTCGTTTATAAGTTCATTAACTTTTTTTTTTTTAAATAAAAAATCGTGCATTTAAGGGCTTATTTTTACCCATTAGTTTTTATTTTTTTGAAGTCTTCCTCTAATCTATGAATTTTTTTTACTTCTATCTTAAGAAAACTTAGTAGAATACCGCAAGAAAAAATATTAACAATATGAATTTGTAATTGATAAAGCTTAAAGGATAAAGCTAAACTACATGTAAGTTAGAACCTTTTTTTTCCTAAGGTCAGTATCAAATAAAACCTTACTTACTTGCTTTTTCCTGACCACTTCTATCTTGCAGTGGAGAGTCATGACAAAGGCTTCGCCACTGGCCTCGATTCTAAGCTATGTCAATGTTTCGTAAACGTATTTTCCATATTATCTCACCAGGATACTCGTTTTTGGTCAATACAATGTTATGTAAAAGTATTTTCCGTATTACCCCACTAGGATACTCGTCTTCGTCCTCTTTGCCGCACTATTTGGTTTTGTCTGGAATAAGAGCTGGGTGTTCTAGAGTTTTCTTTTTTTGTCGATCGAGTGATACAACTTTCAAATTGCTTCTAGTAGTTCTTATTACTGATCCTGTGCCTTCCTTTTTTTTTGCTGCTACTCAATGTAGGTATTTCATTTATGGAGGCTGTAGTCGGGTTTTCCTTGATGATGTCTGGGCCCAGGACTCACAGCCGCAGGTAAGGGTGGTGGTATATATTGGGGTTTACACCGATTATTTAGTTTTCGTTAATAATTCTGGTTTTCCTTTGAAATTCTTGTTGAGAGCTTGGTGGAGTTTACCAGTTGCAGATTTTCTAGCACTGAGATCCTTCTCTGTTCCCATGTTCTGTAACTTAAGTGAGAACTTCTCACATTAAAACGATGTGAAACAAAATATTCCATCGTTTCTCGAAAAGTGAGAAAAACGTGCGTCTGTAACTCATGTCGAAAACTATCAAAAGAGATTACTTCGAAACGTAATTAATGCCATAACATTGCACTCGAAGCCGACGTGACATTGCAGACGTTGAGAACGCCGGTCGCACATGTCTTTGACGGCGGCCAAAATTTACTAAAATTTAAAAATATTCAACGGCGGCGGCATAAAAACAAGCTTCGGCTATACCAAATAATGCAGAGTGCGACCTTATTGTTAGTTGTATCTAAACGAGCTTTAAAAACATTCGTATATTTTATTAAAAGGTTAAGGGCAAGTAATTTACTAATGATAAAATGTGCCAAAAAAAAAATTGTTATTCAGGCAAGTTCTGGCAATCAAAATCACGTGAAATTGAAACCGAACAAATTTAGAGAACTCTTCCGTATATAAAGTTCACAAAATTATTTTCTTTTAAATACTTCATACTTTAAGGACCACCTAAACTACTTTCGAAAACAGATAAAGCTGCGTTTATTTTAACAAGAATTCAATTGAAAATCTCTATCGGTTTCAATTTCACATGATTTTGATTTCCAGAACATGGCCGATTATTATTATTCTTCGCATTTTGCATTTTTAATATAATTCTTAGTCTTAAAAGTTTTTCTCGCCACATTTTTATTCGTGAGTTTTTTTAAGAGACACACATTTCTGGTAAATTTTCGAGTAATTTTCTTACGTGACAGCTAATACTCGCCAAAAAAAAGTTTGTTTCAACTTAAGATATTTTTGTTTCATTTCTCATATTTCAATTCAAAATTTTCTCGACGCGAGAGTTACAAAACAGGGGCACTGGTTTATCGTCTTCTCTGATTATATCACCCCGTTAGGCTATCAGCGACGGGGTTGCGGGTTCGGTTCCCGCCAGAGACTCTGGTTTTTTTCCTGCACAAAAGCATAGAGCTTCGCGGGATTAGCTTAGGAAATTAAAAAAAGATATTTTAAATGTTGCACTTGAAGCAGGAGGGGGTCCGCTTCAATATATATATTTTATGAGTTTCGTGCTTTCTAGATATAACCATTGTCTGAGTTTTACTTATGCTTATTCTCAGCACACTTTTGTGGACATTTTCGGCACAATAATATTAAGGTAATGTTGTAGATTTTCGGCTGAGTCTGCCAGAAGGATAATGCCGTCTGCATATGCCAGTATTGATAGTCTTCTATGTTTTATTTTCAGTAGCCTACATCATATGGGCGCATGGTCACTTGTGATTCCTTGATTCTTTTATCCAGATATGGACTTAAGACAGCATTAGCACAAACACATAATACCCTCTCCGCTACTGTAGTGGGGGTATAAATATTTTCAACTTCCTGTTTCCTTTGTGTGTTTACAATTTTCTTTCGCTTTAATTTTAATAATGGAGATGTGCTTCTCTACCTTGTTGTATCTATCTGTATAAAAATCGAACAATGTAACAAAACGGTGCTAATTCGCTAATTGTATTTAACATAAAAATCTATAGATACCAGTTGAATATTTCCATTTGGCAAAATTTCTACTTAAATAAAGACTTATAATTTTAATTAATTTTATGTCTCTTAGATAAATGATCCAAAATCTTTGGTTTTTATAGATAAAGTTTTTGTCAAGGCTTAAGAAAAAAGTTTTTCGTGTTTTGTCACGAAATTTTAGTAATTAAATTATTTTATTACAATGTAATTATAAGAAAATATTTACAGATTTCTTTTGTTTAGAAATATAATTAGAGAATTTCACTAAGACTTATAAGCAGGGCAAACATTTATGAGTAGACAAAATTTAAAATTATGTTAGCAGGAAAAGAAAAAAACAAAAAATGATGCTTAAAATTATGCAAAGAATTATATTAGGAACTTCCCAAAATTTGCCGACCTGACGAATGTATTTAAAAATGGCGTCATTAGTTAGGGAAAAATTATTTTATTACTAATACGAAAATCGCATGTTTACTTTAAAAAAATTTTTTGAATTTTCTGCGATGACGATTTTTGCGGTTTTGATAAAAAAGCTTGTAAGTATAGTTATTGAATTTTTAGTCAACAACCAAGTTAATTGAGTCAATAAAAAAGTTGCTGCACAAAATAATTCAATAAAATGTTTACGTGTTTTGTTAAAATAAATTGTTGGAAATGTTGAATAAATCAAATAAAATGTTTATCGTATCTTTTTTTAATTAATTAATAATGATGTGCTACATTCCCAATTTTTATTCTTTGATTCTTTTCTTAAAACCTTTCACGTTAAAAACGGATGTGTTCTCAAAATATGGGTAGTGATTTAAATCCCTGCAATGAGTCGATAAAGCTGTACCATGTGCTGAATTATAATTTCTATTATTTTGGTCATGTTTATGTACTGCTATTCAGTTTCGTCCCAGTTGTTTCTACATATATTTTTGCACATTGTTCGTTATTGTTGCCACCACAAGGTATTTTATAAACTAAATTTGACATACATACATATCTAACTTTTGTAATCTGTCTCTAATTCTTGTGAATAAACTAACAACATTATTATTTACCTTGTGTGCCATTCTATATTTCCCTTTGTCATAAATATTACAGTTTTCTAACCTTTCTGAAAATCCATGGAACATAAGTTAATGATTTATATATTTAAGGTGCTAACATCTCACTAATATTTCTAGATTTTCTTACATTAATTAATTAATTTTTTAAAATTTTGATTTTATGAAATGTTATTGTTGAATGTTGAAAAAATTTTTAAATTTAATTTTAATTTTTATTAATTGTCAACACAATTTTTTCTTGCATGTACCCGTGCAAAAAACTGAATTGGCAAATTGGTTTTTTTTGTTGTTTTCTTACGAAGACAGTAGAATGAAGCAGTTTGTTTTTTAATTTTGTTTTTTCTTTTTACCCACTTACTACTAAAATTCGAGTCGGAAAGAACCCAACCAATTGTAGGGGAATGTAAGAAAAGATAAACTCACGTTTATTGTTGGTGTTTTGTTTTGGCTTTGATATTGTTACAAGTAAGACTTTGAGTGTTTATAATTCTTATTCGCTTTAGGGTTTTATTTTTATAATATTTTTGGCTTTTCTAAAATCTCTGGAAAAGGTTTCCTGATGAGCTGGCCTAAGCAACCAGTGAAATGCGCATAGAAAGCAAGCTTTCCCTCAACAATAAATTTCAGTGTATTGAAAAACTGGGAATTTAGCACTTCATACGGAAATCGTATTAATAATACAATTTTTTGTTATTTTTTATTAAATTTTATAAATATAATATCCTGCAGAAGATATCGAAA
Organism: Pollenia labialis; assembly: GCA_949318255.1. Lineage (NCBI taxonomy): Eukaryota > Metazoa > Arthropoda > Insecta > Diptera > Polleniidae > Pollenia > Pollenia labialis. Next base: position 26,488,464 of record OX439140.1, on the reverse strand, counting down.
TATCGATATAAAAAATAAATGAACTATTTGAAATAAAAGTGACCTTAAGCTCAAGTATTAATAAAGAAGAAACGAGAAGAACAGAAAAAATGGTACTGAAGGCCGTTACAGACTGAAATATGAATCAAAGGGAGGGACACCCATCAGGCACAAAAAATTAAATTAAAATAAATAATTTGACACTTTACAAACAAATTGAAAAATTGGATGAAATAAATAAAAATAATATGATTACCATTGACACTATTATTGTAAATTCTGACCATAATATGGTTACTTTTTCAAAATTCCGGGAAATTTTGATCATATTATGTTCAAAATTAACCATAACATGGTCCAAAGTTTTGAACATTATAATGGATAATATTGACCAACATATGGTTAATTTCGACCATATTATGGTTGATTTCGGAGAATTTTTTTTTGATTTTAACCATGCTATTGTCATATTTAAACATAATTTGGTAACCAGCATGCAAAAGCATTGTTAAAATCCAATAATATTATGTTGCTCTTAGAATATGGTTACCTCCAATCATATTTTTTTTCAACGTGCATACAAATAAAAAATAGATTCCTGTGTATCGCAAAAACCGCAACGGTAAAAGTTTCCAATTTTGGTACAAATAGCTTCGTTGTCAAATAGTTGGCGAATTTGAGAAGTAGGCGTGGCACAAAATAAATTTCCTTATATTAGAATTGGATTGTCCAAACATAAAATATTTCAAAAAGAAGGCATTATTGGCATTATATAAGTGGGCGCGGTACCTAACACTCTAATACAAAAAAAAAATTGGTGATAGTAAAAAAAAAATTGTGTATATATGGATAGTTTCGATGCTAAAGCGGCCCATACACATCCAATATTATTGTATTTAATATTCTCCATATTATTTCCAGTTTGTCCTATATTATGCAATAAGTCGCACTATGTTTTCATTCATCCAATAAAAAGATGAACATAACCTATAGAAATAACATAAACAGTACTGTACAATGTTGCCAATACATTTCACTTTCTTTTCGTTGTGCAATAAAAATCAAAAGTCTTTTGATTGTTGCCAATATATTGTGCCATCATCGTATAACACATACACATTGGCGATATAATTGTACAATACGTAAAACTGAACAATTTTATTGCAAGTGTATGAGCCGCTTAATACAAGAAATCAGAAAAAGTGGGCGGTATTTATTTATACAATGTTCTATTCTTATCGTACACTCAAAATATTATATAACTTAATTCAACAGATTTTTATTAAAAAAAAAACTTTAAATTATTTAAAAAACGGATTTTACATGAAATGTAAATAAATGAATTTTTTATTAATTTTGTATTTTGGATTTATCAAACAGCATATTCAGTAAAATTTAATAGTTTTTACTTTTAAAAAATATATTTTAACCGTCTAAAATCGGTATTACGGAAACACATTGTTGGCGGTAAGTAGAGGAATGTAATCGTTTGCAGGTGAATTTTTGGGACATCCATGAATTAAGGGATATCATGGAGAGACTTCGTCTCTAGTGGGAGGGCCAATCCCGGTACGTCATCAGCCGGAGATGTGTGGAAATGGTGAGGAAAGAGGTGTTTTTGTTTTCTTTTATTTTTTTTCAGCTACTTCGAGCCCCAATATTTTCTTTTTTTCCAATTTCATAGCTGGTATGAAGTTTTTTGTACCCGGGTTTACGTCAGCTGGTCGGCAAGAACCACAGTCTGGCCACACTCACTGGTTGTTGTTGAACAGCAACCAGCTGGTAATTTTTCCCCGTCCTGTACAGTACAGGATTTTTCAAACAGCAAATTCAGTAAAATTTAATAGTTTTTACTTTTAAAAAATATATTTTAACCGTCTTAAATCAAACTACATAACAAAATAAGTACGGAAACACAAATGTTAAAAAATAAAGTTATTCGTAAAATAACTAAAATTTTATTCAATTTTAACACAATCAGTTACTAAAATAATTTTGTGAGTGTACCATGGTATATAAGATTCGGCATAGCCTTGTATACGGTGTACATATTCTTGGTTTTATCAACCGATGGGCTAAAGAATTTAAAGACCCATATGCCACAAAGCAATTTTATGTTTCCCTCGTGAGACCTGTCCTAGAATATGCATCAATAGCTTGGGATCCTATTTATTTGATTCACAACAATTATATTGAATCTGTACAAAAACAATTTTTGTTATTCTCTCTTCGTGGTCTACAGTGGAACCCACTAGATCTTTCGTCAAATACTAGCGGTCTTGCTCTTATCAAACTTCCAAATCTTAAAAGCCAAAGAACTACGTAGAATGAGTCGCTTATATTCTATTTAATTAAAATTTATATTTGTTCTGATTTCCTGCTAAATAACATTTCATTTTATATTCCTCATCGTCCATCCCGATACTTTGAATACTTCAAGGCAAATTACACAAATGCTGATCCATTTAGATGGATGTGCAGTCAATTAAAAATTTTGTAAAGTTGTAGATTTTTGTTTAAATGCAAATATTATTAAACATAAAATTATCGTCTTGTTAAACAATCAATAATAATTTTATATATTATTTACATTAACTATATGTTATTATGTTGTTCAACTGTCTGTAAGGATATGGTATCTATAGACAAATTTTTGTAAATAAATAAATAAAAATTTATTTTATTTAAGCAAAAAGCTTTAACAACTTGCCCTGCTAAAAACAACATGTTTCATATCAACATTAATCATAATTATAGTACTAATTGCAAACTTTTTATTAAAGCTTATTATAAAGATCTACGAAAGCAGCAAAATAAATTTCAATAAAAGTTGGAAAAAGTATACAAATTTAAATTGAATTTATTCTTTCTAATTTCCTCTGCCGCCTTTTCTATTTCTGTAACTGGTTTAGTTACTTTTTGTGTAAAATCCCACTCCAATTTGATTTTAACAATTACCAAAATGTTATTAATTAACCATCTTATGCAAAAGAGTTTAAGTTCTCATTAGTTTACCAACACATTAAGCCCATAACCTACTTTTGCTGGGCTTAATGTGTTGGTTAAAAAATGTGAACTATAAATTCTTTTTGCATAAGGGGTTTAATCTCAATCAAAGCGACACTTGTCAAACCTTTTGTTTGCAATTTATATATACAAATTGCATTATTTTTTTGTCCCATTTTGATTTTTGTTTTTAGGAAAAACATGTTTTAATTATAATTCTTTGTAAAATTTACATACTGCTCTAATAAAAAAGTCAACAGCTGTTTTGCACTTTTTGCTAAATATGACAACAAAAATTATGCTGTTCAATAGGAATTTAATAAATATTTATAAACTTAATGGCATTTTTATGTAGATACCGTGCAGGAAATTTGTGTGAATTGGTCCAACAGACTGGTCCTGGGATTTGTAGAACAAGTACAAAAGGAAAGGACTCATGGCCAGTGAAAGAAGAACTCAGTCCCTTAACTGGTTTATGAAAAACAAAAAGGTAGTAAAAGTATTGAATTACAGTACAATCTTCATCGGTGCTTTGACAAATTTTTTGGTACTTTCTAAAATTTGGTTCTTGAATTTAATTCTAGGACTTGTTTTATTGAAATAATACTACATTTTGGTAACTGACACTAAGCACGTTCATTGAGAATAGATCTGTGACTGGTCAAATGGTGTCAATAGACCCCCTTCAATCACAACGCTAAGTGAAACTAGAACCGGTCTCTACCACTAAAGACCCATCACGGGACTACTTTGGTAACAGTTCGCATTAAAGAGGTGTATTGATTTTGTCAGTCTATATGTATAACATTCAAATTATATTTAGAATCCTTAAAATATACGTGTGTATGTATGTATGTGTTGTCTTAAATAGTCAGGCCACTTTCCGAGAACGAGAACAGCCCGTGACTGTCGCTCATCTCTTAACGATATGGCTAAGTAGTTTGATGTCAAGATCACAAAAGGCCCAAGGCACATTATGACAAATAGGCTTCCTAAACTTGGCACCAACTTGCGGGTTTCACCAGATTTAGAAGGTGTGAGGGGCACCGTTGCTTTTCTGTTAACTCTCACTTAATCGATTGACTGTCGCTTTTGCTGACGATAAATAGCCGCGTTCACTGATTGTTGGATAATCAGGCAATTGTGGTCCCACATGGATGAAATGCGTACTGTGTCTCTACTATAGTTGACTTTTTGGTCATGGGCCACATTAAGGATTTGTCTGTTTTGGTATCTGTCATCATATTATGATAACTGCCGCAGCTACGATGTCGAACATAAGGAAGAAAACTTGGAGAGTCTCCACTGCCAATGTCCTGCATTGGCAATAAGGCGACTGGTCGAAATAAGATCCACCACTTTTGATGAAGAGTACAACATGTCTGGCATCGAGCTGAAGTGCATGCTGAACCCCGTTAAACGTTCGAATAGGTTATGCGGTGAGAATTTTGTTGAGTAGAACTCCATGGCATCACAATGAAAAGCATGGGATCTAAATGTGTCAGTTGAAATTTGACTGCAATTTTAACTAAATATTACCTGAATAATAAGTTATTTTATTTTTTTTTAAATATAAGTAATTGTTCGCTTAAATAAACTTCTTTTGGTATTTTTAAACAGGAATTGTGTCTATAAAAACTCGCTTATATGCACATTCGGTGCTTTTTTTTGTTAGTATCAGCACTCAGGGATTGACAACTACTAATACATTGTATTGTGTTGGAAGTAGGAAAAAGGTTATACGATAGAGGAAAGACAGAGAATTTATTCATGTTGAAAGTGAGAGGGAAGACTTCAGCAGGAAGGTTATTCCACATACGAACAGTCCGGCAGCCAAAAACAAATTTACCCTATAATGCGTTATACGATTCAGCGACCAATCGACCACAAAAGAATTGGCTCTTGAGGAAAACCATGTATTACGAACAAACGTAAGGGTTTCGGGAACCAGATCCCTAATTTCATCAGAATCCCATTGTGGTAACGACAAAACAGGCAAATACAACCCACATTGAGACGGTGCTCAAGGGAGTCAATAGAATTGGATATCCTACTGTCACCAAAGAGAACCTTCGGCCTCTCCTGCACGCGGTCTAAAAGCTCCAAAATACACTTTGAAGCTATTTAAAAAAAAATATTCACCACAGTCATCGGAAGTATTCATTCAAAGTTTAGTTAAAATTATATTGGGATAAATGAATAAACTAATTTCGAATTTATTAAAATATCAAGTTAGTTATTAAACAAAATACTAGGCTGACCTAAGAGTGTTTGATTTTTATTCAGGAGACAAATTGAATAAAATTTCGTTTCCCTAGATTAACTTAAATCGAACTTCGTTTTCTAGGAACTAGATACTTTTATAAGTTTATCGTTACCGCCAATCATAAAGGAACTAAATCCAATTCTTACACTCATAAGAAAAATCAATCCATTCGCACATAAATAGTACGGTGAGTACGGATTTTCTTGAATCAAGTACAGAGAGATTCATTCAAGTATGTTCCATACTCATTTCCGAATTCGTACTGGAAATAATCCGACGATTAGATTGATTTGAGTAAAACTAAGATTGAATCAATCTCAAAATGCGCTTGATTCAAGTATTATAAAGTTGATTTTATCCTGAATTCGTGCTTTAAAAACACCAAAAACGAAATTAGAAGGAGGAAATTTGTATCATTGATTTACTTACGGGCATCATGCCCGATATGGTTTTCACTTTAAAAACCTTATGTTCACATTTAACTAAAAATATGAACTAAATAAGAGAAGCAAGAGTTCAATTTAAATTTTTAAACATCAAAATAAAATTCAAATAAGCAATTTTGCTGGAAACAAGTCCAAAAATATTGGTATTAAATTTAAAATGCAATGCTGAGAGATGAGACAAATCACTTTGTTATTTTTTACTCTCAGAGTGGCAGTACCAACAAAAAGTTTGACCTATTTACTTGATTTAAGAACTTCATACTTGTTTTAAGAAATTCCGAGATTGATTTTCAAAAGTTATCCCATTTAGGATTGTTTTGAGTACGTTTTAGTGTTATTCGTAATTGAATTTTTGAGGACGACTCGTACTTAAAGTAAGTAAAAAAAAAAACATAATTTATCCCGAGTGCTTTTTTTCTGTTTACAGGAGAAGAAAAAAACTTGCAAAAATCTTTAGACGTAAGATCACCTTACATATCGGTGGATGCTGGGTTTAGTGGGAAGCAATGAGGCTGACACACTTCTGGACCTTCTGTCTAAGCTCCAGAAGTGTGCTTTTGCCGGCAAAACATCGGCCAGGAGAAGTACTTCTCAAGCGGCTTTAGATGTTATTCTATATCTTTTACTTAGATTTATCGTATAGATAGAGCTAGGCAGATTGTATGAGGGGATTGCATTTTTTTCTGCAGTCTTAGGGTAATTAGCATGGGTGCCGGGGTCTACCTTAAGGGTATAGATACCAGAATGTCATATAGGCTTCCTAGCGACTGCAGTGTATTTTTGCCGGAGGTTTTAGGAATTTTGAAGGCCGTAGAGTTGAAAAGGGGTAGCATAATGGGGGATAGATGGTCACTATATTTATGGACAGCCAGGTGGCGTTTAGGTCCTTGATGGGCTGCTTTTGAATTCAAAGCTAGTGGACAGTTGTTGAAGAGCTCTAAGGCAAGTGTGGTTGCTTCAACATGAAATGAAATGAAATGAAATGGCCGATGAGTTGGCAAGACGGTACTGGGTAATGTAAGATACCGACTGTGTTTAGACAGTCAGACCTCAAATAGGCTTTTATTTGTGGAAGATATGGGCTTGGTCTCTAAACTTTATATATGGCAATGTAGTCAGCAGGGA